>OZ020284.1:10336907-11045488 GCA_963971205.1 Aethes cnicana
GCCTGCCTTCTGCCGCCGTTGACGAAACAGGTGCCGTTCCGCTATTTCGGAACGCTTGGGCTCGAGATGGTCGCCGACTATTTTCACTAGCTCGTCGAATGTCTTCTGCTCCGGGTCATCCGGTGCGCACAGGTCGCACATCAAGTTATACGTAGCTTCACCCACTAAAGTCACTAAAGTAGCCACTTTTAACTCTGATTTAATTTCATTTAAGGTTATGAACTGTTTCACGCGTCTGACGTAAGCAGACCACTTTTTGCTCGATAAGTCAAATTGTTCTACTTTTCCGATCGGCATTTTTAGTAATTACACTAAAACACACAATTAGGTACTGAATCACGATAATTTAAGCTAATTATCTCGTCGCCAGTAGTGTTTATTGGGTTTATTACCGGGAGACCAAATAACAAGGCTAGTTCGACAACTCAACTGGTTTATTTCCAAGTACCCTCTTAATACTACACTACAGGTGTAAGTGATCTTAATATTTTATTTAAACGCTGGGGAGATGCGTTTACGCATACCACCGGTCCGAAGCATGGTGGTGGTGTGGGACTCGCCGGCCAGAGGGGCTGGCATACCCAATAAAACTCCTCGAGGGCAGCGGGGTTGGCTTTTTAGCATTCTACCGCAGACCTCTCAGCAGCAGGCCCATCTCTGGATGAGTCTGAGCGCCCCGATATTCTCCCGGGGTGCTCAATCGGAGGAGGAGGGCCCGCACAACGGACCCGCTGAGAGGGCTGCGGTAGAATGCGACAACGCGATCCCGCAGCTAACCATCTGCTTACTTCTTCTCAGAAGGAGGCCATCGCCTCCCAGCATCTCTCGCATACTGGCGATAACAGTCAGTAGTGAGAGGTCATGTGGTCCTAACCCTAAGTTTCTCCATTTTTTTCTACGCCTGTACAAAATGGGTAGAGTAAGGTGTTAAAAGCGGCAAATCACCCACCAACAAGTGTTCGCATTTGACGGGTGTACTGTGGAGGGCTCACCTTTGGCCGGCACAAAGGATTTCGTGTGGCCGCTTTACCAAATATTTGGTTAGTACGAGTTGAAAAGGGTGCGGCGAAGTGTGAAACTGAAGGTAGACTTTCAAAGTATTCATATTATTTGGGAAAAGTTTCTGAATATGTATTATGCCGATTTTCGGAGGGTTATTATTCCGAAAATGTGAAACTAGGCCATGTTTACGGTACGATGTTGTCATTAACTAACCCATAACATGATATAATAGTGTCCCTTGAATTCAATTCAACAGGCCAGGGGAAGAAGATAAAATAAAGATATAGAAAAAAAAGTGAAACTGGAAATAAGGTTCCGTTAATTTTTCATGATTTACTAAATTATCTACGTAACGCCACAAGATAAAAAACAGATCTATCTATCTATGCTATAATAAAAGGGTATTTTTTTTTGTCTCTTTCCAACTGTCTGACGTCTGTCTGTCTGTTTGTTAGAGTGTATGTCCGGAACTACTGAACCAATTTGTGTGCGGTTTTCAATTCAATTGTAGATAGAACACTATTTAGGTAAACTATGTTTGATTAAAATATCGGATATCGGAAAAAAAGTTATCGGAATTTTTTATTTTCCACGCAGACGAAACCACCAAACTGTTAGTTTATATTGCGTCTTATGCCCAACTTTTAAAGGTGACATCATTGAATTGAGCAAGTTAAGTCCTTTATCGAAACTCGATAAAAACCGCTCAAAGCCTAACTGTTATTTTAGCTCTTATCTTAGATAAACTAAGGTCAATAAGCGAACTTTTACAAATATCCGATCTCGAATAGCAAAAGTTCAGTTTGAGCTCATCAATCCAAACAATTAATTCCCATTACGAGTTGGTACGTAATAAGTTTTCATTGGCCGTAGATCTTGGAACAAAAGCTCAATCGGTTAACAACCAGTAGGGATTGTACGTTGGGATTTATTGAATAGACTCCCCGCACGCGTGTTAAGGGCGTTTACAGACTATTTCATCTATTCACGGCCTTCTAAGTTATAAGAAAATTTTCTCAAAATAATCGCTTTAGTATGGATCCTTTACGTACCTAATGATCGTTTGGAATTTCACGGTAAATTCATTTCTAACGTGTAAAAGTGCCCCTATGTGGCCAATTTGCTGCATAAAGGATCATTCTTGTTTGCTGTGATACTTATCTGATAGCGACTGTATGATAGATCGTAATTATATTTAAGATTATTTTCTGCCCGCGACTTCACCCGCGTGGAATTCGGTTATCGAGTTCCCGATAGCGATATAAAGTAGCATATGTCTTTCTTCGGGACTCTATCTCCATACCACATTTCATCCAAATCCGTCCAGTGTTTGAAACTTGAAGAGGCAGTAGTCAGATTTCGCATTTATCATCGTTAAGGTTTGAACATTGTTATTAGTATAATTATTATTTTCACAAGAGATATTGTTAAGTTCATGATGAAATGGTTACCTAAACTGTAATGTCATGTAACTTTATTTCAAATAAATAAATAAATTTATAATAGACGTATGTGCGTTGCGTACTCCAGCGTCGCAGGGCCTCACATTCGTCCCGTCCGTGATTGAGGAAGTTAAATCGAAATCCCGGCAAACTTGCCCACCCTATATAAATTTCAACGGTTCCACGCCATTAGTTGTTCTTGGCTCTATGTGAAATACTGAATGGCCAAGTTTCGTCTAGGGATACGCCGATTGAGATAGATTAAACCTTGACTAATTATATTATTTTAAACGTATGTAAAATGAACAGTTTTCTTATTTTCAAGTTAAGAGTTTTACATATATTTGTCAACGGGGACTCGGAATAACACAGTAACTCTCACAGCCGTCGTACATGTTGGAAATATCAAAGGAAAACCAGAAACGCGACGTTTCCAGCATCCGAGTTGGATTTCCGACTTCACCGGCATTCGCCCCAAAAATCAACTCTCAAAATCAGAATGACAGGTCTGTTCAAAGCGGTCAAACGCGTGCCTGATAAAGATTCCAGTTACTGGCCAATCTAGTGGGCCGAGTGCACTCGCCAAGCAACATAGCTTTTCCAGTTACCAACCCAGTGCCGGCTACGCCCAAGCTATTCGCTTGACGTTTCGTTTCCAAAGATATTCAAGATACCATACATATTCTCAAGGACATGAAAGAAATGACGAATCGAAAAGGCAATCCAAAGCCTGGCAAGGCGCGATAGTGGCGCCATCGCTGTGACTATCCGTCAAATTGATTACTTACCTACTTCTATACTGTTCAACTTCACGTCCAAATTTTCCAAAGCGGCGCGGAGTCATAATTTTTGCTTATCACACATGTTACCCAATTAGGATTCAGTAGACACTGCGCGTTACTTACAGCGAGTGGCGCAGAATAATTTTGACAGATGGCGCATTTGTACGTGAGACAGGATTATCCGGCGCACAGGCAATTTTCCCGCAGCGCGACCATTCTTGGCGTGTCTGGATTGCTGGCCGTCCTCAAATAATGTGACTGCGTTGGAAAGAGACAGAGGTAAGATAAAGTAGATAGAATAGAAGGCGGATTCTTAAATTGAAAGTAAAAATTGATGAGTAACTAAATCTATTATCTACTTATTTATGAATACCTTACATACAGCTAAACAGCTAAGGAGTGGAATTCTCTACCGGCCGGTCTCTTCCCCGATAGTTATATCTTGGATCTTTTCAAGTCGAGAGTGAACAGGTACTATCTAAGTAAGCATGTATCACCTTCGAACGCATCGTCACTTACCATCAGGTGAGATCGTGGTCAAATGCTTGCTTATTAAATAATAATAATTATAATAAAAAAAGATAGAAAGAGACAAAACGACAAATTTAATCTTTTATTATAGTACAGAAGAAAAGAAAATCACCACAAGTTTTATGTTAGTTACTAGTGGTATACTTCGCTTCTCAAAAAGACGAGTAGGTAGTACCTGTACCTACTGCAGGAAAAAGTAGCCTTTGTTTATTTACCTGTTATTTTCCTTGTCATTAATGAAGCTGCGTACCAAATTTCAGCAGTCAAATACACAGTAATATCAGTAATGGATTCAATAATGAAGTGGAAAATGATGTTGTCTACCGCACCATTACATTTGCTACAGTTACATCTCACAAGCTAGCGTTCCTGTTGCTCGGTCACAACCCCGCCGTGACAAATCGGCGGTCGCGCGCCCAACTATCGCGATGAGCGGCAAACTATTTCATTTGTCCAGTTTATAGCTCATAAACGTTCTGCCGACGACCGCCTTCTGTCTTCGTCCCCGAATATATACGTCACATGCCAGACGTAGTTCTATGCCACAATGTGGGGCGTTGATTAATATTGAAGTAAATGTAACGCAACATTTGAACGTGCGCAATCTGGGCCTAAGTAATGTATGTTAGGAAATGTATACAGTCCTAATGTAGGTATTAAATAAGAAAAATCAAGACTGATTGAATTCGGCTGTCAATCAAGAAGAAAACAAATGATTGAAGCCATTGATCTATTATGAGTCCATACTCATAATTCATTAATTCACAATCATCTGAAGAAAAATGGCCCGTCAAAACGGGTGCCCGGACAACTCGGGCACCCGGGCGGTCATTAAATTTGACACTTAAGTCTTATAGTGTTAAGTTTACTTTTGTATAAAATATTTATCTTGACACATATTATAAAGAGGCGTTATTAGCATATTGGAATGTATTTTTTAATGTCCGTTTGCTCCATATATTTTGACATATTCTGTTAGGCACTGTTCGTCCATAATAATATGTTATTATAGGTCAATGGTATTAAATAAGAAAAATCAAGACTGATTGAATCCGGCTGTCAATCAAGAAGAAAACAAATGATTGAAGCGCTCGGAACTGGAAATGGTTTTGACAACAAAATGATAACTTTGAATAGGTAAATAAAAGGTAGAGGTGCTTCATTGATATAGGTTGAAGAATACGTTACTAAAATCGCGTAGAAACTAAAATTCATAACTTTTAGCTCAACAAAGGCATCAGTGCCACTTGTACACAATCGCACATGACGGATGGCGTCCTCCTCTTAATTAGAGATAATGAAGGCCCATGAATCACGGCATGTAGGCTGGTGCAATAAATTTACGGTTTATGTTTATGTAATATACATATTATATCTATAGCGGCGCCCTAAGGTTCCTAAAGCCCTTTTTATGACGTCAAAAAATATTTACGTCTCTCGTATCCTACGTTCATTACTATATTGCCGTACCTACCCTTAAAGTAATGAAAAATGTGACCATGAAAAAGTGACCAACATATGGTGTAGAGCCGAAAAAAGTAAAATAATATATAGGTTTGACTAGATTTTTCTAATAAATCTGCCCGCGACTTTGCCCGCGTGGAATTCAGTTATCGCGTTCCCGCGGGAACTATGCGTTTTCCGGGATGAAAGGTATCCTTTACCGGGACTCCGACAATCCGCATAGGTAGCAAATTTCATCTAAAACGGTATAGTGGTTTAAGAGTGAGTAGGTAACAGACGGACAGACATACAGAGTTACTTTAGCATTCGTAATATTACTATGGATGGATAAGTATACCTATAAAATAAACATGTCATCAAGTTAAATTAATGATGTTAAAACTGTGTAATAGGTACAGTCGAGTTCGCCAATACTCGTATATACACACTTTTGCACCTTACCACGTTGTAATAAGGACCAAAAGTGTACACATATTAATGAACTCGACTGTACCTACCTACTTTATTATTTAATTTGTATTACTTTCTGTGCACATAAATGGCAGATCATATTTTTGCATGAAGTTATCGCGTAAGTAGTAGGGAAAAATGTATGTTTTCATGTGCTAATACATGAAACAAAACAAGTTTAAAATAATCATAGGTATCTATTTTTGACGCCAATCAAATGCGATGCCCTAAAAATATTCTTGTTCGCACTTCTAACCTTTGACATTCCCTCCCCGCGTTTGTGTTCTCCAAGTTCCTATAATCTCGGTGTATTGAAGTCTAGAGTGAATAGGCATTTTCTGGGTAAGCGTGTTCCACCTTAGACCCTATAATTACTTTCCATCGGGTGTGATCAAGATCAAACGTAAGCCCATTCGTAAAAAAAACGGCCAAGTGCGTGTCGGGCCACGCGCAAAGTATAGGGTTCCGAAGTTGACGATGCCCACAATACCTTTCTAAGACTTATTAGCATCTAGCTAACCTATGGTCAGGTGCCCGCCCGACGCCCCTGCTAAGCTGCTCGAGAAAAATCATTGGTTTTTTAATAATTTCATAAGTTGGTCGACTATTACTCGTAAGTTTGTACAGCCTACTTAGCTGTGATAGTTTTCCTTTCAACTACGTTATATATGCCATAACCGTGATTTTTTTCAGCCATCCAAATACCACCATTTAGCAGGCAGGGGGGGGGTGACACGTGACTCTAACAAAAAATATCACTTTTCTCGAACATGCTCGGAAATGTTCGTGTTACTTTCAAAAAAAGAAGACGCGAGGCTGTCCATTGCCGGCCTTGGCCAGCAAAAACATTATTGTCGTGTGTTTTTTTTAATTCGCTTGCCATTTGAGACACCTCTGTAGAGAAACTGACAAATCTATGGAGGTAATAAGTACAACTTCCATGGCCAAATCATCCACGATCATGGAAGTAGTAAATACTGATGTGGGGTAAGTGCGCCTAAATTTATTTCGCCCCTATGCCTTGTAAACAGCCAATTAGTAGTTGAGTACTTAATATTTATAGGTTTCGATATATTTATGTTAGGCGCACTTACCCCATCCTGGCGCACTTGCCCCCAAACTGACAAATCCATGGAGGTAATAAGTACAACTTCTATGGCCAAATCATCCACGATCATGGAAGTAGTAAATACTGATGTGGGGTAAGTGCGCTTAAATTTATTTCGCCCCTATGCCTTGTAAACAGCCAACTACTAGTTGAGTAATATTTAAAGATTTCGATATATTTACGTTAGGCGCACTTACCCCATCCTGGTGCACTTGCCCCGACTGTACTAACGTATTTCCTCGCTGTTTGAGAAAAGCATTATATATACCTCGGCCGCAATTAAGATTTCCGGACTCGTATTAATAGAAGGCTTCGCTACGCTCAGCCTTCTAACTGACTCGTCCGGCAATGCGCTACTTGGCGGCCTCTGCAATAATGTACTATTAAAGCTTAATATTTCACAAACGCATCATTTAATCAAAAAATGGTTTTAACAAAGCCACAATTTTTTTCAAGACCTATTCAACGATATGCCGCACCATGGGGTACGAAAAAAAAAATACATCCCCACTTTACGAGTAGGGGAGGTACCCTATAAAAAATATATTTCAAAATTTTGTAACTAATATGTATATTCATGCCAAATTACAGCTTTCTAGAACTAAGCATCTCCGAGCAATAGTGCGGACAGACGGACGGACGGACGGACATGGCGAAACTATAAGGGTTCCTTGTGGACTTCGGAACCCTAAAAAAGATATAGGTACGAGTACGTAGTGACACATATGTACATTCTATGAGTGATTGCTTACAAAAATAAAATCAGTTCATAAATTAATGAATACTTAGGTACCATAATTAAGTAAGCATTAAGTACCATAATTTTACTTCGTTTACTACTTTCCTTTAACCTTCAATTATTATAAATCAGCACTGGTTCAATTTTCTTTAATTATTTCTTTTTGAAAACTACTTAATTGGATATTTATTTTTGAGATTACAGTGAAAAGGAATATTTTCTTTTACAAATTTTAGTGATTAGTGCGGTTCGCTGATTCCTAGTGTCTTTGACAGATTGAAGTTTTTTTTTTAATTTTTCATTAGAAAAGGCAAAAGAAGCCTAGTACCCAGTTTCTGACGTCGAAACACAGCGAGCACCTGATAAAATCCTTACATAAAATCCAATTTCCCCTTACCGCTCTCCTCGTATTAAGTGTACAGTTGTAATAGATACCTATTGAGTGTCTTCTCAAATCAAACTCAAATTACCGATGTGGGAAAAAATACCGCCAAACTCAAAAAGGGACAAACACAATTTCGCGACTTTAAAAACGATAAAACTTAGTATATTTTGCGTGAATAAACTACAAAGCTCACTAATTTTTAATAAGGTTCCAATTTTAATCAAACTAAAATAGTCCGAATGGAACGTTTTGCTCCTAAGTAACAAATTGTATCTTAACAAAACCTGCATTGTTACGTTAACAATGTGATATCTTGTTTACATGATAATCAGTATAATGTATGGCGGACGCGGCTTTGTTTCTCTAGGCTCGAATTTATAAAGTTGTTTTTGATACAAGTCTATCGCCTGTAGTTAGATATATTTTACGGTAAAGATTGTATTGTGTTATAGCTACAGATTTGAAAGCATCATCAATCATCATGAAGTTTGTGATGAAAAGATATATTTTTCCGGAATCTGAAACAGGTTTTTGCACAGTCCTTATCTAATCTTTAAAAAATCTGAGCTTGAATCCCCATACACGCCCCAATGAAGATTCACTGAACATTTGCTCACGATCTTTTCGTCGCTGAAAAGCCCAGTCGTCAATTTGTCTACATTAGATACCTATATTATTTACCACCTACCCTCAGAAGTGCGAGCTGGATTTGAATCCCCAAACCTACTTAGGAGAGACGGTGGTCAAACCATACAATGCTACCATAAATCGATTTTTGAAAACCCGACGGCATGCAAACTTTTGCCTAGTAGGTACCCAATGCCACTCTCACAATCAAAACGAATCTATTGACACCTCACTAGTTAAAAATCCATTACGCTGTTTAGGCTACAGAGCGTGCCATAGAAATATACTTACCTACCTACCTATATACCTACATAATTATACATTCGAAAAACATAACCCGCCTTCAGGCTCAGCCGGGTGAAAAAAAGCCACAACCAGAAACTTCGACGGTAACTTCAAGCGACATTTACTGCCGATAATATTAACTGCCAACAATACAATAAAGACGAATGGCGCCCGATACATTTCTTCCTATAGAATTCATAATAAATCAAAAGCATCATTAATTATACGTATACGAATGGGCAAAGTCGGGTGTAGAGGTATGAATTGCCGTGACATTGATTAATCGCTGGACACGGTCCTTAGACAATATTCTCGGGGTAAGTAATTAGGAGTGTAATCTCGGACAAACGTAGTGCTTATTGCAGACAATTATCATCTAGATCTATCTGGACTAGTTACGTCACGTCTAATCCGATCAGATTTGTCGGATTGTGTCAGATGAAAAGGGGCATCTTCTTGTGTCAGATGAAAATGGGGGGTCTTAGCTTACGCAGTATATATCTGAATGTAAAAACCGCCCAAACGAGCAAAATGTCTAAGGCTATTAGTAGTGTGCACGGCGAGAGGGCCAACTAGCGGAAGCGGAGACGGCGGCGCAATATGCTCTACTCTTTGGTCGACGGACTATAAACCATCTAATAAGCCACTTTGTGACGAAAGTTTGTGGCGTAAAACGCTTGTATGTCTCGTTACCTAACCTCGTAACGAGAAAAAGACAAAAGAAGCCTTGGATGACACTACTCGCTCCAGATTCCAGATGATTGTATACTTAATGCAATGCAAATAAATACGCAGCAGTGCCAGTTACTTCACTGGCTGTTTAGAGCACATACTTACTCCACGAATTTCACGATCTCATCGCTCCTCGACAAGCGTTCGGTTAGATGGAATATCTATTGATGCATTACTGTAATAATCTACATTAGAAATTCACATTGCATTCACATTACGTACAGGCTTGTACGAGTAAGAAAATTAATTTTCCGGGATATCTCCGCATATCGAAATTGTACTACAACTAAGTCTTAGTTGTTGCAGAAAAGTACTTCCGAATCTCCCGGAAAACAAAACCGACTAAACTTTTTGCAATTTACGTTGATTCGAACTGAGCGATATTCCTGTGTTATTAGCACAAAAATATGCGAGGGTAACTCTGACTGTCGGTTATCTCTTCACACTTAAACCTCTGTACCATTCGAAATCTCAGAAAAACGCATAGTTTCCGCGTGAACGCGATAACCGAATTCAACGCCGGTGTAGTCAGAAGGTAGTTGATTTATAATTCATATAAAATTCAGACGAAATGCTTTTTGACGATTTGTACGTATGATTTTTGCAAGACATTCAACTTCTAATGTGTTGTTTCTAAGCGCGATTTGAACCTTCAACGAGAAAGCCCTAACTGAGCCAATCATGACGTCTTCAACGTAGACATTCCATCTCAATCGAACTGTTTTTGGCTGTCAATAAAAAAAAAACAGGCCAAGTGCGTGTCGGGCCACGCGCAAAGTATAGGGTTCCGAAGTTGACGATGCCCACAGTACCTTTCTAAAACTTATTAGCATCTAGCTAGCCTGTGGTATGACGTGCCCGCCCGACGCCCCTGCCGCTCGAGAAAAATCATTGGTATTTTAATCATTTTATAAGTTGGTCGACTATTACTCGTTGTACAGCCTACTTAGCTGTGATAGTTTTCCTTTCAACTAAGTTATATATGCCACAACCGTGATTTTTTTCAGCCATCCAAATACCACCATTTAGCTGGCAGGGGGGGGGGGGGGACACGTGACTCTAACAAAAAAAAAATACTTTAAAGCGTAATATTTCACAAACGCATCAGTTAATCAAAAAATGGTTTTAACAAACCCACCACCATTGGGTACGCACTCACCAAGAAGCAGTGGAAAAGGTCCAAAGCGCTGTCAATAATATCTACGATTGGACAAAGAGATGGCGAATAAAGTTGAATGAATCTAAGTCGATTCATATTGATTTCACCAACAAAAAAACAAATTATAACCCGATTTATATAAATAATCAAACAATACCCTATGAAAACACAGCGAAATATCTGGGAATGACACTTGATGCAAAACTACGCTGGAAGGTGCACGTCAAAAAGAAGCGCGATGAATTGGAAATCCGCTACAGAAAGATGTACTGGCTGCTAGGAAGAGACTCTTCGCTGTCAGTACACAATAAACTGCTGTTATACAAGCAAGTCCTCAAGCCAGTGTGGACTTATGGCATACAGCTTTGGGGCTGTACCAAACACAGTAATGTTCAGTTAATCCAACGTTTCCAAAACAAAGTTCTCAGAGCGATTGTAAACGCTCCGTGGTACATCCGAAATGACGACCTCCATCGGGACCTAAAAGTGGACCTCGTTGCTAGTGTTATAAAGAAATACGCCGAAGTCCACGAACACAGGCTTCACCATCATGTGAATGTCGAGGCCATCCAGCTCCTCGACAACACGGACTTACAGAGAAGGCTGAAAAGGACAAAACCCTTTGAGCTAGTTTAATGTAGTGATAGAGTAACTAGTGCGTGAGTGCTACTTATAAAGAACACAAGAAAAATGTGACTTCTCCTTAATAGAGACAATAAGAAACGTGTTAATGAACACATTCTTAGTAATATTTTCTTTGATAGTTTAGGTTAAACTAAAAATGCTTATTAGTCTTAAGACTAGATTGTATTCTAATGAGTTATGTTTGTAAAATAAAGTAACTCTTTAAAAAAAAAAAAAAAAATTGGGTACGCAAGAAAAAAAAATACATCCTCACTTTACGAGTAGGGGAGGTACCCTATAAAAATATATATTTCAAAATTTTATTGTACCACTTTGTCAGCGTAACTAATATGTATATTCATGCCAAATTACAGCTTTCTAGAACGAAGCATCTCCGAGCAATAGTGCGGACAGACGGACGGATGGACGGACGGCCGGACATGGCGAAACTATAAGGGTTCCTTGTGGACTTCGGAACCCTAAAAACGATTAGTTACTTAAAAATGAATTTCATTATCAAATCAAAGCTCGCTTTACATTGATACTATAATCCCATTAAAAAAATACTAGACATATTCTTTCCCTGTTAAAGTAACATTAATCCACAGTCATTTTACTGAGTGTTCCGTCTCTAAACAGAGATGGGCATGCGTGGGTTCATTCGGTAGAGCAAACATTAATATTGCGAGCTGATTTGGGCATTCCGTGTGTGGAGCGGGTATTTCATTAGCCATTCTTCCGCGCTGGCCTCATCCTAGCAACAAAATGGCGTCAAGCGTATGGAGATAATGAAACTATGAGCCCTTACGGTCCTGTGTTTTGGAGAGATCCTAGAAGAGCTATGACGTTGTTTGCTGGTGTGTGATTAGTCAGTTAAAGGTACGTACCTAAACGCAAACGTATGGTTGCCATGGGGCGATAAAAAATTGTGAATGTTAATTTCTCAATTTTGTCCAGTTAGAAGAATTCTTACGGATACTTGAGATACAAAATCTTCATACTCCCTTTTTTACCATCTCTCGAATACAACCAGGTGAAAAATTAAATAAGTTATGAAAGGGGGAAATCACGTTGATACGTTTCATGTAAAAGCACACTGCGTGCGTCATGCCGGAATTAGGCCTAGCGCACTGCCGTGCGCCTAGATATTGCCTGATCTGATTAAGGCCGCTCCTATACCCAGCTCAGCCATCACTCACTCATGCAACGAGTGAAAGAGTAAGTGCTAGATTAGGTTAGTTTATTGTCGATTCGATTTTTTTTTTTCAAAATGCGGAGCTGTGGGTTTTGTAATGTTTTAAAATTTATAACATATGGAAAAGTAGAGGAGATCTACTTACAGCTCTCGGAGTCACTAGAAAAAAACAACTGAATTGGAAGGCTTTTCGATTCTGTTTCGTAATTGGAGTAAACATATAATTAGTGGTGATTAAGAACTGGATAATAAGGCTTAATTTTCAGATAATAACGTGACGTCCTATTAAAAGCTATTAATTATGTATAATTGAGATGAAGATATGGGTATTCATAATATATTTCAAAGACCAGGTGGAGTGGTCAAAATAACTACAACAGGTTCATGAGGTGGGAAGGCAAACACCTGCGTTACGTGTATATAAACCTCGAGTAGAAGAAAAATATATACTAATTAGTAGGCATTTTTTCCATTTTTTAAAACTTAATAGCTTTTCCAAATATATAAAAGATATATAGAGTAAATCTTTTGGGTAAGCGCGTGTTCTACCCTAGACCCTATCAATTAATACTTTCCATCAGGTGTGATCAGGGTTAAACGCCAGCCCATGATTCGTAATAAAAAAAAGCATTGCCCAGTAAATATAAATATACCGAGCGAGACGGACTCGAGCATTTCATAATCTCAACTTTTACGACGAAAACATTATTACAAGTTACCTATAAAAGACGTCATAAAAGAGATTTATATCTGTCTGTGTGTTTCCCGCAAATCGAGAGAATGGGCCATCAAAGTATTTTATTGTAAGGCTTTTATTTTATACCGTACGGACAGACGGACGAATTGTAAATAGACGTTTATTTATTCTGGTGGTGTATTGAAAAAGCCAAGTAGCCGTAAAAAGAGTTCATACAGTTTATTACATTTTGAGAGAACGGAGTGAGTTTCCAGAAATGTTAAAAGTAAATTATTTCTCCCATAGTTAATGTCGATCATTAGACATTTCGACGACGAGGGTAGGGTATTATTTGATCTCTCATAAAGAGAGTCGGGGTCTCAAATCCTACACGGACCTATATTGAAGTACAAAAAAAATCTACTTAATATATAAAAACTACTCCTATGGAACTAGGCACCTGAACAAAATACCTTTCGGCTAGAGCTCCTCTGCTGTGAAGGTCGACAGATCTTCGGTAGGCACCCGCACCAAAAAGGATGTGAAATTCGCTCTGTAACGCGATTCCATCGCTCGACTCGTGAGTCTATGGCATTACACTCTAAGTATGGCCCGTAGTGGCACATACACATAAAGAAATAGACTCCATAACTCTGCAAATCTCATTGGTAAAATCCTTAGGGCTTGCCCACCGAACTATGAGATTGCAGACCTAGATAAAGCCAGGAACGCTTGGTCAATTGCTTGTCCCAATAAACATTATGAAATCAATCCAAAATCTCAAAAGAGCTGGGATGACATAGGTTCGATCGTGTCGTGCCCATTTGTTTGCAGTAGGTACTAAAGAGGCTGGCTACTGGCCACATGCCTATCCCTCTCCTAACACGGGGACTTTTTTGGACCCAGACACCCTTAGGGTTGCAGTTTGTCTGCATTTTTGGATAAGGTTGTGCATTCCGCATCGTTGCCTCTGCGGTAGTGACGTCGACGAAGTGGGACACCATGGACTTTCATGCCAAAAGAGCGCCGGCCGCTTCTTAAGACACGCTGCTCTCAATGACATAATTCGCCGCTCTCTTGCCACCGTCAACGTACCGGCTTTACTCGAGCCCACCGGTGTTAGTAGAGTCGATGGCAAGAGACCAGACGGTATGTCCTTAGTTCCTTGGAAGATAGGTCGGGTGCTGGTGTGGGATGCAACTTGTGAAGACACGTTGGCCCCGTCTCATCTACAAGGAACAATAAATAGACCTGGAGCGGCGGAAGAAGCGGCAGAAATTCTGAAAATTAATAAGTAGGTATATCTCTCGGCAACGAAAGTGATAAACTTTCGGTGTCGAGACACTATAGGTCCGTGGGGTCCTAAAGCTCTAGATTTTTACAGAGATTTCAATGAGGTTACTTGACGTCACCAGGGATATGAGAGCTGGCAGCTTCCTTGCTTAAAGCTTGAGCATAGCCATACAACGGGGAAATGCTGCCAGCATCCTTCGGTACCATACCACGGGAGCCGGTTTTAGATTTTGTTTAATTTTCAAGTATTTTAGTTATTTTTAAATAGGCTGTTGTTGGTATTACAGGTACATTGTTGTTCTAGCAAACTAGACCGTTGTTTTAGCCTAAGTTAGGATAAATGTCAAACCTAACTTCATTATAAATACAACTCATGTGTTCGGGGGTAGTTAATAATTCAGTGTTTGATAGAGCAAAAGCTCGTAGATGCCGATTTAGCTTATCCATTAGCGTTACGTCAATTTCCCGAAAAACAGAGAGCCTACAATATATATAAAACTCTTCCTTTACTGACTGACATGCAATGCACAGCTGTAACTACTGGACGAATAATACTGAAATTCGGCATATTGGTTCCCTGGGAGCGGAGCACTTAGAGGGTAGTTCCCGAAATTCTTACGGGAACGGGAAAAACCGGGACCTACTTACTACGCGATTTATGCCGCGGGTGACGACTAGTTTTACCCTATTTGCTTGTTGTCTTGGTTTAGTTATGAAAAACCAAGAGTTTTCGAGTTCACTTTTCCACTTAACTTTCGTATATGTACTTCACCCACAGTTAATCAAATTTTTTGATATAAACCTGCGGGTATTGTATAAGTACAGATACATGTTAGTGTTACACTAACATGTAACTATATTGTATTTACCGCTCTTTATAGTTGTTAGTTGTATTTGTAGTCTTGTAAGAATGTGATTTTACACGAAAACACCATTACGACTCCGTCTCTACCTAAGTAACAAGGCCCGACTAGAGGCTAGTTGTTTCGGGAAATCGATTCAGTAAAAAATATTAGGCCACTTTCAAAATAGTCGAACCGTTTCCATTTGAAGGAAGGACTAACAACATCTTCACTGTTTTAAATACACTCAACTGCAACGAAAACGGGTCACTGTACTCACGGATAGGATTTTCCAACCAAACTGACCCGTTTTCATTGCTGTTGAGTGTGTACTTATTCGTGGTTTTGAAATGTTTGAGATACCTAATAGAGTAATATTATATCAGTGTTGTGGCTTTTTGGAATAATACGTTCACATTGTTTTTAATTAATAAATCAAAAGATTTAAATTGGCTTTTCTCTGTAAATAATAAAATAAGGTTCACCTTGGTGGTTTATCAACAAAAACGGTATATATTTTAGCAGTTATATAAGTTATTGAATAACAACCTGTAGACGGCGTTTATAGTTATGATTATGAGATTTCACTTAAAACCCATACTAATTTTGTGAATGCGACAGTAATTCTGTCTCCCGATATCTTTTCACGCTTTAACAGCTCGATAGTTTGAGTACCGGGAAGGTGCATAGGGTACTATTTATCCCCAGAAATACGCATATTACAACCAAATTATTCTACGCGCACAGAATCGCGGGCAGAAGCAAACAGAGATATTTCCAAGAAATTTACAAAATTGTGCTTTTTTAATCCCTTATTTTATGTAGACCCTTAGTCTTAAAGAAATGCTTTAGGTATTACCCGATCCTTATTTAAATTTCTTGCAATTCCTCACAAACTTCTGGTTGAGCGTGAACTGAACTGTTGGAGCTTTTTTGTGCGGCAACGGCAGAAATACTTGCCAAATTCTTATCTCAATCAGTTTAGTAATTAATGCGGTCGCTCCACTAATTTAATTACATTTTGTAGCGAAAAAGTTAATTGGATCCCCAAGTGGCTGAGATAATTGAATCCATGATAGATTTTATTTAGCTTTTTTTTCGACAATTTCAATCCGGAATTGTTTTCATTTCCGGCGAACTGAAAACAATTCCGGATTGAAATTTGTATTCCAATTTATTCATTAATATTTTGAATTAGATTCCCTTGGGTTTGGACCGGAGATAATATTTGTACGTTTGTGATTAAATATTTAAAGGATTTGATTGATGGGCTAGAATCCTCGCTGATTCGTTTGCGTTATACTGAAAATGATATTTGTAATTTCTTGGAACCATTAAAATTTCAGAGACAGCAGCGCTGTTGGGCATTTTTATAATCGTTATTTCTTTGCTAAACTTACTTCTGGTCCATGAAGGAAATGAAGTCCTTCCCATTTCTTTGAAGCGCAAACTCGTGGACGTATTGCATCTTGCCTGTTTTAACCTACGGCGCCCAATCATGGTCATTATCTGAGGCACAAAAGCCCAAGCTCAAGGTTTGCCAGAGAGCAATGGACCGCAGTACCTTAGGCGTCCGAAGAACTGATAGGATATGGAACTCAGAACTGCGCTCCAAGACTCAGAATGCCGATGTTGGGGTACAGACTGACAGACTCAAGTGGAACTGGGCTGGACTGGACACGTCTGCCGCATGCACGATAACACACATGATGACTAGATAAGGTAAGAAGATAAGAAGGAGGTACATAACTAACTTATAATAGATCTTCTGTTACACCTATTACATGAATTTGTATTATTTGCTAGGTATACAATATGTAGGTATTGGTTCTTTTTTACAATGAACATTTTCTCCTCATAAAGTGGTAGTAACCCAATATTGTGTTGAAATAGATTCGTAGCCGTTTTTGACCGCCGCCGTGAAGCGTTGAAGTGGAGCACTTTGCTTAAGTGATTACTTGCAGAAAACACCTATTGAATCCTATCCCCTGTACATAAATAATAAATTGCACTAACACATCAATGTCACTCACTGCTATATCTATGTATATGAAAATATTGCAAGGTACTAGCAAAAAGTATCTACGACATGATCGGTAATTCAGCTATATCTTTCACCGTTTAGCGATCATTTATTTTGCAAGTCCATAAATCATCATTTTCATACTAAACCAGAGAGACACGGGCGTAAAGGTAACTTCAAATATTGCAACTTCTGCAGTACATAAATTAATTATTATATGAGTCGGCGTTTCCCCTCAAGTTAACCACCCGCGCATGTTTGCGTAGCGTTATGAGTTTTTTATTAACGTTGTAAAAAGGTTGCCTCCGTTTTATAACTTGAGTGCGTACAAAAATGGCAAGGCTCAAGCTGTGTTGTTTTTGATTTAAATCAATGTGTTAAGTAAGCACCTGTTTACTCGTTCTTCTTACCTAGTAGATTAATTTACCTATGCAGTCTTTTGAGCACAGAATATTAAATAGTGCTACATACAGAATGGCTACGGAATCACCCACCTGAATCTAGCCGGCGTGTAACTCGTGCCCAACTCGCCCTTACCGTCATTTGTTTCATCTGGAGATGGAGAGTGAATCATTGGCTCGTGCTTTTGCTAAACATCTTGATTATACCGGCATCAGCAGCAAAATCAGGTAACTTGACGAAATTACATACTACGGAGTAAACAAACGATCTCTCAGACAACCTGATTCTAGATTTGATTTGAGACTTACCGTATTCACTGAAGTCCATGGACACAAAATCCTAATATTTCAAATGCGTTGTCTACCCTGACTGCTAAGGTACCTAACCTACCTACCTACCTACTACTACAGCCTATTTGCTTCCCACTGCTGGGCACAGGCCTCCCCTCATCATGAGAGGGTTTGGGCTATAGTCCCCACGCGGGCCCAGTGCGAATTGGGGACTTCACACACATCTTTGAATTACTTCGCAGATGCGTGCAGGTTTCTTCACGATGTTTTCCTTTACCGAAAACCTCATGGTAAATTCAAATTGAATTTCGCACGTAAGTAAACTTAGAGGTGCGAGCCGGAATCGAATCCCCGACCCTCGGCATGAGGGGCGGTAGGTCGAACCCTTTAGGCTACCACGGCTTTTACCAGGTACCTACCTAGTACCTACTTGCTACCTACTAACCTACCTCTATGCTATCAGTGTATAATGGGGTACTTAGGTATAATTGAACCTATCACCAGCAAATGCTCTAGATTCAGAAACTGTAAAAACAGAATCGTGCCCACCACATTTTGCTTACTTAAACAGTTTGCTTTTTCTGATAATTGTACAACATAAATATGGTGATCCAATAGTACATTACCGCCCGTGGTTTGTCAAAAGTTTTACGTCTTGCCTTGGCCAAGAAGTGAGATATTCTCTCCGCGTAGCGGGCAGAAAATCCCACTTCGTCAATAATCTTCCTGATAGACTAAGGAAAAAAAGTTGTCGTCATCCCTATTCAAAGTTGTGTGTGAAGTCCCCAATCCGCACTGGGCCCGCGTGGGGACTATATCCCATACCCTCTCGTGATAAGAGGAGGCCTGTGCCCAGCAGTGGGACGCAAATAGGCTGTAGTAGGTAGGTAGGTAGACTTGAAGTAGAGCTTGTCCTTTTCTGTGAATAGTGTGTTAAGATGTCGTCTCTTTGGAAATAAAATAATTGTTGAGTTTGAACTATCGAGGCCGAAAGCTGGTACAATTAGAATTGTAAATTAATTTATACCTATACGGGGTCAAGCAAAACGGTGTGACGATATTTTACCCACATAATCAGCTATCGATTCTAAGCATAAAGGTTTTTAATTATATTCGACTTGGAAATTGTATGGGATTCAGGTATCGCTCATACCATCAATCTCGTACTGGGCCATACAATTTAGTTTTAACAAATCAAAAACCTAGACAACATGCTTAGAATCGATAGCTGATTCTGTGGGTGTGGATATCGTCACACTGTTTTGCTTGGCTATATTTGAAGTCTTAGTAATAGGGATCTCCCTGTTCCCTATAGGATCGCTCACGCATCGCGTGAACTTTAACCAGCTAGGTTTAAACTTCAACCTGATTTTAAGATTTCGAATATAGCCCCTGCAATAGAAAAATAAATGTTTCAGTCGGATGTTGCAGTAAATGCACGGCTATGTACTTATGCATTTTTTATTATTTGAAAGCATGTAATTTAGTGTACAATCCAATAATGAAATAAGCAATAAATCAAAACTATGTTTTAAACATGTGAGTAAAACATTGACCTATAATAAGTTATAACATATGGACAAACAGTCCCTAACAGAATATGTCAAAATATATGGAGCAAACTGACATTAGAAAATACGTTTCAATATGCTAACAACGCCTATTTATAACGAAGTTAGCCTTAGCGGCTGATTGTGAATCCTTACTTATAATAGATCAATGGAGTAAAATAATAAAAGTTACAAGTGTGTTATTAATTCCATGGCTGTACGCAGGACACATCTGTGGTATTAACATCATTGCTTAAGGTAACATTGCAGTATGGCCAAAATAAACAGTCAAAATATTTTTCCTCGCGTCAATTTGATGTCATTTTTGTTGACATGGCGAACTGTCAAGCGGGGCAGTCGCGCCGTCGGATTTACCCTTGTCAATAACTAACATTTTACCTTACTGGCGAATAGAAACAATTGAGTCAGGGATAGAATGGCATACATTGATCTATTATAAGTAAGGATTCACAATCAGCCTGAGAAAAATGGCCCGTCAAAACGGGTGCCTGAACAACTCGGGCACCCGTTTGGAGCTCAGTAAATTTGACACTTAAGTCTTATAGTGTTAGGTTTACGACTGCCCTGTCGTAAAATTTTGGAATGCGTGCCATGCTGGACACAGAACGGTGTTATTTTAATAGGAAATGTGTAGGTGATTTATTTATTTATTGTTTTTATTTAACTTTAACTTGTGACTTTTTTATTCAATTTTTCCAATTTCTAATTTAAATTCAATTTTGCTATTTCTTCCTACTAACATAGTTTTAAGGTAACATGTATTTGTAACTAACCTTCATATGGACATATGTCCGAAATAAATGATTTATTATTATTATTATTATTTACTTTTGTATAAAATATTTGTCTTGACACATACGTATTATAAAGAGGCGTTATTACCATATTGGAACGTATTTTCTAATGTCAGTTTGCTCCATATATTTTGACATATTCTGTTAGGCACTGTTCGTCCATATGTTATTATAGGTCAATGATGGCATATGATTCTTATTTTCTGAATTTTCAAAATTCATTTGAAAATCAGAAAAAATGGTGTTACCTATTTCAAATTCATAGACATTCACGTTCTCGTTGAAATGACCATCGAACAAAAAGCATAGTCAAAATTGGTTCATCCGCAGTGAAGTTAGGGTGCACAGTTCGAAAATAATATTGGCAATGTGGAGGACTGCTGGGCACAGTCGGTTAAAAAATCAGTCCTCTAATTTGGGGCTGTGTAGTTCTGAGTTATCGCTGTTTTAACATTTTAACATACGGTCTAAAATCCTGACGATCTACATGGCGAAATCGTAAAATTCGTTTCTATTATTTTTACTACTAGCGGTAATAACCGCCGAACAAGATGGAGTTACGAACTTGTAAAGGGCGCGGGAACGCGGTGGATGCGAGTGGTACAGGACCGGTCTGAGTGGCGCGCCTTGGGGGAGGCCTATATCCAGCAGTGGACGTCTTTTAGCTGAAATGATGAAGATGATGATGATGTATAGAACCACGTGTGTGTTTTTAATACGACTTTTTTTACGTTGGTACTTAAATTTATATCGTTAGCACATCTGACGCTTTGTAAAGAAAACGCGAACAAAATGACACCTTTAATCGAATAAAATTAATAGTAAACTGCTTCTAATAAATAGCAACATCCTTACTAAGTAATATTATAAACGCAAAAGTGCGTTTGTTTGTTTGTTCTACCAATTTTGATGAAATTAAGTATGGAGATAGTTTGAGACGCTGGGAATAACATTGGATACATTTTATCTAATGGGTTTTCCACGGGTCAAACCAGTTTTTCCAATACTTCTATAACTATAACCGTCTATATGTATAGTATCATCGGGTAGGTACGCAAATTCCAAGTCTACGCGGGACGAAGTCACGGGCAAACGATTGGTTCAATATAAATTCAGGATCCCATACATTCAAGTCAGTCAAACGTAATACACGTGTCGAGGTGTTCAGTTCAATATAAATCTACACCGTGGTACGCACTAGCTGCCTTATATTGGCACTTACTTGGTGCGCGTCATTGAACTGTAACACAGATTTAAATGTTCGAATGTGCCTCGTGCGGCAAGATTTTCGCAAACATTTTGTATCGGGATAAATATTGTGGGTAGTCAAATGATATATACCTAGTAAACTGGCTGACTTCGCCCGCGTGGAATTCGGTTATCGCGTTCCCGCGGGAACTATGCGTTTTCCGGGATAAAAAGTAGCCTATGTCCTTTCTCGGGACCCCAACTATATCCATGTCATATTTCATCTCAACCGGTCCAGCGGTTGAAGCGTGAAGAGGTAACAGACAGACAGACAGAGTTATTTTCGCATTTATAATATTAGTATGGATAGTATGGATTATTCTTCCTATCTAGCCTATTAGATCCCACTGCTGGGCAAAGGCCTCCTATCTTCCACTTCTTTCTATTCTTTGCCGTTTCTGGCTAATCTGATTTAAACTGGTCGAGGTCGTCGCGCCATCTCCGACTAGGTCTGCCTCTGCAACGATGTCCGTCTCGAGGTTGCACTCGGTGGCTAATTTAGCCCATCTGCCATCGTGCATGCGGCAGACGTGTCCAGCCCAGTTCCATTTGAGTCTGGCAGTCTGTACTCCAACATCGGCAATCTGAGTCTTGGAGCGCAGTTCTGAGTTCCGTATCCTATCAGTTCTTCGGACGCCTAGAACGCGCTCCATTGCTCTCTGGCAAACCTTGAGCTTGGACTTTTGTGCCTCAGTTAATAACCATGATTGGGCGCCGTTGGTAGGTGGGCAAGATGCATACGTCCACGAGTTTGCGTTTGCAAGAAATGGGAAGGGTTCCCTTCATAAGATCCTTCATGGATCAGAAGCTCCTCCAGCTGATTTCGATTCTTAAATTAAACAATTAACGTTGGCTAAATCCATACAAGATAATATTATAAATGCGAAAGTAACTCTGTCTGTCTATCTGTCTGTTACCTCTTTACGCTTCAAACGTTGACCGATTTGGATAAAAGGCTTGGAAATAGTTAATTTTCCCAAAAAGAACATAGGCTTCTTTTTATCCCGGAAAAACGCTTAGTTCTCGCAAGAACTACTACTACTACTACTACTACTATTTCATAAATAAATACAATACAGTTTTGTAAGCAATTCTTTTGTGATAAAATTAAACATAATATCCACCTACTTACCTTTTTTTCTATGCCATATCAGATATCATACAGGTTGATCATATGACATTTGCACTTAGAATAAAATCTGGCTGTCCGGGAATATCCTACGATTTAAATCTTTGACTAGGTATACTTGACTACGTACGCTATTCAAAACAAATTGAAATATTACTCCCGAAATCGATTAAGTAAGTTGAAACGTGTTGTAGTAAAACAATATTGGTGTAAGGTGTAAGTCAATATGTAGGTACTCAAGTATTTCGTTGATATGTCTGCTCGTAAAAGTTGTAACTTCGTAAAATATTGCAATTCGAGATTTTAGCAAATGCTTTTTTTGCTGGTGGTAGTGGTAAAAAAACCGGCCAAGTGCGTGTCGGGCCACGCGCAAATTATAGGGTTCCGAAGTTGAGGATGCCCACAGTACCTTTCTAAGACTTATTAGCATCTAGCTAGCCTGTGGTATGACGTGCCCGCCCGACGCCCCTGTCGCTCGAGAAAAATCATCATTATAAGTTGGTCGACTATTACTCGTAAGTTTGTACAGCCTACTTAGCTCTGATAGTTTTCCTTTCAACTACATTATATATGCCACAACCGTGATTTTTTTCAGCCATCCAAAAACCACCATTTAGCTGGCAGGGGGGGGGGGGGGACACGTGACTCTAACAAAAAATAGCACTTTAAAGCTTAATATTTCACAAGCGCATCACTTAATCAAAAAATGGTTTTAACAAACCCACAATATTTTTTCAAGAACTATTCAACGATATGCCGCACCATGGGGTACGCAAGAAAAAAAAAAATCATCCCCACTTTACGAGTAGGGGAGGTACCCTATAAAAAAATATATTTCAGAATTTTATTGTACCACTTTGTCAGCGTAACTAATATGCATATTCATGCTAAATTACAGCTCTCTAGACATAAGCATCTCCGAGCAATAGTGCGGACAGACGGACGGACGGACGGACGGACGGACGGACGGACGGACGGACATGGCGAAACTATAAGGGTTCCTTGTGGACTTCGGAACCCTAAAAAAAAGAGTAGAGTGGTGCAAGGACCGTGCTACCTCACTGTTACTCGCTAAATTGCCGCCAAATAACAGCTTGCTCGCGCAGTTGTGTTCCGGTAACGGAATGGGGCAGTTGATGAAATTACAGGTATATGTATAGAGGCATTCGAAATCTAACGACGTCTTATGTGTATTGGGCAGCTGCCGCTGAAACGTGCAATCAAGGTGTTTTCTTTAAAACTTTCTCTGAGGCTTTAATAATTCATCTTAATACCCAACTGAAGAGCCTATTAAGAAATAAAAATACATCCGAGAATGTGCAAATTGGCCCCAGGTCCAATAAGATTAAGTGATATGTCGTTAATTAGGTCTGATCGAGAGGTACAATATTCACTATGGCGACGAACCTCGTATCGCTGTGTGAACGGAGATATAAAGGGTTAAAAAAAATGGTGTACCTATATGAAAGGAAGCCATCTCGAATTCTTCTGCTAAATTATTTGAATGAAAGGAACCATAGATTTATTTTGAAAATAAGGATAACTGCCTTCTCAGACTTTAAAAAACTAACTCGGTTACCTTAAAAAAAAACATTAATAATGGTAATCAAAGGTGTCTGTTGTTAAATAGGTACTATTCAACTTCATAAGTATCCACTAAAGCTAATATGAAATAAAAAATGTATCCAGCAGTTCAAGAAGTAATACCAAGTTTGATCATCTTCAGTGAAATGAATTCCCGTGACTTGGCCTGCTTAGACTCAATCCAATCCAATCCACTTCGAAACTGATACCTAGTCCGATTAGGATAGTTCATTGTTTTATTGTATTTATTAGTGCCAATGTACCTACCTAATTGAGGATTGAAGCCTTAAAGATACATATTTGACCACTATAAACATAGAGCCCGAGTTGACTTGAACGCTTTAAAACTGTATTTGTTAAAACATAACTTGTCAAAAGATAGTGATAAAAAACAATAATATAAGGTTGTAATGTACTGATATTGTATCGCAATTTATGTACAGGTAAACTTTACTTGGAAGTTTTTTCACGAAATAATAATATCTGTATTTTCAATTTTTCATTATAGCTGCAACTCCTTAACTTAAAAATCTTTTTAAATTTAAGATTATAGTTAAGTACTTAACCAATGTAAGTTTTTCACTGAAATAAACAGATAAAATTAAATTTTTTTTTTTTTTTTTTTACTTCTATTATAGAAGCGACTTCAACACCGCCTGTTAACAGCTGGCCGCTGGCGTTACGGTACGCTCGCTGAAAGAACTTCCATTGGCATGTGAAAGTCTGGTGGTATGACCCAGTGCAAGCTACCACTGTCTTATTCGCTAACCTGCCGCCAAATAGCTGTGCTCGCGTTGTTGTATGTTGCATAAGGTAAGGGGATGAGGCGGCCGGTGATATTACTGGCATAAAACCATTCCATATTAGGCCTCAGGGTTGGAATAGCATTCAAAATCAAGCTCAGGTGGAGTCTCCACAAATATCTATTCAGGTAAATAATCAGCTGATATGAATCAATTCTAACGACCTGATACGAAGCCCGAGTAGAAGGAGAAGATTTTGGCTGAAGAATCTTTACCAGTAGTTTGGAAAAAAATACTCGATTGTAAACACACCTGCTGTATAAAGGATGCGAAACTGTGTACCTGACTTTAGAAGGAAGATGGCAACGTAAGAAGTAAGAAGAACCGCCTTGTAAAATCTAAAAGAGTAGGTTCTCGATAAAGCTACATTTTATGTTATGCTAATTACAAGACGACTCTAATGAACTGAAACTCGATGGACTTACTAGCTAGTAGGGTGGGTAGGTACTAAGTAGGTACCTAGGTATCTCAGGAAGATCAACTCGATGGTTAGGTTAGGTTAAGTTATATTGTTGAATTGTCATGCGATTAACATTTTTTGATAAGTTTTATAATAATAACAACAAATATTACAAGAGCGTTAAGTTCAGTTAAGTAACTTAGTTACCTATACTTTATGACGACCTCATAAAAATGATGCAAAATAAGTATATGCTCATATTACTGACCTCTACCAGGAACTAAAAGCTTTTCGGGATGTGAAATAATGGCTTCGGTACCCTACTGGGTATGTTTCCCACAAAATGGAAAAATATTTAGTCGAAAGTTGCGGGAATCCGCGAAACGCGGGCGGCATCGGACACAGTTATATTATGGAAATCATTAAGGCAGAGTATGTGCAACAGTAGACATCGTTAAACTGAATATATTGTTAATTAACATTAATTAGACGACCTTTCTTTTTTTAATAACTCGCTTCCCACAGCAAATGAAGCCAGGCTCCCCAGTTAACAATAATCTGCATTAAATTACCTTTCCAATGATATATAATTTATGTCTATTGGACCTGGGGCCAGGTTCCATACATTTTTGCCCATTGTCCTTTAGATTGTTATAAAAAAAAATCAACACAACTATCTTAAATAAACACACAATCGGAAAAAAGCGTACCCGTGCATCGGCCGGGAACAAACGAGCCACTTACTAAGATTTATAGAGATCGGCAGGCAGCGCAAAAACCCGCGGTACCTTCTGCGCCGCACGCGCCGGTAATGGCGGCCCGCGCGGTAACTGCTCGGAACATGTGCGTGGCCTATTGCAAAAAATAGGACCTAAAAGACTAAGCTACATTATACACAGTGGGTCAGAAAATATGGCAAATAATTAACCCACAGTATCGGCTATCGATTCTAAGTATATTGTATAGGTCTTTAATTTTTTTTGAGTTGGTAAAAAAAAAAAAATGTATAGGATTCAGGCGTCGCTCACACAACCAATCCCATCTACAATTTTTTTTTTTACCAACTCAAAAGAAATTAAAGACCTACACAATATACTTAGAATCGATAGCCGATACGGTGGGTTAATTATTTGCCATATTTTCTGACCCACCGTTTATACTCTACACATTACACATTTTATTAAACAGTTTTATTTTATTTCGGAGTGGTCCGGACCTGATCCGTCCGGTTTGTACCACCGTCTAACCCGCTAATCTGCCGCCAAATAGCAGTGCTCACACTGTTGTGTTCCGGTGGGGGGTTAATGCAGCCGGTGACATTACTGGCACAGATGCATTAAATTACATCTTAGGCCTAAAAATCATGATCTCGATTTTAATAAGAGAGAAGACATAAGATTTTGGCGTCCGTGTGCCGCAGTGTGCAATTACCATCAGGTGGCCCGCGTGGTCGTTTGTCTACCAATTTCATAAAAAACTCTGTACTTATAGAGTAAGGGCTATTTTGTTAAATAATGATAAAAAGCATAGCTACTCTGGTAATACCTAATGTGACATAAAATTAAGATACTTATTTTATTTATGTTTTAAATATTCCGAGATATTATTACTATTCACACACATCTTTCAATTACTTCGCAGATGCGTGCAGGTTTCCTCACGATGTTTTCCTTCACCGAAAAGCTCAGTGGTAAATTCAAATTGAATTTCGCACATAAGTAAACTTGGAGGTGCGAGCCGGATCGAACCCCCGACGCTCTGCATGAGAGGCGGTAGGTCGAACCACTAGGCCACCACGGGTCCCCAATCCGCAATGGGCCCGCGTGGGGACTATAGCCCAAACCCTCTCATGATGACAGGCCTGTGCCCAGCAGTGGGCCGTAAATAGGCTGTTGTAGTAGTAGTAGTATTATTACTATTCCCTGTAGGAACCCGGCGCCAGTTGAGCGCCACACGCGCAACCAATTTTGGGACGTGGGGTAACTGCGCCTGGCACGTGCGGTTCTATTTAAAATTGTATTTTCATTTTGCTGTTTTTTTTCCTGAAAGTCACTCGAACCTTAAAGCGAATATAACATTAAAACAAACCCTCGGATTTTTTTCGTAAATCTCATTACTTATAGCAATAAAAAGCACTCGTGTGTTAATTTATTTTGAATTAATACTACTTCTGTACTTCTTTTGCGTTTGCGAGGTAACATGTAATTAAGGTATTTAAAAGCGTTTTTATTTATTGTCCTAAATGTGGTTATGTTTCCATTTCTTTGTAATAAAATTTTGTTTCTTTTTTCTATTGGATACCACTGCTGTGTGGATCTCCTAGGCATTTACTTATTTTTATGTACTAAATTATAAATATAGAGGATACAGAGACTTAGGGCCTTATCCCACTTGCGATTTGCGAGCGAGTTGAAAGCGTTTTTCAATACAAAACTCGTACGCGGCGAACTCGCGGCGTGTTCGCCTCCATACAAAACACGCTCGCAAATCGCAAGTGGGATAAGGCCCTAAGATTTTCACTAGAACGCAACTGACAAATATGGGTGGCCCAAGAAATTTAAAGAAAGGTTTTAGATAATTAGGTGAGCGAGGATCGTAAAGAATATTGTACAACGAACACAGCGAAAAAAGCCGTGGGGGCCAATGATTCGCTCTCCATCTCCGGATGAAACAAATGACAGTAAGGGCGAGTTGGGCGCGAGTTGTGCGCCGGCTTGATTCCGTGGTCATTCTGTACGTAGAACTATTAAATATTCTGTGCTGAGGGTCTCGACGCTGGTCTTCCGTGAACACCGTTGCAGAGATCGCCCAGAGAGGTTACACTATAGCCCTTAGTTGATAAGAGGGGGTGGGGACGAACCCAGCAGAGTGGTTTGTTTAGTTAGGCTGTTACAGTGTAATGTTACGTATTTATACCTACTACTACTACTTCAGCCCATTTTTCGTCCCACTGCTGGGCACAGGCCTCCTCTAATCACGAGAGGGTTTAGGCTATAGTCCTCACGCGGGCCCAGTGCGGATTGGAGAATTCACACACATCTTTGAATTACTTCGCAGATGCGTGCAGGTTTCCTCACGATGTTTTCCTTCACAGAAAATCTCCGTGGTAAGTTAATATTGAAATGAATTGTATTTATACTAGTGAATGTTAAATACGTATAATGTTTCGTATGGCAGTTGAATTAAACCATCCTCGACTAGGCTGCAGTTGCATTTGCATATTCGTATTTATGATAATTGAGCTATGTTATATCGGCTTATGTTATAAGCCGAGTGCATACCGCAGTGACTTCTACTGTTTAGTCATTGTGCTAGTGCTTCCATGTGAGAGCTTATTGTAATTGCGTTGCGTGCTTGGTCGGCTAGATAAGGTTTTATAGCCATAAACAATTAAACTAAAATTAACACGGACTAAATTGTTTTGATTTGAACTGTTATGGATATAAAATCATTAAATCTAATTTTGCTTTTTTACAAAGCTTAATAGATTATCCCTGTACCCTGTTATTTTTGTTGATTATTGAAATGGCTCATGATATTATAACCAGCCATCTGAGATAATCTGTTCTTTGTATGAAATTAAAAAAAAAGAAAATCCGAAAATAAAGCTGTTTTTCTTAGCGTAATTTTCCTGTTGTCGTTCGAAGCAAATGTTTACTGAAACACATTTTAATCGTAGGTAAGGTGCCGCCTACACATCGTAGCGACCTTTGTCGTAGCGGCCTCTACGTCGTAGCGCTTGTTTTTGTGTCGTAGCTGTCTTGTACTTACGTGCTTGTACATTGTAAGTGACTTTTAGAATTCAATTAAGCAAAACAAGCAACAACTTCTACAAAGCCAGTATTCTGCTTACATACGAGGTCATTGTCATGAATATATTATCGTATCAGTTCTGTCAAAATTTATTAGTAATGTGTCATGTGATTATAATAATCATATTTATTTCTTTAAGACGCTGACAAGATCTAATGAACTTGAGCAGTCGAGACAGGCAACCGTCTCAGCGGACAATGTCTGTTTGCATTGGAGGGGGCGAAAATAGCGACCGCGTCATTAGAGATATATGTAGAAAATCAGATAAATGATGATTCAAAGAAAATCCAACATTGCATGAACAATATAAATTTTTGGTACGAGTATGACGGAATAGTGGATTTAATTATAGAAATCTGCGTTAGGAAAAATACTTTTATAGTACCTTTTAAATAGGATTAGAAGATGTAACTTCACGATCTTTTTTCATCGAACAGATTTTATAAAATCTTTTTTACGAAATAGCAAGTTTTTCAAGTATATAGTGAATGTTAACATATATTTTACTCGCCTTACAAAATCAAACAGTTTTCGTTTAAGTATTGTTTAAATAAAATCAATTTAGGTATTGTCAGCGCCTTAACAATACATAATTATAACAAAGTAACACAAATAAATCCTTTGGGTATCTCCAAAGCCCCAGCACCCCAGCAGCAGTCCCAGCCCCAACATCATCCTAAAAATGATAGGGGACAGGTTTGACTGCCCCTACATACAACACTTGTGGGGATTACACGCCCCTAGTTAATTAGTTTACATACTAACACATTACTTTTTAAGATATACTAACAAATACGAGTTGTAATTACTTGAAATAAATATTATTATTATTATTATAAAGCGAAGGGTAGCTGATAACTGCATGCAGTTTATCACCATCGATGTTCTTTTAACGTTTTTTGCGGTAACAACAAAATGGCCGACCGTCCATAAAGCTTTGGATGGATTACGGGATTTTTATTGCCGGGCATTACGAGCGTTTCGGATGCCCTCTTTGATTACACTTATGACTTAGCTTATAAAATAAGAATCTGCCACGAGAAACCTTTTATTACCCCACTAGCTTCTGCCCGCGACTTCGTCCGCATGGAATTCGGTTAAAGCGTTCCCGCGGGAATTGAGCTTTAAACTATATACAAATTATATACGTAAACCATCCTCTTGAATCACTCTTATCTATTACTACTTCAGCCTATTTGTGTCCCACTGCTGGGCACAGGCCTCCTCTCATCACGAGAGGGTTGGGCTATAGTCCCCACGCGGGCCCAGTGCGGATTGGGGACTTCACATACATCTTTGAAATACTTCGCTTATCTATTAACGAAACCGTATTAAGATCCGTTGCGTAGTTTTAAAGATCTAAGCATACATAGGGACAGACAGACAGCGGAACGACTTTGTTTTGCTATGTAGTGACTAGATAAGGGTTTTCATAACCTTCACAAGAACAACTTTTGTAAGTAAGTTTCATCAATTTACTTGGTACAAAATTGGAAGTTAATCACTGAAATTCAAAGACAACTGCTAGATTATATTACCAACTAGCCGTTTGCCCGCGACTTCGTCCCGCATAGACTTTGAATTTGCGTACCCGATGATACTATACATATAGACAGTTATAGTTATAGAAGTATTGAAAAATTGGTTTGGCCCGTGGAAAACCCGTTCCCGTGGAAAAATCGGGATAAAAAATCCTATGTTATTGCCCGGGTCTCAAACTATAGCAAATTTCATCCAAATCGGTCTGCTTGTCGCGACGTGAAGGAAGGACAAAAAACAAACACACCGTCACATTTATAATATTAGTATGGACTAGTTTACTAAATTTAGCTTTGTTTCACTTGAAATTCACCAATAAAAGCTTTACCTTTAAAAATAATCACAGCATATTTTACTTAATTATTCCATCATTAACACCAACGTACAAGAGTAAACAGGAAATCAAACTTAAAAAAACAAGATAAAAGCAACGACGTGAACGAATCACTTTACGGATTGAAACGCATCAAAAGAAAACAAAATGGCGGTTGACGACCAAAATCCGTAGCCCATTATACTCAGACCAATCACATTAGATCCATTGTAAAAAGCCAAAATTCCAACCGGGTCCTGAAGACTTTGCAACGGCTCAACTTGTTGCATGAGAGCGTTTTAAAATGATTAAAATTCATTGACATAAGTAATAACATATGGACGAACAATGCCTAACAGAATATGTCTGTAGTATCCACTACAGCCGCTCAGGTGCGGTGGTGGGGGCAGTCGCCCGCCGACCGTGGTCGAGTGTGGACGGACTTTGTGTTGTGCATATCTTATATCTACTGATAGCCTGTAAGTGTATTATAATGTGGTCGTAGAGGCTACAAATGGCGACGAGGATAAAACCGAGTAAAAAAAAAAAATGAAGGAAGGGTAAGTACCAAGGCAATTAATGTTTAATGCCCAACAGTTGCTTGCGTATTGGTGATATCAATAGAATATAAATATTCGGCTATAAGAATAGTCACTCGCAATTATCTAATTACTTATATTTAAATCAAAACCACCTATGAACGGAGTCAATGCGCAAGCGATTTTTACGGGTAGATAAACAAATTCATACCAATTTCCTTCATTGCCAAAGTAAAGGCCATTACATGTTGATGGCAGGACAATAAGGCCAAACTATAGTTATGAGTAAATGGTGCATGTGTACCTAATGAACGTTGCGGTGCTTACCCCAAAATTATTTAAAAGTGAAACGAAAATAAGGTGTTCTCTATGATTGGCAAAATTATTTCTTCGCATTAACCTACCGTCCACCACAAAATAGTTCGTATTAATCAGTTTAAATTAAAGTATTGTAGGTACTTTACCTGCTAACACTTTGAATTTCATTTTTCATGTCACATTTATTAGCATTGTTTTATCATTACGATTTACGGAAATTGGTATCTAGATAACTGAATAATAATTCAATCGAATTTTATTGGTGGTTTAGATCGGTGGTAATTGGCTATAGAAAATTCCGGTTTGGGTTTACTTTTATTATGAACAAAGATTTGACCTAGTGTTCAGCTACTCAAGTATTTGTAGGATTGTACACCATGTTGAGAACACCATAGGTATAATAAAATTTCACTAAAGGCTACGCAGTGGGCAATTAAGCGCTAGAGAGCCACGCAGTTTATTAACGTAAATGTTAAGGGACCACATGTGTTGAAATAACACAACTGTGTATAGGTACGTATAATAAGGTCTCTGCCATGAACACTTTGTACTTAAGTAAGTACTGTTACTAACTTTTAGTAAAAAGCCATGAAAATAAGAATTTAAATATTCATGAGTGCACTTGAAATATACACATTTACTTGCCGCTGGCATGGACATAAGTACGAAAGAAATATGTATAGACATACTATAAATACTATAAGCATTCCTGTATGGAGTAAAAACATACGTGTTTATCACACTAAACAATTAAATATGTTTGATTGTCTAATAACGAGAAACCGTTATTGAAAATGCATTGTGTAATAGCTAAATGCAATACAAGGTAGTGAATTCCCATGACTTCATAAGTCAAATGTAAATTCTTGATAAACCGAACGAAAAGTCTACATACCCACTTATTAATCACTTAGCAATTCATGCATTGAATAGAATAGTATCATACCACGAGTACGACTTGATGTAGGTAACTTCATAATTCATTGAAGTGAGTGATTTAAAATGACTTTATACTGGGTATCACCAAAATAGATAGTTAATAAGTAATTATAGCGGAATTGGTCAGTCGTTCGTGGTTGGTTAAACATTATCTTATAGTGAATTTAAAATTAAACGTATTTCGCGGGTAGGTATACCGGAATAGCTAAGAATACGTTTATAGTCACAAAAAGACGTACATGCGACGTACTTCTGTTTATAGAATTGCATAATGCTTATTATATGTAAAGACCAAAATAACATAACAATAAGTGGGTCACATTTACTTGAAGTTTAATAAGCTACAGTTACTTTCTATTTATGTGGGTATTGGTACGAGTAAATATGCTTTGTTTTATCTATTAAAATTGGACAATCAATCATGTATGTGGTTACTTATGTACCTAAGCTAAGTAACGTCTAAGCAGTTGTTAATTGAGTTAATGGTGTTCAAATGTCAAATGCCAATAAATTATGTGTGCATTAAATTGCGCATAATATGGTTATAAAAGTGCTAAAGGCATTAAATATATAAAATCAGTAGCATTAAATGTGTTGATGGCATTCAATTGCCAATTGGCATTAAAATGCGTATGATACTTAAGTATTGAAATATGCGTTTCTCAGAAAATAGTATCTAAATAAGAAACGGCTAATATACGAAATAGTATTTAAAACGCCAACCATATACTAGTGGCACATAGGTACATGATATGCTGTAATAAAATGATTACAACTAAGTATCAAGAGTCAGGCAAAACCGATACTGTTCCTTCAGTAAACAGCTTGACTACAGGCAAGTACAAACAAGGGCCATGCACATTCAGCTAGGCCACAGGTTCATAATGAATAATTAGGGCCATGCAAAACGCACTGTTTGCAGTGAATAGCTTGGCCACAGGTTTACAATTAATAACTAGGGCCATGCATGACACACTGTTTCTACAGAGAACAGCTAGGCCACTGATGATAAAATATAGATAAGTCTATAAAAATAGGGCCATGCATAACCCACTGTTTCTACAGTGAACAGCTAGGCCACTGGTAACAAAAAACGAGTCTATAAAAAATAGGGCCATGCACAATCTCCTGAGACCCAGCTGTCAATTTTAGATGATGAATTTTAAATCTTATGAAATAATTATAAATAATGATTGATTTTGTCCATTATAAAGGACAAGGGGTCTTAGGAGGATAATCCAGCTAGGCCATTGGAGAAGTGGTGAGCAGGATCACTTTTATTGAGACGATAAAAGTCTTAATATAATTCTTTCATTAGTCCAGCAGCTTGAGCATACAATAAGGGCATTGCTTAACCGGTATCGTTGATTGATTGGGTGCCCACCACCTTCTTTTACAAATGGTTGAGGGAGGTGATGTCCAGGGTAAGTGTTATACTCGTGAACGAGTCCAGCTCATGCTTACATGAAAGTTCAACACTTTCGCGACCACCCTATTTATCCATATAGGTACTGACTACATGCCGAAACGTGAAACACAAAACCCAGCTTCGAAGTCGAGGGCTGGAAAAAATAGTTTTGATCAGCTATTTTGTCCTTGTAAGGATCCTTTCAAAATTGGTAATATGAACATTTATTTTTATATATTAAAGCCTAATTAAATTACCTATACCTACCTATTGCTGGCAGCGAGAAGGGAAGTAAATCAGACTTTGCCATATTCGATCATTATTACCTACTTTTGCGTATAATAAAATTCCTGCATTTTCCTGCACTATTTGAGTGTTTAGTGTCAACCCTGAATCATCGAACTCGGTGGTCGGGATCTCGGCATAAAGTGGGTGCTTATATACTTAGTTTTGCCACGAACACAGATGTAGCTTGAGTAGTCTTACAAACATGGTGCTCTTATTAAAATGTATCTATCTACTAATTAATAAATTTAGTCATGAATTCAATATTCTTTATTATTGACGATTTGAGGCTGTCGCTATACATGGCTGGGACTTTATACCTTTAGGTACTTGGAAGTCAAAAACCTGTCAATAGTCAATAGTTTTATTGCACTCATGTTGTAGTTACATTTAGACGGTATAATAATACAATTGTATCAAACATGAATACGTTGGGGCACAGCAAGTTAATGGCACAAAAAGAAATACTAAATTAATGAATTAATTTCGTTGGTATAGCCTGTAATTTGTTTGATAATTTTATCTTTTTATCAAAATATGGATAACAACACAGCTGTTGATTTTCCATGTAAAAAAAATAAACAAATAAATAAATGTAATCTTTAATTCAGTATGATACCTGATTATGACATGAAATATAGGTATTAATAATAATAATTATATATTTAATCACAGATCAAGAAGCAAATTACATAATGTACTGAAAGGTCCATGACATGATAATAAAATAAACCAATAAATAAAACTAGAAGATTAAGAAGTCGCTCTTCACGACCGATCACAGTTTACGGAGGTCGGTTAAGTTTAAGGTCTGTGTAGCTTTAGTCGGCTGTGCAGCCTGTCCCGGACCGCAGCTACCAGAGGGCTGGTGGAGTTGAGCACGTAAGGGTAGTGGCTGGCGCAGCAACGCCTGCCAGCCGGGGGCGCGCCTGCGCAGAACATGGCACCACGTCGGCAGGCCGTGCAGTGCACGCCAGGCGTTGCATTGGTGTATTGCTAGCGAATCTGATTCATTCCGCGCGCAGCGCGTGGTGTAGTCGCACCTAAGTTCGGCCGGTTACAGGTACACGCCTGTGCAGTACGATAAACACATGAAGTACTTTTAAATACTTATCTGCTGTGAAATATCACATAAGACACGATTGTTATAGTTCAGCGTTGCAGCTTTGCAGAGCGATAGAGCCCAGTATTCACCACTGCGATCATTGCTGATGTATTGTGATCGCCACAGACACAAGCTCACACTAAAGATTGGTCTGCGAGAAATTGAAGTGTTTTCTTGGTGGTGAGAGCTTTGACCTCTTCTGGGTGTATTTAATGCTTCCCCAGATTAGAATATGATAGCAACGTCGCATCGACGAAGGGCATTCGGTCGGAATGTGTGTGTAGGGGCGTTTATTCCTCCTCGTTACACAGTCTGCACATTTTAGGACTGCTGACGCTTATGTAATTCATGTTGTATCTATTTAGTACACAGGGGCCAGTCTGACCTTACCAGCATGCCCTAGAACCCATCGTAGAAATACTCTGTTGTGGCAGGTTAGCTGCCTCAGGTTTATGTAACTATCGGTACACTTCTGTATTAAGTTGAGGAATACCTTCCTATATTCAGACTTATACAACTGTTTGAACGATCGTCCCTTGTGGGTATTTCCCACAATATAATCATGTTTTTTTGGTAATCAAGTCCTGGGGCCGGTGTCAAGGGGCATCCCCAAATTGGCAATATAAGTATTGTGAACTGAAAACACTAGCAATTTACGAAAATGTCAATAAAAAAAAACATTTATAAATATACTTAATTAAATAACTTACACTAAGAACAAGAAAAATAAAATAGTAATTTTGCAAAACGGCCTCTTTTGAGTTTGTTTTGCAACTTCTTGTCAAAAAAAAAAGGAGCTAGTGCGCGCTGGTCAATCCATTTGTGATATGTAATAATGCCCATACCTACGAGTATGTGGCCAATATGCTGAACAAAATATAATTATTAGGCTATCCAGAAACTTTGACTTTTGCAGATCATGAAATCAATTTACCAGCTAAGTTTTCCGCCGCTTTTGCGAGGAATGTGGAAACTCAATCTTTGTATATTATGTCCCATTAGAGTTTCAAATTAATAGGGGAAAGGAAAGGTAAGATAAGGATGTTTTTAAACGATTGAAATTTTGTTAAGATAAAAAATAGATCTACAAGGACTATATTTATATTTTATTATTTTTGAGTCTTCTCGTGACCACGGCCGTTGAATCGCGGCCGAAACGTCGAGGTAAAATATAAATAGTTTTTGCGCGATTGGGTCCCGGTGATGGTGTGTTTAATATGACTATATTTCGTTACAGGAAAGTAAAGTATTTGGAAATTGAAATAATCAATTGCAAGTTTTATTTCAATACAAGTCAATAATAAAATGAATAAATAATTTACTTATTTTAATAAGTGGCCTGTTATTAATCCAAATAGTAAAAACAACTAATTATGGATGATTCGATGTTTTAAAAAATAAATATAACATAGCGTAAAATCTTACGCGACTGGTAGTTATATTTAATATTGTTGGCTACGGCTAACATGATTGTTAGGCATGTGTGTTAGGCATGTGTCTAGATATGTATGTAAATATGTTATGTTTAATATAGAATTACTTATAAGTTATAACATTGTATATTTGTGATATTACATAATCTCAATTCAATTAAAACAAAGAAGGGATGTAGTATCCACTACAGCCGCTCAGGTGCGGTGGTGGGGGCAGTCGCCCGCCGACCGTGGTCGAGTGTGGACGGACTTTGTGTTGTGCATATCTTATATCTACTGATAGCCTGTAAGTGTATTATAATGTGGTCGTAGAGGCTACAATGTCAAAATATATGGAGCAACCTGACATTAGTAAATACGTTCCAATATGCTAATAACGCCTCTTTATAACGAAGGCAAAACGGGTGCCCGAGCCGTTCGGGCACCAGTTTTGACGGGGCTATTTTTGTCCAGCTGATTGTGAATAGATTAATGGTAAAATTACATGCCATTTTGTTAGACTACCTCCCTATACAGATTAAAAATAAATTTACCTACGATTCACACTCAACAAATCAGCCACAACAGTGTTTGTAAAGCCACACGGTTGTCTTTTATTACTTAGGTACCGCTCAAATTGTGGGAGGCTCGTTCGGGTAAGTACCACGCTCTGACAGAATATCGACGAAAAGTTTACTCAATTCAAATTCAAATCCAATCATTTTTTCAGCAAATTGGCCACATAGGGGCACTTTTACACGTCAGAAAAGAATTTTCCAGCGCTTCCTAGACCCATTGCTTGAGAAGAAGCGCCGCAAAAAACTCAAGCAGAAGGCCTTTTTTCAAAATTTCCACATAGTTACAAAATGTACACTACATGTATTAAATATACATATAGGTACGTACTAAAGTTACATTTAAGGGATGTATAGTCCCTAACTTAAACTTAAATCTAAGATCTTAGAGATGTATAATCTCCAAGGGTCCAGAAAAAAAAAATATTGCTTTTCGTAGGACGAGAGAAACTTCTGGAACCCATACCCCTCCTCCTTCGTCCCTCGCATTCCTCTATCCTGCCATCCTCATCTCCCGTATTACCTTAAAATATCGGCAACGCACTGGTGATTTCACTGGAGCTGCCGGTGACTGCTTAAAATTAGGCAAAGCGCCATTACGCCCACCTAAACCATAAAAAAACTGTAACAATGACAAGCCAAGGGGACCAATCATACACATGACTATGACATAGTACTTACTCTTGAGAATAGAGACTGAAATAGACTTTATATCACCTTCATTTTATGGTGACTGAATAACTATATTTCCCACGATAGTTGAGTTGAGCATTACCTTAGAGGAGCTCACATTTTAATACGTGTACTTACGTGCAGTCGACTACAGAGTTAAACATGTTTTTAAAGTCACAGTATCAGCTACTGATGATATAATCATGTTAATTAGTGCAGGCGCCAAAGGTATACTATTACTGCAGCCTATTTGCGTCCCTCTGCTGGGCACAGACCTCCTCTCACCAGGAGAGTGTTTGGGCTATTGTCCCCATGCGGGTCCAGTGCGGATTGGGGACTTCACACACGTCTTTGAATTACTTCGCAGATGCGTGCAGGTTTCCTCACGATATTTTCCTTCATCGAGTTCAGTGGTAAATTCAAATTGAATTTTGCACATAAGTAAACTTAGAGTCGCGAGCCGGAATCGAACCCCTGACCCTGACCGCAATTTTTGCACACGAATAGGTAATTATGGCGACTGCACTAAATAGGTTTTTTCGGCATTGTCAAAAGACAATAAAATATTTAAGTGAAATTGTATTTTTTTCTTTAAAAGCATGATGTTCTGAAACATGTTAATAATAAATACCTACTGACTGAGCGATAAAGAAGTATTACGGACTTAAACTACTTAAGTACACCATCGGGTTCAGGAAAAGAGCGCGTTAAGTTTGGCCTCAAAATATATCGTCAAACGGTTTTAACCCACTCATTATAGTAAATATAAAGAAAAGAAAGGTAAAATACATCTCGTATGTATCATGGATGGATTAGATACATCACTTTGCTCGTACCTACCTAATTGGGCGACTGAGCTTTGCTCGAGTAAAAATAGCTACAACCGAGTTCTCGTCCAAATCGTTTGAGCCGTTTCTGAGATGGCTTGGATAAATAAATAGAGAAATATATACAAGATTAGCGCATTTAAAGTATTATTATAAGATTTATATTCCATTCTCATGCTTTTTTTGCACAAAAATACTCTTAATATGATTTTATTGTAGTGGAAGACCAAACAGGATTAAGTACAAAATAGAAAACTCTGTTTCTCAGGATAAGAATTTTTAATTGTTTTTCTTTATATTTCTTTTTTTTATACCAATGGTATAGGCAAACGAACGCACAGCCCACCTGATGGTAAGTGGTCACTGCGGCTCATGGACACCGAAATCCTATGATCCCCCATTAAAAAACCATCTAATGCGTTGCCTACCCTGAGGCCTAAGATGGAATGCCTCTGTGCCAGAAATTTCACCGACTGCCTTAACCCCCTACCGGAACATAATAGTGCGAGCACTGTTATTTGGCGGCAGGTTAGCGGGGAACGACGGTGGTACCACCCCGGACGGACCCAGCACCAGGTCCTACCACTAACAAATTTATCTATTTTCACAAGTTTATCTATTTTATAACTACTTAGATACCCAATGTCGATGTTGTGAAATGGCAACATTCTGTAGGATAAGGTTTTAATTTTAAAAATACTTTGATGAACAAACAAGTCAACAGTTTGTATTTTTACCGTAAAATAAGAGCCAAATCTGGCCAAATTTCCTCCAAATGTATCCATTGTATCGTGTACAATGCGCTATTATCCGTCGTCCTTATGAATGTGAACAAGCGATCATGTCACTGGATCACGGGCTATTGTTCGAATATTTGGCTAAACCTAGCTTACAGCTTATGGCGAATGGAGTCAGGATTACAATAGGCTATGGCGTAACTTAGATACGAGGGCCAGTCATATGACATAGTTATTACTTAGTGAAGCCGTGGTGGCATAAAGGCTTGACCTACTCTCATGCACAGTATCGAACTATTAAGTGTACTTATGTTAGAAATAAATTTTTGCCACTTAGGTTTTCGATTAAGGAACACAACGTGACAAAACCTAAAGCTCTGTGTAAAGTTTCCATTCCGCGCTGGGCTCGCTTGGGGACTATACCAAACCCTCTCGCGATTAAATTCCGTGCCTAGCAGTGGGACAGCTATAGTGGTTAGTGTTTGGTCGGATGACATACTATAAGATTGTGACGTTGTCTGCTTAGTTTATTATTTTACATCACCCTTGGCCGTAAAGTGGGATTTTCTGCCCGCTACGCGGAGAGAAAATCTCACTTCTTGGCCAAGGCAAGACGTAAAACTTTTGACAAACCACGGGCGGTAATTCGTAAAGCCCCAGATCGCATATTTATGGCCCTCACCTTCGGTTCGGGCCACAGAAACCTGCGATCTGGGACATTTACGAATTCACCACCCTAGGTCTGTAATGTACTATTAACTTGTATCTACACACCATAGATTAACTATTTATCAAACCATAATACTTACGAGGCATTAGGTTATTACTTGGGTTAACTTGTGTTACTTTGTCACTTTAATGTGAACACGTAACTTATTGGCATATTAATAGGCTATAACCTATCGATCTCTAATGTTTCTTGCCGTTGAAATTCATGCTTTCCGCGTATGAAACAAGGTTGTGTTTGTACTTTGTTAAGATGATTGAACGCTTTGTAACCGTTGATCGTATTATGGACGCAATTTACATATGTAAGTAAATTTCCAAACTTTAAGTGGAGAAGTAAAGGAGTTTGTAAAGGAAAACATACGTTCTGTTAGTAACAATAGGTAAGTAACTCTGTCTGTATGTCTGTTACCTCTTCACGCTTCAACCGCTGGACCGACTTGGATGAAATTTGATATAGCTGGAGTCCCGGGAAAGGACATAGGCTACTTTTTAGCCCGGAAAAACGCATAGTTCCCGCCGGAACGCGGTAACCGAATTTCACGAAGTCGTGGGCAGAAGCTAGTCTTCAAATATTCTTGTTTAAATCACTATCAAAACAGCATTTTGCGTCTTACGGCTGGACACACTCTCCTACTCTCATTCTAGTATGGATCGGTGACTTCCTCAAAACCTTGAATTAAGTGTAGTGTGTGTGTGTAGTGATTAAGGATTATGAACTCTTTTAGCTCTAATACAAACCATTGTGGTTTCCTAGATGCTAAGTTATAAACTTTACTTGAAATGATAAATAAACTAAAAAAAAAGTACTTCCAAAGACAATGTTATAAGACTGTCAAACTCTTACATTACGGCGTACATCGGAAATAGCCGATCAAATTTTCATACTTTGCCTGTACAGCGCCATCTAGATGTAGCTCATGGAGCTCAAATTTGTATGCAGGCTACCTATGCAGCGACATCTATTATCGCATTTAACACTTATTTCGAGCGTGCGCTGATTTGTTTAAAGGTTTTCATTCTAAGTTTAGATACCTTACTTCTTCTATGATTACTTCACAGATGCTTTCCTCGCGATATTTTCCTCCACCGAAAAGCTCAATGAGAAATTCAAATTGAATTTTGCACATACTTATGTACAAACTCTGTGCGATCCGGATTCGAACACCTGACCCTCTGCATGAGTTAAAGTAGTTCAAACCGCTACGCTATACCACGGCTATATTACCTACAGCGAATTAAATCACCTACCACAAAATAACCTAAATCAAAATCAGTTTATGCTTTTCAGAGCTACAAGGCACATACAGACATCCAATTCAGTCATTTATTATAAGGTTCACCAGAAGAAGAAGGAAGCTCGCCTTTGTACCTTTCTTCCTATTGTACGGTAAACTGTTTACATACTACTACTACTACTACTACTACAGCCTATTTGTGTCCCACTGCTGGGCACAGGCCTCCTCTCCTCACGAGAGGGTTCGGGCTATAGTCCCCACGTGGGCCCAGTGCGGATTGGGGACTTCACACACATCTTTGAATTACTTCGCAGATGCGTGCAGGTTTCCTCACGATGTTTTCCTTCACCGAAAAGCTCAGTGGTAAATTCAAATTGAATTTCGCACATAAGTAAACTTAGAGGTGCGAGCCGGAATCGAACCCCCGACCCTCTGCATGGGAGGCGGTAGTCCGAACCACTAGGCCACCACGGCTAATACAATAGGTTTGCATACTATTAGTACATATTCCACCTCTTTGTTGTGTAAGTATGGGGTTGAAGTTGCTCCGATTTTCCCGGAGTGTGCCTCCCGGCGTATGTTTTCGCAAGGTTATTCTATTATATAATATTGATCCCATTATCTCTGTTTAAGAGCGCGCAACACATTAACCTATTTGCGACGGAATCGCGTCGGCTCAATGGAATGAACCTTTACACTTACGTATGTGACGTCACGGCTGCTATACAAAAATGTTACGTCATTTTTTACCCGCGGCGGCTTAAGAGTGGGGAAGTAGCAGACAGACTTAAGTACTTTCGTTTTTTTAGGGTTCCGAAGTCCACAAGGAACCCTTATAGTTTCGCCATGTCCGTCCGTCCGTCCGTCCGTCTGTCCGCACTATTGCTCGGAGATGCTTAGTTCTAGAAAGCTGTAATTTGGCATGAATATACATTTTAGTTACGCTGACAAAGTGGTACAATAAAATTTTGAAATATATTTTTTTATAGGGTACCTCCCCTACTCGTAAAGTGGGGATGTATTTTTTTTTCTTGCGTGCCCCATAGTGCGGCATATCGTTGAATAGGTCTTAAAAAAAAGATTGATTAAGTGATGCGTTTGTGAAATAATTAAGCTTTAAAGTGCTATTTTTTGTTAGAGTCACGTGTCCCCCCCCCCCTGCCAGCTAAATGGTGGTATTTGGATGGATGAAAAAAAATTACGGCTGTGGCATATATAACGTAGTTGAAAGGAAAACTATCTCATCTATGGAGGCTGTACAAATTTACGAGTAATAGTCGACCAACTTATGAATGATTATGACGAGAAAAATGATTGACCAATGATTTTTCTCGAGCGACAGGGGCGTCGGGCGGGCACGTCATACCACAGGCTAGCTAGATGCTAATAAGTCTTAGAAAGGTGACTGTGGGCATCGTCAACTTCGGAACCCTTTACTTTGCGCGTGGCGACACGCACTTGGCCGGTTTTTTTTTCATTTTGCCTCTGTGGTTGACTGTTAGAAAATGTCATTAAGCATTACGTCCGCTTTGTGTACTTTTCTTATAATAGTACTAGTACCTGAGCGACCGAGATTAGCTCGGGTGAAAATGGCTTAAACAGAGTCTTTTGTTCAGATATAATATGAGACCTAGCTCAATCGATTTGTCGCCCTCGTAAATCCCTATATTCCAAATTTCGTGCAAACCATTAGAGCCGCTTCTGGGATCTCTTGGATATATAAATAAAGAATATACAAGACTAGCATTCTGCCCGCGTGGAATTCGGTTATCACGTTCCCGCGGGAACTATACGTTTTTCCGAGGTAAAAAGTAGCCTAGGTCCAGCGGTTGAAGCGTGAAGAGATAACAGACAGACAGAGTTACTTTCGCATTTATAATATTAATATGGATTAGCGCGTTTAAAGTAGGTATAAGACAAGATTATCGCTCTGTAGACTCTCACTCGCACCTCTAGTTTACTTATGTGCGAAATTAAATTTGTATTAACCACTGAGCTTTTCGGTGAAGGAAAACATCGTGAGGAAACCTGCACGCCTCTGCGAAATAATTCAAAGATGTGTGTGAAGTCCCCAATCCGCACTGGGCCCACGTGGGGACTATAGCCCAAACCCTGTCGTGATGAGATAAAGCTTACTACTACTACAGCCTATTTACGGCCCACTGCTGGGCACAGGCCTCCTCTCATCACGAGAGGGTTTGGGCTATAGTCCCCACGCGGGCCCAGTGCGGATTGGGGACTTCACACACATATTTGAATTACTTCGCAGGTGCGTGCAGGTTTCCTCACGATGTTTTCCTTCACCGAAAAGCTCAGTGGTAAATTCAAACTGAATTTCGCACATAAGCACAAGATAAAGCTTAAATTAATAAAATTAAATTTTACCTATATGACATTACTAGCCGTTTGCCCGCGAATTCGTCCCGTGTATACTTAGAATTTGCGTACCCGATGATACTATACATATAGATGGTTATAGTTATAGAAGTATTGAAAAACTGATTTGACCCGTGGAAAACCGGTTAAATATCGGGTTTAAAAGTACTCTATGTTAATCCCAGGGTCTCGAGCTATCTCCATACCAAATTTCATCCAAATCTGTCCCGTCGTTGCGACGTGAAGGAAGGACAAACAAACCCACTTTCACATTTATAATATTAGTAGAGATCTTCTACTATCTAAAGTCCCGCGCCTTCACATTTCAAAACGCTTCAATGTATTTAAAAAGCACCACCAACACTCTCAACACATGTGTGTGTGCTGAGACAGCCATCAACTATGCGTTGAGAGTGTTGGTGGTGCTTTTTAAATAATAATAAAAAACCGGCCAAGTGCGTGTCGGTCCACGCGCAAAGTATAGGGTTCCGAAGTTGACAATGCCCACAGTACCTCTCTAAGACTTATTAGCATCTAGCTAGCCTGTGGTATGAATGAAGTGCCCGCCCGACGCCCCTGCCGCTCGAGAAAAATCATCATCATATTCATAAGTTGTTCGACTATTACTCGTAAGTTTGTACAGCCTACTTAGCTGTGATAGTTTTCCTTTCAACTACGTTATATATGCCACAACCGTGATTTTTTTCAGCAATCCAAATACCACCATTTAGCTGGCAGGGGGGGGGGGGGGGACACGTGACTCCAGGTACCTTATAAAAAAAAATATTTCAACATTTTATTCTACCACTTTGTCAGCGTAACTAATATGCATATTCATGCCAAATTACAGCTTTCTAGAACTAAGCATCTCCGAGCAATAGTGCGGACAGACGGACGGACGGACGGACGGACGGACACGGCGAAACTATAAGGGTTCCTTGTGGACTTCGGAACCCTAAAAATGAAGCGTTTTGAAACGTGCAGGCGCGGGACTTTAGATAGTAGAAGATCTCTCAGTAAGTATGGATTGTGTGAACTAGCGGAGTTCGTAACGCCGAATTCTGAAGTGGGGTTTCGTATACATGCTGATTTTAAAAGCAACATGAATAAATTGCCGGCGGTTTTCACTGGATGGAGGCACATTTACAGATTCATCGACTGAGTGTCACGTAAATTACTAATATTGCACTGTCGAAATCTATACGAAAAATAAGTCTGTAGAAGAAGTCGCGTCTGAAACTTGAACATTAAAAGAAATTATCAAGTCGAGGGGGAACGATTACTAAACGATACTGGGCACAAAATAACGATTTTTTAGAAAAAAAAACTGTATGTTATGTATGTATGTCCGTATTTAACTCGAAAACTACTGGACGGATTGCAACAAAGTTTGGTATGGGGGTAGTTTATAACACTGGTTTATAACATATAGGCTACTATTTATCCCGGAAAAACGCATTGTTCCATCGGGAATGCTATTACGGAATTCAACGCGGACAAAGTCGCGGGCATTAGCTAGTCATTAATAAGTAAACATTCGGATCTTTCTCCTGTTACTACTACTACTACAGCCTTTTTGCGTCCCACTGCTGGGCACAAGCCTCCTCTCATCACGAGAGGGTTTGGGCTATAGTCCCCACGCGAGCCCAGTGCGTATTGGGAACTTCACATACATCTTTGAATTACTTCGCAGATGCATGCAGGTTTCCTCACGATGTTTTCCTTCACCGAAAAGCGCAGTGGTAAATCAAATTGAATTTTCTCTTGTTAGTATTCCATTAAATATTTCACCTGTACATAGATACTTATTTGAGTATTACTGTAGGTATCTAGATCTATGTGTACGCAAATACATTATAACACTGGTCTACTTATAGGCTACTTTTTATCCCGGAAAAACGCATTGTTCCATCGGGAATGCTACTCCGAATTCCACGCGGACGGAGCCGCGGGCAGAAGCTATTAGTGCAATGCTATTTTCTGCCGGCACATTAGCGAGGCGGCCGACTGAAGGAATTTCATTAGTCATCGCGGCGGCATCATCGGCGCGAGCGCAAACCACAGCGCGGACAACAAACGGGTCACTGAAAGATGAAAAAGAATAAAATTTTTGTGATAAGCACCAAGATCCATCCATAATATCCATACTATAATATTATAAATAGGAAAGTGTGTTTTGTTTATTTGTCCTGCCTTCACGTCAAAACAGCTGGTATACGGATTTTGATGTGGTATGGAGATAGTTTGAGACCCTGGAAATAACATAGGATTTTCTGTCAAAAAGTAATTTCAATACTTATATTTACTACTAGTTGTGGCCCGCGACTCCGTCTGCGTGGAATATAATATTGCCGATAACTTTTCTTTCCGACATCCGATCTTAATCAAACATAGCTTATCAGACAGAAAAGATTTCTAAAAATAGCTGTTTTGTAGTCTACCATACATCTTTAGACCCCCCGTTCCTTTTTTTGAACTTTTCTTTGTATGTACAGACACGCCGGGCTCTGCTCTTTTATTACAGTATAGATTAAACATCTTGTAGGTGGGTTCCCCTTGTTTACGCATAATTTTTTTTGGCAGAATTCGATTTTGCATAATAAGTATAGGCATAATAGTGTTTACGCCGAAACTAAACTCGCATAACGATCTTTCGTCGAATTCTATTACGCATAATCTATTTACGCCGAATGGTTTTCACGCATAATTTTCGAATTTCGAATATTGTTTAGGCAGAAAATTACTTTCGCCGAAATTCGTTACGCCGAAAACTACTTTCGCATACCTTTATTCTCGTCGATTTAATTAAATGAGTATCCTGTATAACATCAATCATGATATTGGGGGAAGGGGATTTTTACCAACTGATAATTTCGTTTACTTATATAAAAAAAACCGGCCAAGTGCGAGTCGGACTCGCGCACCGAGGGTTCCGTACAAACCTGTAAGGTTTACAAAGTTCGTTCTTTACGACAATCGAGTCATAACTATGGTATTTTTATTGCAAAATGAAATTCATAACATTACAATGGGGAAAGATGGAGTAGCATAAATTTAAGACAAAGATCTTAAAAAATATATATTTTGTAATGTAACTAAAAATTTAAGGTTTTCGGAATTTTTCCTTTATGTGTGCTATAAAACGTTGCTTCATGCCAAATTTCAAGATTCTAGGTCGACTGGAAGTACCCTTTAGGTTTTGATTCCCTTGCGAGTACTTGCGAGTTTCAAAATATGCAGCTTAAATTGCTGTTTCTTTTGATTGCGTTGACATAGAAGTTTGATTTTGTTACAGCTTAAAGGTATTATAGACCTGAGTATTTGGTATGAATTTCAATTTAATACCTCTACGCGTTTATGAGGAAATGGGTAGTAAGGTTAAAATTATTAAAAAAAATATATATTATGTGATGTAACTAAAAATTTATGGTTTTCGTAATTTTTCCTTTATCTATGCTATAAGACGTTGCTTCGTACCAAATTTCAAGATTCTGAGTTCACGGGAAGCACCCTGTAGGTTTTGATTCCCTTGCAAGTGTCGAAAATTTGCGGCATAAACGGCTGTATCTTTTGATTGCGTTGGCTTAGAAGTTTGATTTTTTCACAGCTTCAAGGAACAGTAGACCTGAGTAATTGATATAAATTTCAGCTTCATACCTCCACGCGTTCCTGAGAAAAAGGGTCTTGACAGACGGACGGACGGACGGACAGACGGACAACAAAGTGATCCTATAAGGGTTCCGTTTTTTCCTTTTGAGGTACGGAACCCTAAAAATAACCTAACCTAACCTATGCGAGTCGGCTTTGCGAGCCGGCGGCAGTGTGCGCGGTAACACCCAAAGTTTGGAAACTTTGGGTGTTACCGCGCACACTGTCCCTACATAATTTGTTAATTCGGACAATATCTCGGCCTATCCAAATTTTGGTAAATTACTAGTATGCCAAACAATATTATGCATAATAAAATTCGGCCAAGTCAACATTATGCCAACACAATATTCGGCTAAGCACCCATTCGGCCAATTAAGTATTATGCTTAATAAAAATTCGGCAAAGTCAAGATTCGGCGTAGATAAATTATGCGAAGCCTGTTATGCGTAAACAGTTTCGGACAAAAAGAATTATGCCAAATAGAGGATACCCCTTGTAGGTGTGTAGATAAAGTGTCATCGGTTGCGCAAATACTAAGTCTGTGCAGGGCAAAGTCGCGGGCAACGGCTAGTAACACCGTAAAATTGTCAATTAATGGTACTTATTTAACGAAAGCGTGATGACTAAGCTACTTACCTTAACTTTTATTTGTATGTACAGACACGCCGGGCTCTGCTCTTTTATTATAGTATAGATTAAGCATCTTGTAGGTGTGTAGATAAAGTTTAGTGTCATCAGGCACGCAAATACTAAGTCTGCGCAGGGCAAAGTCGCGGGCAACGACTAGTAACACCGTAAAATTGTCAATTAATGGTACTTATTTAACAAAAGCATGATGACTAAGCTACTTACCTAGGTATGCGAAACTCACCAATCAAACAAAAACAAAAACTAAATCAACATTGGTTCCTACGTTGTAATGCTACAAAGCTGCAGGCAAGAGAGAGAGACACACACACACACACCACTCACACACAGACACACACACGTCAAACGTATAACACCATTTATTTTGTATCAATTTATTGTGCAGTCGACTTTCTTTAGATATCTACTCTGCGACACATACCACACGATAATATGCGAAACGGGTTCCATTGAATTTTTAATATATCGCTAACATTCCCGTAAAATTCTACGCGGTTCTTATACCTACAGTATTTCTTTTAAGGCCCTGGCCCAGCATCGTCAAATTGCTCATGTAAATTCATATTTTTCTAAGAAATTCTAAAAGCTAAAAATATGAAAAAAAATGTTATATTTGATTATATCATCCTTAATTTGACAGCTTTCGTTACACGTTTCACGAAATTTCGCTCGATACAATTTAATTCCAAAGTAACCTCTAACTCGGACCTTTAATCCAACTTTACTCCAGTTTATTATATCAAGCAGTATAAAACTAAACATAACATAAAGAATATCCATATTAAATGCATAATTTGACAGCTTTATAAATTCCATGTTTTCAGACGGTATTTTTATAGAAGTTAAAACGTTTTAAATACTAACTAAATCGGTCGTTCTGTGCATAGCGCTTTCTCCTTCACTCGTTGCACGAGTGACAGTGACGGCTGAGCTAGGTATAGGAGCGGCCTTAATGTAAAATATTAAAAATACGACTAAGTCCAGAACAATAACCGCGAGGTTAGGGTCCGCTAGAATGCCAATACCAAAGCCAATATGAATTCTTTTACAACCCTTTCTTTTTGTTTCACAGTAAGATCGAATTTAAAATTAACTTTACAATGCATATGCTCAGAAAGCCCCCTTTATGTTGGTAAACGTTATCGCAGAAAGTTTTACTTTCCTGCTCGTTTGTGCATACTGTGCGGGAATGAAAATAAGAACTACTTTGTAAGGGAAAGTAAAATGTCTGTAGCGTCCAAACTAAAGTGTTATCCACTCGTTCGGGAATTAATACTTTCCGCACTTGTATCATAAATAACTATTTTTTAATTACGCTGTGGCTCTTAAGGCACGGAACTGGCTTTATTGTTTTCATATTAAAGTCGATGTCAAAAAGATATTTATACTTTTAACTGGACCTTAATACTTAATACAACGGGAGAGTGAAAAAGTGTAAACATCGCTTTGTCGTCGACCGCTGTTAAAAACCGGCCAAGTGCGTGTCGGGCCACGCGCAAATTATAGGGTTCCGAAGTTGACGATGCCCACAGTACCTTTCTAAGACTTATTAGCATCTAGCTAGCCTGTGGTATGACGTGCCCGCCCGACGCCCCTGCCGCTCGAGAAAAATCATCATTATAAGTTGGTCGACTATTACTCGTAAGTTTGTACAGCCTACTTAGCTCTAATAGTTTTCCTTTCAACTACGTTATATATGCCACAACCGTGATTTTTTTCAGCCATCCAAATACCACCATTTAGCTGGCAGGGGGGGGGGGGACACGTGACTCTAACAAAAAATAGCACTTTAAAGCTTAATATTTCACAAACACATCACTGAATCAAAATATGGTTTTAACAAACTCACAATATTTTTTTAAGACCTATTCAACGATATGCCGCATCATGGGGTACGCAAGAAAAAAAATTACATCCCCACTTTACGAGTAGGGGAGGTACCCTATAAAAAAAAATATTTCAAAATGTTATTGTACCACTTTGTCAGCGTAACTAATATGCATATTCATGCCAAATTACAGATCTATAGACCTAAGCATCTCCGAGCAATAGTGCGGACAGACGGACGGACGGACGGACGGACGGACGGACGGACGGACATGGCGAAACTATAAGGGTTCCTTGTGGACTTCGGAACCCTAAAAATAAGAAAATACTAGCCATTTGCCCGCGACTTCGTCCCGCGTAGATTTAGAATCTGCGTACCCGATGATACTATACATATAGATGGTTATAGTTATAGACGTATTGAAAAAATGGTCTGACCCGTGTAAAACCCGTTCCCGTTGAAATATCGTTATAAAAGTATCCTATACATTGTCTCAAACTTTCGCGATACACTCTCATATCAAACACACTATCACCGGGACTTAATCGCGTAAAAAACTATTACTACACGAGACAGTCTTCTCGTGACCACGGCCGTTGCATCGCGGCCGAAACGTCGAGGTAAAATATAAATAGTTTTTTACGCGATTAAGTCCCGGTTATAGTGTGTTTAATAAAAGTATCCTATGTTATAGCCCAAGTCTCAAACTATCTCCACACCAAATTTCATCCAAATCGGTTCCGTAGTTGCGACGTGAAGGAAGGACAAACAGACAAATAAACAAACAAACAAAGTTTCACATTTTATAATATTAGTATGTATGATGAGATTGTCGAACGAGATCGTCTGTTTGCCATAGTTCCCACGCGTTGGGGGTAAATGATTACAACAATAAACCGTATCTCATAATAATTTCTTACCTATTGTTTCTTACAGGTCGGACCCCACAGGCGGCGTTTGTTCTTTATTCTTTAATATCGCCGCGTCCTAAGTAGGAACAAATCAGCACAAAGGGCATAATGCCCAATCTCGCCTTAATCCGCTTATCGGCCATCGCCCACGGATAAGGAGCCCTAATGAAAAGATCGTTGGAAATACTCGGTCTTCGTAAACGTCTCACTTGAATTGGTAGGTACCTAAACATTTTCATATGGACTCATCTGGAACGAGACAAAACCTTTAAGAAGATTTGAGTGCCTCACTTTGAATAAGAATAAAGAACGTTTATTGACACACATACACAAAAACTATAGAAAAAATATAGAAAAAGATAATAATAAAATAGTATATTTTGATGCAAGTGCCCAAAGTTTGTCATTTTATCTCGAGTCCCTTATCTTCGCACGAGCGAAAGCGAGCGTTAACACTAGGGACGAGTGAAAATGTCAATTTCGCACGTGTATCAAACGACATTTTTTAATACATTTGCGAAAAAAATGAATAAAGAAATACACGAACAGGATGAAACTCAAAAAACTTTACACACTAGTTCGCAAAAAACAACTTTAGGCACGCTCACTAGCTGTCAAAAACAGAAAAAAAAGTTAACTAAAAAAAACTAAAAGCCCGACTGCGTAAAAAAACTAAAAAGAAAAAAACAAGACTACTTAGTTCAGTAGTAGCTAGGATTATGTTAAGTAATATTTACCGTCGCCATCAGATATATGGTAGCGAACAATGTGATCATAAATATCTGGACACAATCTTACTGTCAAGACGTTAGACTACATGCTCAGATATTTCTGATCATTCCTACCTATCGGGACCCATTATTTGTAACATTTTAACCTAGATTTTAAATGGGTCCCGACTGTAGGCATCTTTAGATTCCTCAATAGCAAAAAATATTTGATTTATGTTAGTGTCGAACATGAAATTATTATTATTTCCATGGTGTCATTTCTCAGTAGGTACGATCGCCATTAGACGTAATATGAGCAAGCAAGAATGATCAGAAATATCTGAGCATGTAGTCTAACGTCTTGACAGTAAGATCGTGTCCATCTATTTATGATCATATTGTTCGCTACCATATATCTGATGGCGACGGTAAATATTACTTAACATAATCCTAGCTACTACTGAACTAAATAGTCTTGTTTTTCCTTTTTAGTTTTTTACGCAGTCGGGTTTTTTTTTTTTTTTTTATAAACTTTTTTTATTTTACTATTTTTAGTTAGGGATTATAAGACCGTAAATTCCGCAATCTTGTAATTTCATGGAGAGAGTTTTATCGTGGGGATTATTAAGTAGCTTGCGATGATCTAAATTACTGATTATTAATCCCTCTAGAGACCTAACCCGGCCCAAAACGCTACATAAGCCTGACCCTATTAAAATTCTTCAAGTCAACCGATAGATGACGCTACTGGTACTACATTAGAGTATTAGGTAGCTATTTTATTTATTTACGAGCGCTGAGTACTGACTAGTGTAATTGGTACCTATAATCAATTAGGTTATATTTTACTGTATTAAGTAGGTAAATAACACTATTGACACTTTAAATGTAATAACGAAACTAAAAGTCTTCAAGTCAACGGATAGATGACACTACTGGTACACTACATTGCACATGCGTACGTACTTGATTGAAGTTTGAGATTTATGAAAAACATTCTTATTATTTTATAGTCGTCGTGACCTGCTTGAAGACTCGTTGGTCTAGATTATTTTTTGTGTGTTGCTAATTCGAACGGATTTACTACTGGGTGGATAGGTACCTACTTTACGTGGTTAGTAAAGGAACTTTGAATCGTTATAAATCATAAACGGTTCTTTTGTCTGAAAAATGGTCAAAGAAACCTAATAATGATTTTTAAATGCCTATTCAACGATGCCTCACATGCCATAGTTGGTTGACTTTTATTTTTTTATTTTGTATAATATGGTGGCCGCCATTTTGAATTTTGATTAATTTCATATCTTCAGTGACACTCGCGCAATTTGGACGAATCGATTGACGTATGATTCATTAAAATCGACCCACGCGTTTGATCTCTAGTGTGCCACAAAGGAACAAACATACATACATACCTACATACATACATAGACAGGTAATAAACACATAACCCTCCTTTGCGGTGCGCAGTCGGGTAAAAACGCTCGTTCGGAAATGACAAACTTTTGACACGTTAAACAGGTATCGAAATGTTTACTTTTTGAGCACCTGAATTAAAAAAATATTGTTGTGTGACAAAGGAACGGTTCAGCATGTGCTGAGAGTGCGAGTGTTCAGAGAAGGGTTCTCCACAAATACCATTTACAGAGTGCGGGTAGCATACATTAAAATTAAAAATAAACATTGACACGACATTTTGGTGCTGAAATTCCTTTTTTTTAAACAAAAAGAAAATCTAATAAAAACGGAATAAGCGCGTATAGGTAAGTGGTCTTTGGTTGTATCCTTGAACATTTTTCTCAAATCCGTGGTGTCTGTTACAGGTGGTGAGTGTAATTGACGATATACTTACCTGTTTAAATTATTCAGGAGCACGATCCCTGACAGGTGTGCGGCCCATTCAGACGTCTTCAGAATATAGAACTGCCACATAAAATAATTATGGGTAAATAAAGGGAAATTTAGCTGTCATTTCTTAATTTTTTTCAAATAATTACTTTACTAAAAACACACACATGAAATTTTATATTAAACAGCGGACGAAAACTACACAGAGTTTATCTGCCGCTGGCAGGCACTTAATTATATAATTGTCATTTCGGTAGGTAGTGCGCTTTTACAATTTTCTTGTACTTTTGAGGATTCATGCGTATCTGTTGAGTTATACCCCCAGATAGCTCGTTACATTTTGTTGGTAACAGGTATGGCCAAGTGCGCTTTCCATACTTAATAACGTAACTTGAATTTTGGCAAGAATGACAACTGTCGCAAGGTCTTGGATCTGACGTAAGATTTCAGGCTAAAAGGACAGTACTACATTCCTTATTCGGGTCTTTTGTTTTGTTATATGAGTTTGAGGAGGCAACACATCAATATTGTGTTAGTTAATGTTTACGTCATCATCATCATCAGCATATCTGACAGACGTCCACTGCTGGACATGGGCCTCCCCCAAGGCTCGCCACTCCGACCGGTCTTGTGCCAACAAATAAGTAAACATTAAGGGAAAACAGTTCGTACTTACTGAGCATTTTCTTCGCTCATTCAAAAAAATGTCGCTTTTAATTAAAATTTAAGAGAACAAATAGAAAGTCCAAAATGAATACTCGAGATTGTTGAAGCTTCTACTTTAAAATATACCAAGTCATAGGTAATAATTGTTTGGACTGAAAATACAATAATAAATAAAAGTTACTATAAATTATGTAGTTAGTAACTTCATTTATTCAACTTTTTAGGGTTCACAATTTAGGTAAGTCAATATGTGTCTTTAAAAAGCGGCCAAGTGCGAGTCGGACTCGCCCATGAAGGGTTCCATAGCAGCAAGTAACATAATATGTTCTTGTAGTTCGTTGTAACTTTGATCGATGTTTTAATAATAGTGTAAGTAAATTGCGGTTTACGATTTATGACGTATTAAAAAAAACTACTTACTAGATCTCATTCATTTTCATTTCCATCCATTGACTTCCCACAACCTTCACCTGGTCATCGCGCCGTCTTGTTACTTCGTCTATCTTTTTATATCTGGACATTTTTGTATCATTCTGCAATCGGAATTGGAACTGTATTTGAAAAATGCCGTGAGCGATATCCCGAAGGCATGTCCTTCAAACTTTCAGAGTTACAGTCATTTTATTCATATATTGAAAATTAATAAATCTTACAGAAGCAAAAACTTTACACTAAAGCATTTTCCCGCAAAACTGCTTGTGTACAGTTTGTCTGCAGGTAGGAAAAATATAGGTACCAATAAATTCTTTAGATTAAATATTCATATTTTTATTAGTTCTTAAAATATCAAATCATGTTTTGCACCAAACAGGCCGTGTTATCACGGCATAAACAAAAATAAAAACAATTAACTTCCCACAAAAACGTACCTAAATTGAAAACGTGCGATGTTAGCGTTATTAAATAAGGGACTATACAGTAGAATAATAACCGGAGGCTGGGCCGACAGGACACCATTTTAATAAGGAAGCCATGAGCCAAGTTTCGCTATAAATTTACGTCAAAAGTTGCGGTTGGAATTAACATAACAGGCAAAAGTTAAGCGGACTTGTTTGATCCCTGACATTCGATATTTTTATGAAAATGTTAACGACTAGGTATTTGCACTATAGACAAATTAAAACAAACTAAATGATCAAAGAGAGAAGCAGACAATTTTTATAGTATAGTTACTTTTGAATAATTACTTTTTTTAAGAATAGGTAAGGAAAACAAAACAAAACTTAAAATTATTAACCTAACATAATTATGTTAAAATTTTAGGTGTATAGTGTATGTTCAACACTATACACCTAAATTTTTTACATAATTATGTTAGGTATATTATACCTACTTAGGTGTTGTTTTATTTTTTCTGTAATGTTTTATTGTGGTTGTTTTGTTATCCTAAAGTTTATGCAGGTTTCTAAACTTTAGCGCACAAAATTATTAATTTTTTTACGTCCCAAATACAATTGGACTAAGCTCGAAACCACACAGGTTAGTATACATGTGATGATGTGATTAACCCGGCACTATTTCAACATAATGTCATGTTTTGTGGCAAATAAGTAATTTAAATGATTTGTCGGCTGTCGTCACGCCATGAGCATATCTGTTCATACTTCCAACTCTATTAATTAGGTTAATAATATTTACATAATTATAACTTACGAGCTGTAACTGTTGTCCTCGACATTTTTCGCGCGGTTTTCACGTTAAAATAAATACAAAGTTATCTACTTACTTCATAAATGTAATGATCATTATTTCATAAAGTCGCCTTTGTAAAATAGTTTTTATGTTTTTTTACCGCGATTAAATAGTTCTACCTACATACTTAATTTAAAGACTTACTATTAAAGTATACTTCTAACAACCTACCTATTTATACGTACTTGTTAAAACCAGATTTTTGCTATGTCAGTCTGTAACTATGTGCCCTAGAGCCTAATTTGATTTTTATAAGTTATTAAAGTTTAACTTAAATATGGAGAAATAATGAAAAATAAGAAGTATTTAAATCATAAATAAAGTCTAGATACCAAAAGGAAGTTAATAGATGCGTTAGAGTTAAATCTGGAATGTTTAAACGAAATTGAGAAATTCGTATCGATTCGTGTAATAGAAATGTTACTGAGTGGATTCGTGTAATAGAAATGTTAAAGTTCCTGTGGAGTGGATTCGTGTAATAGAAATAAATATCTTCAAAGTCAAATATCTCGTAAACTATGAGGAATTTACCAGACGGAATTAAGGTGTAATGAATGTAGATAACGGACTCTATTCGAATTCATCGAAAAACGGGTAAAGTTTGAAGTTCGAAAAACAACCCGCCCGCGCGTGTTGATGTGCTAAAAACATACATGGGAGGAAGGCCCAGAGATCGATGCTCGGAATGTTTGGAATATTGAATGAGCGATCTCGCCGGACATGCGTGATGGGCGTGATCCAGGCATACTGGAATAGGCATTTCGGTTAAAAGGTGTACTAAATATTAACCCCCTAGAAAAGTGGGGGGGGTTATTATAATAAATTGAATACGTGCGAAATTTGATTAAATGAGACGGTGAACTAGATCGGTGGAAGCTAGTTTGAGGTACATGGATTATCACCAAAAGGTAATAATTAAAGTGAGTTGGGAAAATCAAATAATTAAATAATTTTATTTAATTTGAACTGTTGAGCACGGCAACAGAGCAGGATGGGGGAACATTCTTGGGAGGTTTTGGTGGAGTAAGAGATGGAGTTTGTATTTTATATAAATAATGGGATACTCTGATTGTGGTATCATGATTTCTTATGTTTGCGTGTTTTGATTGGTTGGGAGAATCGAATGAAAGCCGAAATACAGTAAGCTGGACTTTTCACTCAAATGTTGGTCAGTAACACAATGACGTTTGGATCTTGACTGTGATTGGATATGACTGCCCCGTTAAAACAGATGATGTTGGAATTCGCATTACGGCTAGGATTTCTTATGTCTGCGGTGTTTGGAGTAACAGAGTGAACAGGATGATAACCGAACAATAGTAGGTTTGACGCATCGCTCAAATGTTGGTCAGCGACACAATGACGTTCGGATCTTGGCTGTGATTGTGTATGAACGACACATTAAGAGATGAGGATGAGAGTAGAACGCATTACAGCTATTCACTAACGTGATAGCTTGAGACTAGCAGGGAGTCTAATGCATTACAGCTATTCACTAACGTGATAGCTTGAGACGAGATGAGAGTCGAACGCATTACGGCTAGGATTTCTTATGTTTGCGGTGTTTGGAGTAACAGAGTGAACAGGATGATAACCGAACAATAGTAGGTTTGACGCATCGCTCAAATGTTGGTCAGCGACACAATGACGTTTGAATCTTGGCTGTGATTGTGTATGAACGACATAAATGAGACTAGAGGGGAGTCTAGCGCATTACAGCTTTTCACTAACGTGTTAGCTTGAGACTAGCAGGGAGTCTAATGCATTACAGCTTTTCACTAACGTGTTAGCTTGAGATGAGATTGGGAGTCGAACGCAATACAGCTTTTCTCTTACGAGTGAGCTAAAGACGAGAAAGGGAGTCGAACGCATTACGGCTAGGATTTCTTATGGTTGCGGTGTTTGGAGTAACAGAGTGAACAGGATGATAACCGAACAATAGTAGGTTTGACGCATCGCTCAAATGTTGGTCAGCGACACAATGACGTTCGGATCTTGGCTGTGATTGTGTATGAACGACACATTAAGAGATGAGGATGAGAGTAGAACGCATTACAGCTATTCACTAACGTGATAGCTTGAGACTAGCAGGGAGTCTAATGCATTACAGCTATTCACTAACGTGATAGCTTGAGACGAGATGAGAGTCGAACGCTATACAGCTTTTCTCTTACGAGTAAGCTAAAGACGAGAAAGGGAGTCGAACGCATTACGGCTAGGATTTCTTATGTTTGCGGTGTTTGGAGTAACAGAGTGAACAGGATGATAACCGAACAATAGTAGGTTTGACGCATCGCTCAAATGTTGGTCAGCGACACAATGACGTTTGAATCTTGGCTGTGATTGTGTACGAACGACATAAATGAGACTAGAGGGGAGTCTAACACATTACAGCTTTTCACTAACGTGTTAGCTAGAGACTAGCAGGGAGTCTAATGCATGACAGCTATTCACTAACGTGTTAGCTTGAGATGAGATTGGGAGTCGAACGCAATACAGCTTTTCTCTTACGAGTAAGCTAAAGACGAGGTTGGGAGTCGAACGCATTACAGCTTTTCACTAACGTGTTAGCTAAAGACGAGAAAGGGAGTCGAACGCTATACAGCTTTTCTCTTACGAGTAAGCTAAAGACGAGAAAGGGAGTCGAACGCAATACAGCTTTCACTTACGTGTCAGCTACTTGGAATGTTGGGAAACCGGCACTTTGTCATGATAATAAAACCATTTTATTTAACATTTCTTTTTCAGCTATTCTTTTTCAGCGCAGCACCTCCATACATAATTTTTTACATCCTACAGATACGCCGTGTTTCAAGCAAAATTTATATTGTTTATCACACAAAGTTATCTATATATATTGTGTCCACAGAGTGGTTCCTTTATAACAGGTGTACGACGGTATGTGTGGTGGTTGCCCCCGAGTGGTGGGGGGGCTTGGAATATTCGATTACTATATGGATGGATTTGTCCTTGATCAGGGTGCGCGTTGGTAGGAGCGTATCCTCTTCGCCACACCCATTTTTTTTGTTTTAATTTAAATTAATTCTTAATTTAAATGAATATTATTTTCTATTACATTTCTTTTCTTTTAATAATGGGTGAGGCGTTGCCATTAGTATTTAAGTGTTTTGCTTATTTTACTTCCAAGCTGGGGCAATTACCGACATAGCTAAATTAAGTTTCTTTGACACACTCGAGGCACTGATGTAGTCTTGGTTGAGCCACGACTAGACTACTCAAAGAATCTGGATTACTATCATGACAAAGGGGACTAAACGATCACAAGCCAAAGGGAATTTAATTCCAACCAAGGAACGGATCTTCAAGACATGTTCTTGTTGATTCGTTTTTATTTATTTTTTTTTTATTTTTTTTGATTTTACCTTTCAATTTTTAAACATTTTCTTTTTTTTGAACATTTTTCATTGTAATAACGAGGAAAATTCATCATGGAAATTGGGCCATGATGCGAACAGTTACAAATGGTGCCGTGACCAGGATACCATATAATATAAGAAAGGTTCACGTGTTGAGCCTACAAATGTTGTTCGTGAAATGGAAGTGTCAGAGATTGTGAGCCCGCTGCTGGGACTGCATCGGTGGTTCGGGTGTGTCATGAGTGCGATAACAATATAGACTAACGTGGACTTCTTGTTGTTACAGATTTAATGTCTAAATAGAAAACGATTTAGTGCGTGGAAATTGAGTTTGTGTAAAGGGAATAATTTAGTGCGTGGAAATCGAGATTGTCTGTAAACAGAACAAATAGTGCTTGAAAAAGGGAAAACATTTATAATGGTGAGAAAGGCGGCTAACGTTCCAAAATCGAGAACGGTGATGGAAGATGACTCCGACAGTACGTCTTCGTCTGATGAGGAAGCTGTGGTGCGAAGGGCGACGACGGTACCTCCAGTGTCAGAGAAACCATCGGTATCAACGATACCTCCGGTGCCGACGAAACCCAAGTGCGCTACGGAGGACTCGAAGAGGAAGGCTACTACTACGGAGCCTGAATATGAGCCACAAGTAAAGAAGACCAAGAGGAACGGGAGAGGTCTGGCAATGCTGTACAAGATGATGGCACAGACTAATGCCCACTTGAATACGATGATAAAGAAGCTGGACGCAGTGACGAATGTGGGGACATTGCGGCAGGAGTTTGAAAATGAAGCATTAAAAACTTCAACTAAATCAAGCGAAGTGGATCAAGTCGCGTTGATATCGGAACAAGTTTCTGTAAGGGAATTACCCAAAGATGTTGGTAGTCACATCTATAATATATCGAACTTCAATGCCACAAAACCCATATTTAAGAATGATGGGTTGATACACCCTGTTACATTTCTCGAAGACTTGAGAGTGTATCTTAAACGCATTAACGTGTCCGAAAATGATTTGGATATTATTAGGGAATGTATACAGGGCGAAGCTCGAGACTGGCAAAGAATTTTTAGTAAAAATTGGAATAATTTTGAAGATTTCGAGAGGGATTTCCTGATGACATATTGGGGAGAGGCTGAACAGAATAAGCTCCGAAGGGAGATTGTGTTCAGTAAGTGGCACAAAGACAAAGAACCGACAATGTCAGGGCATTTTTATAAACTGGTTGGACAAGCAAAGATGCTCAGTATACATATGCCAGAACAACAGATTGTCTCTGACATTATGCATCATTACCCCCGAAATGTTCAACAGCTGTGGGTATTGTCAAAGGGAAATTCCATCAAGGAAGCTTCCGAATTTTTGAGAGATTTGGACAATGTAATTAAACACGAGGAAATTACATATAGCAATAAGGAAGCGAAATTGTATCAAGGTCTTAAAGGTCCAGAAAATAAACAAAAGGAAATGACAAACAAGTTCAAGAACTGGAAGAAACCAGAACAGAAGACGACGAGTCCGAACACAAATGAGGTGCAAGTGATATCGGAAGAGGTGATAGAAGGAACCTCAGAAATTGAGGAAAATGATTTAAACGTAGAATAGCTGAGACTCTCATCCCCGCCTCAGTTATTCATAAAGGGGATATTGGATTACGCTTGATGCTTAAACAAGGATGGAAACCTGGTCAAACGCTGGGAAAATCTATGAAAGGCCTTAGAACACCAATAAACGTAGATGGACAAACATCCAAAGCGGGGTTTGGATATAAAGAGGAACAAACGATCCAGGACGTAGTAGATGTTCTTAAGACCAGATCCAGTTTGACCGAGCATTTTGTTTGTGCGCATGACACATTAACTGTTTTTGATGACAGTTCGAGAGAAGAACAGATATCAGCAGCTATCAAATCCGAGATAGAAGTCAAGGTCATGGACTTTGTAATTGATGCCCTAGTTGATACTGGTAGTGATATCACTTGCATTTCAGAAGAATTATGGCTTGAAATTAAGAAAAGAGATGCCAAGGTGTCAGTTATGCCAGTACGGTCATTTCAGATAAGGGGTGCTATTGGACAACGAAGTTCAAAGGTACAACAGATGGCCATGTTGAGATTAGAGTTTGGTGAATTCGAAGTGGACGCAGAGTTTCTCATTGTTCCCAAGCTTGTTAGACCTATGTTATTAGGTTTTGACTGGCTAAAGAAGAATAAAATCTTCGTTGACTTGCATAGTTCGAAGAAGGGTATTTATATGGAATATGGTGATCAAATTCAATTTATTAAATTTAAAAACACTAATGAAGATAAGAATTTAAACGCGGTAGAATACATGATTGGAAAGGAAGGAGGGGAAGAGTTCAGTATAAATGTCGGCACAGGTGATATTATCAGCGAAAGAGCAAAAGGCAAATTGCAAGGAGTGATAAAGAAATATTCTGGGATGTTCACATCGAAACTTGGACGAGCGAATTGTTACGAGCATAGAATTGAGTTGACGAATGAGGAACCTTTAACAAAGAAGTCGTATCCCATTCCGTATGCGTACCGATCAAAGATGGAAGAAAAACTAAACGAACTGGAAGATATGGGTGTCATATCTAGAGAGACAACCCCTTATAGTAGCCCACTGACTTTCACTCTGAAAAAGGATGGACAAATTAGAGTTTTGTTGGATGCCCGAGGCATAAACCAAAGGATGGTACCAGAGACTGAAAAACCTCCTGTACAACTCGACGTTTTGAATTCATTTCATGGTGCGAAATTTATATCCAAAATTGATTTGAACAATGCGTATTTCCAAATACCCATTCATAAGGACAGCAGAAAATATACTGGGTTTACCTTTAACGGTAAATCCTATGTGTATAATGTTTTACCACAAGGGCTCAAAACTGCAGTTGGAAGTTTCAGTCGAGCAATGGATCTCATATTGGGACCAGAAGTACGAGAATTCTGTGTTAATTATTTGGATGATCTGGCGATAATTACGACTGGCACCTTGGAACAACACTTGGAGCATATAGACCTTGTTTTATATAAATTAAATAAAGCTGGATTAACATGTAATTTACAAAAGTGTGAATTTATTTGTACTGAAGTAAAAATGTTAGGATTTATTATAACAACTAAAGGCATTAAGACGGACACAGAAAAGTTGCAAACCATACAGGATTTTCCAAATCCTAAGAAAGTAAAGCATGTGAGGGCCTTCCTAGGTCTTTGTAATTTTTATAGAAGATTTATTCCAAATTATAACAGAAACATAAAACCCTTGTGCGATTTGTTGAAGAAGGGCAGAAGGTGGAGTTGGAGCGAACAAGAGCAAAATAGTTTTGAAAGAATTAAAGCCGGTTTTATAAAGACCATAATGTTACACCATCCTAACTTTGAGAAACCGTATTACTTACAGACCGATTGTTCTGGTGTCGGATTGGCTGGAGTCTTGTATCAGTATGATGATAATGGGATAATGCAAATTTTGGGATTCCATAGTAGAGCTTTGAGAGGGGCTGAATTTAATTGGACAGTAACTGAACAAGAATTTTTTGCAGTTATAAATTGCTTTAAGAAATTTGAGACTTATCTTAGAGGAAGCAAAGTAATCATTCGGACGGATCATAAGGCACTTTTGTTTGTGAAAAACATGAAACTATATAATAGTAGAGTAACTAGATGGATAATCTATTTGGAGCAATTTGATTATACAGTGGAACATATTAAAGGAAAGGAAAATATCGTGCCAGACATTTTATCTCGATATTCAAGTAGTAGCGAAATTAGACAAGAAGAGAAAAATGTTTGCCCAGAGATCATGTACACTGAAAAAGGAGACAATAAAAAATTGAACAAAGATTTCAAAGAAATAGTTGAAAGACAAGACAGAGACACAAATATTAAAAACATTAAAGAGATATTAAAAGGTGAAAGAAATAAAGATACAAGTCCAAGGGAAAATAGGAAAATAAATAGATGTAAACTTGAAAATAATATTTTATATTATTATGAGCGAGAAAAGCGGTTACTTTATTTGCCAAAAGAATTAACGGGTGAAGTTATATTGCAAGTTCACTTAGAGATGGGTCATCAAGGAGCTTATAAAATCATTAAGTATTTAAAAGAAAGATTTTATTGGGAAAATTTGAATGATGAAGTTAGACGAGTAGTGAGAGCTTGTCATGTCTGTCAACTATCAAAAAGCAATAATATAAAATATGTGGGACCTTGTAAATCAATAGTAACTTCAGAAGTGGGAGATCTTGTTATGGCAGATTTTTATGGGCCTTTACCTTCAGGGGTATTTGGTTACTCATACGTCCTAGTGATGCAAGACTCGTTCAGCAAGCTTGTAAAATTATATCCGTTGAAAAGGGCGACATCGAGATCGTCTATAGCAAAATTAAAACATTTTATACAGATTATTAAGCCTAAGGCATTGATGACTGATAATGGTGCCCAGTTTATCAGTAAACTTTGGAATAAAACTCTTACGGAAATGGGGATTAAGATCATACATACAACTGTAAGAAATCCCAGACCAAACACAACCGAAAGAGTAAATAAAGAATTGGGAAGAATCTTTAGGACCTTCTGTCATTATGATCATAAAACTTGGGCTACGTTGTTACCCAAGATTGAAGAGTTATATAATAACAGTTATCATGATAGCACAGGTTATACACCTTGTGAAATTTTATATGGCAAAAGTAATAAGATGAGCTTTGACAAGTATTTACCGCGGACGATAGACTCCATGGATGTGAATCGCATAAGGGAATTGGTGAAAGATAATTTATTAAAGGCAAGTAAAATAAGGCAAATTAAATATGATCAAAATAACAAATTAATTGAGTTTAAAATTGGAGACCTAGTGAAGGTCCGAAGGGCACCTCGTTCGGATGCGAAACAAAAGGAAATAGGTAAATTTAATCTATTGTATGAGGGTCCTTATGTGGTAGCAGCAGTACCTTTTGATAATGTATACACATTGTATGATGAGGCATCCAGAACGATTAGAGGACAATTTAACACCATACATTTAACAAGATATTATAAATAATTTGGTGGAAATTATAAGTGTTTCAAATTGTAAAATCTAGGGGCGCAGCATGGATGATGCGGTGAACCTGTGAAGATCAAATATGATTTATGTTGAAATTGTGAATTATTTTTATGTAACATTTTATTAATAAAAAAGGAAAAGAAAAGGGGGGAATGGGTCGAGGAATGGCTCGACCACAACTAATTTTGGTTTATACATTTGCTTGACAAATGTAATGCAGAATATGGAAGTGGAATTTTGATTTTAATTAAAATAGACAAGAAATTAGTTGTGATCGATGGGGTGAAGGTGGCGGCCGTTTCCGGGAAAATAAATAAAAGTTTTCAAATTTTGTTTTAATTCTCCTTTAAGTCAAAAGAACAAAGAAAACAATAATTTAGGGGTGCATTGTAACTATGTGCCCTAGAGCCTAATTTGATTTTTATAAGTTATTAAAGTTTAACTTAAATATGGAGAAATAATGAAAAATAAGAAGTATTTAAATCATAAATAAAGTCTAGATACCAAAAGGAAGTTAATAGATGCGTTAGAGTTAAATCTGGAATGTTTAAACGAAATTGAGAAATTCGTATCGATTCGTGTAATAGAAATGTTACTGAGTGGATTCGTGTAATAGAAATGTTAAAGTTCCTGTGGAGTGGATTCGTGTAATAGAAATAAATATCTTCAAAGTCAAATATCTCGTAAACTATGAGGAATTTACCAGACGGAATTAAGGTGTAATGAATGTAGATAACGGACTCTATTCGAATTCATCGAAAAACGGGTAAAGTTTGAAGTTCGAAAAACAACCCGCCCGCGCGTGTTGATGTGCTAAAAACATACATGGGAGGAAGGCCCAGAGATCGATGCTCGGAATGTTTGGAATATTGAATGAGCGATCTCGCCGGACATGCGTGATGGGCGTGATCCAGGCATACTGGAATAGGCATTTCGGTTAAAAGGTGTACTAAATATTAACCCCCTAGAAAAGTGGGGGGGGTTATTATAATAAATTGAATACGTGCGAAATTTGATTAAATGAGACGGTGAACTAGATCGGTGGAAGCTAGTTTGAGGTACATGGATTATCACCAAAAGGTAATAATTAAAGTGAGTTGGGAAAATCAAATAATTAAATAATTTTATTTAATTTGAACTGTTGAGCACGGCAACAGAGCAGGATGGGGGAACATTCTTGGGAGGTTTTGGTGGAGTAAGAGATGGAGTTTGTATTTTATATAAATAATGGGATACTCTGATTGTGGTATCATGATTTCTTATGTTTGCGTGTTTTGATTGGTTGGGAGAATCGAATGAAAGCCGAAATACAGTAAGCTGGACTTTTCACTCAAATGTTGGTCAGTAACACAATGACGTTTGGATCTTGACTGTGATTGGATATGACTGCCCCGTTAAAACAGATGATGTTGGAATTCGCATTACGGCTAGGATTTCTTATGTCTGCGGTGTTTGGAGTAACAGAGTGAACAGGATGATAACCGAACAATAGTAGGTTTGACGCATCGCTCAAATGTTGGTCAGCGACACAATGACGTTCGGATCTTGGCTGTGATTGTGTATGAACGACACATTAAGAGATGAGGATGAGAGTAGAACGCATTACAGCTATTCACTAACGTGATAGCTTGAGACTAGCAGGGAGTCTAATGCATTACAGCTATTCACTAACGTGATAGCTTGAGACGAGATGAGAGTCGAACGCATTACGGCTAGGATTTCTTATGTTTGCGGTGTTTGGAGTAACAGAGTGAACAGGATGATAACCGAACAATAGTAGGTTTGACGCATCGCTCAAATGTTGGTCAGCGACACAATGACGTTTGAATCTTGGCTGTGATTGTGTATGAACGACATAAATGAGACTAGAGGGGAGTCTAGCGCATTACAGCTTTTCACTAACGTGTTAGCTTGAGACTAGCAGGGAGTCTAATGCATTACAGCTTTTCACTAACGTGTTAGCTTGAGATGAGATTGGGAGTCGAACGCAATACAGCTTTTCTCTTACGAGTGAGCTAAAGACGAGAAAGGGAGTCGAACGCATTACGGCTAGGATTTCTTATGGTTGCGGTGTTTGGAGTAACAGAGTGAACAGGATGATAACCGAACAATAGTAGGTTTGACGCATCGCTCAAATGTTGGTCAGCGACACAATGACGTTCGGATCTTGGCTGTGATTGTGTATGAACGACACATTAAGAGATGAGGATGAGAGTAGAACGCATTACAGCTATTCACTAACGTGATAGCTTGAGACTAGCAGGGAGTCTAATGCATTACAGCTATTCACTAACGTGATAGCTTGAGACGAGATGAGAGTCGAACGCTATACAGCTTTTCTCTTACGAGTAAGCTAAAGACGAGAAAGGGAGTCGAACGCATTACGGCTAGGATTTCTTATGTTTGCGGTGTTTGGAGTAACAGAGTGAACAGGATGATAACCGAACAATAGTAGGTTTGACGCATCGCTCAAATGTTGGTCAGCGACACAATGACGTTTGAATCTTGGCTGTGATTGTGTACGAACGACATAAATGAGACTAGAGGGGAGTCTAACACATTACAGCTTTTCACTAACGTGTTAGCTAGAGACTAGCAGGGAGTCTAATGCATGACAGCTATTCACTAACGTGTTAGCTTGAGATGAGATTGGGAGTCGAACGCAATACAGCTTTTCTCTTACGAGTAAGCTAAAGACGAGGTTGGGAGTCGAACGCATTACAGCTTTTCACTAACGTGTTAGCTAAAGACGAGAAAGGGAGTCGAACGCTATACAGCTTTTCTCTTACGAGTAAGCTAAAGACGAGAAAGGGAGTCGAACGCAATACAGCTTTCACTTACGTGTCAGCTACTTGGAATGTTGGGAAACCGGCACTTTGTCATGATAATAAAACCATTTTATTTAACATTTCTTTTTCAGCTATTCTTTTTCAGCGCAGCACCTCCATACATAATTTTTTACATCCTACAGATACGCCGTGTTTCAAGCAAAATTTATATTGTTTATCACACAAAGTTATCTATATATATTGTGTCCACAGAGTGGTTCCTTTATAACAGGTGTACGACGGTATGTGTGGTGGTTGCCCCCGAGTGGTGGGGGGGCTTGGAATATTCGATTACTATATGGATGGATTTGTCCTTGATCAGGGTGCGCGTTGGTAGGAGCGTATCCTCTTCGCCACACCCATTTTTTTTGTTTTAATTTAAATTAATTCTTAATTTAAATGAATATTATTTTCTATTACATTTCTTTTCTTTTAATAATGGGTGAGGCGTTGCCATTAGTATTTAAGTGTTTTGCTTATTTTACTTCCAAGCTGGGGCAATTACCGACATAGCTAAATTAAGTTTCTTTGACACACTCGAGGCACTGATGTAGTCTTGGTTGAGCCACGACTAGACTACTCAAAGAATCTGGATTACTATCATGACAAAGGGGACTAAACGATCACAAGCCAAAGGGAATTTAATTCCAACCAAGGAACGGATCTTCAAGACATGTTCTTGTTGATTCGTTTTTATTTATTTTTTTTTTATTTTTTTTGATTTTACCTTTCAATTTTTAAACATTTTCTTTTTTTTGAACATTTTTCATTGTAATAACGAGGAAAATTCATCATGGAAATTGGGCCATGATGCGAACAGTTACAAGTCGTAAATTGGGACTCACTGGTACCAATCTAAATATATAAAAGAAGAAACTGACTGACTGACATATCAACGCAGAGCCGAAACTACTGGTCGTAGAGAGCTGAAATTTGGCATGCAGGTTCCCTGGGGAGCAAAGCTTACAGGTATTATTAACTAGGCTGGACATGAGCTTTGATGTCATAGTTTTAACTGAGTGTTGGCTCAATGAGAATGTCTCCATCCCTATTTTAACTAACTATAAAGTATCATCAACCAAAATAAACCTAAATCAAAATGATGGTACTGTTGTTTATATAAAAGATGGACTGTCCTTCAGGACTCATGAACCACCGGAATGTAAAGACGCAAATTGTCTGGTCACCACTCTTGGGCCGGATTTCGCTCTAGTCTCGATTTATAGACCACCCTCTTTTAGAAATACGGAAAACTTTTTGTCATCTATTGATCAAATCCTCACAAATATAAAACAGTACAGCAATATTATCCTATTGGGTGACATAAATATTAATATTGCAGACGACCAACACGACAATGCAACCGATTATCAAAATCTCTTGGCCTCACACGGTTTACTAGCGTCCCACAAACTTCCTACTAGGGGAGACAGTTGTTTGGACCACTGTTTTATTAAAACAAAACTTTCCAACACCACAATCGTTTGTGAATCCTCTTTAACAGATCATTCCTCTGTTATGTTAACTATGAGCAAAACCACAGCACAGAACCCTAATTTGACACGCATACGCAAAATAGTTGACTATCAAACTGTAATTGCTGAATTAAAAGAGATAAATTGGGTAAATGTATTAAAGGAATCTGATCCCAACGCAGCTACTGACTTGTTTATCTACTTGATTAATAGATCTATAAAAAATAATACTAAATACTTAAAAATCTCACGTAGGAAAAGCAATCTAAAACCGTGGATAACACCTGGACTAATTCGATGTCTCAGGCACAGGGACAAATTACACAAATCTCTAAATAAAAACCCTGATAATACCGTACTTCGTATAACTTATAAAAGATACAGAAACACTTGTAACAATATTTTAAAGAAACTTAAACGAACTTATCAGAGGTCTTTAATAAGAGAACACCAAAAGAATTTGAAAAAGCAATGGTCATTGATTAAACAGTTCTGTAATAATGAGGTAGCTTCTAATAATGACCAACATATTCTTACTATCAAATCCTCCCCTCAAGAGTCTCTTGATTACGCGAATGCTTTTTTTACTGGTGTTGGTAAACAATTGGCAGATGACATAATGAATACCTCACACATATCTGAAACTGAACTAGTGAAAAATTTAAAGTCTAATAATACGCCATTACAATCTATGTTGTTGTTACCCACAGATGAACAAGAAATAAAAAGAATTATATTAAATCTCAAAAAAAGCGATTCAGCTGGATGGGATGGAATTTCTTCTTCGTTTTTAAAACTGGCTCAAGACACTCTGTCATTACCTATTTCTATAATATGCAATTTATGTTTTAATGTCGGGATATTTCCAAATGCCCTAAAACGATCACTTGTCATTCCTATCTACAAATCAGGGGACAGAGACTGTATGTCTAACTATAGACCGATTTCCTTACTACCAACTTTAGCTAAAATATTAGAAAAAGCTATTAACAGCCGATTGAAGAGTTATTTGGAGAAAAATTCTTTGATAAGCTCAAACCAGTTTGGTTTTAGAGAACGTAAATCGACAACAGACGCTGTACAGCAACTAACAGCGTTTATTGTTGATAAACTGGACAGTTGCAATAAAGCCTTAGGTATATTTCTCGATTTAAAGAAAGCGTTTGATACAGTCTCTGTCCCTCTACTCTTAAAGAAAATGGAAAATATAGGCATACGAGGCTTACCGTTGCTACTATTTCAGGATTACCTAAGAAATCGAAAGCAGTCAATTAAAGTTGGAGATTATTTCAGCTCTGAAGAAAACATATATTATGGCGTTCCTCAAGGTAGTGTCCTCGGGCCTACCCTGTTTCTCATTTATATCGATAATCTATGTCGCTTATCCCTCGCCGGTGCACAAATAATAACATTCGCTGATGACACTGTGATATTAGTTAAATCTAAAACCTGGACTGAAGTTAATGATATTGCTCAAAAACATTTCAACTCGGTGAATAAATGGCTAGGTGACAATTTACTGACACTTAATATAGGCAAAACGAAATTTTTAACCTTTAGTATGAGAAACTCAACCCAACCAGCACCCAATACAATTACAATCAAGGCACATACGAATAACTGTCAGGAACTTAAGGAATGCCACTGCCAGATGATTGAAAACACTTCGTCAATTAGGTATTTGGGAGTCCAAGTCGACAAAAACCTAAACTGGCATGAACAAATCGGTATCTTGACTAGTAGAGTAAGAAAAATGATCTACATTTTCAAACACCTGAGACATGTCTGTGACAAAAAACTAGTTATTTCTATTTACTACGCTTTATGTCAATCAGTTATCAGCTACTGTATCACTGCTTGGGGTGGCGCATCAAAAACAGCAATGCTAAAACTTGAACGATCCCAGCGGGCTGTACTGAAAGTCATGACCTTCAAAAAATTCAGGTATGCTACTCAAACTCTTTATAGTGACACGTCAGTACTTACAGTCAGACAATTGTTCATTAAAAACCTATTGATGACGCAACACAAAAAACTGCCTGACTTTCCCGCTTCCAAACGGCGAAATGATATTGTATATTCTGTTCCACCTCGTAGGACCAAATACTCTGATAAATTTCTGAAAATACTGGGACCCTCTTTATACAATAGATTAAATAAAAACTTAAACCTCCGAGACAGTAACGCGTATTCCTGCAAGAAAAAAATTGAAGACCATCTAAAAACACTAAATTATGAAAGTACTGAAAAATTAATGAAATAAAAATGGCATATAAATACACTACATATTATTTGTATATACACGAATAAATATGATACAATACATACTTCAAAACACACATATACACACACACACAAAAATGGCATATAAATACACTACATATTATTTGTATATACACGAATAAATATAATACAATACATACTTCAAAACACACACATACACACACACACAGAGATACACACATACATCCACAACTCACATACACGAACGTACGCACATGTTAGACACGCTTATTCTTATTACGAGTATTACGGATAGTGATACAACTAATTTCACATAAAATGATTGATCCCAAAAACACTCACACATCATCTACCAACTAGTATAATTAAGTTAGTATAACTTCAAACTTTAATATAAGGACAAAACTTTATGGTATATTAAAATGTCAAGTTAAAATTAATCTCATCGTTTTGCATATACTACGTGTTTACGAGTTAATCCGCACCTGCAAAAACTAAGTAAGTTTCTGTCTTAACTTACCCTCATGTTTATTGTCTCAAAATTTAACCACCTGTTTGTAGCTAAGAAAAGATCTATTGAAATAAATAAGAATAATCGAGGACGGTGAATCCTGTTCCACCGTAATACAGTTTATACTAGCACGGGGAACAGAGGGAACTTACACTCTTTTTGTTCACTACTACCATTCCAGGTACCAGTAAATAATACATCAGTTATACTTACCTACCTTACGTTATATTTTTATTTGTATTGCAATTTTTTATTTGTATTAGTTAAGTATCAATAAGTCGCATAGGTATAATAAATACCTGTTGATACATGTTAAATTAAGTAAGTGTTTTAGCTTAATGATACTTTCTAAATAAACGATTTTTATTATTATTATTATTATTATTTTCAGCCATCCAAATAGCACCATTTAGCTGGCAGGGGGGGGGGGGGGACACGTGACTCTAACAAAAAATAGCACTTTAAAGCTTAATATTTCACAAACGCATCACTTAATCAAAAAATGGTTTTAACAAACCCACAATATTTTTTAAGACCTATTCAACGATATGCCGCACCATGGGGTAAGCAAGAAAAAAAAATTACATCCCCACTTTACGAGTAGGGGAGGTACCCTATAAAACAATATATTTCATAATTTTATTGTACCACTTTGTCAGCGTAACTAATATGCATATTCATGCCAAATTACAGCTCTCTAGACCTAAGCATCTCCGAGCAATAGTGCGGACAGACGGACGGACGGACGGACGGACGGACGGACATGGCGAAACTATAAGGGTTCCTTGTGGACTTCGGAACCCTAAAAAGTAGGTTAACGAATACATATTTATAAATGTACTTTAAATGCTAAAAGTCCTATCTTCAAAACTACTACTACAGTCTATTTGCACCCCACTGCTGGGCAGTGGCCTCCTCTCATCACGGTTGGGGGGGGACAGGGTTAAAAAAGTTTCTTCAAAAGATTTATAAAAATCATTAGATTCAGTCTATGAACAATCGTCAAATCTCGAAATCGAAAAACCCTAATTCTTTTTATTTTATTTATGAAATCGACTAAATTCACTGCTGCTATTTATGGACACAAAGCAGTGCCGTTAGAATCAGCAAAAACTCAAGAAATCTGTTGAAATTGAGCTCTTAAGTAGTCCCTCTCGGTCTCATTGAAAATCAGCGTTGCGGAGCTAGCACTTGGCTCCGTATGGCATAAGGGAAGAACCCCACTGATACGGTCGAGCTACGCACGTGGTTACAAAAACGCTTCGTATCAAAATTGAAGTAGATAATTCCGCGTTGCGTTTAATACACCGCTTTGTTGCTCTCGTTGACGGGTTAAAACCGCTTTGAATATAAAAGTAAAGTTTTTACATTTAGCGTTTATCACGGTTTCCCTTTGTGGGTCAAACGCGACAGTGGATTACGATTTTGTTTAATTAATGTAGTTTTTTTTATATATCAATGGTATAGGCAAACGAGCGCACATCCTATCTGATGGTAAGTGGTCACTGCGGCTCATGGACACATCCTCCATTAAGAAACCGTAAGATCTCGAATGCGTTGTCTACCCTGAGGCCTAAGATGGAATGGCTCTGTGACCCCCTACCAGAGCACAATAGTGCAAGCATGCTATTTGGCGGAAGGTTAGCGGGGAAAGACGGTGGACCTAGCACCAGGCCACTAGCAAAATACACTATTCAGTGTGATCGGGCCTAACCGAGCGATATCACCTAAGGCTCCCGCGCACGTCCCACATTATAAACATCCCAAAGGGCATCCGTCGCGGTTTCGTGCCATGAATTAATTAATCCGTGGGTACATTGAGGTATGCGTGAGTTATAGCTCGGATAACTGGCTGATTAAGTATAAAATAGATGGCCTTACCTACTTGAAATATGGAGGGTCCAATTCATAGCCATCTTTCTGGTCTATCTTTTACATTTTAATGTGGATTTGATTTCTTTGTATTTACGACGACCATTATGAAAAACCTAAATCATTTAATTGTGAGATAATGGTGACTGAGATTTTGAATTGTGTGCCATATCAGGGTATGGTACGTAACTTGACTGTAAACGGACTTAAAATGGTAAAATGAGATCAAATTTGTCGCCTCCGTAAACGTTACGGGTTTATCGCAAATTTTGTATGTATAAATCGTACTCGTATTTTCCGAGATGTAGTACCTACTTAAATGTGTTCTACTTAACTTATTTAGTCCTAAAATCCTAGGATTACGTCTCCAAATGAATAGGGCGATGCTAAGTTTCAGGAAAGTTTTTGAAACATGATCTAAGTTGTTTGTCCGTAAGATGTGCTTCTTATGTAAATAACTTGATATGGAACTACGGACTATAGCTCAGTCTTTGGTTGAAAAACCAAGTACTGATTTAACATTGACTTTCCTTTTACGTACAATAGTCGTTATTTCCATCGACGCAAAGTCTATTTTTGCTAATCCTCCTTATGTCCTCCTTCTAAGTTGTGTAAACTTGTACCCCGTCCCATCCCTCACCAAAAATGCAACGGCATTTTTTCTCGATATCAAGAGCGTTGACGATTCCGTTCTTATTCTAATACCTACTGTGATTTTGCCTTTATATGTCGGTATACGTGATATGAATAATCCAAGTAGGTATAAAGCTTTTTCTTTGATGCCACAAATTGTTTCCAGCCAGGGAATACGCTTGTGTATTTTAGAGCCCTCGCCCACGGTGACTTTTTGTAGCGATGATGCCGCGCTACTCATATCGCTCTCCTTTTTTTTACTCTTTGATGTAAACAAGGATAGCGATATGAGTAACGCGGCAGCATCGCTACAAAAAGTCACCGTGAGCGTGGGTCCTAAAGTATAGTCACGTTTTGCTTGACCCTATATATGTATAAGTATATGTATTGATATTAAGTCTTGAAAATAACCTAATTCCGTTTCACGTTTTAATGAAATTAACCACTTAATTTTATAATAAAAAAAAGTACAATTCAATTCACACTCTCATTATAGCATACACTCAAGCAACATACGTTTAGCATAAAAGTATGGCATATAGCACGCGGTCTTATCGCTAAATAGCGACAACCTTTTACCTTTACTTTTACTTTGACTTTTGCTGTTCCTATAAATTTCCATAATCATTGGCTTATTATTTCGAGAGAAATAGAATTGTGTTTTAAATATAGCTCCTGAATTATCCATTCAGTTGGGCCCCAAAGGGCCTGTTTCCCTGAAACTTGCCAGAATCAGGTACTTAAGCCAAAATAGAAAATACAGAACGGCTGTGAGCGTCACGGAGAAGTTTAGGGTTCACTTCTGTCGGTTCAAATGCGATTGCAAAAGGTAAAATTTAAATGAATTAATGTACTTATCTAATATTGTTTAGTATTGTCAATTAAGTTTCCGACAATTTATCATGATTAATCACTTGTTCGAGAAAAAAGCATTTTTTGTATAATCTGGACTTTTCAGCTCTTGTAGGTAATACTACAACCATTAGTTTCAGAGCAGCAGATTTGGTGAATGTGCGAAGTAAACCCACTATAATGATGATAGCGCAATAAACAGTAACTCTCATCTTGGGAATCTGTTATTTTCACGTTAGGTAAACGGTTTACCGTTTACCGTAACCGTAAATCTAGTCCACTTGAACTTCTTATACATACCTCTATGCTCCTATACGATATCAACACTCCATGAAAACAAGGTAACCATTGCAAAAACGGAAACAGTGAACCGGAATGAAACAAACTTATTTCTTTGGCCGCTCACTGGCACTGTAAACAGCGCGAACATCAGCATTTATACACCAAGCAAATGAAAAATAGGAGTGAAAATCTTTATCCCTGCTTCTTTCATTGTGTTTATATATCCCTACTTTGATAGTGAAAGGGTAAATCAGAAGATATCCCGTCAATACGTGCTAAATTCAATTTTATTTTACCACAGGTTTTCGGCGAAGGAAGACATAGTGAGGAAACCTGCACAGTGCACACATCTTGTCAAATTTGCAATATATTACACGAGATACGTCTTGAAAGTGACCAATTTATATTGGATTAGCTTCTGCCTGCGTGTAATTCGGTTACCGCGTTCACGCGGGAACTATGTCTTTTCCGGGATAAAAAGTAGCCTATGACCTTTCCCGGGACCCCAACTACCTCCATGCCAAATTTCATCTCAATCGGTCCAGCGGTTGAAGCGTGAAGCGAGGTAACATACAGATAGAGTTACTTTCGCATTTATAATATTAAATACTAAATATGGACAATATGGATATTGCAAATACTGCCAAAGGCAGATCATTAGTCAGAAATAACAACTCAAACTCGATTGCAAAAGGTAAAATTTAAATGAATTAATGTACTTATCTAATATTGTTTAGTATTGTCAAATAAGTTTTTGTATAATCTGGACTTTTCAGCTCTTGTAGGTAATACTACCACCATTAGTTTCCGAGCAGCAGATTTGGTGAATGTGCGAAGTAAACCCACTATAATGATGATAGCCGCAATAAACAGTAACTCTCATCTTGGGAATCTGTTATTTTCGCGTTAGGTAAACCTAGTCCACTTGAACTTCTTATACATACCTCTATGCTCCTATATGATATTAACACTCCATGAAAACAAGGTAACGATTGCAAAAGCGGAAACAGAGTGAACCGGAATTCAAACTTATTTCTTTGGCCGCTCACTGGCACTGTAAACAGCGCGAACATCAGCATTTATACACCAAGCAAATGAAAAATAGGAGTGAAAATCTTTATCCCTGGTTCTTTCATTGTGTTTATATAACCCTACTTCGATAGTGAAAGGGTAAATCAGAAGATATCCCGTCAATACATCAAAAGACTAGAACAAAGGGCAGAATCGATTTATAGTAATTGCATCACTTTTCACGGCGGCCATTAACGTAACCTTTTTAATCCGATTTTTTCCGGCTCGGTCCGGATATTGGCGGAGAAGTTACTGCCAACTTATCCGGATCTATTGAACGGCCCGGACACTTAGTAGTACTTTACCAACTTGGTAACCGGTTTAAAAGGTTTTAATAGATTGGGTTTGCCGATATATGGGGGCAATTTATTTACCGTTCTTCGCTGTAATGGGGCCAGCAGACGTGATTCTTTCCTAGGTAATTGGAGTTTCGATTGAGTCGAATGCCGCGTAATTGCCTTTCACTTTTGTGCACGATTTATGGATACAATTAACGTTTATTAAATTATCGAGCATCGTCAGAGGTGCTTAAGCCTGGGTCACACCGAATGCGTCTGCAGCACGTCGATGGCTCGCCTGAATCTGTATAGCATTAGTTCTCGTAACACCTGTTACACCGCTTGCGCGTCGTCGTACGCTGCAGCTACGTCGGCACACCGCCGCCAAGCAGTGCGATAGCTGCTAGAATTGTAGAGAGGAGAGCGAGACGGCAATATAGTTTTGTTGCATGCAATGATTACAAACCATGGAGGTAATACGTCAAATTCAACAGTGACATTGATACTACGTCAAAAATGGCGGCTAAAATAGCGATGCGCCTATGGAGTGTGGAATATGTCTTGGTAAGGAGCGCAATCTTATATGGCGAAACAGTTGAAAACGTGTCCAGCGGATTTGATAAGCAACAAAACAAAACACACTCTCCTCACAACAGTTTTCGCTGCGTTTTCGCCTCAGCAGCGCCATCTGAAGGCTTGATAGTTTTGGTGACCGCAGCGCCCACAACCTACCCGATTTGGTGTCCACTTTTGGAACTATAAAGATTGCGCTCCTTTACTTCAATCCTCCATAGATGCGCCGCTGAGATCTGATAGCCTTCGGTATGACAGGGGTGCTCCGCGGCTCGCGCCACTTCACACGCGCGTAGATCCTGGCGAACCGTCGACGTGCTGCAGACGCATTCGGTGTGACCCGTGCTTTAATGGATGTCTGTTTCAGGCGTCACTTGTTTTGTTTTATCGGCCACACCTCATTCCGATTGTCTCCCTATTGAAATCAAAGGTCGCAACGGACGTGTAAATAAGCTGATATTTGTGTATAGTATTTATATGAGAATGAGAATGAGAATGAGAATGAGAATGAGAATGAGAATGAGAATTATTTATTTCAAAATTCCACATATGTTATCTTAAAACTAATTACAAATTTTACCTTATTCTTAATTACTTAACATACGGAAAATTTTGAAAAAGGTATCCTCTCAGCTTTGGTCGAAAAACGCCTAGACGTTCCGACGCTGGTTTTCAGAGGACCCAGTGTGAGTGTGTACGTGTGGGTGTCCGTGTGAGTGTAGGTTAGATGTGATGGTAAATAGGTATGAATGACTGTATGTGTATCGTAGGATTTGAAGCTAGAGTGACCAGATAGATTTTATAGTATAAAACAGACATAAATATATACATATATAAATTCTACATGAACTACCGCCTAAGTGTTGGCCATTTGAAGCTCAATCAGAAGCTTTTTGAGGTTTTTCTTAAAAGAGAAAACTGACTTGCAGTTTCTGATTGGCGGTGGCAAGTTGTTCCAACACTTCGTGGCAGCATAGCGGAAGCTACCACGAAAGGCGGCAGTCTTATGTTGAGGAAAAAGTAGATACAAAGCGTCTCTTACTTTAGCCTGCGGAAATTTAATTTTTTTAAATAAATAGGATGGTTCTTTTGTGTGTAGAATTCCAAAAAGCAAAGTAGACAGGTGTAATGTACGGCGGGCACTCATATTAATCAAATTATTGCTGTTTAAAAACGGGGTAATTCGTGATCTGCTAGGAATATCAAAACAAAAACGGGCACAGGCATTCTGTATGCGTTGCATTGTTTTACGAGTGCGTGCCAAAAGACATTCACCGAAAACAGCATCGCCATAACTCAATTTTGAAAGAATAAGGGAGTCACATAAGCGTATGCGCATGTCAACATTGATAAATTCACGGAGTCTATATAGAACTTTTAATCTAAAAAAGCAGTTTCGCATAAGCTCCTGGACATGTTTTTCGAATCTCAGACCACTATCTATCAATAGACCTAAATTGCGGGCTTCAGATACACGTTCTAGTAGGTTTCCCCTTATAGAAATATTCGGATTAAAAGTTGTAACATCTCTAATTTGTTTTTTTGTGCCGAACAGCATAAATTTAGACTTATTTGAATTTAATACTAAATGATTTTTACTACACCAGTGAGCGATATGCTCCAAATCCGAATTTAATTTATCTATTGCTGATGTGGTATTAGAAGGTTTGAAAGAAAGATATAGTTGTAGGTCGTCGGCATATAAATGGTAATTGCAGTTTTCTATGGTATTTGTGATATCAGAACTGTATAAAATAAATAAGAGTGGACCCAAAATGGAGCCTTGCGGTACGCCTCTAATCATTGGCTTATATTACTCTTATGTTATTTTGTTGACTTAAATATTTCATACTCGCTACTTTATTATGCATACGACCAAATCAATGTTTCCTACTTCTAGGTCTACTGTCTGACAGTTGGAAAATATAAAATTGTAGTCGGTATGTTTCTCGTTCTCATTTTTTAAATATAGCAAAATAATAATTCATCAATATTAAAATAGAAATAAGTTTTTCAAAAATTAAATTTTTGGGACAAGCTTTTATTGCTGACTGTACTTTTCTTTGTTTACCCTTCAAGACGAATCAAACGAGCCCAAACTCGATGGGTTTATGTGGTTTTATTACGGAGTTCCTATGGCCACCTTCCAGCTCCATCATCAGATCAGCTCCACGTCATCATAATATTGCATTGTCACGTGATTTGCATATTCGTGCAAAATTTCAGCTCAATCGGAAACCGGAAAATGGGTCAAATTTAACTTGCAAGATTACATTACAGACAACGGGACAGGTGAATGTAAATAAAAGCTTGTAAAAACGGAGACTGAAAGCTGTAAGTACATTGTTATTGCAACAGCCAAACTGCTTATTGAAAATCAATGTTAGCTGAAGTTCGCAAAGCAGCGCTTAGCTTATCTGCTAATTTTAAAGTCAAATTGCTAATCCGCAGAAGTATTCGGGGCACGTCTCGCGGGCAGGCTGCTTTGCGTTGCAAATACTGCCCGCTGTGGCAGGGTTAAGATTTTGTTTATTATACAAACGTTGTCAGTTTGAATTTGTACTGACGGATCTTTGCTTGAGGCACAGATTATTTAATAGTTCCAAATAGTTTTACATACAGAATAGACACCGAATCATCCGACTGAATCTAGCCGGCGCGCAACCCGCGCCCGACTCGCCCTTACCGTCATTTGTTTCATCCGGAGATGGAGAGTGAATCGTTGGCCGCGGTAGTGGTACACACACATTTACAAATGTATAGACTCCTCGCACGCAATCATTGACACTTCATTCGAATTCTGTTCGAAATCGTGCTTTTGTAGGCCGTGTCCGCCGTGTGCTTCAGGCTGACAATAAATAATCATAGAAGGGACTTGATAGGCGGTTTGCACCTCCTATAGTAACCTAGTTGTAACCTACCATTTATACACCTCTTATTCAGAAGGACGGGACTCGCGTCTTTTTATGTGCTAAATTAAATTTTATTTTACCACTGAGTTTTTCGGTGAAGGAAGACATAGTGAGGAAACCTGCACAGTGCACACATCTTGTCAAATTTGCAATACGAGATACGTCTTGAAAGTGACCAATTTATATTGGATTAGCTTCTGCCTGCGTGAAATTCGGTTATCGCGTTCACGCGAGAACTATGCCTTTTTCCGGGATAAAAAGTAGCCTATGTCCTTTCCCGGGACCCCAACTACCTCCATGCCAAATTTCATCTCAATCGGTCCAGCGGTTGAAGCGTGAAGCGAGGTAACAGACAGATAGAGTTACTTTCGCATTTATAATATTAAATACTAAATATGGACAATATGGATATTGCAAATACTGCCAAAGGCAGATCATTAGTGAGAAATAACATCTAAAACTCACGATTAGGCGTTTCCCGTTCGGGTCTAATGTAAGTTATATTTATCTATCATTCGACAGAGGAGTCCGGGGAAGAAAAATGACTATTATCAATTCAGTTTGTACGTTATCAAATTATGTAATTCTTAGTAATTCTATTGTAGGTACCTACGCGAGAGGCTTCTGTTTACCTATAAAATGCCAGTTGAGTCGAAATGGGAACTTGTGTAATGCATAAAACCAACCCACTGTCTTTATTTATATTGATTTTTTATGAGTTTTTGCTTAAGTACATTAATTGTACCTGAAATAAATAAGTAGTCCCCACGCGGGCCCAAAACTCCCACCATAACAGCCTGTTTTCGTCCCGCTGCTGGGTCTAGACCTCCAGAATCTCATCACGAGAGGATTTGGGACCACGCCGGCCCGATGCGGATTGGGCCCGCATAGGGACTATAGGTAATATCCCAAACTCTCTCGTGATGAGAGGAGGCCTGTGCTCAGCAGTGGGACGCAAATAGGTAGTAGTAGTAGTAGTAGTAGTAGGTAGTAGTAGCTAGACTCAAATAACTACTAAGTACATGAATCTTTAAAGACGTTTTCTCTTTTTGCAAAGTCAGTTCACACCTTAATAGATCCGAACAGGCATCCCCCAGCTTACAGAGATTAACGGATAAGCGAACGACAAGGGGCAAATAAGAAGTAGGCACCTAATTCCCGCTGCGCTGCGCATGCCAATGAGGTCGCCATTAATTTAATTATCATTTATTTCCCGGGTAATGGTAAATAGTTGTCCGCCGACAGTTATTCGCTCCCATGGGAGTTTTTGTTCCTTGGCATACTGATTAAGGGGAGTTTCTTTGTTGTTTCGGTAGGTATTATCTACTTGGAGATACATTCGTTGATTGCGTAAGATATTTCTTTCGTGCGTTCATCATGTTGCGTTCCATCCAGAGTATAAGCATATCCGCGATACTGCATACAAACGGAATCTAAACTGCATACTAACATATTATGATGTGTGAAAACGTGCAAGTGTGTGCGTGATTGCCCGTTCCGACCAGTATTGCTGCCGCCGGTTCGTCGAAATTAAGTAATAGGCAAGGTATTTTTTTATATATACCTAGCAATGGTATAGTGAAACGAGCGCCCAGCCTGAAGGTAAGTGGTCCTATGACGAAAGAAATCCTATGATCCCCATTAAGAAACCATAAGATCTCGAATGCGTTGCCTACCCTGAGGCCTAAGATGGAATGCCTCTGTGCCAGACGGCTGCCTTAAGGCAGCCCCCTACCGGAACACAACAGTGCGAGCATTGCTATTTGGCGGCAGGTTAGTGAGGAAAGACGGTGGTACCACCCCGGACGGACCTAGCACCAGGCCCTACCACTGACAAATGTGAGGTAGCCTGATTTGGTGCGGGGAGCTGGTCACTACTACTGGTACGCTAGCGCCTATTAAATACTGTGGTATAAAGGTCCGGAGTGTCAATGTCACCGTTGACAGTTGACACTGATGAACCGACGATGATTCCACGCGGGCGAAGTCGCCGGCAGAAGCTATGGACATAAAACGACCTGTGGTTTGTGTGGCTGTGCGTTTAAACTTAAGATTTTTTTACTGTTACCTACTTACAAGCAATAAAGTTTAACTAGTGTTCGTTAAGCGCGCTCGCAACGAGCGCGCTCTGTCTAACAGAAATCGTATTAACGTCACTGCGTCTAGTATTTTCCAATTAAGTATCTAAAGCTAGGTTTTACCACAGTGTTAGGGAAATTACAGTAGGTCGACATCTTTGTTCTCGTGAAAGATACCGCCCGCGGGGTGAGGGGCGAAGCGGGGGAAGAGCATCCCAAGTAGTGATGGGCAAAATTTCTTAAGCATTTCATAAATTACCAAAACTGTGAAAATTTTCACCATGTAGGTAATGTTACTGAAAGAAAGGTTACATAATTAATTTCACTTAAGCTTCTGAAATGTTTACGAGTACATAAAGTAAGTATAAGTCTTTGATTAGTCTAATGACATTGCATTATAATGGCAAGCCTGAATTCAGAAGTCTGTTACCTTCTTCACGCTAAAACCTCTGGAACAATTCAGATGAATTTTTGGTCTGGATATAGATGAAGTCACAGGAAAGGACATAGGCTACTTTTAATCCCATAAAACTCATAGTTCCCGCTGGAACAAGATAACAAATCCACTCGGGTGAAGTCTTGGGCTGAAAGCTAGTAAGTAGTCAATATGTGACAGATTTTGTATGGCTCAAATGTTAATAGCAATTAGGACGTAGAATTAACTCTGTTCTAGATAACGTCTTTTTTTATACTTACTTTTATATATTATCTTAGCAGTATCTGAAAATCCGCAAAAGAAGACTAAAGTCGTAAAATGTGTTGTAAAATATTTACACGTGTATTACAAATAGGTAGATAGTGGGCGCATATAAAAACCTTGGAAGAAATAACAACTAAAGTCTTCAATATATTTCCCAAGCATCCTAAATTTCGTAACCATACACCATGTTAAGAAACGAACGACGTGGAACATATTTTTTCTCAAAGGAAGAATTTCATAAGTAAGTTCCGCTGAGCAACAAGTTCCGACGACAAAGTGGTCTGCAAATAATAACTTCGGTGTGTAAGGGTGTGTATTCTTGAGCACACTTGAGATATAACAATGTGATTCGAGTAGGTACTATACGAGTATTTATTTTTGCTTGCGGTGGATGTAGCTTACGGATTGTAGTTTTCCAGGAGCGCATATATCTAGTGCAGTAGAAGTAAGGTTTGAACGTTTTTAGGGTTCCGTAGCCAAATGGCAAAAATGGAGCCCTTATGGATTCGTCATGTCTGTCTGTCTGTCCGTCCGTGTGTCACAGCCACTTTTTTCTTTCTTCTTTATTAAAACATCGATCAAAGTTACAATGAACTACAAGAACTTTTATATTATGTTACTTGCTGCTACGGAACCCTTCATGGGCAAGTCCGACTCGCTTTTTTACCGTTTTACTCGACTGCGCCAGAAGATGTTTTTAGAGTGTGTGTATGTATATTTCTTTGGCACGCTCTGTAGTCTAAACGGCTTGACAGATTTCAGCTTGAGTAAGAATCGTCTTTATTGTGAGTGAGTGTTGATATGCAGACGGGAATTATGGAGGCAATTGTGGCCCAAATGAAACATAAGAATACGAAGGCGTCACTAACGCTAAGGATTACTCCTTAATCCTCCTTTATCTTACGATTGAACGTTATTTTGCTACACATTAATTTTTCGGTAGAAACAATAAAAAGCAACTTACAAAGTGAATAATGATTTTCTAAAATAAGCCACTCCACATCATAATTGTTATACCATGTGGTTAAATTTAATAGGGCTACATAGCCTATTAAGTACTTAATATTTTACATTTTGTAAACCACCCTCGTTATGAGTTATGTAAACACCATATCGTATGTAATGACTTGCTCCAATTGGAGTCCCACACGCATTACCTATGATAATTCCCGTGCCACCGGTGTTTACATAAATCGCCTCAAACCGTCACAAATAATGTAGATGAAAATTAGAACATCACTACTAGCCGTACAAATCGGTTCAGTAGGTTTAGTTTTTTTTTATTAGTATTATGCATGTTAGTGTATATTTAAATATAGTTATTAAGTATTTCTGAATCTGCGAGGTACGCAGTATGCAGCAGGTTTTTATAATGTAAGAGTGTACTATTCGCCAACAAACTGTTATGCAGTTGGCGAAAATCTAAAATGTATTACCATGCATAGACATAAATAATACTTCGTATGGACCCGGCCTAACGTACATACATGTCATGTTTCCCCACTTCATTGGTGTCCAATCCAAAGTTAAACTTGTATCGTGACACTAAAGCTGGGTCACATTTTTCCAACAACGAGACGAGTTTTTAGATACTGAGAAACAGTTTCGAAAAAAGTTTTTTTAAAAATGCTTATTGTCACGCACGCTCGGTGACAGAACTTTGGATTGGACACCGTGGAAGTGGGGACATATTACGTGTACGTTAGACCGGGTCTATATTATTTACGTCTATGTTACCATGTATATTATTTCTGATAAATAAATTAAATATATATACATGGTGGGTCAGAAAATATGGCAAATAATTAACCCACAGTATCGGCTATCGATTCTAAGTATATTGTATAGGTCTTTAATTTTTTTTTGAGTTGGTTAAAAAAATTATTTTGTATAGGATTCAGTCGTCGCTCACACAACCAATCCCATATACATTTTTTTTTTTACCAACTCAAAAAAAATTAAAGACCTATACAATATACTTAGAATCGATAGCCGATACTGTGGGTTAATTATTTGCCATATTTTCTGACCCACCGTGTATATGTCGTATCACAATAAGAATGACTACTGTAGGTCGACAACCTATGGTCTCGTGAAAATGGCAATCGCGGACCAAAAGGGCGAAACGGGGCTACGAATCGCGACTTTTAATGATGCTTAATCGATTATTCGATTATTATCATTTAAAATCAATCAATCAATCATTTATTCAGGAAATTGGCCTCATAGGGGCACTTTTACATGTCAGAAATGAATTTGCCAGCACTTAAAATAAATCATTCGACTTGGTCGATTATATCATATTTGTATAGGTAACTAATTTTCCGCCGTGGCCGTTTAGGCCGTGGTGGCCTAGTGGTTCGACCTACCGCCTCTCATGCAGAGAGTCGCAGGATCGATTCCGGCTCGTACAGTCAGCAGCAGAAGTAGATAAGCTGTCCAGGTGTTCAAAATGACCTACACACGCCCTTAACGTCTTAAGAATAAGGTCGTGTGTAGGTTATTTTGAACACCTGGACAGCTTATCTACTTCTGCTGCTGACTGTACCTCTAAGTATACTTATGTGCGCAATTCAATTTGAATTTTCCACTGGGCTTTTCGGTGAAGGAAAACATCGTGAGGAAACCTGCACGCATCTGCGAAGAAATTCAAAGATGTGTGTGAAGTTCCCAATCCGCGCTGGGCCTGCGTGGGGACTATAGCCTAAACCCTCTCGTGATGAGAGGAGCCCTGTGCCCAGCAGTGGGACGCAAATAGGCTGTAGTAGTAGTATAACTAATTTTCAATTGGTTGAGATCTCATAAACTCATGTGTGAGAAGCGATTCAAGTTCGAAGTGGATTGAATATCAATTATTTCATCTTTACCATAGAGGAATAAAATAAATAGAGTAGCAAGTCCCATACTAAAATTCGTTGTCCGGAACGCAGCTTAACACTAGACATCTACATCTAGCGTCCAGTGGCTGAACTATCACTACCGCTACTTACATTTAGATGGCGAGACGAATGCATTATATTGCTAAACAGTTTACAACTTACAACCCGAAGTCTCTTTGTAAAAAGAGGATTTAAAAAAGATTTCTAGTTATAATAAGTATTAGTTGTAAATTGTTTAGAAATATACTTTGCTATCGGCTCGCCATCTAGCGCCAAGGGACGGTAGTGATAGTTCAGCCGCTGGACGCTAGATGTCGATCTTAGTGTTAACCCGCGTTCCAGACAACGCACTTTAGTATGGGAGCTGCTACTCCTTTAAATCGACTTCAAAAAAAGGAGGAGGTTCTCAATTCGTCAGAATCTTTTTTTTTTATGTATGTTCACCAAAAATAAATAGTACACGTGAACCGATTTCGATGATTATTTTAGGTTCGAAAGGTGATACTTCCAAGTTTCTTGAGGTGATACTCTCAGGTTTAGTTCTGATGATGGGATTCGTGAGAAAATGAGGAAACTCCTCTAACATTGCTAGCACTGCATGCAGCATGATTTTGGTGTCAATTCCGAAGACTTCAGAGTTACTTATGTATTTCTATAGTAATGTTTGGAAACTGTAGCCGAAAAAAAGGGAAAAACCGCCCTCAAACTCAGACAAACAGACTGCAAAGTCGGTGTCAAGTGAACCAACCCAAAGAAATGATAATCATACAGTGAACTTGACATTGACATCGCAATCAAAGTTTGCTCCGAGCGGGACTCGAATCCACGACCATCGGAACAGAAGGCAGGGTCACTACCAACTAGACCAATCTGGTCGTCAAACAATGCCGCCATACTTGGCCGTCACTTGTCTCGATGGCTTCGTCGACGGACCGACTATATGTAGTTTGTTAGCATCACTACGTAGTATAAAACAAAGTCGCTTTCTCTGTCCCTATATCCCTATGTATGCTTAAATCTTTAAAACTACGCAACGGATTTTGATGCGGTTTTTAGGGTTCCGAAGTCCATAAGGAACCCTTATAGTTTCGCCATGTCCGTCCGTCCGTCCGTCCGTCCGTCCGTCCGTCGGTCCGCACTATTGCTCGAAGATGCTTAGTTCTAGAAAGCTGTAATTTGGCAAGAATATACATATTAGTTACGCTGACAAAGTGGTACAATAAAATTTTGAAATATATTTTTTATAGGGTACCTCCCGTACTCGTAAAGCGGGGATGTATTTTTTTTTTATTGCGTACCCCATGGTGCGGCATATCGTTGAATAGGTTTTAAAAAAAAATTGTGGGTTTGTTAAAACCATTTTTTGATTTAAGTAATGCGTTTCTGAAATATTAAGCTTTAAATTGCTATTTTTTGTTAGAGTCACGTGTCCCCCCCTGCCAGCTAAATGGTGGTATTTGGATGACAGTTGAAAGGAAAACTATCACAGCTAAGTAGGCTGTACAAACTTACGAGTCATAGTCGACCAACTTATGAAATGATTAAAAAACCAATTATTTTTCTCGAGCGGCAGGGGCGTCGGGCGGGCACGTCATACCACAGGCTAGCTAGATGCTAATAAGTCATAGAAAGGTACTGTGGGCATCGTCAACTTCGGAACCCTATACTTTGCGCGTGGCCCGACACGCACTTGGCCGGTTTTTTAATAGATAGAGTGTTTCAAGAGGAAGGTTTTCGTATATAATTTGTTATAGTTTAACGCTCAATTCCCGCGGGAACGCTATAACCGAATTCCACGCGGACGAAGTCGCGGGCAGAAGCTAGTTGACCTATAATAAGTAATAACATATGGACGAACAGTGCCTAACAGAATATGTCAAAATATATGGAGCAAACTGACATTAGAAAATACGTTCCAATATGCTAATAACGCCTCTTTATAACGAAGGCCAAACGGGTGCCCGAGCTGTTCGGGCACTCGTTTTGACGGGGCCATTTTTCTCCGACTGATTTGTGAATCCTTACTTATAATAGATTAATGTTTGTTAGTCTATGGCCGTATCTACCTCCGAGCATCCATGTATGCACGCCGAGCGGGTATTTGCAAGTCGGAACAGTCTCGACGCGGCTTTGAATATTTTGTGATTGGTGATTTGACTTTAAAATGCCCACCGCTTATCAAGTGCTGCTTGCCTCGGCTCCGACTCAGTCCGCTTGTTTCGTATTGAATCCGAACTAGGTTTTTAATAGGGTCGTAACCTAGATAGGCGTGAAATAAGCGTTCTGGGTGTGCGCCAATGAAGTAATCTGACGATTTACTGCGGAGTTAAATTCGGTATCAACAAATGCATTAACTACCAAGTTGATATAGATTGTATACGAGTCATTGCATTTTAGTTCTAATCGAAAATATTGTTTTGGATTATTTTATTATCACTTTGACCGCTATCAGACGCCAGTATAACCCTACTAACCGCTTGCCCGCGACTTCGTCCCGCGTAGTCTTAGCATTTTCGTACCCGATGATACTATACATATAGATGGTTATAGTTATAGTAGTATTAAAAAAACTGGTTTGACCCGTGGAAAACCCGTTCCCGTGGAAATATCGGGATAAAAAGTCCTATGTCATTCCCAGGGTCTCAAACTATCTGTATACCAAATTTCAACCAAATCGGTCCCGTCGTTGCGACTTGAAGGAAAGACAAAAAAAAAAAACAAACACACTTTCACATTTATAATATTAGTATGGATTCTAAATCGATTAAAGACGAAACAGCAGTAGAATCGCCCCCTTTCAACACTATACCTGCTGTAATAAAATAGGTACTTTCTGTGTAGGTATTGGGTATCTATACTAAAAGTCAAATGAAGAGCGTATGGAGGAACTACTGCGAACTTATACTACTATATGTATCTAGAAATTATATGTAAGTAGCGCAGTATTTATCGACAGTGATCATCGCAAACGCACCATGTATTTTTTATAGTTGTTAGGGCCCTTGAGAATACTTCAGAGTCGTTTACAGCCAAGTTTGCTACTTCAAGTACTGACTAATGACTTTTCTCTAGGACATTTAGGACCATTATTCTTGTCGCTAAGTGTCTTGGAAAATAACTAAAAAAACTAAGTTAAGATCGGCAGTAACAGTCCAAAATTACCTTACCATGCCCTCTTTCCACCTACCACATAAGTTGCAAGATTTCATTCCAGGGAGAACCTACCAATTAGTTTAAAATGGTAAGGGGTTGACCAACAATGTAGAAAGCTGAAATTTAACATTTACCTAGTTCTTTAGGTGGCGTAAGAGATCAAGCCAAGGGAGGATTTTCGGAAATTCCTACGGGAATTTGAAAAAAATGTATGGAGTAAACAATAACAAATCCGAGAATCCTAACTGCACAGCTATAAATAAGCACATTTTCACGGAAAACTCTTAAGTAGTATCTCATGTACTTTCGGTTCTTTCCCTTGTTGGCAGTTGGCTAATGTTTTCTTTTTCGTTGAAAAAAGTAACCGGGAGGCGGCAGAGTTGCCATTTACATGAGTTATGTATAAGACTGCATACAATACGATATGAAAATTTTCTACGAGTGCTTACGTAAAGTTGTACGAATAATAAAGTTGTTATATGAAGTTATTTTCTCGTAGACATGATATGAAAGTATGTGTGAGTATTCCGTCATTGTAAACCGTATTTCTCGTGAATTACGAAATAAAACAGTATTACAATATACCTACATAAATACAGAATAGAGGTTACTTTATCAGTCTGCATCTGTCTGCCATTAAGACTGCGCAGAGTAAAATTCGCGAAAACACCACTCACGGTTAAGTTAATGGTATCAAGAATATTGTAAAAGTGAAGTAATAAACGAGTCACTTCGCTTCTCAAAGGTTGTCTTCACCTTTAATATGCCCTGGAATTTTTAAAAAACGTCGTTTTTTACTATATATTCTTGGTGAAAAAAAATTGCCGCTTGCCGTTTAGGAAGATTTTCAGTTTGTTTTTGTTCAACTTTATAATTATTAATCTTACAAAAATAATGGCTATGACTTTCTATTACTTATTACGTATAATTTATCTCAATTATTGAAGTAGGTACCTATAACAAACCTGGTTACACCACCATAGACTTTTCGTTCTGACTGCGGGCTATGGAATAAAATAAATCACTCACATTAATATGAAATGTAATATTACCGGCTACTTACAATTTTAAATTAGAAAATTCCATGGTCTTTATGATTTTCCTGTCTTTTGAATGATGTTCAATTCAACAATGAAAACTCCTATAGTCATTAAATATGCAAATTCTTTCATACAATAGGTAGAGATAAATTACTTGTATAAGCCTAATAACCCATGTATTATTACGAGCGGCTTATGCGAACACTTTTGTGTGCGTGTGTCCCGCGGGACGTACAGTTCGCAACAAAAGTGGAATGATTCATAAATCTCCGTTATTGTTCAGATTCCTGCTTTAGTGGATTAGCCCGAGTTCAGATTAGACAACTCATGTTAATATATATGACTCATTTGTTACTGTGGTTAGTGCTGGAAAAGTTCAAGGTAAGTAGATTATTTTTTTGCTTGAAATGTGTAGAGTATAGCATTACACAAGTTAGAAGGCGCGCGGCAAAGCACTTAAGCCGTTGATGCAGAGACTATTATTGCTTAATCCACGCGCCTTTTAAGTTGTGTCGTGTATACTTGGCGACCGAGATTTCCGCTTGGAATTCGGTTATCGCGTTCCCGCAGGAACTACGCGTTTTTCCGGAATGAAAAGTAGCCTATGTCCTTTCCCGGGACTTCAACTACCTCCATGCCAAATTTCATGTAAATCGGTCTAGCGGTTGAAGCGTGAAGAGGTAACAGACAGACAGACAGACATACATTGCATACAATGGCCGCAGAGCTGTTACTAAAAATTACAATGGAACGCAAAATACGCAATTTAACTGTCGTCTCGGTTCGAGACATCCGGACCCGGGTAGGTAATATTACCGTTAACTGTTCCATATCCGGTCACCAATTAAACCGTCAATCCGGATGAAAGAATCAATCCTACGACGGACAGCTTAATAGCCCGGCCCGGGAAAACTGTCGAAAACTGCTAAAATGCTGTAAACGATGTTTACCATGTAAACTGTTCTTTATTATACTTATACATACTAATATTATAAATGCGAAAGTAACTCTGTCTGTTACCTCTTCACGCTTCAACCGCTGGACCGATTTGGACGATTGGAGATAGTTGCAGTCCCGGGACGCATAGTTCCCGCGGGAACTCCACGCGGGCGAAGTCGCGGGCAGAAGCTAGTTTTTAATATTTAAATACCTTTGCAGTTGTAAACAACCTTTTTTACTTGAAAATATCAGAGACTACCTGTTTGCCCGCGACTTCGTCCCGCCTTGTCTTAGAATTTGCGTACCCGATGATACTATACATATACTCGTAGATGGTTATAGTTATAGTAGTATTGAAAAAACTGGTTTGACCCGTGGAAAACCAGAAAAAGTATCCTGCTTTTGCAGCTGGGCACAGGCCTCCTCTCATCATTGTCCCCACGCGGGCCCAGCGCTTATTGGGGACTTCACACACATCCTTGAATTACTTCGTAAATGTTTGCGGGTTTCATCACGATGATTTTCCTTCACCAAAAAGCTCAGTGGAAAATTCAAATTGAATAAAATAAACTCAGCTGTTGTAAAATCAGTTTAAACTTTTCTTTCACAAAGCTGAAAGTGGTGTGTACGAGTAAACACTCATGGAGAAACAATATTCCGTCATACAGTTTTGACGTATTCTTTCCCGCGGCCCACATAGTAAGTACAGTACGTAGATCAGCACCTAGAAAAGGGATGACGACAGGGTGAAGAAATCGAAATTCTAATTAGTCCGTCAGTCAGGTACCTAATAAAAAAATATTAGACACGTATTTTTTGTTTTATCAAATTAACAAAGAATTACTAAGTTAGAACGCATTAAAGGTGGAGAGTGGGGGCTAACTACGTCACCGTTAGGTATAAATCGTACCTAACCGTAACGTCACGCGACATTTCAACTCAATATATCTCCGTATAAGTTTGATTAAGTGAAAAAAGAAAAAATACGTGTCCAATACTTTTCAATAATCTTCCTGATAGACTAAGAAAAAAAAGTTGTCGTCATCCCTAATATCCCTCACCCCCGTACGGTTTATTAGACTGTGATGCGGCCTTTGTGACCTCCCAGCGATCTGAGGCGAAATTATCGTGAAGCCGGCGTAATGCCGCCTCGAAACTTGGACAGACGGGCTCGAATGGAACAGTGAAACCAAAAAAAGTCAAGGCTGCGGATTTCATCTAAGAACACAAATCCGGCTTTTACGGGCAAACAGGGATGTGTTTTACTATTTGATTTTATTAAAATTTTACTAAGGTTTCAGTTTAAGGATTCAGATTCTACTATCTAAAGTCCCGCCCCTTTAAAAATTCAAAACGCTTTCAATGTATTTAAAAAGCGCCACCAACACTCTCAACACATGTGTGCGTGCTGAGACAGCCGTCAACTATGCGTTGAGAGTGTTGGTGGTGCTTTTTAAATAATAATGAAAAAATTGAAGCGTTCCGAAATGTGAAGGCGCGGGGCTTTAGATAGTAGAAGATCTCTATGTATGTTTGACGTTTTATTTATTCATGAACTAGCTTTTGCCCGCGACTTTGTATGCGCATAAACATAAAGTACCTGAGCGACTGAGCTTTCGCTAGCTAATAGCTAAGAATGGTTTTTCGCAGATATGAGACCTAGCTAGATCGATTCATACAAAATTTCATCGAAGCTGTTTTCGTGAAAGTGACAACAGATACAATTATGTATACATATGTGCATTTGCCCAAAATGTACGTTACAAAGTTAAGAGGACATTCTCCTTCAGTTCAGTAATAAGACATCCAATAAGTTAGTTAGCCCCTGATTCGGGTGGCGATCAGAAAGAATATTATACAAACGGGGCCAGATGGCGGATCAATAAACCCCCACGTTTCTAAAATATTTACAAAGAATTTATAAATACTGGAACCGGTATTTATTTATGAATCATTAAAAAAGCGATAAAGTATAAGTACTTGAAAAAGAAAAGAAAAACGTTTATTATTATTTATGAAAGGAAACAGCGGAGGTAGCAGCCCATAATAACTGTGAAGCCCCCGACGCGCACTAGGCAAGTATATAATTATGAGGACTGTGATATGAAGTGGTAATTCACCTAATTATCCAAAAACACCCAAACCGCTTATGACGGGCCTATAAGAACGCTCAAAGTCTCTCGAGGGCAATGGAGAGGGCCATGCTCCAGGTTTTTTTGCGTGATAAAATCAGAAATGAGGATGTGTGTGTGACTACTGTGACTAGGGTCAACGCCATAGCCCGAAGAATTGCAATAGGACCAGAAAGTTCTCGAGTCGCCACCTCCAAACAGGAGAGCTTTCAGTAGGCCTCCGATAGCATGAAACGAGGAACTAGTGAAAGCCGCGGAAAGCCGGTGGGAGCGAATAGCACAGAATTGGTCTTCGTGGCGAGCCTTGAGGCCTATGCCCAGCAGTGTGCGTCTTTCGGCTGAAATAATGATGATATTAAGACGCTGACAAGAGCTAATTACCTTGAGCAATCGAGGCAGGCAACTGTCTCAGCGGACATATGTCTGTTTGGATTGGAGGGAGTGAGAAGCACGACCGCGTCATGTGGGCGATATACGTTAAAAATCAGAAAAATTAAGATTGAAAAAAAAAACCCACATTGCATGAACAATATAAATTAGCAAATTTTTTGGTATAAGTATGACGAAATAGTGTATTCAAATTATAGAAATCTCGTTAAAAAAAAAAAACTTATAGAACCGTTTAAATATGATTAGCAGACGTAACTTGACGATTTTTTTTCAACGAAACAATTTCATGAAATCCTTTTTACGAAATAGCAAATTTTTTAAGTAGGTACCTATATATATGGTGAATATTAACATATATTTTACTCGCCTTACAAAATCAAATAGTTTTCGTTTAAATACTGTTTAAATAAGTCAATTTAAGTCTTGTCAGCGCCTTAATGATACAAACCCGCTTGACAGGTACAAAAACGAAAAAAGACACTTGAGAAACGTTTCTAGACACTTTCTCCCATTGTTCCGTCCCTTCCTAAATTACCTTATTCATTTAACGGCAACACCCTGCACCGGTTGCGAATTTATTTGATTTTTTTCCATCGAGCCTTCCTAATCGCTGGACCCATGAGATTCAAATTTTTTCCAATCTTTTCGTGTACGCTATAATAGTAGATTGTGTGACTAGGGAGCAAAATAGCATATTTTACCGCGGGTGACGGATTGAATCCAGAACGACGCGAAAGATTCCAAAATAACGTGGAATCTTGAGCTAGCGAGGGATTCAAGCAATGTCACCCAAGGTTTAAATAATTTTGCTTCCGTGTTGCACACTCTGCTTTTCACTCATCCTAAAACCAATAGCAGCTGGGAACAAAATCGTACTTTGCTCCCTCGAGAGCAAAATCTTACTTTGTTCCCTGTGTGTGGGATAGAAATGGAGAGGGAGCAAAATCGCATTTTGCTCCCTCGAAACGGGGAACAAAGTACTCCTTTTCGAATAGGAGGCGTGAAAATAATCATTTTATCCAGTCTGTTCATGTTTTGTGTCTGTTCATTATAAGTTAACTAGCTTCTGCCAGCGTTTTCGCTCGCGTGGAATTCGGTTATCGCGTTCCCGCGGGAACTGTGTTTCCGGGATAAAAAGTAGCCTATGTCCTTTCCCGGGACCCCAACTCATGCCAAATTTTATCTCAATCGGTCTAGAGGTTGAAGCGTGAAAAGATAACAGACAGACAGAGTTACTTTCGCATTTATAATTATTAAATATGGACTAGCTTCTGTTGGCGACTTCGCCCGCGTGGAATTCGGTTATCGCGTTCCCGCGAGAACTTTGCGTTTCCGGGATAAAAAGTAGCCTATGTCTTTTCCCGGGACCCCAACTATCTCCATGCCAAATTTCATCTCAATCGGTCCAGCGGTTGAAGCGTGAAGAGGTAACAGACAGACAAACAGAGTTACTTTCGCATTTATAATATTAGTATGGATTTCTCGTTTAATAGTATAGGACATTACCAATTTACCCTCTTTTTTACACCCTTTAGTGGTGCTGTCCGTAATTAAAGCATCATAAATCCTAGGGCTACTAGGTTTCAAACTATTTCCATACACTTTCTATACCTAATTCGCATTTTGCATGATTGGTGGGTTTTAAATTTACCCGTAGCCTTACCTAGACATTAGAACCTTTACGAAAAACCTCATCACATCAAACCTACTTGATTTTACGTGAAAAGTCAAAATTGGAATAAAATAAAATAAAAGACATTTCCTACAAACTACATTTTGACATAAAGCAATGAGTGTTAAATTTTCTGTTTTATGTAACTAAAATCTATTAAAAGACAAAAAAAATATCAAAATGCCTAGAAAAAAGGAGTAAGTGTCTATTTAGTTGTGTAATAAGAACACGTTATTTTCAATAACTAGCTTCAGCCTGCGACTTCTTCCTCGTGGAATTCGTTAATAGCATTCCCGCAGGAACTATGAATTTTTCCGGGATAAAAAGTAGCCTATATGTTGACCAGTGTTTTAAACTACCCCCATACCATTTTGTTGCAATCCGTCCAGTAGTATTCGAGTTAAATCCGGACATACATACACACATACATACATACATATATACAATACATACAGACATTTTTTAAATCGTTATTTTGTGGTCAGTATCGATTAAATGGCCTATGTCCAACAGTGGACGTCCTTGGGCTGAAATTATGATGATGATGATCGTTTATATAGTCCCCTCGACTTAATATAGTTTATTTTAATTTTCAAGTTTCAGACGCGACTTCTATAGACTTTATTATTAGTATATATTAGAAACAAGATCGGTAGGCGGTGCTCTGTACTAAGATGTGCAGAAGAAACAAACACATGTAATAAACATACTTAAATACATTTAAACATAAACATACATATACTTAGATAACAGCCAAATAAATTAAAATATGTAATCCATTATCCAAGAAAAGAAAAGCAGTACATATCAGACAAGTGACAAATTTTGCTCCTTAACCTTGTTCTTAAACACTGAAAGAGATTTAGCTAGTTATAGTAGTATATATTGACCTTTCCTGAGAGAAGGAAAACCTGCACGCTTCTACGAAGCGATTCGTGTGAAGTCACCAATCTGCACAGGGCGTGGGGACTATTATAGCCCAAACCCTCTCGTGATGAGAGGAACCCTGTGCTCAGCTGGCGGAAGGTATACACTTTCTAATACACTAACTAAATGGTTTTTTTTTCAGAGTTTGTAAATGCCCTGCTGACGTAAAGAAGTACTGCGAACATTCGAAAATTGGTAAAACTACCGAATGCAAAGATGTCGCGCAGATCATTTCGGCTCTCAAATTTGAAGACGAGTGTAAGGAGCTTTTTCATAGATCACTTATGTACCTTGACGCTTTAAGGTACGGTCGCGGTCGCCAAGGAAAAATGAGGTTACTGTGGTGAACATTAGGTACAGTCGAGTTCATCCACACGTGTACCCTCTTGGGCCTAATTACAACTATATTATTTGTATATTTGTATATTTTTATTAATTGCATTCATGTAGTTAATATAGATGTTACAAATGTTAAATATGAAGCTATGACATGATACCCCGTTGGGGCGTAGCAATATACTTAAATAACTAAAATTATCATTTTATAGTTGCATGTTCTTTTTTTTTTTTTTTTTTCTTCTTATTTTTACATGAAGTCTATGAAATTTCATTAAATTAGCAATATAACTCAATTACACTTAGTTATTATTCAATAGTCGTTCTCATTATTACTGTTAATTTATTATGTTTATACTATTTTATACATGCTATGTCATATTTTTTCCTATTTCTAATTAAAAAAAACTCTGATGGGCGAAGGACCGATATTTATTTATCTTTGTCATTGAAAAAATCATTTATATTGTAGTAGCATTTCTCTATCAAAAACTGTTTAAGCCGATTACTAAATATTTTTTCTGATTCCAAGCTTTTAAGGTCCTCATTCAGTTTGTTATATATGTTGATAGACATGACGTTTGGGCTAGTACTATGTAATTTTAATTTTGATGCGACGAGTGAAGCAATATTATGTTTGTATCTAGTCCCGAACCTTCGCGGTCGGTCGGCGGTTTTCGGGAATAATTGGGGGTACTTTCTTATAAATATGCATGCTTCGTATATGTACATGGATGTCAAGGTTAGTAAGCTAAATTTTTTGAAATAAGGTCTACAACTATCTGTGTTTTTGATATTGGCTAGAATACGTACGCATTTCTTTTGCATTATGAATATTTCTTGCGCGTCGGTGCTGTTTCCCCATAATAGGATTCCGTACTTAAATCGGGAAAACGCGAACGCGTAATAAGCGGCGAGGGCCGATTTTATATCTGTTGTTCTTTTTATTTCTCGTAGTGCATAGATAAATTGGGCAAGTTTTGTTTTTAATTTTTTTATATGTTCCTTCCAGTTTACATTAGCGTCTATGTGTATACCGAGTAAAGAGAAACTGGTAACGCATTCTATTTCGGTGTTATTGATATCAATATTGATTTTTAACGCTTTTTTTTGATACGGTCTAAATTGTAAAATTTTCGTTTTAGAATAATTTATTTCTAGATTGTGATCTAACATCCAATCGTTAATATTATGTAAAAGTATTTCTATATTTTCTTTTATATTCTGATCGTTGACGCATGTGGTTAAAAGAGAGATGTCGTCCGCGAAAAGTATGCACGTCTCGGTAAACAACTTCGGGAGGTCGTTAATATAAATTAAAAAAATTAAACTCCCGATCACTGAACCCTGTGGAATCGCGTTCTTTATTAAATGTGAATCCGATCGTATATTATGTATGTTACCGGTGGCGTGATCGTAATGTTGCATTTCAACGTATTGTTTACGATTTTCTAGATATGATTTAAACCAATCATATGTCGTGCCTCTTATTCCTATGCCATATAGTTTATCCAATAGTATTTTATATTGTACTCGGTCGTAGGCTTTAGACATGTCTAATAGTATCCCTATAGCGTATTTTTTTGCGTTAAGTGTGTTTAATACTTCTTGCATAAATTTATACACAGCCAAAGTAGTGGATCTTTGTTTTCGAAAACCGTTTTGATTATCGTCGAAGATATTATATTTCTCACAAAAGGCGTAAATACGGTTGCACATCGCGGTTTCTAATATTTTTGCTGACGTGGGCAATAGTGCTATAGGCCTATAGTTGCTGGGGTCCGACGTCGGCCCCTTTTTTTTATATATCGGTCTGATTATAGATTCCTTGAGGCAGTCTGGGAATATACCTTCGCTAAACGACTGGTTTATAAGTAGATAATAGGGTAGTGTCAGTTCTTCAGCACATTGCTTAATGAGCATAGGAGGTAATTCATCTGTTCCAAAGCTGCGTTTATTTTTTAGTTTTCGAATGATAGTGTTATATTGGCGAACTCCACTGTGGCAATGGCTATACGGTATTTTCAAACGTGTTGTAATACAAAAGTGATCATCGGCACTTAACATTAGGTTGCTCATGTGCTTATTTGTTTTCCAAATAATCCATACTAATTTTATAAATTGTAAAGTGTGTTTATTTGCTTATTTGCGTCGCAATGAGTGGACCGATTTGGATGAAATTTGCTAAGGATATGGATTGAGACCCGAGCAACAACATAGGATACTTTTTATCCCGATATTACCACGGGAACGGGTTTTCCACGAGTCAACCCAATTTTTCAATACTTCTATAACTATAACTGTCTATATGTATAGTATCATCGATCGGGTACGCAAATTCTAAGTCTACGCGGGACGAAGTTCGCGGGCATCGGCTAGTACAGTCGACTCCACGTACAAGTATACACTGGTGGCCTTATTGCGCTCACAATAAAGTTGAAATTGGTAAAATAGTGTATAGCTAGATGTGTTGTTGACTGTACCACTATAAAACAATACTAACATTGAATCATTTATAATAGTTCCGGAACGTAGATTTCTAGAATAAAAAATACCCATCAAATGTTACCATACCCTATCATACCACACGGCCTGTAAAAGCACGATTTCGAACACAATTCGAATGAAGTGTCAATATTTGCGTGCGAGGAGGTTTGTGTGCGTGCGCGGACGTCTGCACTTTTGTAAATGTGTGTGTACTACGCGGGCCAAATATTCAGTCTCCGTCTCCTGATCAAACAAATGACGGTAAGGGCGAGTTGGGCGCGAGTTGCGCGCAAGCTAGATTCAGACGGGAAATTCCGTGGCCATTCTGTATGTAATACGACTAATACGTTTAAATATTTTGTGATCATTCTTAAACAATACATTCCTATTTTAATAGTACGCCAGAAAAGGCAAGGTGCGCCAAAAAAGAAACCAAAGTTCAAGACGAAGCAGTTTAGACCACGGCCGGCTCCCGTGGACCCTAAACCCCGTATCGCACCATCCATGACTGACCGGTAAGGAACGAATACACACACCCCAATACCACACTAGAAAGACGTCTAATAAATCACACAGCAAAGACGCAAGCAAAAGACGCGAGTTCGATCCTCAAGCGTGTCATAGGTATAATTTTACAATTTTATTTGGGAATTTTTATTTGCTTAAATCTTCTTTTTTATGACAAAAACTATGTTTCACCCGTCCTTTGTTTGACTCCAATCCGGGACTGAGCATAAGTAGCCGTAACACTCTCGTGATGAGAGAATGAGAGAAGTCCAGTGCCCAGAAGTGGGACGTAAACAGGTTTTTATGGTGGTGGGTGGTCTTGATGATTATTTGACGTATTTGAAATTATGTTTCAGGATGCGTTTCGCCACACATTGTCTACTTGAGCCGTCTAAAGCAGAGTAAGTTCATTCAGCTAGTAAAATCTTCAAGAATAGCTGTTTATTATTATTATTATAGACACAGGGCGGACATGGCCTATAAAAGCACGTTTTCGAACACAATTCGAATGAAGTGTCAATATTTGCGTGTGAGGACGTCCAGTACACTTGTAAATGTGTGTGCACCAGTACGGGGGCCGACGTTCACTCTCCATCTCAACAAATGACTGTAAGGGTGAGTTGGACGCGAGTTGCGCGCCGGCTAGATTCAGGCGGGTGGTTCCGTGGCCATTCTGTACGTAGTACTATCAAATTTGCCCACCTGATGAAGATGAAGACATTTTAAGGACGCTTTCTAATCTTTCCGAAGCTTGTATATTAGAATGAAGTGATCATTAAGGCGCAAAGCATGTAAATATAACATAACATGTGGGAATCAATAAATTTGAACTAAAACGATTCATTATTTATGATTGGTTACTTAGCGAAAGTCTTCGACCAGTGTGTGTTGCCAGTGATGACTTATGGTACCGAGGCATGGACGCTTACGATGGGCCTCATAAAAAGGCTCAAAGTTACTTAGAGGGCAATGAAGGGGGCTATGCTCGGGGTTTCTCTGCGTGATAGAATCAGAAATGAGGATATCCGCAGTAGAACTAGGGTTACTGGCATAGCCCGAAGAATTGCGAACCTTGAGTGGCAGTGGGCGGGGCACAATTGCTCACAGGACTGTTAGCCGATGGGGCCAGAAAGTTCTGTACTGGCGTCCGTGAACCGGTAGAAGAGCTGTCGGTAGGCCTCTAGGAAGATGGAGTGACGATCTTGTAAAGGTCGCGGGAACGCGGTGGATGCGAGTGGCACAGGACCGGTTTGAGAGGCGCGCCTTGGGGGAGGCCTATGTCCAGCAGTGGACGTCCAGATGATGATGACGATGATTTAGATACCTTTAGGAGTCGTTGGCGTGTCATAGGCAGGACACTGCATGACAACTTTAGGTGTTCTGGGCCTGCAAAGTTTTAAAACCCCTATGGTAGCGCCGTGGGAAAGTTTGGGAAACCTTTGGAAACTACCGAAAAAAACCTTCAATCGTCGACCAACTACGAAGTCGGTGTGAATTAAACCGTCGCAGGCGACTTAAGAGGGAAGAATAGTACTTGGCCGGTACGGTACTCGCCCATACAAAAATTACAAAAAAAGAAAACTTCTAGATACTTTCCAATCTCTATAATTTTTAGTATGTTATTGTTACAATGAAATACTAGGTTTAAAGGTTTTCCTTTTTTTTTAATTTGCAAGAACATTGAATCCATTGCAAATTAAAAAAAGGAGATTGTAAAGTATCTAGAAGTGGAAAAACTTTTTCTCTTTTTGTGTGGACGCGTACATACTATTCTTCCCTCATAAGAGTATTTGTCTTCTTTTTTAAACACCAAAATACTTAGACGCAAAAAATGTTGTAGATTGGCAATAGATGAACCGATTTTGATTATGTTTTCTTTTGTTTGCATGATAGCTGCGGTAAACGAGAATGTTCTTAGCTATCATTTAACAAAATTGGTTCGGTGATTTAAAAAAAATCGGCTTTTTTCATATTTTTTTTGTATTTCGTCGATGTGTGATTGAGGTTTGAAATTTTCTATTTAGAGTTATTAATTCCCGGATCACAACTACTTACCTGACCGGCAAATCAATGTTGGTTATTTTTTTTCTGAACAGGAGAGTCAAGCCGGGGAAGTTTGAAGGGCGTCCAAAATCTTTACGGGAACGTCAGCGTCAAGCCGAGAAGATGGGAATAAAGACACGTGCTGTCACTTACGAGTCTGGGACCATCCGCTTTCAAGAACCTGTCACAATAGTCAAACATACCGAATCTAACGAATCCATATTTAACGTAAGAATTTTATTATTTCTAAGACATTCTCCCGCGATGTAACCCGCGTGGGTCCCGTTTTGTCCCGTTTCCATAGAAGTTCCGGGAGTTCCTCACTTTGTGTTCTCTTATTTCACCCAAGGAACTGGTCGTAGAAAGCTCAAATTTCACGTGTGGGTGTACATGTGAAATTTCAGCTTTCTACGACCAGTACCATCTACTGTGCGTTGATCGATGAGATACCATTATACCATCATATCAATAACTAGCTAAAGACAACTGATAGTTCCGTTTTTCAGTCGAAATGGGTTTAGATGCTACTAGACAGGAACCACTGTGGGCGGCCCCAAGTAATGTTTGTAGACTTCCTGCATGTGTTTACGGGTTGTTATGAACATGTTGGCATCAATAACTACTTATTTAAGGAATTGTATTATTTAATGTTTAAGCCCTGGGCTATGATAAATTCGGCTGAACTTTAATTTGCTGTACCTACGTTTTAAAATTTATATTAGGTACCTAGCTAATCAAGATCTTCGATGAATAGTGTAGCGGTATACGGGAAAACCTAAAATGGTTTATGTATACTTGTATAAATGCACTTTAAAACAATTTTATACCAATAAAACTCTTCTATGTATCTAAAAAAGCCACGCGGTAGCTAATTTCATGTTTCGTTCGATTGTTTGCTTGAATGAATTAAAATGGAGATTACAACTACAGGTACCTAGCCCGAAGATAAGCGGAGAGGTGATACAAGCCCAGCGCGCGGTGGTGAAGCCGGCGCTGCCTCCCAAGTCGGGAATGGCGTGAGTACAGGGAACACAGGTAGTACAGGGAACACAGGGAGTACAGGGAATACAGGGAATACAGGGAATACAGGGAGTACGGGGAATACAGGAAGTACAGGGAATACAGGGATTACAGGGAGTACGGGGAACACAGCGAGTACAGGGAACACAGGAAGTACAGTGAATACTGGGAGTACAGGGAATACAGCTAGTACAGGGAATACAGGGAGTACAGGGAATGATCTCTTTGTTGAATCTAACATTAAGACGCCGACAAGAGCTAATAACCTTGACCAATCGAGGCAGACAACTGTCTCAGCGGACAATGTCTGTTTGTATTGGAGGGAGCGAGATGCCTGACCGCGGCATGTGGGCGATATACGTAGAAAACCAAAAAAAAATAAGATTAAAAAACATTGCATGAACAATAGGAATTAGCAAATTTTTTGGTCCGAGTATGACGGAAATAAACTCATAGAACCGTTTGAATAGGATTAGAAGACGTAACTTCTCGATTCGTTTTTTTTCATCGAACCGATTTCATGAAATCCTTTTTACGAAATAGCAAGTTTTTTAGTATATTATAGTCAATATTAACATATATTTTACTTGCCTTACAAAATCACATTGTTTTCATTAACTGTTTAAATAAAGTCAATTTAGGTCTTGTCGGCGCCACAAACATAGACAAACTTTGGTTGGAGTATTCTTCAAAGTCGCTGCTGAATATTGCAGCTGATAACGGATAGAACTATGGGTGCGTTCCGTAACGCGCTCACAGCACTTTGAGCGCGTTTCGGGACACTTTGTGAGCGTGCTCACAGCGCTCAGGAAATTGATGACGTCATCGATCGACGCTCATGGTGCTCATGCTGCGGGGAATGGGTGCTGTGAGCGCTTTGAGCGCGGTACAGAACACACCCTATAACAGGCCTATATTCATAATTCATCATCATCATTTAAGCCGAAAGCCGTCCACTGTTGGCCATAAGCCTCCCCCAATACTCGTTACTCTGGACGATACTGTGCTAATCGCTTGCACCGGTTTCTTATATTATTATATATCGTCGCTACAAATTGGAGGCACAACGATAGCTCCACTAGGTCACCACAGCTTCACTATTCATATCAAATTGTTTTATTATTTTCAGGTTATACAAACCGCATAGTGGGATAGTGATCAACGCTGAGAAGGGCTACGTTGCTACTCCAGCCTATCACGCGACGCCTCCAATGGGAGTGTTTTCTGCGTAAATATATTCAGTTTTGACGCATCAACAGTACATATATACATAGGTATACATCGTTGACAACGATGTTCTACCGCTGTGCTATTCACGCATATAGATAAGACGATACAGTCCAGCGGATTTGATAAGCAACAAAACGAAAGACAATCGTTTTCGCTGCGTAATCGCCTCAGCAGCGCCATCTGAAGGCGCTACTGCAGACTATCCGCCTAGGTGGTTTCACACTAAACTTGTGGCGACCGCAGCGCCCCCAACCTACCCGATTTAGTGTCCACTTTTGGAACTATAAAGATTGCGCTTCTTTACATCAACCCTCCATATTAGATAAGACATGAGACAGTGACATGAAAAATACGTCAATTGCTATTATTTTGGGTGAATCAACTTTATTGTCACTAGTAGCCACATTTACACTTTTACAGTCTTCCGTGTCACTTTTAAAACTACAATTACATGGTTTTGAAATCTCTAAATCAGCCATATAGGGTATTCCTTGTAATTCCTATCTCCTTAGGATCCTTCGTTTATTGGGCATCTTCTAAGCACACTAAGATAAGATCCACGTTGTATTTTTTTTTCAAGGAATTCTCTCCTTATATGACTTAGCAAACGGGACGGAATTACTACAAAAAAAATAGATTGAGCTATTTACAGAGCTCATTATTTATTACGTACCGAGTTTTAAAACATCTTACATCTGGTATTTTCTTAAAATATTTCAATGAGACAACTAATTTCGTTTTTTTCCAGAATGGAGGAGCCGGATTCAACAGGCAGATCTCACAGAGGGTAATATAATTAAGTAAAAAAAAGATCTTTTGAACATTAATGCCCTTAAATCTTTTTAAACCGACTGCACACAAATTTTATTAGGTCTGTACATCTTTCACGCGCCAAAAATGCAATAGATTCCATTCGTTGCTGGTTACCTAGCAATGGAACTTTCAGTACATAAATTGTTGTTGTTCTTAATGAAATAACGTTGATTTAAGAGATGCATAATTTTCTTTTAATTTCAGCTGCTGTCGTAACTGGAATCAAAATTAATATTTTTGCAATGTTTCAGAGTTTGTAACAAAAAAACGTGTAATAAAAAGAAATGTCGGTAAGAATTTTGGCGTTCATTCGTAGTTCAATAGGTAGTGATGCATGATTCGTTAAAATAAAATATATTAAATTTTGAATTGTTGAATACCTTTGTTGTGCCTTTTTTGTACTGTCTCTATAAAAATAAAAACTGTATTCGAGAAGATAAATAGAATAGTGACAGGTGAACTTTTAAAATATTTTAGGTAGTGAAAATAAAGAATAACCATGTCTTTTTTATAGAAAACTTGCTGCTATGAGGAGCCGACAGGAGAATAAACGATTGAGAAGGTAAAATTGTTATCTTTCTTAAAATGTGCCGTACGCACGGCATTTCTCAACTTTTCATACAAACGTATTTTCGCTTTTATTCCCAAATTACTAAACAGATTGACTCGAAACTTGACACACATAATAAAATCATTATTATGAGCGTTCGAAATTAATAAATCTCGTGGTAAAATCAAATACAAATAAATTATTGCCAAAAAACTGGATTTTGAAGTTTGTATGGAGGAAACTAAAATGGTCCTAGTTTCTTTGTTATTCATTTTATTACAACCAAAGTGTAATTCGGACACTAATATCTCTGCTCCACTATTACTTGTTAAATTTGGTGCCAATCTGATAAGTCGTTTGCGAATTAAAACGTAACTACGTTTGTATGGAGAAAGGAGCGTACTGCGGACTCTTAATGATATTAATTACGAAAGTCATCTTTCAGGGTCGATCATCGGGTGGTTAGGATGTGACCAGATTTCATTGAATGCTTAATTTTTTCAGACTGGGGAAGTTCAGGTCTAGGGGGGCAGTGCCGCACGGGGTAGGACTTGCAACGGATGGGAAGCCGAGAGCCAGGGGATCACGGAAACATTCGATGGACGACGACGACGACCTCTGTGGGCTCGATGAGATACCTAAACAGGAACATGTGAGTATAAGTAAGGTGTTTCCGCTTTCAGATTCAGACTTCAGCAGGACCAGTTGAGAAATAAAGCATTTAAATTAGATACCTACCTAAAGGTTTGTGTAGAAGGTAGGGGATACAAATATTTGCAGAAACTTATGTACCTTTCCTTCAGCTGTTTACTTCCAGTTTCTGCCACCAACCCTGGGCTGCGAAAGTCATGAAGTAAAAATACTCGTATATCCAAACACAATACTTGCGCTAGTCGCTTGAGACTTCACTACATTGTGGATGCCCTTAGCATAAAAAATAAAAAAATAAAACCGACTTCAATCAAACTCCGACAGCCTGTGAAGTCGGTGTCAAGTTCACTATAAGATTGTCATAGCTTTGGGTCGGTTCACTTGACACCGACTCCCCTCATTTTGTCATGGATCCCATCATTAAAACTGAACCAAATTAAAATGGCACCACCTTGGAAGTACCACCTTTCGAATGAAAAAAGAATCATCGAAATCGCTTAACAATTGACGAAATTAAGCGTGGTCATACATAAAAAAAAAAACAAATATACGCGTCGAATTGAGAACCTCCTCCGTTTTTTCGTCGGTTGAAAATGACGGCCGTGCTGAGTTCAGACACTTTGCAGGCTCATATACCAGCGAACCTGAAGAGGGGAACGCTTCAGACGCATTCGCTGACAGTGCTGCCCTGCACAAAGGAGAGACGGAGCGAACCTGTTCACTACGGCATCCTAACGGGATCATTCAACATGTACGACTCTAAATACGGTTAGCTTTGTCTTGTTTTATTGTTTGGTCGTAATTTTTCATCAATTACACACAGAATTATCATCACGTTAACGCTCATCAGAAAATAACTCGGTTTTTGAAAAAATATATACCCGACTGCAAACAAGCTTTTGATGTCACATTATATATTTTTGTAATCCGTTTATTTTACCCCACTCGATAGGCTTTGACAAAAAATATATTTTTGGAAACGTTTAAAATGTCTCGTAAAGTCAGCCATTTTTTTTCAATTTTGATATACCCAGTGTCACTTTCACAATTAAGACGAATCTAACGACACCTCGCATGCTAAAATCCATCAAGCCATTTAGGCTACAGAGCGTACATACTTACATACATACACTCGAAAAACATAACGCTCCTATTAGCGCAGTCGGGTAAAAATATGCGATGTTTGGTCGTGGCAACCATAACTACACAACGGATGAAGTAATTGTTATTTACTTTATTTGTTTAAAATTACAAACAGGTTTAGTTAGTTAAACCCATTCCCAAATTTAGTTTTTACAATGCTTTTTACAGATCTTGGTTTTTCATTGACATTAATTGAATATCCTAGTGTTTATGAGATCAGTTGTCTTTATTATTTTTCTTCTTCTTACTGTAGGTATTCGTACCACAGCCATTTCAATCAGATAATTGTTTGATGAATTCAGAATGAGCTAAGCGTTAGCGTCAGTATTTACTTGTAATCATCCATAATAATTTGGTTTTTTTCCACTTGTATGTCTAGTATTTTATTTAAAAAGTCTTATGGAGCGCTACAGCTAATTGAGATATTAATTAATTATTTTTAGTAGGTATAACTGAGTGCTTTTTTTTCAGTGTCCATTTTACTTTACCGTTATTTTTAAATCTTCTTGTGTAAAGCTATGAGGTCTGAGTGAGTGCAGATTGTTCACTATAACAGAGAGTACATCCCTGATCTCACTGCAAGCATTTGGCATTTCAATTGTATATATTCTATTATAGGAATTCCCTCGCCTCAAAACGCTTTAATGTGTTCATTATTATTTAAAAAGCACAACCAACACTCTCAACGCATAGTTGACGGCTGTCTCAGCACGCACACTTGCGTTGAGTGTTGGTGGTGCTTTTTAAATACTTTGAAGCGTTTTGAATTGTGGAGGTGCAGGACTTCCTATAGTAGATTAATCTTGAAGTTCATATGAAAACCTTTTGAGTTCTTCGTCAAGCCGTTTGATATCCCTATTAGGTGGGAGGTCAAGAGGCAGGCAAGCTTTGACTATGAGCGTGATGGCGTACTGCCTGGCCTTCCACTACCATCCCAAGCAGTGGACCATGAAGCTCATCGACAACCTCGTGGACGCTGGGGACGCTTGGTGGGTACAAATCAGCACCAAAATATGGCGCACTTAGGACCGGTTCCTATACACTGAAAAATAGATTTACTGCTTCTAGAGCCTATTTTGCGTCCCACTGCTGTGCACAGGCCTCTCTCTCATCACGAGAGGGTTTGGGCTATAGTCCCCACGCGGGCCCAGTGCGGATTGGGGACTTCACAAACATCTTTGAATTACTTTGTGTTTAGTGCAGGTTTCCTCGCGATGTTTTCCTTCACCGAAAAGATCAGTGGTAAATTCAAATTGAACTTCGCACATAAGTATACTTAGAAGTGCGAGCCAGAATCGAACCCTCTGCATGAGAGGCGGTAGGTTGAACCACTAGGCCACCACGGCTTCACCTTTAGCCTAGTTGAGTTAAATCAAAAATATAATAAAACTTGATAAAAAGTTACAAAACTAATTCAGTACTACTAGTAACACTGGTTGGTTACTAATAAGACATAGTTCGCAAGTCGCTTTTTTTTGTGTAAGCAGTATCAAACTTTGGTTAGGTATAATAATTAGGTATACATTTGGTAGTCCTTTTTGCAATGTACCCACAAACCGCCTTGTTTTGGCAACGGAAGGTTAGCGAGTTTGAGAACTAGGCTTGCTCAGGTAAAAATTGCTAAAAATGTTTTTTTCACAGATATACTAGCTAGATCGATTTTTGCCCCGGCAAAACTCTATATTACAAATTCCGTTCAAGAATCAAGAATCAAGAATTGTTTATTTGCCAGAATACGAATTCAAATCTTTATAGCCGTTTTTGAAACTTGACGCTTAACTTTTAAGATAATCTTTTAATTTTTAACTTAATGAGCAACATTTTTAGGTATATCCAGTGTGCGGATAAGGTACACGACCATTCGGCAGTGCAAGGCATCTGCGAGGTGCTGCCTTTTGGCAAAAAGCAAACACTGACGTTGAACGGAAAGAAAATGCAAGTTCTTCTCGGTGAACCCGACATTGTTGGTTATACGATGTCCGTCGACCCCACTGTTTATAATCTATGTAGAGGGTTGAAAGCATTTTTCAAGGATAATCGAGCCGGAGTCTTGCTATCAAGGTAAATATGTAGCTACATATAGTTGAAACTAATTGATTTATTTACTATTTTGATTGTTATACTTATATTAGATTTAGAATAGATTTAGTATACTTCACTTCATGTAAATTAACCTACCCATTAGTAAGTAAATTTAATAGTTAACAATTTAACATTTAACCCATCACTTATTATAAGATACTGTAACTTACTTTACTTTGTTATTTTGCTATTGAACTGTAAACATCGTATTCTTTTTCGTCTACTGTAAACAACTGCGACCCAGTTTTATACTAATGCAGCTGTTTATGAATTGTGTAACCATGCTCGTTTTCAAGTTCAATAAAATTTTCATTTGTTTTTTATAACCAGGGTTCTGAAGGTAGTCGTCTGGAAAGACAGAATTTGCTACTACATCTTCGACCCAGCTGGCAGAGACGCGCGTGGATATTCCAACTTCACCAACGGCTGCGCTGCTCTCATGAACGTTGCGTGTTTGGAAGATCTATCTGAAGTGCTACTAGCGCGGACAATTCTTGAAGATCAGAAATTCGTTTTGGCCTGCCTCAAAGTTTTGAAAATGGCGGACGAGGCCGCCGATGAAGATTTCGAGTCAGACAAAGAGCTCACTCAGGCGGAAAGGGCCATGATGGGCTTCAGGATCCTAAACGAGAACTGTGCCATCGTCAACGCCAATATGCATTTAGGCGACAGGTGTTTTGAAGATGCTAAGTTCCGCCAAGCCGTGCCCGTTGCCGTGGTAGCGATGACCTACGCTAAAATCTCGCCACCAAACACCTGGTTCACAAAAACTTTGGACAAAATACTGCGGCTAGGTAACAAGCTGTATTTGGATTGCTTGCAGCCGAAGGTTATGATAGATATGACTATAGATAATATCCCGAACGAGATCACGATCGGTCCTTACGTGTGCGAGATCATTATTTACCGCGATAGGGTGAAGGGGCAATTGTTTACGACGAAGGAGTGTCTGTTTAATATAAGGAGTGGTTTGGAGGACTTTTTCAAGCATGAACACAATAGTGGTATACTGGAGTTCAATAACTATAGTATGGCGGTTTGGAGGCAGAAGGATATGTTTTACTTGTTCGATCCTTACCCGCGGACCAACGATGGGTTACGCGGTTTCAAGTCTGGCCGCGCTTGCTGCTGGATGCTCCTCAACCCCGCTGCCATGGCCAGCGTGTTCACCAAGAACTGGGACTACATGCCGTCTACCACCCAGTTCTATATCCACGCGTTCAAAGTGTTGAAACTGAAGAAGAACCAACCCAAGGTTTTCATTATTAAACTTACGTCGGACGATCAAAATTTTGTTGTACCTCATTTCTCCATCGATTGCTGACGGAACTAAACGTACTTATGGGTTAACGTAGGAATAGCATGATTTTAATAATTAATTATACACTAAATACTGTATATTTTTCATTTGATAAACATTGATTACCTTTGTTGCAAAGTTACTATAGTAGAAGAGATTCCTAAATCGACATATGACATTTGCTAGCTGATGTTTATAGTAATGGGGCTAAGGAGCATCGTAGTTCGCATTAAGCGATTTTCAAGAGAAATCGATTTTTACCGACGAATATTTTAAATAATATGTGACATAGACTACGACTACAATTCATAAGGCGCGTGGATTAAGTAATAATAGTCTCTACGACAACGGCTTAAGTGGTTCGACGCGCGCCTTCAAATTGTGTCGTGCTGCACTTTAAATACAATCGGGGGCTATTATAAAATATTAATATGAAAGAAATGATAAACTATTCCTTATTATGTATCTATTTTTACATAATCTAATTTATCTTGTATTTAAATATTTGATTTATATCGAAATGTCATGAAATCGATATAAAATATTTTGCCTCATCATAAGTTTTAAACAATAAAGGATATAGGACGTAATCTGTCTTCTAAATGTCATACGTTGTTTCATTTATATGTAGATGAGTGAGTAATACGTTATTAGGTTATATGGGGGTCTCCAGCTGTCATATGTTAATTTAGGAATCTCTCCGACTATATCTAATAACAAATACCATGTCTACTTCTTGTAATAAGAAAAATAAGTAACTAAATAAAACAAAATACGCATAGGTACAACAAAATGTTGATTGTATACAAGTAAATGTCGTTTTTCCGAATGGTCCTGGATAACTTTTTTTAATTCATTTTTTTAAATATACTTGCGTCTTCTAGAAAACATTTATTTTTTAATACACCTAATAGCAATTCCAACACACGGACTCGCCATTCTGAGAACACGGCAGCTTTAGCCAAAGGGTAACTGGAATGTTTTACAGCGTACGTTTCATGAGTTCCTTATGCTGGATTTATTATATTTGCAGTCGGCATTGGTTTGTACGTTGAGCGACGAAAATATTCCCGACAGAAAGAAATCGAAGCGAAAGATTTTAAGCGCAAGTCAGGCTAAAGGCGATGGGAAGGAGCTGGTTCACAATGTGCTGCCGAAACAATCCGCACCTAGTGTAATCAAGGGCGATGAGAAGGTAAATTGAATCATGTTGAAAAAAAAATCGGCCAAGAGCACTGCGAGCTCGAACTCGCTTAAATAAGTATACACTTATGAATTGTAGCTATGAAATATTTCCAAAATCTCACATGTCAAAAACTAAAAAACAGATTTAGTTCAAACAAATTCTTCTTTGGAGTAATTGTTCATTTCTATGAAGGTGCTTTGTTAGACACCCAGAATTGACGTCTTTTGGCTGGATGAAATGATACTCAACGATTGCTTTCGTTCTTGTTCTATTTAAAATAATGAGCTGGTAAGATGTTTCTGTTTTAAGAAGTTAAGATTATGTGCAATGCGAGATGAATATTATGTTTCCGTATCCGCGTGTTTCCACCCATCGATAAGAAACAAACACACAGTTCCATCAATAATTAAGGCCGTTCCCTGACCCAGCATCGTCAAATTGCTCATGTAAGGTCATACTTTACTAAGAAATGTTAAAAGCTAAAAATATGAAAAAAACATATGTTATATTTTGATTATATCATCCTTACATTGACAGCTTTCGTTACACCTTTCACAAAACTTCGCTCGATACAATTTAATTCCAAAGTAACCTCTAACTCGGATCTTTAATCCAACTTTACTCCAGTTTAGTATATCAAACAGTGTAAAACTAAATATAACAGAAATATTATTCCTATTATATGCATATATTGACAGCTTTACAAATGCCATGTTTTTAGACGGTATTTTTATAGAAACTGTAGCGCTAGCGCTTTTTCTTTCACTCGATGCACGGGTGATCTGGATATAGGAACGGCCTTAATCAATAACTATTGTAAAGTTCGTCCGTTACTGACTGAGTGACTGATAGACGATGCCCAGCCGAAATGTCTAGTCGCAGAAACCTGATTGCATGAGGGTTCTGTGGGGAGTATAAGGGAGCACCAAGGAAGGACTGGTCCAGTTGGTAGTGACCCTGCTTTCTGTGCCGATGGTCGCGGGTTCGAATCCCGCTAGGAGCAAAACTTTGTGTGATGAGCACGAATGTTTGTACTCGAGTTATGGATGTTTAGTATTTATATATGTATGTATTTCTCTATATAAGTATTTATATCGTTGTCTAGCACCCATAATACAAACGTTGCTTAGTTTGGGGCTAGGTTAATGTGTAAAATGTCCCAAGATATTTATTTATTATTTCCCGAAATTGCCACGGGAACGGGATGGGTGGATAAGGATTCGGTGCCACGAAATTGAATGTCAAAACATAATTGACACCAAATTCGATTAGAAAAATTTACAGGCTCATGTTAAACTTTTATTGTATACTTACAGATGAAAATGGATGAAGAACAAATGGGAGACATCATTTCGTTAGTCGACAGCATACAGGAGGACTATGTCCCCGGGATACCGATGAAATATAAAAATATGCAGCCCGAACCGGAACCCGAGAAAGTTGGTAAGAAATTTTGATGAACAATTCACTACAGGTAGCTTAATGGATCAAAATCAAAGTTACATAGGCTAAATAGGATCCACATAGGATTGTCAATGTCTCCGATCGATCGCTGCGGCTTGCGGCCGAAATGAGTTTTATCGATATTTGTTGCCTTTACTTGTTATTTTTATTTACCAAAGTAATCATTTGAACTCACGTAATGGAAATATTTTTTAGTAAATATAAATAGCAAGTAAAGGCAAAAAACAACCCACCTTTAGGAATATTCATATGATGAAATGTAATTAAGTATGATCATACTTAATTACATCATCATACGTGAAGGTTGCGGGAAACCGGTGGAAGCAAGTAGCACAGGACCGGTCTGAGTGGCGAGCCTTGGGGGAGATGATGATGAAATGATGATGATGATGATGATGATGATCATACTTACGTGTTTCGTATTCGAGGCCTTTGGCTTGATATTATTACATAATATTGATATTAATTCATAAAATCTCTGAACGAAATGGCTGTGTGCAAAACCTAAGACATTTTGAAATTCTTCAAAATTTAACTAAGTAATAAACAGTATTTAAAGATTGAGTAACTGAACCCAACCTATAGTGGGTTGACAAGTTATGTATTTTTTTCAAATTTGATCAAAAATGTGAAACGATGCGAAGAGTTTCGCTTTACCTTTTTTAATGCTGTGGACTGGAACTCGCTCAAACTGTTCCCGGATGTTATAACTTTTTTTCACTCGAGGATCTTCAAGGATATTACTGAACCAGTGAGTCATATCTACTTTCGGCCTCATCATTGCTTTCAATCAGATCTTGAGTCATCATCATCATCATCATCTACTTGCTAAGTATCCCATATTATGTGGTGAGGGACCTGGTCAGTAATAAATAAAAAAATGTTACTTACAGCATTCAAACTATGCAGCATTCAGATACATTGTCACAATTTGTTTGTGTAGTTCGAACGTTTTTAGGTATAGCTGCAATTTGCAAGCCAGATATATGAACCGTTGTCTCTCGCGGACTCGAATTTGCAACAATTTGTTAGTGCAGTTTGGGCGTTCTCAGGCATAGCCGCACTTTGCAAGCCAGAAATATTAACTTGTTGTCTCTCGCGGACTCGAATTTGCAACAATATATTGGTGCAGTTTGAGCGTTCTTATAGGCATAGCTGCAATATGCAAGGCTTGTATATTAAGGGCATATTTTTCCCCAGTGAACCTCGACTCTCCGACGGTGTCCGTGACGCAGGTGGTCCCGCCATGGCCGAAGCCTCGCGACAAGACCAACGAGCTGCCAGAGCCGGACCCCGACCCCGAGCCCACTCCTCCACCTACGCCCCCTCCGCCACCGGTATCTAATTCACTAATTTAATGCTTCCATTTTTTTCTATGGAAAAAAGGGGAGGCCTACTTTGCCCAGCAGTGCGACACTCCAACAGGCTAAGGAAAAAATAATGTTTCTATCATCACAACTGATCGTTTACGAAAGAGTGGTAGAATATTGCTCATACTGTTCCTCTCGTTTAGGACACCTATCGTTTAAATTGATAAAACTGAGGACTTAAAATGCATATTTTTTTTTCATTTGTACGATAAATTGCTTCCATCATGTAGAGTAGAAGCAATGTATGTATTTACTACATATTTAGTTGAATTGAATACTGTAATGATTTTTTATTTTCAGGTACCGGAAGGAGCAGAAGAAGAGGTACCCTATCTTATTGTTTGTCCTATAATAATACAGTACATTTTGTTGAAATCAATATAAAAAATACGTCTTTTATAGCAAGAGGAGGCCGCCGAAGAAGAAGAAGACGAAGAGACGATCAAAGCTAAAAAAGAAGAAGCGGCACGACTCAAAGCCGAGGAAGAAGAAGCTAGAAGGAAAGCGGAGGAACTGCCGCCGCCATTCCCGCCCCCGCCACCCTCGCCTCAGGGCGAACCTGAAGAGGTAATACTTATCAGTCATTGTTGAAGTGAAAATAACGTATTATATATTGTAGCTGCTTCTTAAGAAGCTAGCGTACGTTTTATGACAGACTGAGTAGTGCATACTGAACCACATATCATTTACCTATAAATACACTACCTAATGCAGGGTAACCGAAGCTCCACTCACTAGTGCTATGAATAAGATAGGTAGGCCAAATAAAGACGTTTCCGTACGGCACAAACTCACCTTCTTGTTTAAAATGTCATCATGCTCTATAAATTGACCCTCTAGCTTTCCGAGAATGCACGAACTGAGTTACAAGCTTGCAACATGTTCTATCTATAGCTAACGTTGTCATGCATCAGTGCACCTCGTTCGTCGAGATTTCATCTTTCTAATTTTTTTGTTTTAACAGTTGATGCCATTAGACGTAGCGGACTTCGATGCTGATAGAGAAGAAGAGGTTCAAACCGTGGAGCCGCCAGTTAATGTTGAACGTAAAATCCTACTCACCGAGGACGCGAAGCAACGATTTAAGCTTCGACAGATTCGCAAGAAAGCGACCCCTCCGCTAGAAGACCGAGAACTACCCATGTCACCATCTCAGGAACTCGCCAAACCGAGCAACTTCTATACCTTGCCAGACGGCACAGAGATAATAAGGGGAGCAACGGCCGTCGCCGAGACAGGAGACGGTGGCAATGAGGTTCTACCATTTGCAGCTATCATGGCCATCGTTATATCATACAAATACTGTATAAATACATGGACATCAGGATTGGTTGATTTTGTAGTGTCAACCGCTTCCAGTTTGTATAAAAATAAAAAGGAAAAATTTCAAATTTCACCAGTCCACGTCATACCAAAAATTGGAATTGGGCATCAGGTAAATATAGAATAGCGTTGGTCCCATTTTTTCTCGTTCCCATAGGAATTTTGGGAAATCCTCTTATAATGCTCAAAAATTCAAAATTCAGTCTTTTATTCAGTTTATTGGCCATATAGGGGCACCTTTACACGTCAGAATTTACCAGCGCTTCCTAGACCTATTGCTTGAGAAGAAGCGCCGCAACAAACTCAGCAGAAGGCCTTTTAAAAAAAACATTTACATTACAAACAAATTACATTTGCTCCTCAGGAAAATACATGAAAATTTTCTACACCCATTCTTTTTAGTTTTGCCTTGTCTGACGGTCACTCAGTCCGTAATGGGGAATTTTATTTTATACTAGCTTTCGCCCGCGACTTCGTTTGAGCATAAACATTAGTGTTTTTTCCATTCCCGTGGAAATAACGTCTTATGAAAAACCTTCCTTAGTGCTTCTCTATACTTCCGAAGGAACCTACATGTCAAATTTCAGCTCTTTACGACCATTAGTTTCGGCTGTACGTTGTCATCAGTCAGTCAGTAATCTGATCGAAAGGTAAACATAAGCATATAATAACTCAATGACGTATGAAGTACATAATAACTCGATCATAAGCGTGAGCTCCCTTATACTCTATCATCACTTTTCATCAGATGGGATTAGGGTCAAACGCAAACCTATAAAGAAACACTGTTCTTTCTTTCAGACATACAGCGCTCACATCGACGTCGCAACCGAGGGTCCCACGTGGCAAATGGAGGAAGTGTTGCTCCATAGATTTCTTACCTACAGCGATAGGGGCATGCTAACGACGCCCCACTACAGTTGCGCGTTTTTCAGGAAAAATGGCGTCTACTACCTTTACGATGGCTCTGCGTGCAACCCTTTGGGCTTAAGGAACAAAGCTACCCTTGTCGAAGAACAAAAAGCAGCGCTGCTACAAGAGAAAGGGAAACCGGCGAAATCATCGTCTGTCATAGGCGCAGGCAAAGCGTGCCTTATGAGATTCCGGAACCTCCATGATCTCGTAGCCAGGTACTTATTTTCAAGTCTGTGAATGCTTAAGATTCAAAATAAGTATGTATACTAAGACAATTCTGACCTGAGGCTCGTTCTGTTTGTTTACTAAAATGTGTTCTTCTTAAAACGTCCTTCTCACAATGACAGTTTCCTATGATGTCATCTTCTTTCATTGTATGTTTCCTGAAACGTCTATTTCTCTGTCAATTTCCTATGTCTAGTTACTTACTTCAAGTTTTATCTGTTTGACTTGTAAGTCTACAGAAGACACCGTGACAGTATGTATGTGAAAATCACATTCATGCCTCATATTGAGCATGTAATTAAAAAGGCATCAAAAATGCTAGGCTTTGTAATGAGGAATAGCAAACCCTTTCACAAGCTAAAAACGAAGAAACTGCTATACTACACCTTCGTACGTAATACCCTGGAATATTGCAGTGTTGTCTGGCGTCCCCATTATGCAACTCATAGCTTAAAACTAGAGAGAGTACAGAAACGCTTCATCTGGCATTTAACGCGAGCTTACGGCCTGACTAACAAAATACCGTCATATCACAAACGAATAAAACACTTTCAAATTACCTCTCTATCCAAGCGCAGAATAATCTTAGATCTCTCATTCCTATACAAACTATTTAGAAACCAAATAGATTGCCCCCAACTTTTGGAGAAATCTAATTTTATAGCTCCTAGTAGATATCCGCGCTATAAAATCAAACCACTGGCCCTTCCCTTCCGGAGAACTGTACTAGGACGCAACTCTCCCATCTCTCGTCTTAGCAAACTACTAAAAGAGCACTGCGGCTCAGGTGATATTCACTTTGACTCTTGGAGCAGGTTCTGTAAAAGCGTCGAAGATTGAAATTACGCACTCACTGGACACTACAAAATATTCTTTACTGTTTTTTTTTTTATAACTCTGTCTAATCTGTTCATTGTATTTTAGTCCTTATATATCAATACATCTATTTTATATACTTTTCTTAACGTCATTAATTTCAAACTGTTTGCATGCGGTGTACGCCTTTAAGTAGCTGTGCAATTAGCTATGGAACCACTCACATGTAATATTTTATAAGAATGTAACATTGTAACCGCCGTTGGTAGACCAATAAATAAATAAATAAATCTGACCTGAGGCTCGTTCTGTTTGTTTACTAAAATGTGTTCTTCTTAAAACGTCCTTCTCACAATGACAGTTTCCTATGATGTCATCTTCTTTCATTGTATGTTTCCTGAAACGTCTATTTCTCTGTCAATTTCCTATGTCTAGTTACTTACTTCAAACTTTATCTGTTTGACTTGTAATTCTACAGAAGACACCGTGACAGTATGTATGTGAAACCACCGGTTTCAACTCGAGTACAACTGTTCAGATTGCCACACGATTTGGGATAGATATACCACGGGTCAAAATATACGCTACGTACTTTTTATCCCGGAAAAATAGTTTCCGCGGGAATGCTCTTACCAAATTCTACGCGGAGTAATTACTCGGAGGAATTCCCGGCAGATGCTAGTAGGAATATAATACACTTTATTGAAGACCACACAAATTCCATAAACAGTACAAATAAATAGCAATTATAAAAGAAGTATGGCATACAACAGTCGGTCTTATCGCTAAACAACGCGATCTCTACCATATTATAAAATGTAGCCTATGTTCCTCTCCGGGACTCGAACTATCTCCATACCAACTTTCATCTAAATCAGCTCAGCGGTTTATGCGTGAAGAGGTTTCGGACAGATAGATAGACAGACAGATTTACTTTCCCATAATATTAGTGTGGACGGATTACTATGGATAAAACTTGTGCTACCTGCCCACCACGTGAAAAACTGTATAATAAATAAGAGGCCCTTTTCACTTATTGCTCTAATTGAAACTGTACTCGTACCCGTACTGTCTTCAGGACTTGATTAATTTTCAATATTATAATGGTGAAAATAGTGCTCCAGGCATAGTAAAATTTAATTTACCATTTGGCTTTTGAGATGGCTCAAAAGCCAAATGGTAAATTAAATTTTACTATTGCTCTCATTTCTTTACTTAATTGTTCATGACGACAGGTTTGGCTCAGTTGGTAGTGACCACTGTAATGTTCCGACTGTCGCGGGTTAAAATTTCGCTCGGGGCAAACTTAGTGTGATGAGCACAAATGTTTGTACTCGAGTCATGGATGTTTAGTATTTATATATGTATGTATTTCTCTATGTAAGTATTTATATCGTTGTCTAGCACCCATAGTACAAGAATAGAATATTTAATAGTACTACATACAGAATGGTCACGGAGTCACTCGCCTGAATCTAGCCGGCGCGCAACTCGCACCCAACTCGCCCTTACCGTCATTTGTTTCGTCCGGTGATGGAGAATGGATCATTGGCCCGCGTAGTGGTACACACACATTTACAAGTGTACATCGTGCTTTTCGTCGTACAAGCCTTGCTTAGTTTGGGGCTAGGTCAATTTGTGTAAAATGTCCGAAAATATTTATTTATTTATTGGACAAACCATAACCCAGCTTTCCTATGAAGGAATTAAGATATAACTACTGCTGCTAAAAAATAAATAAACAAGCCAACTCCTTAATTTCATTATAGCTATGAAACATGCTCATGAACCACTGATTTATTTGGGTTGTCCAATGTACAAACGATAGAAAATACGAGAGCAAGTAAAATTTGATTCACTCACTTTATCCCTGTTGATATTTTTACAGGATAATTTACAACAAAGACGGAAATAAGGATGATCAACAATTCATCGTTAGTAAAGTAATAGTAAGAAGACTCCTAGTGGAACCTCGCATGAGACTGCCTGAAGACTACGATTACGAAAAAGGAATGCCAAAGGAAAAGAAATCAAAAACTGTCATTGCCGAAGATAGTAAGGAGAAAAAGTACTTGAAAGATGTGAATGCATCAGAATCTGTAGTGGATACTAGAAAGGCTGGATATCAGTTCTCAGATGGACTCTTAAGAATAGAAGGAAGCACATCACTTGGAGAAAGAAAGGGTGGTGGATCCATAAAGGCTTGCCACTTCGTGTGCCTCATTGCAATGCTGATGGCCACCATGCAGCCCTTAAGAAAGTGGGATCACCAAACGGTGGACTGTTGCATAGAAAAGGGCCTCGAAATATTTGATAAAGCTCCAAATAAATCTGTATGCGAGAAAAGAGTCATACGAAACATTATGTTAGGTGGAAAATTCATTAATATAAATATTAAAAAAATTACGGTGATCAATGAAAACTCTAAGAAAACTCTAGAGCAATATATGAGAGCTGTGTTGAAAAGACTTCGTTACGTTATGGTGAAATACCCTGAGGGCAGTATGGTAATAGTTCAAGCCGACGATCAGTACCATCTGTTCGATCCCTACCCTGCGCCGGCGGAAGAAATACCATCGAATGCATTGCAGAAAGATACTAAAGAAAAAAAGCTCACAAAAGTGTGCCCAAATGCCTCGTGGACTTTATATAAAACTCAAGAAAGTTTAATTAGCAGAATTCGAAAAATGGTTAAAAGAGCAGAGAATCCTGAATTCTATACGTTTGAATTGACGTCCGTGCAACAGGCTCCTCGGCACGCAGCCGTCAACTATAGACTGAGTCCTATATTCCAGCCAGACGAGAACCCTAACACGCCTTACTTACAACGGAGGAGAATTCGGCCTCTAGTGGACGAAAAGATGTACTGGCTTGACATAGAAACCGTACCTTGGTCACGAATGAAAGGTACTAACGATCTAGGCTTTGATCGGAACACTCCTCGGACTTTGTGGAAAGAATGGGATATCGAGTTTCCAGGTGACCTGTATTCTTTATGGGGGAATTTACACCCCAAGGATAAGAAATTTGACCCAACAACTCGTGGCCAACAGTACTTGGCTACTAGTGTGGTGGCTATCGTGATGACGAAGATTTGTCACCTGAAGGCCTGGACGAGTGCGTTGCTCGACGGAATCGTCGAGACTGGCAACCAATATCACCTAGAAAGTATCAAGAAACTTGGCTCTGAGAAAAATCATGAAATGACACCAGAAGACTTGGCAAGCAGTTTCAATATGTATCCATTTAGTTTCAATGTCAAATTTACAAATGTTATTTTTGGTTTTGTATATAATATATTTCCAGACAGATTCAATTTGAGCAAAGCGTTGGATTATTTCTTTGAGAAGAACACCCTCGGTCTGTTGACCAGCTCCGCAAAGAACCTGGCGTTTGGGAAAATTAATAACTCATACTTTATGTTCGACTGCCAGAGTTATGGCTATCCGAATTTCTGCTTTGGCATAGGCGCAGCTTACATATTTAAATGTGAAAGTTTGAATAGACTAGTCTATTGTATGACAATGGCAATAAATGCAAAAAGACATGGATATCAATTTAATCTGTACAGCGTGGAAGTAACCGTTTCGGAAAGTTCAGCAAAACCGAAGAAATAATTTATATTTAATGATCTATTTTTATTGTAACACTTTTTTTAAGTAGAAAAACTGATTGTTCTTTTGAATGTTAACTTAGCGGTCATTCTCCAGAACGATGTTATAATTCTAATTAACGCGTCGCTTTTTTTCCTCTTACTTTTCAATGAGTTTTATCTCAAATATAGTATCTTTTTGATCATTAAAACTTAAATCCTTATTGGGCACATTAAATATATTGACGGTTAATTAGTTAAAAATAATTTGAAATTTCTGTGGCGCGTGAATTAGAAAAACGACGTGTTATTTAGGATATTACACTTTTCCATGACGTGTGAATTATAAAAACGACGTTTTAATTAGAATATGTTATTTTTGCTGGATGCAAAACATACAAAACGGACCCGGAAAAATAATTAGGTATAAATAAAAATCTTTTTTAAATTAAAACAAAAACGTTAGTGAGCAGTCTTTTTATTACAAAAGGCAATATGGAAATAAAATAGAATTAAAACATTTTGAAAATTCTTAATAAAACATCCATTACGACAAACATAAGTAAAAATCTCTCCAAAATCGTTTTAAAATCAACACACTACAAGATAAAAGATAGTCTTCCAATTTGGCACTAAACATAAAAACAAATATTCTTTAAGGACGCAAGAAAAAATCTGTGGATCTGTGTTTCTCCAGTGCATCGTTACTTTTTGGTTTTCCCATGCTAAAACGGAAGGACTTTTTAGTATGATTATAAAAAATTAATGCACTTTATTATGTAGCAGTCACATTAAACTACTATTATTGAATCAAATGACAAAAAAAAGAGTAAATGCTCATGCTTTAAATAATACGCAAGTATATACTTGAATAAGGAAACTTTAGGAACAAACACACGGACCAAGAGAAAGTTATTGTTAATAAGTAGGTATATGTAATTATGCCGCCGAAAGAAGCTGTATGCAAGTATTTAGCTTTCAACCGGTATTATGTATTATATATGATGGAGATCGAAAGGGGAGGCTTATGTTCAGCAGTGGACGTCTTGTGGCTGAGGTGATGATGGTGATGATGGTGATGATAATGTAACTATGCATGTAGGTCAATTCTTACGGTAAGTAATTATTATTCTGAATTTAAACTATAATATAACTATACATATGACGATATTTTTCCACAAATTCTAATTAACGCGTTGATTTTCGACGCGTTAATTAGACGCGTGAATTAGGGATTCTTGAAAAACACAATATAACTTTTTAAAGGTACATGTAATAAATCACAGAATCTAGTATCAATTAAATATTGCGACCTTTAATGTATTCTGTAACTCACATAGCAATAAAGTTGCTGGTTGATTTTTAAAATGTAAGCTTGTTAATTAGAAATTTCTTAAACCAAAACGCGTGAATTAGATACTTACGTGCGTAATCTGCGGCCTGGACACAACTGACACTACGATCCCGCACGGGGCTTTGGGCGCGACTGACTGCTTGACCGAAATGCGGTAGCGAGATCCGTGCCTACATTCCGACCACTGGTGTGGTCAAAAACGATCGCGACGCGTGATTTAGGATACGTTTCGAGACAAAGTAATTATAATTGAATTTTTTGTGGTTTATGACTGTATTGACTAGATTTTTTTTGTACAGTGAAAATATATATTCTTTTGTGAAATAAACTTGTTTTCATCGGGTTTTCTTTATGTATATCATCAGGAAAAATTGGAACGTAAGTAGTTTTGGTAGTGGGACGCGACGTGTTTATTAGGAGAATGGGACTTTTAGATTTTTTTTCCACCCAAAGCCTTTTAACTATCTCTTTGAAAATTCATGTACAGCTCAATACAAATACCTTCTACGATAAAAAAATATAAACCATGATAAAATCTATGATTTTATATGGTTAAAGAGTGAAGACAAGCAAAAATGTACGTCTGGAGAATGACCGTTAGGCATGTACCTTGAATTGTAATTATGTTTTTTACTTGCTGCAAACTGTGTAATTAGCTGGAGAAAATCATAGGATTTCGAACTTCTGTATATGGTAAAGATAAACATAAAAGCTTATTGGAGATAATTAATTGCCTTTCAATTTTTAAACAACTTCGAAAAAAAGGGGGAGGTTCTCAATTTGTCTGTATTTTTTTTTGTACGTATGTATGTTCCGCGATTTCTCCATCAATTATGAACCGATTTCGATGATTTTTTTTTATCGAAAGGTGGTACCTTGGTCCGGATCGGTCCCATTTTTATTTGGTTCAGTTCTGATGATGGGATCCATGATAAAATGAGGGAGCTCCTCAAATTTGTTAGCACGTGTATGATTTTGGCATCAATTTCAAAGACTACAGTGAGACTTACGTACCATCGTACCCATGTTTAGAAACTGTAGCCAAAAAAAACCGACTTCAAACTCCGATAGCCTACAAAGTCGGTGTCAAGTGAACCGACCCAAAGCTGACGAGATGACAATCTTTGTTATTCAATCATTAGTTAACTTGACACCGACTTTGTAGGCTGTCGGCGTTTGAAGTCGTTTTTTTCTTTTTAATAAGTATTTGTGCAGAAAAAAGGGCGTTAGTGTATCTACATGTAGGTACATCATTATTATGATGCATGTGATGCATCTTTTTTGTACACATCGCGAGTGATGAAAATGGAAATCAAAATCCTGCCTAGTAATGAATAAAAAAACATTTCTCATTTTTTACTACAATTTCTTATTATTAATAAAGAATTTTATCCCGGAAAAACGCAAGGTTCCGCGGGAACGCGATAAGTCGATAACCGAATTTCACGCGAGCAAAGTCGCGGGCAGTAGCTAGGGACATATATATAAACTCTCATATAAATTATAAGTACCTGGGCGACCGAGCTTAGGTCGGGTGAAAATAGCTAAAAACGAATTTTCCCAGATATGAGACCTAGCTAGATCGATTTCTCAGCCCCGTATTCCAAATTTCATCGAAATCGTTAGCCGTTTTTGAGAAAGCGATTACAAATATATATACATATAGCTTCTGCCCGCGAATTCGCCCGCGTGGAATTCGTTTATCGCGCTCCCGCGGGAACTATGCGTTTTTCCGGGATGAAAAGTAGCCTATGTCCTTTCCCGGGACCCCAACTATCTCCATGCCAAATTTCATCTCAATCGGTCCAGCGGTTGAAGCGTGAAGAGGTAACAGACAGACAGACAGACAGAGTTACTTTCGCATTTATAATATTATTATTAATTATTAATATGAATATCGATATATATATATACAAACATTGCTCGTTTAATATAGTATAAGATATTTGTGGAATGATAAATCAATAGTTTGACTAGATTTCAGTGTATGTGATTGTGAATTTTATTTTTACAAAGCCTAACTACAGAGTTTCTAAAATCTACTTATGTATTGGTACTCGTAGACATCTCGTAGATAAATTTATGCGCCCGTCGCCATTTCGCAAATGAAAGGAGATGGCTCAAGACAATTCTTGGTACTTGTATACAAATTGTTGCCGTCGAGTCGGTATACGACGCCGCAGTCGCTTCTCGTCTCGTCGTAGAAATTGTTGTACCACCTCTGGTAAATACTGTCGCTCATTTTTTGACCTGAAAACGATAAAACTATGTTAAGTAATCGGTAACACTACTAAGTACAACATTCGTCTATCTAGACACCCTTGCCATACACCGTTCGTTAAAAAAATATTCGTATAATTGATCCCAATAGATCGCCGCTCCACCTTGTCGGAGGCATGTCGATATTTCGCCTTTCGAGTCAGGGCCCTTACACAAACATACGATATGACATCGTTGTCGTGGAAATGTACGACGTACCTAAACCGTAAATATTTACGACACATCGTCGCATCATGGCACGGTGCGATGTCGCATAAGTAGCCACGTCGCGTCGTCGTATCGTCTGAAATGTATTGGCCCATAGAACGCTGACCTAGAGAAGAATCCTATGGATGTGTTTTAGGCAAATTAACGGTCGAAGGGTCATCGAACCTAGATTCTGTAAAAGAGGCGACAAGTCAAGCAAAATGTCTGCTACACCTATAACTATACTACTACTACTATTATTACTACGTACAGCTTATTTGCACAGGGTGGGTTGATTCAAACGATCCGTTAAAGTTAACGTTAACGTTGAATATTTTACTGTAGGCGTACGACCAGAATCCGAGTCCGTCAACTGTACTTACTTGAATCAACCCAGGCTTAGTTACTGGACCGTACCTTTAACGGTGTAAAAGTCGCCATTCGGGAACATTCTACGGACGCCCACGAAGAATCGCTCGTCGTTGCCGCGTATATTGTTGTATATTATGTCCGCCTCGGCCTCGTTCGCGAGCACGGCCAGCATGCCGCCTTCCATGAAACAGGTCTGCATGGCGTCCACCCAAGATTTCTTCCTCTGGTTCACTTTGTAGCATTTTTTCATAGGTTCCACTTGAGTGTAACCTGGGGAGTGAAAAAAGAACAACAATTACAGGTTTACATAACTTAGAAGGCGCGTGGATTAAGCAAAAATAGACTCTGCGTCAATGGCTTAAGTGCTTCACCGCGCGCCTTCTAAGTTGTGTCGTACTGTACTGTTTTTCTCGTCTATAGGTACTGACTGGGTGGAGTAAAAGCATTTGACGATATTTGAGGGCCAGGTCCGTTTTATCGCTAAGTATTAAAGAACTTATCCACAGTAATAGAAAAAAAAAAATTTTGACGGTGTATATCATGATCATCGTCGGATGGTGTCGTATGACGATTCATACGACACGTTCCGAAGTCGTATTGTGTAAGTACATCTTCAATAAATATCTATTGAAAATATTGTCGTTTTTTTACCTTGCCGGTAAAAAAGAGGGTTCATTTTCATTCACCTAGTATAATTATAAAAACGATTTCCGTGAAAACTGTGTCGTGTTAACGTTCAGGGAAGTTTTTTGTAAGTAGTAGTTGCATTGCCTACTCTCGTACAGACCGGGCGGTTTGTTGCAGTCTGTGGAGATCGCCAGACGGTACCTAGCGTCATATCTGAAAAATTCTATTTTCTAATTTTAGTATCTGTGTCCACACATGTCTTTTGTTTTTATTACATAACACGTTCCCTGTCCGAAGGCCCCCAATGTGAGGACATGAAGCTTTTTTTCACAAGTCCATGCTCCCACTATGGAGTCACTGCTTCATACTAAGATACGTATACATACTCGTACGTCAGTTGGACTTGTGAGATTGTGCTGTCATTTTATATGGGGACAGGGAATGTGTTAAGGCATTCACTGCCACTTCTTTTTACGAACTTTCGCCAGGTGCCACATCTGTCATTAAGGGAACATTGCAACGCACATGTGCGTTCAAGGTACTGCGGGAAAGTCAGCAAAACGCATATATGCGTCGGTGGCAGTGAATGCGTTAAAGTCATCACGAATGCAAAAAAATAGCTTGGTGCATCGAAACAGTGTACGCCCGACCACATTCGGGCAAGAGACTCATGCTAGTGATATTAGCGCGTAAGGTGGTACACCAGTACATGTCACTGCGCAAAGCTGAGAAAACGTTCATAAGTACCTTTATCCACAGTCGGACAGGACTCCACAACTTTTTTCTTGCAGACAAAAGGCTTCAAGTTTTCGGTCTCACAGCTGTCTAATTTGTAAGCCCCGGTGGAGATGTCCATTGCGACGCATGCGCTCTGGCCGACCAGGCCCGCTTGGTCCTTTTCTAGCACGGGAGCTGGCGTGGGCAGACCTGTCACCATATGCAAAATTCTTCATGATCATGTTAGCCGAAGGATTCCCACCACAGGAGAGGACATAGCGCATGAAGCGCTTCGCTTCATGCTTCAAGAGTGGAATTCTCTACCAGTCGGTCTCTTCCCCGATATAACTATCCGGGAAGAGACCGGCCTTGGATCTTTTCAAGTCGAGAGTGAACAAGTACTATCTAAGTAAGCATGTATCTATCACCTTCGACCACATCGTCACTTACCATCAGGTAAGATCGTGGCCAAATGCTTGCTTATAATTTTAAAAAAATAGACCTCCCCGAGGCTCGCCACTCAGACCGCGGATATAAAGATGAAAATATAGTGAAAAAATACGTTACCGTCAACCGTTATGAGCTCTCCAAGACCAAACTCATCGTGTATGCCGACAAAAATTTCTGATACGTTCGGCTTCACAGTCATCGACGCCACTAGGCTTTTAACGACACTCCACTCGTCTTTAACTTTCGGATAGAAGAGGGTGGCCTCTTCATCGTCACATGCTAGGAAGGCAGCGCCCCACGAGTACCCGCTCAGGTCCCAATGGACCTTGTAGAATGCGTCGTATTGGTCCACATAACTGTAGTCCTTGCGGTAGAATGGATCACGACGGGCCGCTACCAAAGCGCATCCTGACAAAAAAAAACGCAAAAATTAAACCTACCTACCTTTTGCTAACTAAACTCTAGTACCTTGGCGACCGAGATTTGCTCGGGTGAATCATATAGCTAAAGTCGATGTTTTCTCAGATATGAGACCTTAAATCGATTTGTCGTCCCCGAAAACCCCTATAATCCAAATTTCGTCCAAATCGTTAGATTAGAGCCGTTTCGGAGATCGCTTGGTTATTTATCCAAGATTATAGCGCGTTTAAAGTGTAAGGAAGGCCAAATAGCCAAAAGCAAGTTTTCACAGATATGAAACCCGCTAGATCGATTTGTCGGCCCCATAAACCCCTATATTCCAAATTTCATCCAAATCGCTAGAGCCGTTCCTGAGAACGCTTGGATAAATAAATAAATAAACAGAGAAATATACAAGTTTAGCGCATTTAAAGTACATACAATATTAAGTTAACCCTAACTTAATAAATACTAAATTAAGTAGGTAGGTACTTACCGAATAATATCAACAGAGTTCTTTGGAACATGTTGCGTCCTGGATAGCACGACGGGAATAGATACATTCACTGTCCAACTCCTGTTATTTATAAGTCACTTTATCAGTCCATTTAATTTATTACACAGAGTACAACTGTGTAGTTATGAAGTTATCACCTTGTAACTTTGACATTATGTCCTGTTTATAAGCTCACTTATTAAATTCTATCTTTGTCTTGTAAAATGCAAATTGTATTATCTACACCTTTAATTTTATATTAATTTAGATTAATACTAATATTGTTATTTTGACCTTTGGAGACACCTTACATCTCCAAAATTTACTAAGGAGACCGTATACATCTCCTAAACTTGTGTTGTATGATATAATTTTAGAGACTGTGTACAACTTTAGGATACCTAGAGACGTATACAATCTCTAAACATTTGCGATTTTTATTATTATTTTTAGTATACATATTTAGATAAGTACTTTAATTAATATTTTCATTAATTTGTACCCAATATAAGACCATCTCTACTTAGATTTAAGTTTAAGTTAGGGACTATACATCCCTTAAATGTGATTTTAGTATGTACCTATATGTATTTTTATACATATTAATGTAAATCTATATGTTTAAATTTTGAAAAAAGGCCTTCTGCTGAGTTTGTTGCGGCGCTTCTTCTCAAGCAATCGGTCTAGGAAGCGCTGGTAAATTAATTTCTGTTAAATTCATTTAAAAGTGACGTGTAAATGTGCCCAGATGTGGCCTATTTGCTGAATAAATATTTTCATTTTCATATTCAAAGTCAAACTAAAATGTATATTGGTACGAGTTTTCTGACTGTACTTAAAAACGAAATTTGTTTTCCACAAATGAACCTTCTTCCAACTAAGCAAAGCTTGTAGCCATGAGTATTGACCACAATATTATTTATTTAGGCCTCCAACAAGATGGAGCGATGACCTCGTGAAGGTCGCGGGAAACCGGTGGAAGCAAGTAGCACAGGACTGGTCTGAGTGGCGAGCCTTGGGGGAGGCCTATGTCCAGCAGTGGACATCTTTCGGCTGAAATGATGATGATCATGATGATGATGATGATGATGATGATGATGATTTATTTAAACGTTATTCCACAGTAGAAAAAACGAATAGAAAAGGCGAACTTAATGCCATAAGGCATTCTCTACCAATAACAAGTTACAAAAATACAAACTATGGAGAAATATTAATTGTAAAAAATCCTAACAGGACTCAGGAATATATTATTTGTCTGTATCTGATAAGTTGCCTTGAAGTCGTGTGTATCTAGAGATATCTGGGGGCACGGTAGTGTCCCCGCCAAGTCGAGCGCGAAGCAAACACTGCCGTACCATCCTTTACTGGAACCATTTCGCCGCATTTTTGGGCCCCTATTTGAGAACCTCTGGATAAGACCAGAACGCAGAAATTTTCGTCATCCAGTAAGCTATAATCACATACTTAAAATCCAAAATTTCAAGTCTGTAGGTCATTTAGTTCCGAAGTTAAGCGAAAGCAAAGTTTCGTATTTATGACACTCACTAACTCACTCACTCACTCATAATCATCAAAATAGTACTAGTACTGCCCATAAACTCAGAGAGCTGAAATTTGGTACAGAGTTAGGGTTTAATGGCCACATAAAGGAAAAACTATAAAAACTAGGATAAATCGAAGATCTGGAGTACCTGGTGACCCTGATTAGAAAACACAAGAGCCCAACCAAACTATTATAGATCGACATACCGCCTTTACACAAAATATTCAACTTGGTGGGCCGGTTCATTGGATGTCAAAAATCGAAGGTCTGAAATATCTGACGAAGAACCCTCAGCTGGTCTCAGCTGTATTAGAGATATGGTAATGCCCCCTTCTACTATTGGTATACATAAAAAACCGGCCAAGTGCGTGTCGGGCCACGCGCAAATTATAGGGTTCCGAAGTTGACGATGCCCACAGTACCTTTCTAAGACTTACTAGCATCTAGCTAGCCTGTGGTATGACGTGCCCGCCCGACGCGCCTGCCGCTCGAGAAAAATCATTGGTTTTTTAATCATTTCATAAGTTGGTCGACTATGACTCGTAAGTTTGTACAGCCTACTTAGCTGTGATAGTTTTCCTTTCAACTACGTTATATATGCCATAACCGTGATTTTTTTCAGCCATCCAAATACCACCATTTAGCTGGCAGGGGGGGGGACACGTGACTCTAACAAAAAATAGCACTTTAAAGCTTAATATTTCACAAACGCATCACTTAATCAAAAAATGGTTTTAACAAACCCACAATATTTTTTTAAGACCTATTCAACGATATGCCGCACCATGGGGTACGCAAGAAAAAAAAATTACATCCCCACTTTACGAGTAGGGGAGGTACCCTATAAAAAAATATATTTCAAAATTTTATTGTACCACTTTGTCAGCGTAACTAATATGTATATTCATGCCAAATTACAGCTTTCTAGAACTAAGCATCTCCGAGCAATAGTGCGGACAGACGGACGGACGGACGGACGGACGGACGGACGGACGGACGGACATGGCGAAACTATAAGGGTTCCTAGTGGACTTCGGAACCCTAAAAATCGACTGTCATTGCAAAAATCCAGCGTAGTGGGACACATCTTCTAATTTAATCTAGTCTATAGCGTCCTACTGCTGGGCAAATGCCTCCTCTTCTGCTTTTAATACGCATATAAATAAAAATACAACCGGCTTAGGCGTAAATACCGCGCCGATCTTTCAGAAATTAAACCGTGTAAACCGTCTAAAAGAATAAATAATGAACGCGAATGGGCAATACGAAAAACTGTTGCTACTGTACAAGCATCAGAACCGGAAAAAAGAAAAGAAAGATTTGCAATAATAAAAAAACTACTCCTTAAAAGAAAAAAAATGTGTCAAATAAGAAAATCTAATAAAATAAATCAATATGCCCACGTTTCTACAAAAAGAAGTGAAATCCCACCAAAAACATTCTGTAAAAAACTAGCCAAGTCTCGATGGAGCTGCTTCGAGACTTGGCTAGTTTTTTACAGTATGTTTTTGATGGGATTCTATTTACACTATCAAAATTGGCCAGTGGGTGTCAAGTCTGTCAGAGTCAAATGTCGTCAAACATTTAGATAATTGTTCGAACAACAACCTCATTTAGTACAATGTTGGCGTTTGTTTTAAAGGGAATTCCCCGAATATTTACATTAGACATAGCCAGGCGCCTAATTTTAATTCTCGGTCACTTGACTTTAATAAACTAACAAACGAAATTAAAAAGGAATTAGATAGGCACGTACAGATCGTTTTTCGTTGAATTAAATAATGATTGGTTAATTTTCTATAAAATATCTTCTCCATTTTGAGTGCAGTGTTGCTACTAGCTTGCTAGTAGTAGCTTTCTCGAAAATGTGCGGCTCAGACTCTCATGTAACAAATATATGTTTATTGGGCCCAATATTTATGGGCCGAACACGGGCTCCATCGCCGAAAGGAAATTGAAAACCATCAAATAATATTACCGATTTGTGCCATCATAAATATAAAATTTCAGTTCCCATACCTATTAGACTTATTAGATTTTGTATACGAAAAAATATTCAGCAACCACAGCAACTCATTAGCCGGTTCTAAATAAATATTCGAGGCAATTGGCTGCCGATGTAATATCAAATGTTTTTGTTACTTCGTATCCACGTTTTTAACTGTAAATAAAAAGTCTCCAATACCATACAAATTGGATGTGATTTCGTGAACATATGCAAACGCATTCGAAATGTTTTTGCAACTTTGCGTGTTAGAATTGGAAATGAGGATATCCGCAGTAAGTACCTATAACCGTATTTATTTACCGTTATAACCTATTCGTACCAACCCGGGGAGAGAACTAGCACCAGGTCGTAACTCCTAAAAACTTTGTTAAAAACATAAATGGCACAGTTCACTTTGTGCGATCAGTACAAAAATAAAATTCATCCCGACCTAACATTCGACATCTCATTTTAAGCACAGTTTACCCCAAAACACTAGGTTAAATAAGGCAGTGCAGCGGATTAAGCTATAAATACGGCCGCTGAATAATGCAAAAGCCTGCACCGACCTGATAAGAAGGCTTTCATTACACGCACTGGTCACTGGTAGATTCTGGGATTTAAAGTTATGATATATTTACATACACGTAGAGGCTTCCACGGCTTTATTCCAACAGCTGTTGGACCTACCGCCTTTCATGCTCATTTTTATCCCAAGGGTGACCCAGGGCTGATTTCTACATATGCATCTTTTAGGTATCATGTCAGCTTCTTCAGCAAAAGTTATGATTACTAGAAAGTTTATTTCGAGGGTTTCCCTTTCTGGTGAAAATTTCAATTGCAATTGAAAAAAGAATTAAGAAGAAGAATTGAAAATTGCAAATTGCAATTTTTCCAAGATTGGAGATTTCCAATGGCCTCTGGCAGCTATAGCCCATACCTTGTCGTGAGGAGAGCAGGTCTACGCAAGAGCGGCTTGTTTCATTCATACTTTCTGTACCAGACAAGGCCGCTAAAGTATGAGAAACTATTTTTGTCTCATTAAGTATCATATTGTCTTGTCACATAGACACCCGCGGTGACCCAACGCGCGGGGCGTTGGGCGGTGACTGAAGCTACGTACCTAAATGATTTTTTAGCGAATTCGCACGAGAAAACATACTGCTCCATAAACCAGTACGACAACCTATTTACATCCCACTGCTCATGCTGGGCACAAGCCTCCTCTCGTCACGGCTTCATAAACACTGTCATATATCTACATAATATTAATTTTGTCGCTTGACGCGTCGCCCAACGCGTCGCGTATCGGGACGCCGGTCCATGTCATCATCATCATCATCATTTCAGCCACAAGACGTCCACTGCTGGACATAGGCCTCCCCCAAGGCTCGCCACTCAGACCGGTCCTGTGCTACTTGCTTCCATCGGTTTCCCGCGACGTTCACGAGGTCGTCGCTCCATCTTGTTGGAGGCCTACCGACAGCTCGTCTCCCGGTTCGCGGGCGCCACTCGAGAACTTTTCGGCCCCATCGGCGTCCTGCGAGCAATGTGCCCCGCCCACTGCCACTTAAGGCTCGCAATTCTTCGGGCCGGTCCATGTAAGAGGCCTCAATCATACAACAGGCTTGCACTGTCCAAAATAAGGCACGTACCTACCCTACCATAAAACTGAGGATATCTAATGTCATAAATTTACTTTTGTGGATTCTTATTCAATTCCTGAAAAATTTTACGTCACCATCACTTCCGAAATAAACACTCGGTAGATTTCTGAGGAAATGAATTCCAATCGTCTGTCAGCATTCAATCTTCGGTGACGTTTGATTTTAGAGCACCGCTGAACCGCTTTTAACCAGTTTACCGACCGTCGACCGTTTTAACCGAATTATTGAAGACTACCTTGTTTTTCCGACGGTTAAGCCTAAATTGCTCCTCCTAGCTCCACTTAGGGAGCTTTCGTTTGTTTATTTTCTTCCTTTCCTTCAGTAGGTACCTACGTAATTCAGTAGGTTCCCTCGGGAACTATGCACTTTCCTGGGATAAATATAGTCCCTTTTGTCCTTTCCTTGGAGACTTTCCTGGACTGCAATCATCTCCATACCAAATTTTAACTAAATCGGTCCAGCAGTTGAAGCCGTGGTTCGACCTACCGCCTCTCATGCAGGGTGTCGGGGATTCGATTCCAGCTCGCACCTCTAAGTTTACTTATGTGCGAAATTCAATTTGAACTTACCACTGAGCTTTTCGGTGAAGGAAAACATCGCGAGGAAACCTGCACGCATCTGCGAAGTAATTCTAAGATGTGTGTGAAGTACCCAATCCGCACTGGGCCCGCGTGGGGACTATATCCCAAACCCTCGCGTGATGAGAGGAGGCCTGTGCCCAGCAGTGGGCCGTAAATAGGCTGTTGTAGTAGTAGTAGTAGTAGTAGTAGTTGAAGCGTGAAGAGGTAACAGACAGGCAGACCTTCGCATTTATAATATTAGTATGAATAGCTAAAAGTAAATAAGAGGGTTATATGGGCTATATGTAAGTACCTATTTGAATAAATTCGGTTCAGTAGTTTAAAAAACTCGACATTTTTCCGTTAGGGATTTTGAACTTTTCAATTTGTGGTTACTACTCGCACATTTTACACCTTACTAATTAAAATTAATATCTTTCGCTTAAATGTTTTTAGACTTTTTCAATTATATTTACAGAATTTTAATTTTGTCCCTAATTTATACATTTTATCATAACTTCCTTGATGTCAATTCTAAGTACTTTGGCTTCATTAACTTTTTACCCCCAAACTGTTTATTAGGGGAACGGTTAATTAAGTGGGAAGGGACGCTCCTGATTAATTCAGTTACAAAAACTCGGGTGGAAATCGCTGCTTAATGAAGTTGATGCTAATAGGAATTAATTAAAATTAAGTCTGACATTCACGATCGACCGGCGGCGTGGACTTCGGTGGACCTTTTAATGAAGCGTTCTGAGAGTGGTTTCAGTGGTCGTCGGGCGAAACAAAACTTTCTCTAAGCTTTCTACTCTACCCTTAATGTCACGGAAACCACTTGGATTAGGTGGCTCGTGGGCTCGTGCTCGGACCAATGGCATAAAAAATGTTTTATTTTTATTTTTAATAAGCAAGCATATAGCTACGATCTCACTTAATGTTAAGTGACGTTGTAGTCGAAGGTGAAACATGCTTACTAAGATAGTACCTGTTCACTCTCGACTTGAAAAGATCCAAGTTATAACCATCGGGGAAGAGATCGGCCGGTAGAGAATTCCACTCCTTAGCTGTTCGCATACGAAGCGTGTAAATATGTCATTCACACTCAGGGTCCGGTCGGGTCATGCTTGCAAGATAGATTATACTAAAGTCAAACATTTTAAGCGATAGACCTCATCAAGTTCTTATTGACATGTACTTTTATTCATTAACTAGCTTCTGCCCGCGACTTCGTCCGCGTGGAATTTGTTAATAGCCTTCCCGCGGGTACTATGCATTTCCTCGGGATAAAAAGTAGCCTATATGTTGACCAGTGTTATAAACTACCCCCATACCAAATTTTGTTTCAATCCGTCCAGTAGTTTTCGAGTTAAATCCGGACATACATACATACAGTATTTTTTTCTAAAAATCGTTATTTTGTGTTCAGTATCGTTCATATAGTCCCTTTGACTTGATAGTTTCTTTTAATTTTCAATTTTCAGCCGCGACTTCTACAGAATTATTATTTATTATATGTATAGATTTTTCCTTTTTTTTCTCGGATTCATTAATCTCTTATGAATAAATAGTTTAGTGCCAAAATTCATTATTTAGGTAATATCAGACTGGTTTAAAGAATGTTTTAGGGAACTCATCAATCATTTCCTTTTTACTGGACAATAGGCAGGTAATCTAACAGTAGGTAATCTGCATAACGTGTTTCTTGAAAGTGTTTGTAATCTAGGATTATAATTTAATTTTTTCCGTTCCCGTGGGAATATCGGGAAATCCTTTCTTAGTGCTCCCCTACGCTCCCCAAGGAACCTGCATGCCAAACTTCAGCTCTCTACGGTGATCCCCGCGGGCCGCGACCTAAACATGAAAATGTAAAAATCCCATTTTTTCTCGTTCCCGTGGGAATTTCGGGAAGTCTTTTCATAGTGCTCCCCTACGCTCCCCAAGGAACCAGCATGCCAAATTTCAGATCCTTACTATGTTTCCCGCGACTTCGTACGCGCCTAAAAATTTAAATGTAAAATTCCCTTTTTTCCCCGTTCCCGTGAGAATTTCGCGAAATCCTTTCTTAGTGCTCCCCTACGCTCCCCAAGGAACCTGTATGCCAAATTTCATCTCTCTACGACCAGTATTTTCGGCTCTGCGTTGATATGTCAGTCAGTCAGTCAGTCAGTTTCTTCTTTTATATATTTAGATAGATAGATAGCTGTTTCCCGCGACTTCGTACGCGCCTAAACATTAAAATGTAAAAATCCCATTTTTTCCGGGCCCGTGGGAATATCGGGAAATCTTTTCATAGTGCTCCCCTACGCTCTCCAAGGAACCTGCATGCCAAATTTCATCTCTCTACGATGATCCCCGCGAGTGCTCCCCTACGCTCCCCAAGGAACCTGCATGCCAAATTTTGGCTTTCTACGACCAGTAGTTTCCGCTCTGCATTGATGTGTCAGTCAGTCAGTCAGTCAGTCAGTTTCTTCTTTTATTTATATATTTAGATAGTTAGATAGCTGTGTCCCGCGACTTCGTACGCGCCTAAACATTAAAATGTAAAAATCCCATTTTTCCCGTTCCCGTGGGAATATCGGGAAATCCTTTCATAGTGCTCCCCTGCGCTCCCCAAGGAATCTGCATACCAAATTTCATCTCTCTACGATGATCCCCGCGACTACGTACGGGTTTTAAAATGTAATAAACCCATTTTTTCCCGTTCCCGTGGGAATTTCGGGAAGTCCTTTCTTAGTGCTCCCCTACGCTCCCCAAGAAACCTGCATGCCAAATTTCATCTCTCTACGATGATCCCCGCGACTACGTACGCGCCTTAAAATGTAATAAACCCATTTTTTTCCCGGTGGCGTAGGAATTTTGGGAAGTCCTTTCTTAGTGCTCCCCTACGCTCCCCAAGGAACCTGCATGCCAAATTTCAGCTCTCTACGATGATCCCCGCGACTACGTACGCGCCTTAAAATGTAATAAACCCATTTTTTTCTCGTTCCCATGGGAATTTCGGGAAGTCCTTTCTTAGTGCTCCCCTTCGCTCCCCAAGGAACCTGCATGGCAAATTTCAGCTCTCTACGACCAGTAGTTTTGGCTCTGCGTTGATATGTCAGTCAGTCAGTCAGTCAATCAGTCAGTCAGTCAGTCAGTCAGTCAGTCAGTCAGTTTCTTCTTTTATATATTTAGATAGATAGATAGCTGTTTCCCGCGACTTCGTACGCGCCTAAGCATTAAAATGTAAAAATCCCATTTTCCCGTTCCCGTGGGAATATCGGGAAATCCTTTCATAGTGCTCCCCTGCGCTCCCCAAGGAATCTGCATGCCAAATTTCATCTCTCTACGATGATCCCCGCGACTACGTACGGGTTTTAAAATGTAATAAACCCATTTTTTCCCGTTCCCGTGGGAATTTCGGGAAGTCCTTTCTTAGTGCTCCCCTACGCTCCCCAAGGAATCTGCATGCTAAATTTCAGCTCTCTACGATGATCCCCGCGACTACGTACGCGCCTTAAAATGTAAAAAAACCATTTATTCCCGTTCCCGTGGGAATTTTGGGAAGTCGTTTCTTAGTGCTCCCCTACGCTCCCCAAGGAACCTGCATGCCAAATTTCAGATCTCTACGATGTTTCCCGCGACTACGTACGCGCCTTAAAATGTAAAAAAAAACATTTTTTCCCGTTCCCATGGGAATTTCGGGAAGTCCTTTCTTAGTGCTCCCCTTCGCTCCCCAAGGAACCTGCATGGCAAATTTCAGCTCTCTACGACCAGTAGTTTTGGCTCTGCGTTGATATGTCAGTCAGTCAGTCAGTCAATCAGTCAGTCAGTCAGTCAGTCAGTCAGTTTCTTCTTTTATATATTTAGATAGATAGATAGCTGTTTCCCGCGACTTCGTACGCGCCTAAGCATTAAAATGTAAAAATCCCATTTTTCCCGTTCCCGTGGGAATATCGGGAAATCCTTTCATAGTGCTCCCCTGCGCTCCCCAAGGAATCTGCATACCAAATTTCATCTCTACGATGATCCCCGCGACTACGTACGGGTTTTAAAATGTAATAAACCCATTTTTTCCCGTTCCCGTGGGAATTTCGGGAAGTCCGTTCTTAGTGCTCGCCTACGCTCCCCAAGGAATCTGCATGCTAAATTTCAGCTCTCTACGATGATCCCCGCGACTACGTACGCGCCTTAAAATGTAAAAAAAACATTTTTTCCCGTTCCCGTGGGAATTTTGGGAAGTCGTTTCTTAGTGCTCCCCTACGCTCCCCAAGGAACCTGCATGCCAAATTTCAGATCTCTACGATGTTTCCCGCGACTTCGTACGCGCCTAAACATTAAAATGTAAAAATCCCTTTTTTTCCCGTTCCCGTGGGAATTTTGCAAAATCCTTTCTTAGCGGATGCCTACGTCATAACATCTACCTGCATGCCAAATTTCAGCCCGATCCGTCCAGTGGTTTGGGCTGTGCGTTGATCGATCACTATATCAGTCAGTCAGTCAGTCAGTCACCTTTGAGTTTTATATATTTAGATAGTTGGCCTGTTGAACTTCGTTTCACCACGGATTCCCATACAAAGTTATTAACTTTATCCTTCAATCGCTATTTATAACTATGATTTTATGGCTACTTTTATTGATAAGCTCATAAGGTGAGCCGAAAGACGTCCACTGCTGAACATATGTTATTCATCTAGTTCTTCCTTTTCAAAATACCCGGAATAAATTGATCTCCCCCTCCCCCCTGCATTAGAAGCTAAATTTGCGCTTGCCTTCCCCTGAGAAGCTGGGTAATACGCCCATGCCCATCCTTTCAATAGGGATGACGACAACTTTTTTTCCTCAGTCTATCAGGAAGATTATTGAAAAGTATTGGACACGTATTTTTTCTTTATTTACGTAAGTAATCAAACTTATACGGAGACATAGACGTAAATAATATAGACCCGGTCTAACGTACACGTAATATGTCCCCACTTCCACGGTGTCCAATCCAAAGTTCTGTCACCGAGCGTGCGTGACAATAAGCGTTTTTAAAAAACCTTTTTTCGAAACTGTTTCTCAGTATCTAAAAACTCGTCTCGTTGAAAAAAAGTGACCCAGCTTTAGTGTCACGATATAAGTTTAACTTTGGATTGGACACCAATGAAGTGGGGAAACATGACATGTATCTACGTTAGGCCGGGTCCATACGAAGTATTACTTATGTCTATGTACGGAGATTATAATAATATTGAGTAGAAATGTCGCGTGACGGTTAGGTACGATTTATACCTTACGGTGACGTAGTTAGCCCCCACTCTCCAACTTTAATGCGTTTTAACTTAGTCATTCTTTGTTAATTTGATAAAACAAAAAAATACGTGTCTAATATTTTTTTATTACCTTACTGACGGACTAATTAGAATTTCGATTTCTTCACCCTGTCGTCATCCCTATTCAATGGTTATTAAAACAACATATTTTCTATTGCGTAGAAGGTAATGTACTTAAATAAACTTAGATATCGCATCGTAAGACTGATGGGACCTTGTAGGCCGTTCTCTGAGTCCCCTGGGCTGGGGCGTATAATCTGGAAGTAACCTGCCGAATTGCCCTGCGGGCAACTACTGTTTACAAGCACTACTACATAAATTACCGCCAACTACTTTGTAAAGTATAGATACAAGGCGTATGCATATACGCTTTACTAACTTTACGTAAAGTAATTTGGCCTTCAAAATTAATAATATCTAATCAATGGTAATTCCAAAACCAGATGCAAAATAGGTAGGTACTATTTTTTTTGGTTCTTACACTGAATCCGGGTAAAGTCTAGTGACAGATTTGATTAGCCAACCCATACCTTCAAGCGATGAGATGAGATGAATTCCCAATGCATTGGGAATATTGGGATGTAGGTATGTACCTAAATAGGATGTTGAGGTTGCGGTTTAGGTCGTTGGTGTGGATGTTAGATGTTACCCGACTGCGCCAGAAGGAAGGCTATGTTTTTGTTTCAAAAATCGTTTTTTTTTACTCTTCTCGTATTTTTTTCTGTCATTGTAGTCGAAGGACTTGGGTACCTACCTAATAAAATTAAATTGCTGTGCTTTTGAACATTGAATTGTTCTGCACTTAATTTATGTGTTAACATTTTCAAGTTTCCTTTCATGGTATTTATATCAACGAAATAAATAAGTAAGTAACGCTTCTATACTTTTCTTAACATTTAAATTCATGCGTAACCTGTTTGTATTGCTTTCAGAGCCCTCTGTGTCATGTAACTGTAATTTCTTAGACAAAGCAGCACTGCCATCTAGTCAAAAGCTCAGAAAGCTCAGCGTCCGCGAAGCAACACGCTTGTTCAACAAGTTGTAGGTTACAGTCGGAAGTTATAGAGGGCGCTAGTAGGCTACTTTGCTATGGAAATCATTATTATTATCACTAGCTTCTGCCCGCGACTTCGTCCGCGTGGAATTCGGTTATCGCGTTCCCGCGGGAACTTTGCGTTTTTCCGGGATAAAAAGTAGCATAATATGTCCTTTCCCGGGACCCTAGCTCATTACCATTTCAAATTTCGTCTCAATCGGTCCAGCGGTTGAAGCGTGAAGAGGTAACAGACAGACAGACAGAAATTGTTACTTTCGCATTTATAATATTAGTATGGATGTTAGTATAGATTCGTTAGTTTTTAAACGTATTGGTTTCGCCACGAGAGTTTAAAGTCACGCACAGCACACCACGATCAACACCGGGAAATAGAATTTATTGTTATACGTCCAGTGTTGAACATAGGCCTCCCCTAATAGTGCAACCTAAAATGGCTGCTAATGGTGTTAAAAGCATGAAAATCGGTACAATTAATTCCATATAAAACACATTTTAAAGCGTAGCACCAAATTTAAAAAAAGACGGAAGTTACGTCTAATCTTTATTTTGTATGGGAAAAAAATGTTTTTTGTTCTGAAACCTATCGTGTGTGGGGTATCAAATGAAAGTTCTTTCTAAGCCAGTTTTGAAAATATATCACATCACTACATTTTAGTCACGTATTCTAAATTAAAATAAAAATCATTTTCAAAACATACCAAGTTTGGGCTCCTCCAGATACGATATCGCTGAGTATTTTTTTGTAAGATGTACCTAAAATGGTACCTAATATCCTCATATCTAACGCCAAATAAGCAATTTTGAAAATATTTACTTAAAGTATTTCTTTTTTAATTTTTTCATTGAGGCAAAGTGTGATCTATCAATCTATCAATTAAATATTTAAATTGAAAGGATAAAACACTGTTCTTTGCAATAATCATGAAGCTCTGAACTATTATTCAGCTTTTGACCCGTAGCAGTGAGCACCAAAAAAAAGGAGAGGTGTTAAAATATGACTTCGTGTTTTTTTTGTATGTAAAGAAATGTTTTTGGTTCCGAAACCTATCGTGTGTGGTATCAAATGGTACGCCTTTCTGAGCCGGTTCTAAACATATAAAAACATTTCAGTCACTTTGTCTTAATGAAAAATAAAATACTGGAAGTAGGTAAACATTTTCAAAATTGCTTTCTTGAGGTTATACATGAGGATATTAGGTATTATTTGAGGTATATTTTTCAAAAATATTCAGCGGTACCTATCGTGTTCTGACCTTAGTATGTTTTGATAATGAGTTTTATTTTAATTTAAAATACTTGACTGAAATCTAATAAAGTCATATATATTTTTAGAACTGGGTCAGAAAGCCGTTTCATTTGATACCACACACGATAGGTTTCAGAACAAAAAATTGCTTTTTTTTCCATACAACAAAAACACGATGTAACTCCCGTCTTCTTTTTTAAGTTTTGGTGCTACGGGTCATATTGATTTATATGGACTAAAGATCACCGATCGCACCGATTTTTCATGCTTTTAACACCATTTGCAGCCGACGATCCCTTCAATGTAATTGTAGTACGTACCTATATGTATATTTTATACATGTAATGTAAATGTTATAACTATGTGTAAATTTTGGAAAAAGGCCTTCTGCTTGAGTTTGTTGCGGCGCTTCTTCTCAAGCAATGGGTCTAGGAAGCGCTAGTAAATTCTTTTCTGACGTGTAAAAGTGCCCCTATGTGGCCAATTTGCTGAATAAATGATTGTTTTTTTTTTTTTTTTTAATTTTGACGAATTTCGGGTTGTGCCACTAGCACTATAAGGATCGCCACGCAAATCAGTGCTGCAGTCAGTGCAGTGCTCACAAATCCATGGGGTTCCTGCGAATTCACCGTCGTCGCTCCATCTTAAGATCTCAAATCGGTGTGAGGTTAGTGGCCAATATCAATCTACTACTACTACAGCCTATTTGCGTCCCACTGCTGGGCACAGGCCTCCTCTCATCGCGAAAGGGTTTGGGCTATAGTCTCCACGCGGGTCCAGTGCGGATAGGGGTATTCACACACTTCTTTCAATTACTTCACAGATGCGTGCAGGCAGATTTCCTCACGAGGTTTTCCTTCCAAATTGAATTTCGCACATATAAGTAAACTTAGAGGTGCGAGCCGGAATCGAACCCCCGACCCTGTGCATGAGAAGCGGTAGGTCGAACCACAAGGCCACCACAGCTTCTCAATATCAATCAATTTATTTATTTCTCTTTACCACCCAAGTACCTATATATATCAGCCTATATACACCCACTGCTGAGTAAAGGCCTTTTCACTCTTACGCCATTCTACCCTGTCCTGAGCCAGTCTCATCCACCGCTTCCCTGCCAACTGCCAAATGTCGTCCGACCAGCGAGCTGATGGTCTGCCTGCTGATCGTCGACCCAATCTTGGCCACCATTCCGTAACGGACTTTGACCATCTGCCATCAACCCGTCTTGCCAAGTGTCCCGCCCATCTCCACTTAAGTTGTGCTATTCTTAGACCGACATCGACAACCTTGGTTCGGCGCCGTATCTCGGTGTTCTGTACTCGATCAAGCAGTGTTATCCCTAGCATGGCCCGCTCCATTGCTCTTTGTGCTACTTTAATTTGGTGCATACTTGCTTGTGTGAGCGTCCACGTTTCGTATCCGTATGTGAGAACGGGCAGGACACATCGATCCAAGAGACCCAAGTACCTACTTACAAAAATATATGTATTAAGTAATACTACAATGTCACTAGACTATTCTACAGTAGAATAGACTAGTGACATATTGTAAACTGTAACTGGCATACTGTTGTGATAAATGCTCTGATAACAAACAGGGTAAATAACTTTACACAACATCCAGTCTTTACATCTATTTATTTATTTTAATGACTGTGAGAGCTTACCGGAAGATAAAATACACTTAGTTATGCTACAATACTATGACAGTGATTAAAAATGTAGTCTGAATAAAAAAATTGAAGCGAGCATTGCGCCATAGCCGACATTTCTCTTAGCGCTGTTCGTATTAAAATGCGTTGACTTTACGTCATCCTGCATGCTTCTGTGGGCTTCCAATTGCTCAGGCTTAGCTTCATCTGCCGCCATCTCCCGTTCGTCGTAAGGTTTCCTATCATCTAGAGGCTTCGCAGACACTGTAGCCAGTCGGCTTGTAGTATAACGATTAGCATTGACATCTGCTTGGACTTCATTGCGATCTAGTTTATTCATAACCATTGCGATAACTTTGGTAGTAGTTTCCATGTTGGGTTCCAATGATCCGGCATTAGCAGCACTCTTAAATTTGGACTCTGTCTTAACAGTGGGAATAATTTCTTTGGCATCTTCGGCTGTTACATCTTTAGCGCCTTTGACGTCTATTGTTGCGGGTTTAATATTGGGTATAGGAGGTAGAGAAGGATTTGTGCAATTGAGCAGATACCTCATGTCGATGTAGAATAGTTTCCCATTCAATTGGCCCTCGTCGTAATATTCGTAATCGGCGTTTTGACCTTGTTGTTCCTCGTCCTCAAACACTGAGCTTTTATCAGCCTCAACTGTCTTTGTGTATATATCCCTGATCTCCGGCTCTGGGTTACATTTGAGGTTTTCGATCGAAAGCTTGAGGTGGTTGTTTTGAGTTTTGTTCATGAGGGATAAGAACCAGTCCAAGTGGCAGCCACAGGAGAAGTTGTTACCTGGAACAAATAATGCAAGATATGTTTGAAGATATTTTTGGAAAAAATAACATGTTTCATGTTTTAAACTCATCATCATCATCATCATTTCAGCCGAAAGACGTGCACTGCTGGACATAGGCCTCCCCCAAAGCGCGCCACTCAGACCGGTCCTGTGCCACTCGCATCCAACGCGTTCCTGCGACCTTTACAAGGTCTTCACTCCATTTTGTTGAAGGCCTACCGACAGCTCGTCTACCGGTTCGCGGTCGCCACTCCAAGTTTTAAACTAAAATAGGAAATATTATATGTAATATAAAAATAGCGACACAATCGATATTACGATAGAAATGCCTACATATTTTTTTCTTGTCTTCTCCAAAATTAAACCATCTATCAATAGAAGTATCTAATTATCTAATTTAATCTCTAATCTGATCTAATTATTAACTAAGCAAAATTAAACAGTCACTTCGAGTGTGTTCATGTGCAATAAGTCGATGTTAAATAAAGATTAAGCACTTATCAGTTAAAACAAATTGAATTTTATCTAGAAAATAAGTCTTTACCTTCCACGTCAAAACTGCTAGAAATTCCGTAAAAGTTATTCAAAATAGGTGCCATCACTTCTGGCTTCAACTCTCGAAGTTCATTTTCTTTGAAACTTAAAGAGATGAGAGCGTCCAAACCTTCGAAAATTTTAACATTTTCAATATTTGATAACTTGTTCCGAGCGAGAGAGAGTGATTGCAAATTCCCAAGTCCATTAAAGGCTTTGTCATCAAGCATTTGGATGTTGTTGCTTTCCAAATTCAACGAGCGGAGATTGGTAAGAGGCAAGAAAGTATTGTCTCCGATGACCTCTAAACTGTTGCTGCTCAAATCTAACTTTTCAAGATTTTTCAAACCAGAAAACGTCTCGCTGTTCAGACTGAAAATACTATTTCTATCAATCTCCAATTCCTTCAGATTGGCCAAATGAACAAACGCCCGATCGTGAAGCGTGGTAATTTTATTGCTAGTCAAAAAAAGTTTTTGTAGTGATGGCAGATCTACGAAGACATCTCTGTTTATCTCGACGATGTTGTTCTTGTCCAGGCCGATAGTACTCAATCCACTCTGATGTGCAAAAGCATTTTTCTCCAGCACTTCAATTTGGTTATCTCTCAAAGATAATTCTACCAGGCTTGTCAAATTAGCAAACGCATACGGCTCTATTCTATGAATGAGACTGTACTTCACATCTAATTTGAGAAGTTCCTTTGTTTGTTTTAGTGCTTTAGTTGGGATGTATTTGATAGTGATTCCTCTGGAGTTAGTTAAGGTAAGCTTGCGAACGTTTTTTAGGACATTGAATTCTTCCCAACTTTTGTCTTCGGGTCCTAGGTTCTCTATTGTGATGTAGCAGTCGGCGTTACGGATGACGTCGCGGTGGTCCGAGGTGCAGTAGCATTGAACTTTGTTGGTTGAGTTGGGGGTGGATTCGCAGATGCTGCTGTGTTTTGTTGCGTTTAGGGAGACCGCGGCCACGCTGGACGCAGTGCAGAGAAGCGCTAAAGTGGTCCAGATGGCCATCGTGTCTTCAGTTGAACCTGGAAAGAAGAAAACGATTTTGTTGTAGCAAAATAAATTATACATAAACTGCAACTTATCATCCGATTGTAAATACAAGGCCACAGACAGACCACGAAGCCGACATCGCATTGTCTGGCTCAAAAATTCAAGCGACTTCTTTGTTCCGTGCATCAGTCTCCAATGTCAAAATAGCCCTAATGACCGCTGACCGTTAGGAGATTGCTAGAAGAAGAATAAAAACCAGTCTTTGAAATAGGTAAGTTTCATTTGGAAAACCATTTTGAAGATACAAATAAATAAATCTTTCCTCATCATACCTACTTAAATATACTTCGATGTCCTAATATAAATGAAAAATTTACTTGTTGGGAAAGATAAGAAAATGTACAGGACAAATGATTAGTTTAAAATCGTATTCAAACTTCAAAGGGCCATGAACCTCATGAATTCATGGAAATATTACAAGGAACCGAAACATTTAGCAATTGCAGAGACCTATGCAATTCAAGGATGCGTGTGAAGTCCCCAAACCGCACTGGCCCGCGTGGGGACTATAGCCCAAAACCCTCTCATTATGAGGGGAGGCCTGCGCCCAGCTGTGGGACGCAAATAGGCTATAGTAGTAGTAGTAGTTGTAGTCCTATGCTTCATTCAGGTACATTACACGATGCATGTAGTGTGAAATTAATCTTGGAATGAATAGGTGACCGCCCCGGCCGTAAACAAGGACGACACATAATCCTCGATGGGTGAAGGGTCACAAGTCACGTCGTCGCGACTAACGACTACTCTCACTGGGAATTTAATGACTCAGCCCCATTTACTTCAAATAAGACACGTTTTATGAAGTCCTGCTTATTTTGCTGCTTCGCTTTTTTATCTGCTTTATTTGTTAGAAAATTTAGAAGTATTGTTTAGAAAATTTACTAGTAAATTTACTGGGTTCCATTCGGATTTTTAAGCTCCCTTACTGTTTATGCAAGACATCGTTTGAAAATTAGCTAGTTTTCACATGCGATATTTAAACTTTTTTTAAATTTAATATGTATTCAAATGACACTGTCGATCATTGAAATCTATACAAACACAATAGCTTCCTTGTTGTAGACGATGATCTTAATATCGGTCATCATAATCTGTTAAATATTTAAAATACGCTCTTCTGTAATCTTTAGACCATCGTCTACAACAAGGAAGCTTCGAAACTAGCCCCTTGAAGTTTTCAGCTCCAAGAGTCTTCCGCGGGAGTCAAATTTGTATGAAAATCAAGTATTCGGGCATGGAAACCGTGGAGATCCGTCTGCTAATGGAGCGGAACAGACCCTCGTGTCGATATTTTGCTACATTTACCTTCTGTTACTTATACTTGCAAATCAAATGTAATAATAGGTGTCCCTTTTAACTTTGCTCTTATGTCGAGCAAAACGCTGTGACGATATTTTACCCTCAGAATCGGTTATCGATTCTAAGCATGTTATTTAGTTTTTCGATACTAAGTAAAATAATGTATGGCCCCGTATGGGATTGATAGTGTGAGCGATACATGCATCCCATATTAATTTCAGGGGCCTTTCCCTGGATCTTGACCTCCCCGTAAAAAATGTCCCAAAAAAAATATCTGCCCTTCCCCCCTGGATCTGAAGCTGAATTTGCGCTTGCCCAACCTGGGCGAGAAGCTGGGTACGGCCATGCATCTTGTCATTCGCCCCCAGACGGCGTTTTTCACGAAACCAAATGTGTCGACGTACTGTCATTATCATTATACTGTGGTCATCATTTCAGCCGATAGACATCCACTGCTGGACATAGGCCTCCCCCAAGGCGCGCCACTCAGACCGGTCCTGTGCCACTCGCATCCACCGCGTTCCCGCGACCTTTACAAGGTCGTCACTCCATCTTGTTGGAGGCCTACCGACAGCTCGTCTACCGGTTCGCGGACGCCATTCCAGGACTTTCTGGCCCCATCAGCCATCAGTCCTGCGAGCAATGTGCCCCACCCACTGTCACTATACACTGCTTATACTGTGGTAACGGTCCGCAATGCATCTAATACGGTGACACACTATGGACAGATTTAGCTTTAGCAATGGATTGTATTGAGAATTGGGGGTGACGCATAAACCCATATTTCCAGGAATGTTTGCGCATATGCTAATAGGTGGTGGTAATAATAAAGCTTACTTTGATGAGTTTAATTTTGACTAGAAAAACCTACCAACCACAACAGCTTATTTACCATCCATTTTATTGGTCACACACAGACCTCTCATCACCAGAGGCATTGAGCTCTGGTACTACAGACTCGCACCTGGTCTATGAGTTTACTTATGTAAATGTAAATTTACTATTGACCTTTTCTATGAACGAAGACATCTGGAGGAAACCTGCACGCATCTACGAAGTAATTCAAAGAAATGTGTGAAATCCCCAATCCGTATTGAACTAGCGAGGATAGTCTAAATCATTTTGCAATATTTCAGACGAAAACTGTAAAAAACTGGAAATCAAATATCAAAGGCTTGACATGTAAATAAGGTAAGTCATTCATAAAGAAAAATAACTCGAATAGCATTTTGAAAGCTCTCATCAAGTTGATAATGGGTTTTAAATTCTTATGAACTACTTAAACCTGCTGGAGCTTAGTAAATTTCAGTTCACGCTTATCCCAGGGCTCCTTAATATAGAATTTAAAAATGCTTTAAATTCTAGAGCCAAGCTTCAAACAGGTGCAGCTTTATACAATTTTAGAACCATTTTAGAAAGTCAGCTTTTCTTTCTAATTTTGTATGCTGTTTGAATAGACCAAGTTCGGGAGAACGCTCTGCTTACATAGAGATCATGTAATGTAAATAAATTGTTAACTATACTCGTTCCTCTAATAAATTAAGTCAATCAATAAAGTCCATATTAATATTATAAATGTGAAAGTAACTCTGTCTGTCTGTCTGTTACGGCTGTCTGAACGGTTTAAGCGTGAAGAGGTAACAGACCTCTTCACGCTTCAACCGCTGGACCGATTTGGATAAAATTTGGTATGGAGATAGTTGGAGTCCCGGATAGTTGTAGTCTTTGTCCTTACATAGACTACTTTTTATCCCAGAATAACGCATAGTTCCCGCGGGAACGCTATAACTGAATTCCACGCGGGAGAAGTCGCGGGCAGAAGCTAGTATGAAAATAAATATTAAAAAAACACAAAGGTTTTCCAAATCTTTTGTGTTAAAAAATCAATTTTAATAAGTAATTTAATGAATTGTTAAAATTGATAATGTTAATGATTTAAAAAGTTTAAAAGTAATGATAAGATGCCTTAAAACTATGACATCACATACACTATAAACTATAATGTATGTCAATTCCATTTGAAAGCTTGATCACGATCAATCTGATTTGACTTGTCAGTCAAGTAGGTAGCCACTCAAAATCAGAAACATATCTAGACAAATACAATGGTCTTTATTGGTTATCACATTTTTTCACCCCATTTAACGGCGGACCCTAAAGAGTACCTATCTTTTTATTTAATTTCCTATTTCAAACATCAACATTGACCCTTCCATCAATTCAGGCTTCATTTTCAACGTAATAATGGACCTAAGCTAACATTTTCGTCAAAAGTCCTACGTTAATGGTCTTAAACAAACATTGGCCTACAAATATTGGGTCCAATGTTCACCGTCACATCATCATTGTACTCTTATACCTACTCGACCAACGTTGCCGTGATTTGACACAAACACGCCAGGATTTACTACCAAGCCTAAGTAAACACTCGTGTAACCAAGTGAAATTACCATGGTGTTTGTGTGGTCTGATCATGATGGCCTTAGTCTCTTGTGGCATATAAAAACTTGAAGTGTTAATATCGTGAAGCACAGTTAAAAGGTTTTTACCGTGCAGAAATGAGAATGTAATTGTATTTTTTTTCACAACTACTACTACTACTACTACTACTAAATCTAACGTGTTGCGGTTTGGGGACTCTACTAAAAATAATTACTTACAGACCTTACAGTTAAACCATGACTTAAGAATACGGAATTCTGACGTTTTCAGAAGTTTTTCTCGATACTGAAATACGTAATATCTAACAGTATGAAACTAGGTATGTAGCAAAGTTAAGATAAAAATTACACACACGAGCTCAACTGGACTCAAAACAGTTGTTTTTTTTTTAGCTAAAAATCGGTCATTTATTTGCCTACTGAGAAAATGTTCATATAATTACGTATCCATACTAATATTATAAAATGTGAAAATTACTCTGTGTGTCTGTTGTTACGTCTTCACGCTTTACCGCAGGAAAGCTTTACTTAGATGATTTAGAAAGTTCGAATCCCGGGGAAGTGCTGCGTTTATACAGGAAAAACGCATAGTTCAAGCGTGAAGAGGTAACAGACAGACAGAGAATTACTTTCAAATTTATGATAATAGTATGTTTATAGATACTGGTAGTTAAAAGAGTCTTTAAATATGAGCGAATTATAAACCAAGAATATATTAGACCCTCGCGCCGGCAGCTTTCTCGCGCAAAGACTGGATATTGCCATACAGCGAGGGAATGCTGCCTGCGTGATGGGAACCCTTCCAAAAGGCTAAGGCATTTAGGTTTTTAGGTTATTTTTTTCCGTAAATTTAAATGCTACTACTACAACCTATTTGCGTCCCACTGCTGGGCACAGGCCTCCTCTCGTCACGAGAGGGCTTGGGCTATAGTCCCCACGCGGGCCCAGTGCGGATTGGGAACTTCACACATATCTTTGAATTACTTCGCAGATGCGTGCAGGTTAAATTTAAATGCTATTTGTAGTTTATTTTTAATTTTTTAACTTATTATTTTCTGATTAATATTTCTCTTTTGAGAATATATTATATTTATTAGATACCGCTTATTTTTAGCTCAATGTTCCAACTACTAAGTGAGAGAAGGGTCAACCGCTTTACGTAGGTATGGAGGCCGCTATGTACAGACTGAATTTAATTTCATGAAATTTCAGGTCACGTCGCACTATCATCGTACAGTCAGCAGCAGAAGTAGATACGCTGTCCAGGTGCTCAAAATGACCTACACACGACCTTATTATTAAGACGTTAAGGGCGTGTGTAGGTCATTTTGAACACCTTATCTACTTATCCTATAGCTTATCTACTTCTGCTGCTGACTGTACCTCAATCCGCCCAATTGATATAACAACGTTTAGCCTTTCATTTCATCACAAATACTTTCTTTAATTACACCTTTGACCTCATCGTCACTTAAACTCTATCAGGCGGGACAGAGGTCAAACCACTGACCAGTCGTGAATACATAAATGAATCATTGAAACTTTTTTTAGTGAATTGGTAATTTTAATACGACAGTGACAATGATTGTTACCTAGTGAACTAATTTGAATTTCAATAGATTTTTTGTTCACTGAACTGTAACAAACATTGCAATTGTTGTCAAATAAATGATCACGACAGCGGGCGAATTGATTTAAATATAAGAAGAGTATGAGTCAGCAGATATCTATAATTTGATCAACATTCAAAACACATAACGACTCAATTCAGCCTGACTACTACGATGTATGACTACTACACTAATCCATTTATCTTGTAAACGATTGGACAATCTGTTACTCCTACGCTGTGATTTGTTTGCTCACCATTTAAAGCATTGATCTATATATTATTATAAGTAAGGATTCACAATCAGCCAGAGAAAATGGCCCCTCAAAACGGGTGCCCGAACAACTCGTGCACCCGTTTGGCGCTCAGTAAATTTGACACTTAAGTCTTATAGTGCTAGGATTACTTTTGTATAAAATATTTATTTTGACACATATTATAAATAGGCGTTATTAGCATACTGAAACGTATTTTCTGATGTCAGTTTGCTCCATATATTTTGACATAGGTATTCTGTTAGGTACTGTTCGTCCAAATGTTACTATAGGTCAATGATTTAAAGATTTTAGACTGGACCTACACTTGAATTCAATACGAGTAAGATGCGAAGCGATGTACAGTCGAGGTAATTAATAATTACACTTTTGTACCTAAAACCGATCGTGGTTTAATACCACAGGTTTATACTAATGACCTTTTCTGTAATCGAATCTGTAAGCGATTTATTAAAAAAGATAAGTTTCAATTAATACAAGACTTACTAGAGATTTTCTACTATCTAAAGTCCCGGCCTTCACATTTCAAACCGCTTCATTTTTTTTATTATTATTTAAAAAGCACCACCAACACTCTCAATGCATAGGCGTAGTTGATGGCTGTCTCAGCACGCACACATGTGTTGAGAGTGTTGGTGGTGCTTTTTAAATACATTGAAGCGTTTTGAAATGTGAAGGCGCGGGACTTTAGATAGTAGAAGATCTCTACTAGCGGAGCGTTTATTTGGCATTACAAGTTTACTTTTGCATTGACATAAGTAGTCAGCGAAAAATCCATACATACAAAAGATGAGCTAGTGAATACAGCTTTGTCTTAGCATTTACTGTAACACAAGCTCATAGTAATAAGGCGTATATTAATAGGCACACGACATCTGTGTTTTTCGGTGATTATTTTTAATAGAAAATAGGCCGTAAATAAACACCTGCGGGCAACATGGGACGATGTAGCGAAGGTTGTGAAACATTTAATTAATGGAAGTTACTGTTTAAAAAATATACAACGCATGCGGTACCTTCGAGTTTGAACGGTGTTCAGCTATTGTTTAAGGTTGTTATTGCAACAACACGAATGAGCTAGAATGCGGTAAAGTCGGTAAAACCTGGGGCTATATTCGAAGTCTTAACACGTTCCCTGTCCGATGGCCCCCAATGTGGGGACATGAAGCTTTTTTTCACAAGTCCATGATCCCACTATGGAGTCACTGCTTCATACTAAGATACGTATACATACGTCAGTTGGACTTGTGAGATTGTGCTGTCATTTTATATGGGGACAGGGAATGTGTTAAGTAATAGATTTAAAGTTCAACTTGAGCGCCGTGACGCGTGACGTGAGCGATGCTCTAGGGAATCTCCCTTTCCCTATTTGAGACTTCGAATATAGCCCCAGATGAAGCAAAATGAAACAGACCAGGTACTTAATTAATAAATGAAATTATTTTTCACTTCTCTTGCTCGTAAAGTTGTACTTTAGGCTGACAGAAGGCTGCATAAAATTGAATTTTAGGCTCTAGAGCATAAAGTAAAATCTTCGTCTAAGACTAAGGAGATGAGGGCATACAGCCACATACACTTTTAAGCTTCATATAATCTTATACATGAAACATGCTTTTTCTTGTGATTTATTCTTTATATTCTCTATTTTAAAATATTAGCATGGATTATCAAATTAATAGTGTTCTTTTTAATAATATTTAATTTCCTCGCAGTCGAAGTGAAAAGCAGAGTGTAAAACACGAGCATAAAACCCATTTTCCCCTTGACTTACTATACACCCTCGCCTCTCGTCTCGGGTGTATATCTGTAAATCTCGGGTAAAATGGCTTGTTTTATGCTCTTGTTGTACAATCTACTAGTTTTGTTCAATGGAAATACATTGCAACAGTGGCAATAAAATTCAACTGCATAATGCTCGTTTGTTTTAGTGAAATCTTATACATGGTGGGTCGTATCCTATAGCAAATAATTAACCCACATTATCGACTATCGATTCTAAGATCCGACCCACCATTTATACATTAATATTTTAAACATGACAGTGTATTTCGTTGTGGTGTACTTCTATATCAATTACGAGTATATGTAGTTTAGGAACCCGGTAGACCCCTTTTAAAAAAAACTTAATATTCTAATCTAACCCTGACCTGAAAACCTGATTTTTTTTTAACTGAAACTCTCCTATCAAAACCCCATTGAGCTGTCAAAGGCATATTCCAATTAGGCACTAAGAATGTATGTGTTCCCGTGGGAACATCAATAATCCTGAAAACCGTCAAACTTCCAACTGGGATTCATTATAAATTCCGTAAGTTCCGACAGCCGTCGATATTGAAATTTCATAGTTCATTCTTGATTAATTACGCTCTTGGGAGTGGAATTTGATTATGATGGTATTAGGCATTGACATATTTACTTGGTACTAGTTGTCCCGGTGAACTAGGTATTAAAAGGGCAGGGATTCTTCGGTCAGTCTCCTGCTCGCATTACTATCCATTTTCCAGCATATTAAAGATTTTTTGGTATGTTGTAGCGTCACGTGCCGTGACTTCTTTAAAACCAAAAACGTCATCCTTATGCTACTGGAAATTGGACTGATAATGGTTAAAATCATGAAGCGCTAGTATGTAGAACGCCCTAAATAATGCAAGGTGTAAACGACGAGGTAATTGGCTATGGGTGAAAAATGACAAAGTGCTTGATTTTTTTTTTATGGATAGGAATAACCTTCCGTAATAAGAGAAAAAAATCCGAGAATTTTCCGTGGCGTAGATTTTGCATAAACAATAAAATTGGTTTTGCGTTATAACGATTAAAAGATTCGGGTTTTCCTTGGTCCAAGTAAGCACAGCACATGTTTCCGAAAAAAAAAGTGTTGACATTTGACGTTGACAGTTCTCGCTTCCTTCGTGCGAACATAACTTTACGTGTTTTAACAATTTTATTGGAAAAATAGCTTATTGATGACTGCTTTTGCTTTCGACTTTCGGACTTTCGATTCTGCTTACCCCCAACGACGACATATGCTTTAAACACGTTATTACGAATGAAAAGCGAATGAAGCAAGAACTGTCACCGTCAATAGTGTCAACACTTTTTTTTTAAGAAGTAGTGCTGCATACTTGGACCATGGAAACACCTTTATTTCAATCGTCGTAACTCAAAATCAATTTCTTTTTTTACGCGAAATCTACGGCACGGAAAATTCTGTAATTTTTTTCTCTTGATACGGAAGGTTATTCCTATCCATAAAAAAAAATCGACCACATTGTCATTTTTCACCCATAGCCAATTGTAACCGTTTAACAGTAAAACGTTTTAATAGAAAAGTAAAGTCAGAATATTTTCCTAATTTTATCATCGTCTTTACTCGTATATGCCTATATAGAAACCAAAAAATAGTAGAAATTGTGGCCAAATTCAAACTTTTGTAGGTCACCGCTATTGAGGGCGTCCAAACACTTTAATTTCGGTCTTTTCATCTGCCGACGCTCGGTTCAGCGTTCAAAAACATACCTTCACCCAGCGTTATACAGTAAGTATTAAACTAAGCAAGTTGGCAAGCTGGGTCCGATAAGATGACACTTATAACATTGTTGTGATTGATAGTGAGAAGTAATTGTTAGTTTGTGGATGCGAAGATGAATAGATGCGGCGACGCGATACGACGACGGCAGCGGAATTTGAACCCTTATCATTAAGTTGAAGGATTGTTGGTAAACGGACCGTAAATAATAAACGTCTTCATTCTTATAAAAACCAATTGCCATGCAATAGTATGGCTGACTAACTAAAGAGCTACTGGGCCGACATGGAAGGTTTGTAGCAGGTATATCCGTGCAAAACTGGAGCGGGCAGTTAGTCGTTAACAAAGATTTTTAGGTTGTTAAATAACTGAACAAGTTTTTGCTTATTTCCACCACCTCCACAGTCTATTTACGTCCCACTGCTGGACACAGGGCTCCGCTCATCACGAGAATCCCCACGCGGAGTCTTCGGTTAACAACGCTGAATAAATTAAAATTTGTGACCGAAGTGTGGGTTTCTTATGATCGCAAAATAAAGCACATAAAAAACAATATGTTGATAAAATAAATCATTTTTTTGTTTCATTTAACCATTTATTTTTTCTTAAATATAAAGTGCGTTTTGATAGTTTCCTGATTTGTTCATTTAGGTATGTCTTGTTGAAAAGTGATGTATACCCCAAGTTTCATATACTTACACTCGCCTATATCAAAGTACAACAGGATCATGAGGAAAGGGACGAGCAAGTAACTTCGACCTACGTCTGTCAAAGACAAGTTGGTCATGTAAGCAAACGGTGTGTTCGGTCGATTACAAGTGATTAATGCCCCTATCGCATCTAGCCATTTATTACATCTCAGGAGACGTGCCGCCACACAATATGGAGCGCGGATCAAGCATTAATAGAGTCTATTTCAACAACATACGCGCTATATTGTGTGACATGTTAGTGTTGTCCTGTACCAACATTTATCTTCGTAGGGCAAGTGTATGTGTCCTATGCCTACTTAAATTAAACTTGGTTCGCTGTTTTTGTGATCAGTTATGTTTTACAATAAAACTGCTCGCGGTTTACGTGAACAGGTATTTCCATTTTCAGTGTCGTCATCATCGTCATCATCATCATCATCATCACCATCATCATCATCATCATCATCAAAGCCACATCAGCCAAAACACGTAATTTACCGATCAGTACACAGGCTGCTCTTGCGAGTATATATTTATATTTATTTATACCTACATACATCCATTAACGCATCTAATGATTTTGATGAAATTTGGAGTATAGGCGTAAAAAGGAGTAAAAAATCGGTCTAGCCTAGTCTTGACTACTTTCTCAGATATGAGACTAGACTCTAATCTCATATCTGGGAATAATCATCTTAGCTCCTACTTAGGTATTATTTTCAACGGAGCGAAAGTTCGGCCGCCCGGTACCTTTTAATTTATGAGAGGTTCATTATAACTTTTCCAAGATGCGTTATCGTGATCCTTTGTCCGTCACCACAAAAAAAAACAGTTGTATAGACAAGTCAAATTGTAAAAAAAATCGGTTTATGGACGATAATTTTACGTGATAACGTCATAAGAAAACATTAATGAATATGTCCCGTTACGTAGGACATACATCGCCATGAGGACATACATTGACATACATTGCGTCATGTTTTTTCGTGGCAGCCGGCGTTCATCTAAATATATAAAACTCAAAGGTGACTGACTGACATAGTGATCTATCAACGCACAGCCCAAACCACTGGACGGATCGGGCTGAAATTTGGCATGCAGGTAGATGTTATGACGTAGGCATCCGCTAAGAAAGGATTTTGCAAAATTCACACGGGAACGGGAAAAATCGGGATTTTACTTTTTAATATTTCTGCGCATACGAAGTTGCGGGGAAAAGCTAGTCAATTTATAAGACGTTATCACGTCAAAAATAATTAATCGGTTCAACCGCTTCTGCATAGTAGCTATGAACTCGAAGACAGACAACACATTGCCTTCCATCACGAACTTCAAACTATGCTAATATCATCATAATCATAGACGTAAATAATATAGACCTTGTCTAACGTACACGTAATATGTCCCCACTTCCACGGTGTCCAATCCAAAGTTCTGTCACCGAGCGTGCGTGACGATAAGCGTTTTTAAAAAAACTTTTTTCGAAACTGTTTCTCAGTATCTAAAAACTCGTCTCGTTGTTGAAAAAATGTGACCCAGCTTTAGTGTCACGATATAAGTTTAACTTTGGATTGGACACCAATGAAGTGGGGAAACATGACATGTATCTACGTTAGGCCGGGTCCATACGAAGTATTATTTATGTCTATGATCATAATACTTCCATTCTACTACGTAAATATGAAGAGTAAAACGCTATTTGTCAGAATATAACTGTAGCTTCCGAACGGGTGGATTTGAATATTAATTTAATATATGTTGCGGTTTCAGTCGTAATGAAAATGTTTAACTTTGCACTATTTATTTACAATATTCACCACATTTTCACTTTGGGTAAAACAGTTTTCATGATCGTGTTTGTTTTTATTTTATTTGAATCTTCTCGTATCGTAATCGACACTTTTACTCGTTCTTTATAGAACGAGTAAAAGTGTCGATTACGATTACATAAGTCGACCCTCGCTTTTGCTTGGACCTACACAATAAGTATAAAAGACTCATCATTATAATGACGCTTTTCGCACCGGCATCAAAATTTACTATTTTATTTTTGTACAAAAGTTCGTGTTTGACTGATCTCGTGGTGTGTATTCCATTTAATGTTTTATTATTATAACTACTTTTTTATATATTTTACGCCTTGTTGATAATAATAACCTCTATTCAATATATATCTATTTCTATTCAACATATGTACCTACATGTAAGCCAATTCACGATTCAACTAATTATCCAAACAAAATTATCGCGGAAAGAAAGGTCAACGGCTTTTGTATTTGGCTAGTCTAGAAAACAGCTATTAGATGACTAATGCCGCCTTAAAAAAGCCGTTAACGACTTTATGAGCTATTTTACAATACACGGAAGTGCAATTAATAAACATGGGTGTTTTAGTTCATCGGGCCATAAAAATGGAACGGTTTCAATGGGTGAATATCAGATTTCATGTTTTGCACTTGTCCACCCATGTTAACTTCATGAAAATTAAACTATAAGAGTCAGGCTTTTTTGTGGGTAAAGATCTTACTGGGAAGCAACATTGCCATCAAAAAAAGCAATGAATAATAATTCAGAAGTTATCAAAAAACATTTTTGAACTTTAAAAATCTAAGCTCTTTGGCGCGTCCACCACTGTGTTATTTTTTTTAAACAATTATAATTTTATTTTTTACTCCGAATTTGACGTCTCCAATTGTGTTTCCTGTATTTAGAAATGTTTAATTATACAAAACTCAACTAGAATATTTTTTGTAATTGTCTGGTCAAAAGTTATTGTAAAATCAATTTTGTCCTACCCAAAAACACCTCATTTCTTTGGCGTACTTGAACAGTCTCGCATTTTGTTATCATTTTACCTAGACTAGCCCCACCTCGCGTACCCGCTTCCTTTAATTGCCACCTAACATCCGACTGGTGCAAACCTGAGCATAGTTTGACGTGTTTCGGAAAAATATTTTATACATCACCGTTTGCGGATTTTTTTCCGCTAAGCGCCTAATTTCTTCGGCGAACGAATTCACAGTCAATTTCTACTTGAATTTTTTAATACTTTTTTAGTGAATGTATGCTGCGATTATCTACATCTATAGTTTTAATTTGAAATTATACTTTAAATACTTATGGATGTAAAAAAATATTTATACCCTAATCTCATTTCTTTGGCGCTAATTTCTTTGGATTTCTTTGGCATTTAGTGTCAAAGAAATTAGATTTAGCCATAGAAATTAGAAGTTCATTGACAATTTTCCCAAAGATATAGCACAAATATCGCTTTTATTAGATTTAATTGTTTTTGTAGATTGTTTTATTAATGATCATTCCTAAATCTATCAATAATACTAAAAAAAAAATCTTACGCTACATAACCATCAATAAAACGACTGTTTTTCTCTGTTCAGTTTAAATAAATGTTATATTCGGAGAGTTATATAAAATATAGCAAATATTGCAATTTGTTGTGTTTATATACTTAAACTTAATATAAAAAATGCAAACAAACATGTTTCAACATTTTAAATAAGTAACATTTTATCGTACAGAATCACATAAAATGGATACAACTATATTGTAAAGTCGAACCGATTCAATATCTAAATGGCGCGAAAGAAGAAGAAATCGGCAATTAAAATCAAACAAAAACTAAACAATGAAAGTTCCTGTTACTATGTAAAGAAACCAAAAATTCATATAATTAAAAAAAAAGCAACGAAAGATGAAAAGTTGAAAAAGAGCAAAGAAGCGTTTAGAAGATATTAAATCCTTTAGGTTTATCAAAAACAATGAAGAATTCAAACAAGAGAAAGGTACCACATAAGAAGAATTGAAAAAATGCTTTTTATGGGTTATAGAGAAGAATTGAAAAAAAGTTGTGTGAAACTTTTTAAAGGAATTTACATTTAAGAAAGTCTTAGATCGATCTGTAGCACAAAAGATGTGCAAATAAGAATTAGCTAATTAATGTACATATTTACTCGGTTTAAATGATAACCAAAAGTATCATAAAAAAAATTTGAGTCTTACAAGATACTTTTATTTCATTACTACACGGTGGTTGTAAAAAAACAATTTTTTGTTGATCGCGTATTACTTACATTTGTAAAATGTGTCACAAATATTTTATGTTATAAATATATAATATTTATTCAGAGTTTATGCCTATGATGGAAAAGATATTTTGATAACACTGTCAAATCTGTGGTATTATAAAAAAGACCGACATTACGTAGATTTTTGTGCAACAAAGTTTTTAATACAGGTAAAATATGATCTCAAATTTAGAGACTAACTTAACAAGTAGGTAACTTTGACAAAAATCGACGCTTGCGATTTAAATGCTTTTATTTTTAATTTTCTGCTTATCTTTTATATACCCCAACTATTTTTTTGGCGCATTTCTCTAATATATTTGACAAAATTTTGTTCATTTTCTAATTTTATTGGCATATTTTCTACTTTCTTTGGACCCACCCTAATTTCTTTGGCAATCAAATTTTTAAACTGCTAAAACTTAAAAAGTATTGGAGCTATTTTTGGCACAATAAGATATATTTTATTGAATTTAAGTCTTTTACAGGGTATGTTGTCCGAAATACTCGAAATATTGAAAAAAAAATGCGCCGCAGAAATGAGAAATTTTCAAACGAAATCTGATATTCACCCCAATGAATCAGTCCACTGGAAAAATTAACCTTTTAATCTTTGTGTCTTTTTAACTTTCTCATAAATGATGGTGCTGATTTCAATGTTTGGAAATCATTAGTCATTAATCATGGATGGATTGATATCGAATCAAGTTTGCCCGAACTAGTGAAAGAAAAAGTAAATTGAACATTTTCATTAATTACCTTAAACTCTTTTCCTCGTTTACAGAAGTAAATAAAAATTGAAACAGATACAGCAGGTACCTACAGTTTTTTTTTACATTTAAAAGTTTTTTTTTTCAAAATTGCTACTTACCTATTAACTTTGTGAAGGTAATAAATCCAGGAGTCCAAATATAACTTAACTACGCTATACTAATTATTATAAATGTGAAAGTGTGTTTGTTTGTTTGTCCTTCCTTCACGTCGCAACGACGGGACCGATTTGGATGAAATTTGGTATAGAGATAGTTTGAGACCCTGATGAGACATACGATACTTTTTACCCCGATATTTCCACGGGATCAGGTTTTCCACGGGTCAAACCAGTTTTTTCAATACTTCTATAACTATAACTACCTATGTATAGTACCATCGGGTACGCAAATTCTAAGACTACGCGGGACGAAGTCGCGTCAAACGGCTAGTATCTTATACTTTAAATGCCCTAAGCTTATATATTTCTTTATTTCTTTATACGATCTCCGAAACCGGTCTAACGATTTGGACGAAAATTGGAATATATGTGTTTTGGGAGGCGACAAATCGATCTGGCTAGGTTTCATATCGGGAAAACTTATTTTTACCTATTTTCAGCCGAACAAAGCTCGGTTATTGTTAAAGTCCCTTGCGGCCATTTTGCGGAAATGTTTTTTTTTTTTATGGTAAACTTTGTGAAGTTAAAATCTAAAACTTTCTTTCGCGACGTTTATTTGATACATCTGTACAGCGTAGTCTGCATTACTTAGTGAGATGATTCACATGGTATCTAAAACCGTTCTATTTGCAACTCACTATGTAAACATTCTTTATTCTCGGAGTTGCCGTGAACCGCTACCATTGCCCGTGGGTGGACGGGTTTACGATGAAAAAAACGCAGATTTTGACGTGATATATTAATATAGCGTAGCGATATTGCAATATGTGTTTCCTTTTCTTATTACAGTTACTATTTTCCCGCGAATACGTAAATATTCAAGTGTAAGATCGTCTGAACTCGCGTCTGAACTTGAAAATTAAAAGAAACTATCAAGTCGAGGGGACTATATAAACGATACCGAACACAAAATAACGATTTTTAGAATAATTGTCTGTATGTATGTAGGTATGTCCGGATTTAACTAGAAAACTACTGGACGGATTGCAACAAAATTCTTATGGGGGTATTTTATACCACTGATCAACATATAGGCTACTTTTTATCCCGGAAAATGCATAGTACCCGCGGGAATGCTATTAACGAATTCCACGCGGACGAAGTGGCAGAAGCTAGTTACTAATATAAGAAAGATAAAGAATGTACAAAATACCATTCCTCCATTTAGTTTTATTACCTACAGCCCAGTTAGTAGTTAACGCATACTGCACTACCAATATTAAGTATACCTACGTACGCACGCAAAATTACAACGGAACTTCCTACTTCACACCTGTAGTTTACAAACAGATGGTCAAAAATAGGGCATCATTTACGTAACTGAGACCGTTCAGTATCTGAACGATGCATTATTCAGATCCCAAAGTACCTGAATAGATTCTGCGAACTGAATAGACTCAAGCACGATAGGACAAGTGGCTTTACATAATTTGCCCATTCAATAATGCGTTAGCGTATACGTTGGGCAAGATTGTCAATGTTCGACTCTATTTCTTTTAAGTTAAAGCTGAAAAAGTGACTTTCCCTGACCTTAGATGTCCTTGTGAATTGCGTTGGTGTTAAAGTCGGATGACTTTAACACCAACGCAAGTCACAAGGATGAGTATAGCACGACACAACTTAGAAGGCGCGAGGATTAAGCTATAATAGACTCTACATCTACGGCTTAAGCGCTTCGACGCGCGCCTTCTAAGTTGTCGTGCTAAACATAGGTAGTTTGCTTTTGAAAGTATAAAAGGGTCCAAAAAGCCAGCAAAAGCTAATTTCAGATTAGGTACCGTCAAAGTCAAAGAGATGTTTACACTTTTGGACCTCAATACATCGGAAAGTGTAAACAACTCTGACATCTAAGTAGGTACAATCACGGTCCTATAATCAGTCGGTCCTATGCAGTCATATAAAATACAATTTGAAGCGAAAGCATAGTAATGATTATGAAATAGCACATGCAGGTGCGAAAAGTTTGTCATTTTATCACGAGTCCCTAGTTATGTTGGCGCGAGCGAAAGCGAGCGTTAACACTAGGGACGAGTGAAAATGACAATTTCACACGTGTATCAAACGACATTTTTTAATACATTTGCGAAAAAAAAAATAAAGAAATAAACGAACAGGATGACGCTCAATAAACTTTACGCACTAGTTCGTAAAAAACAACTTTAGGCACGCTCACTAGATGTCAAAAACAAAAAGCGCTCGTTCGGAAATGACAAACTTTTGGCACGTTAAACAAACAGGTAAGTATCGAAATGTTTACTTTTTGAGCAACTGTATTAAAAACTAACTATAAACACAGAATCCGTATCATTGGTCTGGACTAATTGAAGACCGATTCTTCACGGCAATTTTAAATCTTCAGATCGCTTTGGACCAATGGCTGATGTATGGTGATGATTTTTAGGGTTCCGAACCTCAAGAGGTAAAAACGGAACCCTTTTAGGATCACTCGTGGTCTGTCCTGTGACCCAAAGACGACCGTGTAACGAAAATAAATGAATTTTAAACATAGACCCTATTTTTGGAGGCTTAATTTGAAAAATATTAATGAAGTTTTTCAAACTATATCGTGTGACATATCAAATGAAAGTAATTCTTATGAGGATCTCATTCATATATTTTTTATTTCTTTTTTTGTCAATACTTTTCGAGTTATTTAAAAAAAATAGGCGAAAAATGACCCCCCTCCCCCCCCTATCTCCGAAACTACTAGACCTAAAATTTTGGAAAAAATACGGAGGATAGTTAATGACCTATAGATTACAGGAAAATTATTAAGAAGTCCATGGTATTTGAAATCTATCATATAATAGAGCTTATCCTGTAAAACGGTTTTAAAATGGCGTCATTCAAAATAATCAAGGGTCGGAAAACTCTCCACGCGAGTTGAACTCGCTTCTTGGCCGGTTTTATTTTAACATAACACAACACAAGACGAAACTAACTCATCGTAGAGAGCTGAAGTGCAGAATGTACCTACTCTTAGGTTCCTAAAGTACTATTGTAGGGGCACTAAGAGATAATTTCCAGAAATTCCAACGAGGACGGAAAAAATGAGAGTTAATAATCTTAATAATATTTATTTACCAGAAAAATATGCAGAATACAGTCATAGAAATAATAGGACAACAAGTTGATTTACGAAAGTTACATTAGTTGGCAGCGGTTTCCGCACTAGACTCTGGGCCTGTACCTATCGCTGAGCCCAATGAAGACATTCTAAAATTAATAATCTAACTAATTATACTAAATATATATTTTAGAACACTTACAAAAAACAGTTTCAGGAAATAGATACAATAAGTTAATTAGAACTGAGCTTTATAGTAAGTACCTACCTATGTTAATGTTTATGCGCATACGAAGTCGTGGGCAAAAGGAGTGGCCGCAGATAGCTAAACCCTAAGATACAAACGCTATAACTATGTGGAATATATTTGAGAGCTAAATCATGGAATGGCAGGTCCCTCGGTTTCCAGGCGCCATTGAAATTCCTACCACAGCCCAAGATCTACGGGCAGTAATTATTTAGTGCGCCGCGCAGTATTGTTGTACCGTGATTGGGTGTCACGCCGAGCAATTGACAGCGCAAATGTAATTACGCCGAGACAGCCTGCGTTATTGATGGCACTGCGATATCCAGATGGCATTAGATGCATGGCATTAATATGGCGCGTGGATTAAGGTAATAATGGTCTCTTTTGGTCTAGGGGGTCGACCTAAAAATAACTAATTAAAAGTAGGTACTCACGCATCTGCGAATTTATTCAAAGATATGTGTGAAGTCCCCAATCCGCACTGGACCCGCGTGGGGACCATAGCTCTTGTGATAAGAGGCCCGTGCCCAGCAGTGATACGCAAATAGGCTCAAGTAGTCGGTACTCACTTTTCTCGTTGTAGAACAGGTACATCGATTTATTAATAGCAGTAAACAACGGACCAAACACTGGTCCAAACGGACAGCGACTGTGTCTTCTACCTAAAGGGAACCCAACTGTGTCAATGTACTGATTAAAGTGACTCAAGCATTTGTTTATTTTTAGTCTACGATCAAACCTTTTACAATGAACAAACTAATAATGTTTGCAAACAATCTTTGTTAGTCGTAACAATACTTGTCAATTAGCTAATATGTTGCTTTGCTATTTGCTGTGCTGAAGATTTGAAAAGGTTCCGACATTGTACAGTATGGATGATATATGAGTAAGTAATATTTAAGAGCCATAATGTTCAAACAGCTGGACTTATATTTTTCAAATATAGGTACCTAGATAAGAACACATTCTTTATTAACTCAGCTATCAAACATTCACACACATCATTCTTATAACACCTTTTGTGCGTCAGTGGTTAAAAAGTCACACCTCGATTAAAATTCAGTGTCACTCTTAAGACGAATCTAACGACACCTCACAAAGTAAAATCATACACATACATACATACATACATACATACATCATACCCCGAAAAACAGTACCCTCCTTGTCGGATAAAAATGAAATTGAGTTTTATGGAATACTGCGAAAGCATGAATCAAATTTGAAAGTTTGAACATAATCACATCCTGATGACTTAATTATGATGGATAAGTAGGTCTAGCCGCTCTCATGCCGCCCTAAGCCGTGGTAGCCTAGTGGTTTGACCTACTGCCTCTCATGCAGAGGGTCAAAGGTTCAAATCCGGCTCGCAGCTCTGAAATTATGTACGTGCGAAATTCAAATTGAATTGACCATCGAGCTTTTCGGTGAAGAAAAACATCGTGAGGAAACCTGCACGCATCTGCGAAGTAATTCAAGGATGTGTGTGAAGCCCAATCCGCACTGGGCCCCGCGTGGAGATTATAGCCCAAATCCTCTCGTGATGAAGGCTGCTATGGTGGACGTCGCCCTAAACACCTGTATTTCTTTATTTTATGCCCTATCTCGATGGTGGGCTGTAAACCTCAATTTTATCTTCAACGTGGCTGACCCAGGTGTTTCACGGCTCACTTAGAGTAAACTTTTAGACTTTACTACCCTCCTCCTGCAAATAAAATAGTACCTACGTCCGTGTGAAAGGTAAATTTCTTAGCGACTTTTAACAGCGGCCACTTCGTTATTATTAGTTCTTTGTAAAAGATATACAGGCACTTGTTTAATGGAGCTCTGATATAAAAATGTTATACGTTATTTACATTTTATAACAATGATATAAAACTAGCTAAACCAAGGTTAAAATATAAACTCCATTTTTACACCCTTGAGGCTTATATTAAATGAACTCATACTGTAATGTAAACAACAATAGCCTATACTTTCGCCCCACTTTTGGGCATAGGCTTTCTCTCGTCTCGAGAGTGCTTTGAGCTAAAAGTCCCCACGCGGGTCCAGAACTTCACATCCTTGAATTACTTCGCAGATGCGTATTGGTTTCCTAATCCTTACTAACGAGCTTTATTGCTTCCGTTGACCGGTTCGCGTACGTTTTTTGTTATGATAAATAATAACAAACAAAGTCAGCCGAGGTAAATACATAGGTATCTGTATTCTTGTCAAAAATTTCCAGTGATAATACATAGAATTAATTTATTTGTCCTACAGAATCCCACCCGACTCGTCAATGTCTGCGATGCGCGTCATTTTCCACCGCTACAATTTTATCCATGAAACAATCGGTTCGCTTCTGTTTGAGTCACACAGCTGGATAGTAGTCGAAACTTTATGACAGCCGAAGCGTTAAAACATTTTGATGTATGCGAGCGCGAGATCAGTGACAGCTAAATTGAGGGTTGTAAAATAAATTGTACCTATTGATGTATGTGCGTAAATGTGAAATAGAGCTAAGTAATCAAAAAAATATCTTGTTTGCTTTGTTCTATTCCTCTAGTTCCAACGTTTATTTTGTACTTTTTTGCATTGTAAAAGCATCAGGTTCTATTTTGATTGCTTTTAAGAATAGCAAAACCTCATATGGCATTGAACTTGTTATTCAATAATTTTCCTTGTGCCCCGTGAGATGCTCACAATACTCATATCTTTACTTCTCATTGTGTGCGATCATGCGAAGTTTCTCGAACATGCCGATATATTATATGACGATTATATGACTTGAGAGAAAAGATCCATTTTTATATGAGGCTTCATCCCTACGTCGTATCCTAGGATGGCCTGCTTCACAGCCGGATTTACCTCACAGCTCCACACAACGGTGCAAATACTGAAAAAAATTGCTCAAGAAATCCAAACCACGATCCTCTGTATTTTTCATTTCTAGTAGTCCAGTTCACAAAGGATCAAAAAGAGACTCTCTCTGCCAAAAATATAACGTAAAATATTTACAATTTACCTACTTCTTACAAAATAATTTACAAGCCCTAAGCTGTCGGCAGCTTAGCTCGAACTTCGCAACCTTGCAGATAAATAAAAATAATGGAAACTAGGGAGATTTCTCAGTTCGTTTCAGCATACTTAAGTGTGGTATTGTGGCTGCTTTTAATATGGTAATAAGGGTTGTTGCAACTTTGTTCCAAGAGCATAATAGAATTTCAAAGGGAAGGAATGAAGAAATAGTATGTTCATTCATAAGCGATCTGATTTCACACAATGTTCTACGTAAGGAAAGGAGAAATACAAATGTAATATCGTCTGATTGCAAAATTAACGTACCTATAATTTGTATTTCTCCTTTCATTACGTAGTACATTGTGTGTTGTCTCTAAATAATGATACAGAGAGACACAAAATTTAAACTGGAAAAATATGAAACAGAAATATAAAATAAGGAGTCAAATGGTATCAAAATTTATGTTTCTGCGTAGTATGTATCGCACCGGTTTAGTTGTGTTACCTATGTTTACAATGTTTTTTTTGAACTTTGAAATTCTGGCGATTACAAAAATATGAAAATATTTATACCCATTTTATACCTAATTGAATTGAATTTGACGTTGTCATCGATGACATCATGACTGTCATCATTGTTTGATTTATTGGAAAAAAAAATCTTCGCGCCCAAACCGCCAAAGAATATATGGCCGAGTTTTAAAAAAATCATGTTTATTTTAAACAAAATACAACACAGTGCGGAATTCATCTAATTACATTTTAAGTAATAAGATAAATAGTGAAATATCCCGCCCGATAAAGAATAACGCAATAAGAGCACGAGTGAATTAAAACGAACATAAACACATAGTAACGGAGAAATGAGTTTTCCACTTTTCATTACGCGAGCGGAAATAGCGGAGCTTAGCGAAGCCTTTTGGGGTTCCGACGGACATAAATGCCTTTTATTACTAAAGAAAAAGAAACAATCTTTTAGACATAGGTCTAAATATGCAGCAAATAGGACCCGTCATGCTTAATAAGAATAATTAAATATGTAATAGTACATTACTACAGAGGCCGACAACTTCCATTCCCCGCCGATGTATGAATAGTGCTTTTCTCAAACATGCAATGAAATAAATGAATAAAATAATATTGTATTATAATATATTTTGTCTTTTTTGCATAAATAAAACTGCGATACCTATGTAGCAAATATGTTTCACGTTTTTTTAATAGCTGTATTGGCAGAATGTCATAGCGAACCATAGAGTAAATATTGCTTGTAGCTTTTTTTAAATGGCGGAATGCCAAGATGCTGTGTCACAAATTTCTCAAATGGAAATTTAAAAAAAGTGAGTTGCCGGCCTTGGCCTGCAACGTTTGTATGAAATTTCAGTATAGACCAATTGTCTAGCCGCGCCTGAAACGTGGTACTTCCCAGGTTAATAAGATGAACATAATATCAATATTTCACTGCATATTTGAGAAAAAACTACTTACTGTGATTGTGTTTGTGAGAACCACATTATTTAGTCTGTGGAATTTACTATCTCCGTTCGAGTATAACCTTTTTTTATCCTCTCCTGACCTTTTTTCTTTTCAAATTCCTCTTTTTCCGTCTTTTTAAATTCCTTAATTTCGTTTTCCCGTTTTACTTGTCTGGCTGAATGCGCCAGGAGCGCAATGTCATAAAAAAAAAAACAAAAGCAGCATATGTGTGACTATATTCCATCTTTCTGCGGAAAAATTCCGGTCGAACCGGATTTTCCACTCCATTTCTCATTCAATCCGTCTTATTAGCATAATCTAGTCGCATCCGGAACGTCCAGTAGATCCGTGACGATGGAGATTTAAAATAGATATCTTTCTCAGTTGCTCGCAGGACTGAAGGCCGATGGGGCCAGAAAGTTCTCGAGTGGCGTCCGCGAACCGATAGACGAGCTGTCGGTAGGCCTCCAACAAGATGGAGTGACGACTTTGTAAAGGTCACGGGAACGCGGTGGATGCGAGTGACACAAGACCGGTCTGAGTGGCGCGCCTTGGGGGAGGTCTATGTCCAGCCGTGGACGTCCATTGGCTGAAATGATGATGATGATGATGATCTTTCTCAGTTATTCATTACTATATAACGGGATATCTAATACTAGCCGTTGCCCCGATGCCCACAACTTCGCCCCGCGTAGATTTTGAATTTGTGTACCTTTGCTACGATAGTATACCTATAGACAGTAATAGAAGTTCGACCGCGGAAAACCCGTCCGTTCTCGAGGAAATATCGGGATTAAAAGTTTCAAATCCCGTTACCAAGCATGTTATTTTCAGGGTCTCAAGCTATCTCCATACCAAATTTCATCAAAGACGGTCCAGTCGTTTTGACGTGAAGGTAGGATTAAACAAACAAACACACTTTCACATTTAGAATATTAGTATGGAGTATGGACAGTATGTAGTACTATTAAATATTCTGTGGTATGCATTAATCATTTTGTGAGAGGTCATAAACCAAAGTAACTTCGGTGTATTTTTTTTAGAGTTGGAAATTTCATTCGGTGGGTGGAGTATTGGATGGAGTTTAACTTTAATGGAATATGTGTAAAATTTTCCAGCTTAAGTCATGATTATTTTTATCAAAGCCATTTTGATCAAACGAATGAGTAAACTTTAAGCGTCAGTTGACAAGACAAAGAGACTCTATGGAAGATTAAGCGGTGAAACAAGCTTGTGAAGTAAATATTTGACGACAAGTTTAGCTCAGCTGGTCTCTGCCCCTGCCCACAGTTTCGACGGTCGCGAGTTCGAATCCCGTCCCGCTAAGGGCAAACTTTGTGTGATGAGCTGATGAGCACGAATGTTTGTGCGCGAGTCATGGAGGTTTAGTATTTATATATATTTGTATTTCTTTAGACAAGAATTTATATAGTTGTCTAGCACCCACGGTAAAAGCTTTGTTCAATTTGGGGCTGGTCAATATGTGTAAAATGTCCCAATATATTTATTTACTAATTTATATTTAAAACCCCCGTTTTCGTCCCATTATTTCGCCCAGAACTGGCGTGTTCGATTTCCATTGCTCTCTTGCCCCAGTGCTCTTCAATGAGCGTGTTGATTCGGGCGATAGTGGCCGTCGAATGACAAACTACCCGCTTATGCAGATCGCAATACATGTTTCCGAATGGTTTGAATTATAAAGTGCATTTCTCTGACAAAATAAACTATGTAATAAGTATACTCGTGCAAACTAGATAGTAATGACTAATGAGATCTTTGAGCAAGCTACGCTGATTTTGAATTGTACTAAGAGACCGCGCCCACGGGTGACTTTTGTACACTGCGGACTAAACAGCAACAGCAGCTGCGGACTAGTCTAGTACTGGGATTAGAGAAAATTACAGGAAACTTAGTTTTATCACTTTCTAATAGAATGACAACGTCTTGATTCTTATATCTTACTTCAGTTTACAGCAAACAGGTTCAAATAATTGTACAAGTAATTTGGAAATTATCGTTTCTTTCTCAGTTCCGAAATTGTCAAATTAAAATATCATTGTATAATCTGTAAAACGAAAATACAAGGTTATTGATTCTCTCTAGGAAGCCACAATAAAACCGATCCAACGAATTAGTCTTATCGTGAAGAATCGGTGAGATAAATTTGTCTTAGGAAGGTTTGTTAACTTATCTAAATTATCTTTATTTAGGTAACTTCCCTTTTGTATTCCTTCTAATTCATAAGGATTCTCTACCTTTGTATTAATCTATACTTATTTACTACATTTTATTTTGATGTCAAAGAATTTTGAATTTTAGAGGAGGCAGCAGAAGATGACGATGTATTAGGTACGTAATGGAAGCAACTGCGTATAAAAAGATATTATTACCTTACCAAGAAATAGTATTTATTAATATATTTTTTACTACGAAATGGTAATAAAATCGGGCAGTAAGCAAAAAGCCACAGGCTCCCCAAATTATGCCGCCATCTTGTCGGCGCGACGCAACCATTTGCATTTTTTGCCACCATTTCTCTGGTTTTTTTGTTCAAATCCGCAGTACATGTTCTATCTGCAAGAATAAAGCGACAATTCCAAATGGGTTAAAAGTATAGAGAAGGGAACGAGCGCCAATATAAAAAAAAATGCATTTTGTTACTCAAACTGCATTGGGCTTTTGGAACTCATGAAGCCGATAACGGCTAATCTAGGATTTTGTTAGGCTCCTCCAAATAAAGCTATGGACGAAATAGATTTTCAATGGAATGGATGGATTTTAATGGAAGCCACTACCTACCTAAGCTACTACGCTACCACGCCAAGTGGTACCACCTACCGCCTCTCATGCAGAGGGTCGGGGGTTCGATTCCAGCTCGCACCTCTTGAATTATTTGTGTGGGAAATTCTATTTGAATTTACCACTGAGCTTTTCGGTGAAGGAAAACATCGTGAGGAAATCTGCACGCATCTGCGAAGTCATTCAAGGATGTGTGTGATGTGAAGTCCCCAATCCGCATTGGGCCCGCATGGGGAATATAGCCCAAAACCCTCTCGTGATGAGAGGAGGCTTGGGCCCAGCAGTGGGCCGTAAATAGGCTGTTCTGGATGGATAGCCGCAAATTTCGATGGATTGTGTTTATTTGTTTAGACAAAGAAATACACTAGACATATACTGACGCATCTGCTTTTTGGAAGCGTTCTCAATACACTTGCTCAGAAATCTGTGATATGAAAACTTTGATAATGAATAGAGTCGTATGTAGCGCTTTGAGAATAAGCCGAGACTTTAAATACGAGCGGTTTCTAAGCAATGTGTGTTTTATGATCGCCGAGATTGGAAACAGGAAATCTAATTTCATTTCATTCTAAAACTGTGGTTGTGTGATCAAAAATGTGGTTATTGAAACTCATGGAACTGGAACATAGTCTCCAATTTCGAATTCTCAGTGAGTGTTTAAAATGGAGGCTTATAGGAAGTCTCATCAAAAACACAAATAAAACATAAAAACTCACAAAGCCTTAATTAAGATCAAGCAGATACATTGATCCAATTCCGAATCTGACTGAAATATAAAACGAATGATCTCACTGCAATTTAACGGACTTTTTAATTGAAATTGCGATTCTGCGTTCCGCTGCGCTTTCTTCCATTAGCTCGGGAAAATCCAGTAGTTTCAAGGCGTTGATTTAATTTTGCGGAAGTTATTATCTTTACTGCGGTTCGTTGCTTCTTGTTATTTTCTTATTCTTAACTGACCGCAGCAATTGACCTCTACCAATAAAATAATATATAAAATGAGAAAACAAAAGGTCGTAACTTTAATTGTTGCATATTATTGTTAGTGACGTCTAATAGTCGCAGATAGAACTTTATTAATAAAAATACATATATATCATTTACCACAGCTACAAACACATTTTATTAAAACACCTAATAGTACGGCTGTTCTCGTGAAAAAGGTAAAGGGAATGTGGAGGTTCCTAAGTTAAAGTCAGGATACGTATAAGCTTTCAGAGATTGACATTTCTTTAAAGTTAATCTGAGGCAAGTTATTTTTAGAAAGCTAACATTTCTCTGCTGTTGTCATTAACAATCTAAACAAATGAAACCCGCGATACATAAATTAACTTGTTAAGATTTTCGGCTTGATAAACTTTGGAGTAGTTAAACAGTTGGACCGGGTAATTCGTCATAGCCCGCATTATTAATTACGGTTTTAACATAGATCTAACAAAGCGTGATGAAGTGTAGATTTAGCCAAACAAGTCGTTATTAATATAATAATAAAAATTGTACTGACCGCCTTTGTGAGTTGATTTTAATCCGTACGTTGTAAAAGGAGTACTACAAATTAAGGTTCGCATTTACTCTCGTCATATGTAAGTATCGTTTATTGCTCTCAAATAGGACCCCAATTACGTTTCATAATTAGGTCTTACTGTGTATGAAGCCGTGGTGGCCTAGTGGTTTGACCTGCCGCCTCTCATGCAGAGGGTCGCGGGTTCACGGATTTGAACCCGCGACCCTCTGCATTTTGTTTCTCAAACTGCATTGGGCTTTTGGAACTCATGAAGCCGATAACGGCTAATCTAGGATTTTGTTAGGCTCCTCCAAACAAGGCTATGGACGAAATAGATTTTCAATGGAATGGATGGATTTTAATGGAAGCCGTGGTAGCCTAGTGGTACGACCTACCGCCTCTCATGCAGAGGGTCGGGGTTCGATTCCAGCTCGCACCTCTGAAATTATTTATGTGCGAAATTCAATTTGAATTTACCACTGAGCTTTTCGGTGAAGGAAAACATCGTGAGGAAACCTGCACGCATCTGCGAAGTAATTCAAGGATGTGTGTGAAGTCCCCAATCCGCACTGGGCCCGCGTGGGGACTATAGCCCAACCCTCTCGTGATGAGAGGAGGCCTGTGCCCAGCAGTGGGCCGTAAATAGGCTGTTGTAGTAGTTGTAGTATATGAAGTTACTAGCGTTTGCCCACGACTTTTACACAAAACCCCTTTTGTGACTCTTTAGGCGGAAAATTTACAAACTACCTACTTTCTTATAGTGCTCAATTAAGTACTCCATCAGACGAACGTTTGTGACACATTACATTTTTCTAGGCCCAGCGGTTTTAGCTGTGCGCTGATCTATCAGTCAGTCGCTCATCAGTGAGTTTCTTGTTTTATTAAATACATACATATAGCTTTTACATATACCTACGCATAAAAACTAACATCCAAAAATCCATTTTTCCCCAATTTCATGGGAATTGCGGGAAATCCTCTCTTTGTGCTCCCGTACACTCCCAAAGATAACTAAATACGTTTTTATGCGTGAAAGCTGGCTTTCTAAGACCAAGAGTTTCGGCGGTGCATTGTCATCAGTTCAGTAACAGAAGAGTGAAACCCTAAAAACAGTTTCGAAAGAATATGTTTACCGAGTGAATATGTTTTGTAATCAATAACGAATTTAATTATAAACATTCTAAGCTAATTCAGAACAATAAAAATCTATTTGTGTGTCTGAGGTTCAGTGAGTTGTGTTACTCGTTATATAAGTATATCGATTTTCCTCACCCCACATAGTTTTAGTTACTGTAATTCACAGCATTCTTCCATTGCCTTCAAAACTGCTGGCGAGCATTTAATTTTTGATTTATTATTTAGTTATAACCATTTAGATACCTACTACAAGTACAATCCCCGGACTCTTGAATAACAATCAAAGTTGTCTCTCTCCTAAAACATCTACCGATTAGTCAAAAGGTCATCGACGTAACTCGAAAGTTCTAGAACAAACAAGTCCTTATAAAAGATTCGATTTATCGTTCTTTACGACTTGGGCATATCTCAAGTTTGTAAGTTACGACAGATGATTATTGTTGGTACAATGTCAGCCAGATGTTAAATATGTATACTAAGGATATTTAAACTGAAATATGAAAGAATTTATCCAATGATTTACGACTACTGGTACAGCCTATCTGCGTCCCACTGCTGGGCACAGGCCTCCTGTCATCACGAGAGTGTTTGGGCTATAGTCCCCACGCGGGCCCAGTGCGAATTGGGGACTTCACACACATCTTTGAATTACTTCGCAGATGCGTGTAGGTTTCCTTACGATGTTTTCCTTCACCGAAAAGCTCAGTGGTAAATTCAAATTGAATTTCGCACATAAATAAACTTAGAGGCGCGAGCCGGAATCGAACCCCCGAGCCCCCGACCCTCGGCATGAGAGGCGGTAGGTCGAACCGCTAGGCCACCACGGCTTATCCAATGATTATAATGTTTTATTTAAAATATAAAATCTTTTAATTCTAATAGGTAAGTACATCACGTCCTCCGTTGTGGCCATATAAAAGCGTCAGTTTTATTCAAAACGTCGCATCTCGTATAAATTAAACATTTATTGATCATGCCTTATTCATGCCGAAAGAGAAAGAATTAAATAGTTAAGCTCAAAGAAAAAAACAATTTCAAAAGCATTATCCCTCTCACTCTCTCTTCAACCTATATCCACCCAATGCTGAGTGTAGCATTATAATTTAATTTAATTGGGTACATATGCGTTTTTCATTCATATTCTGTTCACGTTTTGTTCCTATTCAAAATGACGCTCCTGATTTTCACCAATCACCATTATTAATTAAATATTACAAATATTAAGCCTCGAGCACTCTGCAGTACCTACTTCCCGAATCTATATGTGCATTCTTAATAGATACTGCAGCGGGAAAGTCGCGCAAACGAAATCCCTTTGTGGCAATGCCCCCAATTCGAGCTCAAAGCGACGAAGTCCCCATCGGCGCCTGTGATCGGCTCTGCTGCCTACAAAGAAGTCAAGTATCTCGATATTTTCTGAAAATTGTTTATTTATAATATTTTTCTGAAATGTTCTTTACCTATTGAAAAATGTAAATATATCAGATACATTTTCCTAAGTAAGTATATTTTTTATACTCACCTAAATTTTTTTTTGCTAGAATTTTGTATTACAAAAGTTATACATTTCAATCCATCAGTTTGGTACGACTGCGCGAGATTGATTGTAACCTTTGTTGTACAAAATTCTTGTAGAAAAATGAAAATAATAAAAACTACATTATAGGTAATTCCTAATGGACAGATAGTTAAGATTGATGTTTTAAAAAGTTATAACTATTATAACAAGACCTTAAAATAGGGACACGTTATTTTCATCGATCTGGCATCAATCGAGATCGACAGACAGAACTGATGCGTATAACTAATAGATTAAATATTATGGATTGCTTTTGCCCACGTCTTCGCCCGCATCGTGGAATTCGGTTATCGCGTTCCCGCGGGAACCATTCGTTTTTTGGGAATGAAAAGTAGCCGTCCTTTCCCGGGACTCCAACTATCTCCGTACCAAACACCCAAAACAGACATAGTTACTTTTCGCATTTATAATATTAGTATGACTTAGAAATTTGCCATATGTTTATAATGTAGAAAAATGATGTTCTCCCGTATTTTTAAACTTTCGCGTTTACTAAACATTATACAAACTATACGACGGGTCGTCACGCGATAAAAACGCGACGACGTTTCGATCAAATTGCATCGGCCGTGGTCGCGGATATAGACTGTCTCCGCGAACTCTAATCTAAATAATAGCCTTTTTGAGTTTTCATATAGTAGACAATCCGTCGTATAGTGTGTATAATGTGTTCTCCCGTATTTTTTTCGAAATCGACTTACATGATTTCTGCGTATGGCAGTGGCTCTGATTGCAAGAAACTCGAGTAGTGATAATTCGTAGTGCATCTGGACCAGAGGTGGAAGTCTGTCTGGTTTTCTCGTTCGTAATAACGTTTTCAGCTGGCTTTCTCATATAATAAGGTTTCGTGAACGAATTGAGGGAAACGAGATAGGCAACCTCTTATATAGTAGTTACATTATAGGATCACAGACAATCGAAGATCTTCATCAAAAACATAAACAGGGAAAGACCGGCCATAGGACACAGTAGGAACAATTGAAGATAAGCCATCGGAATAATTACAGGACACTGCACACTGAACAGACACCTAACTACTCTATAGATAAAAGATGACCCAAGATGCCCAGAATGTGGCGAAGAAGAAACGGGAATATATTTACTAGCAAAATGGCCATCATACGCAATGGCGAGATGGGAAAGAACCGGAAGGGACACGCTAGATGAAGGTGACCTACAAGGCCTAACGATAGGGAAGTAATAGGGCTTCTGCAAGGCTACAGGAAGGTTCAACGGGGCGACGGCGCTGGGAGCGGATAACCCGTAATCCCAGGGAAGAGCGAGGAAATGGGTGAAATGGTTCCGAATGGAGGACCGATCACCCGACTGAAGCCAGGCAGTCGTACCCATTTGTAAATAATAATATAGTTGTATCACTCCATCTTGTTGGAGGCCTACCGACAACAGCTCGTCTACCGGTTCGCGGGCGCCACTCGAGAACTTTCTGGTCCCATCGGCAGTCAGTCCTGCGAGCAATCTGCCCCGCCCACTGCCACTTAAGGTTCGCAATAAAGTCTTAAGGTCGCGGGAACGCGGTGGATGCGAGTGGCACAGGACCGGTCTGAGTGACGCGCCTTGGGGGAGGCCTATGTCCAGCAGTGGACATCTATCGCCTGAAATGATGATGATGATTAACTGAATTTACTCTAGGAATATGACTTTTCAACATATCTTTGTAGGAAATCCATATACTTATAAACGCGAGGAATTCCTCATCCTTATCTTTTTTTATTGCAATATAGGTTTTGGGATGCGAATGACACTCATGTCAACAAATTGAGATGTAACTAAAAATATGAAAGAAACTTATAAAATTACAAGTACAATACTTGATAATGTGTTTTTAAGAGGAAAAAGTTCTTCTCGGAGGTTAAACATTCAAAACCTTTTACAAAGTCTCCAAAACAGTAGGGACAAACTTGATTCTTTGTTCGACCCAAAAAAAGCGATCTGAGAATTATGTTTTAGAAGTCCTTTTACATAGGAGTTCCTGACTTGGTGATTTATAAGCGTTCGCCAACAAAAAACATGATTTAATACGTACCGATTTGAGTTCTCAAAGTAGACAGCGGTATATCTGGTACTGCATACAATCTTGCTTATACAGTTGTTAACCTGTAAAGAGGGTTCGAAGTTACTTCTGTGAAGATATTAGTTTTTTATATACTCTCACAAAGACGAGTGTAACCACACCTCACAAGCTAAAATCCATCTCAGCATGTTGGCTATAGAGAGTGCCAAAAAGAACTATACATTCATACATACATACATACATACAATCGAAAAACATAACTCTCGTTTTTACACAGTCGGGTAAGAATTAATGGGAAGGTTAAACATTTTTTCTAATAATTCGATATTAGTAATGAAATAGAAACTGTCGATTCGGAACGGTATTGGTTAAATCATGGAATAGTAAACACAAAAACAAAATCTATTCAAAACTAAGAATGTATCTAAGTAATAACCAAATTTCCCCCCGGACACTAAAACAGCTGTTACTTCCCTGTCGAAAACAAAGGGGGGTATTCAAATTCTGTAATCACGATAAAGTGCATGAGATTCGGCGAACGTTCACAAAGCTCGCTTGGTACAGCACAATAGACTCTTTGAAAATGATTCCAAGTACACGTATTTTATACGCTGTCTACGTAATTTTAATAATTATTGGTTTTTACTCTGTTAACATTATTTTGTTATATATTCAATATGAATTATTGACCAACTAGGTAACATAAATCATATTTCGACGGAAGCACTAGACTGTTTCTGCGAAATAAAGTCTCTAACAATATGAAACTGTTTTCTGAATTATTTGCACAAGTTTTTCTACCGGTCTAACTGAAAATTAGCGCTGCGGTTCCGTACCCAAGAATATTATATTGTTGAGCTGGTTGCCTGTTTAAGCTGTGTTTTAAACAGACTGTAAATGTAGATAATTGTTTTTGTCTATCAAACAGGTTCTTTCTTGGCTGTATAAATTAAGTCACATACACGAAAAGTGAGAAACCATACATTATCGTCCCTTTCATTTCCCATGTGAGTAAAAGAACAAACGCTGCACGAATGCGATAAGCGTCCGATAGAGGTCAATTACAAACTGTTGTTCAGTGTATTTCAGATGCACTGTGCACCAAAACAGATAACAACGATATTTAACCACTTCGTGTGCCAACGTCTCCGTTTTTCATACAATACGAACATGCCCAGTGGCAACGCGGCAATATAAGGTTTAAAACTATAACCGGACTTAATGCTTAGAAGAGTAACGCACTTGAACATCACTTAAGAACATTTCCACTTGCGTTTCTAAAAGAAATTGTTTCTAAACGACCAATTACATTAATGAAGGTAAACAAACTTTAACATACATTACACGTATTAAATGAACAATGTGACACAAAAAAAGCCAGATAACCTGGCCGAACAGTTGAATTTTGTGAAAAAAAGTCCTATTTTTAGTCTTCTGAATTCAAACCTTTTCACCAGGAATAGTAAAGTTTCGAAAGAGATTTTATTTTATTACCCGACTGCGCACCGCAAAGGAGGGTTATGTGTTTACCTGTCTATGTATGTATGTATGTATGTATGTATGTATGTATGTATGTATGTTTGTTCCTTTGTGGCACACTAGAGATCAAACGCGTGGGTCGATTTTAATGAATCATACGTCAATCGATTCGTCTGAATTGCGCGAGTGTCACTGAAGATATGAAATTTATCAAAATTCAAAATGGCGGCTACCAGACGCCATATTGTACAAAATAAAAAAATAAAAGTCAACCAACTATGGCATGTGAGGTATCGTTGAATAGGTATTTAAAAATCATTATTAGGTTTCTTTGACCATTTTTCAGACAAAAGAACCGTTTATGATTTATAACGATTCAAAGTTCCTTTACTAACCACGTAAAGTAGGTACCTACCTATCCACCCAGTAGTACATCCGTTCGAATTAGCAACACAGGAAATAATCTAGACCAACGAGTCTTCAAGCAGGTCACGACGACTATAAAATACTTAATAATAATGTTTTTTCATAAATCTCAAACTTCAATCAAGTACGTACGCATGTGCAATGTAGTGTACCAGTAGCGTCATCTATCCGTTGACTTGAAGACTTTTAGTTTCGTTATTACATTTAAAGTGTCAATAGTGTGTGTGATACAGTGAAATATAACCTAATTGATTATAGGTACCAATTAGGTACACTAGTCAGTACTCAGCGCTCGTAAATAAATAAAAAAATAGCTACCTAATACTCTTATGTAGTACCAGTAGCGCCATCTATCGGTTGACTTGAAGAATTTTAATAGGTTCAGGCTTATGTAGCGTTTTGAGCCGGGTTAGGTCTCTAGAGGGATTAATAATCAGTAATTTAGATCATCGCAAGCTACTTAATAATCCCCACGATAGCAACTCTCTCCATGAAATGACAAGATTGCGGAATTTACGGTCTTTTAATCCCTAACTAAAAATAATAAAATAAAAAAGTTAATTAAAAAAAACAAAAAACCCGACTGCGTAAAAACTAAAAAGAAAAAAACAAGACTACTTAGTTCAGTAGTAGCTAGGATTATGTTAAGTAATTGATTGCTATTGAGGAATCTAAAGATGCCTACAGTCGGGACCCATTTAAAATCTAGGTTAAAATGTTACAAATAATGGGTCCCGATAGTAGGCATCTTTAGATTCCTCAATAGCAATCAATTACTTAACATAATCCTAGCTACTACTGAACTAAGTAGTCTTGTTTTTTTCTTTTTAGTTTTTACGCAGTCGGGTTTTTTGTTTTTTTTAATTAACTTTTTTATTATAATTTCAACACTTTGAATTAATATATTCTCCTTGAAGAGCTGACATCAATAGTGAAACTTTTAAGGCAAGTGCATTGTGAGTCATTGCTCCGAATAAGTGCTTGACCAAATTTTCAATGAATAGTTCCTAAAGTGGACGGAGACAGGAAGAGCTCAAGAATAGATTAGATAAGAATATTTTGAGATGTAACCGTAATATCTTGTTGAGGGCCACTTTGACTATGAGTGCTTAAGACTGAAAGCATATATACTACTTAGTAATAATTTACTACATGTAGGTAGGTACATACTGTATCTACCTGTACATGTGAGTGTGTTTATCTATTCTACATTTTATAGTAGAGTAAAAAGCAAAATTTCTCGTTTTTCCCGAATGTATCTATGTCGTTCGACACTGAATTCTTTTTTATTATTTATGCATAATATACCATCTACTTTTTTCTGCCCGCGAAGAATTCGGTTATAGCGTTCCCGCCTGAAGTATGCGTTTTTCCGGGCAACATCAGATTTCCTCTAAATCGGTCCAGCGGTTTAGATTAAATTTGGTATGATACGGTACGGTTAGACAGACACAAATTTACTTTCGAATGTGTAATATTAGGATAGATTTCATCTTTTCAAACACAAATCGGATAAAACGGGTTCATCGTTATTAACATCGATACGCTGAAGTAAAGGACTAAATTATTACGAAGAGTACTTCTAAGTCAAGCAATATACTTAATACATTATTTCAGGACATCGCTGCTTCGACATTTTTATGTAGAGTTTCAAATTACTTTTCAACCTCCATTAAAAAAGTTCAACCGCTTTAACATAAATTTAGAACTCTTAACCTAAAAAGCGAGTCTTGATGACCGCTCTGATTATAAGCGCAGCCACGGCTTGAAATTAATTTTAATAATTAACAAGCAAAGCCGACTTCCCGTTCGAGATCCAGGACTAAATTACTTAAATGTTGTTCTGTGATGTTATGGGATTATGCTAAATCGAACTTTGTATTGGCATTCGGGAGTTATGAAGTCCATGAATAAGTCATAGGCTTAACGTCCGTGACGTCATAGGGTTTTGCCATTGTTAAGGCTAACGTTATATTTAAGTGCTTACTCTTTATGATTTTTTAATAATAATTATTTAGTATGGCCACGTACTGGAAGACGACCTCCTACAAGATGGAGTGCCGACACAGAATATTTAATAGTAATTCCTTAGAGGGATAAGTTCGCCTTAGTACATTGTTATTATTTGTGATTTATTTATTTATTTAATTTTAGACAGCCAGCAATTCGCTGATGCGTCTATATCATATTTTCACTGTTAGTGTTCATGTTAGTAAGAGAATTTATCTAGTCTGTTTTTGAACTGGTTAACACTTGTAGAGTTCACTGTGTCGGCGGGTAGTTTATTCCATACGTTAACAATCCGGATCCGAATGCGGATTTTGTCTGTATATATTAATTTTGTGGTGTATTGTATAATAAAGTGTTATTTACTTACTTACTACATACAGAATGGCCACGGAATCACCCGCCTGAATCTATAGCCGGCGCGCAACTTGCGCCCAACTCGCACTTACCGTCATGTGTTACATCCCGAGATGTTGAGTGAATGGTGGGTGAATCGTTGGCACGCGTAGTGGTACACACACATTTACAAGTGTACAGACCTCCTCACACGCGAACATTGACACTTCATTCGAATTGTGTTCGAAATCGTGCTTTTATAGGCCGTGTCCACCGTGTGGTGCGACTTAGCGAAAGTCGCGGGAATCCATGGGGAATGTAACATGCGTGTTTCACAGGATCAGTCCGCGAAGTACCTTGGGAGGACAGGTCTTTGTCCCACAGTGACCTCATTATTACACTATATCCACAGGGCGGACACGGCCTATAAAAGCACGATTTCGAACACAATTCGAATGAAGTGTCAATGTTTGCATTCGAGTACGTCTGTGTGCGTACGAGGATAGTAAATATGTGTGTAACTTCTACGCGGGCCAGTGATTCACTCACCATCTTTGGATGAAACAAATGACGGTAAGGGCGAGTTGGGCGCGAGTCGCGCGCCCGCCGGCTAGTTTCAGGCGGGTGATTCCGTGACCATTCTGTATGTAGTACTATTAAATATTCTGTGCTATATCTTAAAATTGCTTGATTTTCTAGTTGGAATTGATCGCACCTACGTTTTAATTAAATTAGCACTCTAACCACGCTTCATTAAAGTGTGAATGATAAATATTCAATCATTGAATTGTTTTACCCACGATTATCTCGGAACAGCTGAGTCTAAAAGCGTGCGCATGATATCACTCTTGGCTGTGGTTAGTCGATAAATGTCGTGGGTAGTCAATAAATGGCGCTTTTGTTTTACTACTCAACTAGCTTCTGCCCGCGACTTCGTCCGCGTGGAATCCGGTATTGGCGTTCGGAGCGTTCCCGCGGGAACTATGCGTTTTTCCGGGATAAAAAGTAGCCTATATGTTGACCAGTGTTATAAACTATCCCCATACCAAATGTGGTTGCAATCCGACCAGTGGTTTTCGAGTTAAATGCGTAAATACATACATAAAATCGTTTTTTGTGTTCATTATCGTTTATATATAGACCCCTCGACTTGATAGTTTCTTTTAAGTTTAGTTTTATTAATTTTCAAGTTTCAGACGCGACTTCTTCGACGTACTTAGGTATTATTAGTATACATAATGGTTTTTATTATTGCTATTCTGGGTTTTTCTACCAAACATTCCAAGTACCTACCTATTGTTAAGTTAAGTATTGATAAGTTTTAAAGTGTAATGTGACTGCAACAAGGATAAGTTTTGAATTTTAATTAGGTACCTATTACTCTAGTCGTTCTAAATTGGCTTGAATTGTGAGAATTACAAAAGAAAAATTAGCTACATATTAGGCATGGCAGGCATGCAGGCATTCATTAACACCCGATGTTTTACTACCTAATAGGTATAACATGGCTATAAAGATATTGCTAGAAATTTTTAACATTCTACCGAGGAGTTTTTTTGGGGACGGCCGGATTGGTCCCGTTTGTAGTGACTCTGCCTTCTGTTCCGATGGTCGCGGGTTCGAGTCCCGCTCGGGGCAAACTTTGTGTGATGAACACGAATGTTTGTAATCGAGTCATGGATGTTAGTATGTATTTCTCTCTATAAGTATTTATATCGTTGTCTAGCATCCATAGTACAAGATTTGCTTAGTTTGGGGCTAGGTCAATATGTGTGAAATGTCCCAAGATATTTATTTATTTATTAGGTATTTATTATTATTTATTTATATATATCTAGCAGTTACACAGATACAGCAATTACACAGATTAATTGCATTATAATGGAAGAGTGCGACATGCACTGCATAAAAGCGAAAAAACCTTTTTTAAAACAGTTGCGTGCCAAAAGTTTGTCATTTTCGAACGTTTTAATCGAAAGGTGGTATCTCCGAATTGGGACCCATATTAATTTGGTTCAGTTCTGATGATGGGCTCCATGAGAAAATGAGGGAACTCCTCAAAATTTGCTAGCACGTAGATGATTTTGGTGTCAATTTCGAAGACTTCAGAGTTACTTATGTATTTCTATAGTAATGTTTGGAAAGTGTAGCCGAAAAAAAAAATCCAAAAATAAAAACCGCCTTCAAACTCCGACAGACTGCGAAGTCAGTGTCAAGTGAACCGACCCAAAGAAATGATAATCATATAGTGAACTTGACATTGACATCGCAGTCTGTCGGAGTTTGAAGGCGGTTTTTATTAGGGTTCCGAAGTTCACAAGGAACCCTTATAGTTTCGCCATGTCCGTCTGTCCGTCCGTCCGTCTGTCCGCACTATTTCTCGGAGATGCTTAGTTCTAGAAATCTGTAATTTGGCATGAATATACATATTAGTGACGCTGACAAAGTGGTACAATAAAATTTTGAAATATATTTTTTTATAAGGTACCTCCTCTACTCGTAAAGTGGGGATGTTTTTTTTTTCTTGCGTACCTCATGTTGCCGTATATCGTTGAATAGGTCTTGAAAAAATATTGTGGGTTTGTTGAAACTATTTTTTGATTAAGTGATGCGTTTGTAAAATATTAAGCTGTAAAGTGCAATTTTTTCGTAGAGTTGAGTGTCCCCCCCAGCCCTGCCAGCTAAATGGTGGTATTTTTATGGCTGAAAAAAATCACGGTTGTGGCATATATAACGTAGTTGTAAGGAAAACTATCACAGCTAAGTAGGCTGTACAAACTTACGAGTCATAGTCGACCAACTTATGAAATTATTAAAAAACCAATGATTTTTCTCGAGCGGCACGTCATACCACAGGCTAGCTAGATGCTAATAAGTCTTAGAAAGGTACTGTGGGCATCGTCAACTTCGGAACCCTATACTTTGCGCACTTGGCCGGTTTTTTTATTTATTTAATTAATAAACATACAGAGTAATTTCTTGGAACTTTATAAATTTAAATACAATTCGATTTAGTTTTAACTTAGTCATAGGTCACATGCAATTGTGGACATGATGTCATTGTACGCGGAATTAGAAACTGACTTGTCGCATATATCCGTACTAAGAACCAATAAAATAAATTGTCACGCACACACATCACTTGCTTTCGACCCAAATTCCGGAATACGCAACCAATAGGTACCTACTCGAATCAGGCGCATAGGTACAGTGATTATTGTGTGCGTTATGAAGACCGATTCGAGTACTGGCTGATTTCTGCTCCAAATTTAAAACCACTCAAATTAATAAGTGAATGAATGAATTTTTGGACACGCTTCTATTGCTGACTGTACAGCCAGCAAGTGTGAGCAGCAGTGAAAATTTCTTTGTAAATCCTTCATCTACTCTTCAAGACGAATCAAACGAGCCCAAATTCGATGGGTTTACGTAGTTTTATTACGGAGTTCCTGTGGCCACCTTCCAGCTCCATCATCAGATCAGCTCACGTCATCAAAATATTGCATTGTCATGCGATTTACATATTTCAGCTCAATCGGAAATCGGAAAGTCGGTCTAATTTAACTTGCAAGATTCCATTACATAGTTACATACAGGTCGACCTAATAAAAGCGTGTTAAAAAGACAGCCCTAGGAAGTCTCGGAAGTTGGTGAGTATCCAATTTGCGTACACTCACATTTAATATGTGTACCGTAGAAAAAGGAAGGTATTAACCTAGAATGTCAACCTTCATACAAATCAGCGTACGCCCGACATAAGTGTCAAATGTGACCATAGATGTCGCTGCCTAGGTAGCCTGCTGGTTTTCAGGAAATCTAGGCATTTTAAGTCCGTCCCTTTACAGTGATCTATTACTAGGTACTGTGACGATAGACTGGGGGTCGTCAGATGGTAGCGCTTGTAGGTACTACCTTGAGGCTAATTAAAAATGGAATTAAATTGATACTTCATATATTTTTATAGTAGTGCCTAAGTACATGTGCACGTTACTACGGCGAGCTTCAGACTTACTCTAATTGACATTCCAGAACCGCTTTCTTTTTAATTTTTAAAATGATTAGCAATTCTAGAACGTTTTACAAATCTACAGCCCTAAAGAGTTCGTATAGCGAGGGGTATACCAACTCTACATCTCTCCTCCCTCTCCGAAAAGGGGAGAAAATATAAAGAAAAATCTTACGTCCCTACCTAACGGGGGATGTCTTAAGCGATCGTCTCTCACTCAGAGTAACAACCATCATTCCCTTACAGTCATACAGTAGGGTCAGATAAATGGGTTTCAAAAACCAGAAACAAAGAAAAAGGAAACCCGTACCATCACTGAGATCCCTAAGCCTGAAGGGCTATGTTATACGATCCCTACTACCTACTACTAAAGCAGCCTTCATTGCGCACTGCTGAGCACAGCATCCTCTCTTCAAGAATTTACCAGTGATCGGCAAGTACAATTTATAATAATTGGGTATGGCATGCTAATAATATTCAATGGCAATAACATCAGAACAATAATCGCAAGTTAGATGTTATTTTTGTCCTTAATAATCCAACAATATCAGCAACAGTGAGAGCGGGCAGGAAGTGGGGTTATCAAAAATGTTTTCTCTTAATAAATAATCATGCATTTTTCCTCATGTGAATGTTGTTTTAGTAGGCGTTACTACAGTATGGAAGTACTTGTATGGTGTCACACCATAACAGTACCTTAATGGTATGGAGGGTTGAAGTAAAGGAGCGCAATCTTTACAGTTCCAAAAGTGGACACCAAATCGGGTAGGTTTGGCGCGCTGCGGTCGCCAGAAGTGTCAAGCCACCTAGGCGGATAGTCTGCAGTAGCGCCTTCAGATAGCGCTGCTGAGGCGAAAAGGCAGCGAAGACGGTTGTGAGGCGAGTGTGTTTTGTTTTGTTGCTTATCAAATCCGCTGGACACGTTTTCAACTGTTTCGCCATATAAGATTGCGCTCCTTACCAAGACACATTCCACACTCCATACTTAATGGTGTGCTTGCATGCACTACATTGTCTATGATACACAATGCATACCTGTGGCAGTGTGGCTGCCTGATATCTATGTCAGCCACTGGCAATATATATCACAGTCCTAAATACACATCGCTGGAACGTTGCTGGACGCCCGTTCCGTGTGACACAGGCTTTAGTTGCTGTATGTACATCTGCCTTTACTTTCCAGTCAATCTCTGCCAAGCTTGTATTTATAATCAACAATGCGATGCACCCAAAATTTAGTTTCATTGTCATGCCACTGTTAATGAGTCATTGTGACAAGCTGTTCCGATTCTAAAGTATCCTAAATCCACGTGATCCTTTGAATTCAGAGCTTAAAACGCATGGCGTTAGGGTCATAGCCGCATGCTGCATTCTTGGGTATGCATGCAACGATGGTTGGTACAGTGTGTGGTGATTAAAATAATAATTGCATGATTATGACGTCACTATGCGTCAGTGCTATTAATAGTGATTGGGACAGACGGCTGGGCGGCCAGTGATTGTTTCGGTCACTAATTTTCACACTGAATCGTTTTGTTAGTCCTGTCATCGTGACATGTATGAAGTTGACAGAAATGGCACTTTTCACTCGTCATTAAAAGCCCGTCTGTGTTAGATGAGTTTAACGCATTCACTGTCACCGACGCATATATGCGTTTTGCTGACTTTCCCGCAGTGCCTTGAACGCACATGTGCGTTGCAATGTTCCCTTAATGACAGATGTGGGACCTGGCGAAAGTTCGTAAAAAGAAGTGGCAGTGAATGCGTTAAGGTAAAGCTAAATCTAGTTATTTTGGAAACTAGTCATTCCATAGCAGAGTAGGCTCCATTATTATATTTAAGTAGCTGACCCCGCGGACTTTGTACTGCCTTAGATTTTTTTTCTGGTATAAGAAATAGCTTACGTCTTATTCCCAGACCTACTGAACATACACTCTAAATTTCATAAGAATCGATCGAGCCGTTTCGGAGGAGTTTGGTTACAAACACTGTACACGAGAATTTTCTATGTATATTAAATTTAATTAGATCTTATCTTTACATACCGACTTAAATAAATTAGATATTTAATACGATGATTCATGAGAATCAGATGTTTTTTAAACTTTTTCTAGAACACTTCAACAACTAGAGATAGTATGTCTACTTACCTAGACCCTATAGGGTATAAATCATTTTGTTTTTTCAATAACAAGAAATAGTTTAAGAGTGAGAGTTGAAATCACAAACAAACATACATGTTGCACCTTGACCGATTTTGTATATTTCGAGTAGGCGGATAGGTTTCTAGGCAAATGTTGGTGCTTCGGTGTCTTTAATAATAGAATGGTACAATTCGCGACCGCAAAACGAGCTTGCACGCTGCGTTTATTTGCTGTGATAAATGATTACTTGTTTGTAGAGCCACATCAGTTGATTTACTAAACATTCCTACACCTAAAAAACGCCTCGTTTTACTATGGATGGCTAAGTAAGTATTTGAAGGATTATGTACAGTGAAAATGTCAAATTATAACCATCTGTAGCCAAAAACGAGGCGTTTTGAGGATAGGCAGGTATAGCACGACAGAACTTAGAAGGCGCACGTCGAAGCACTTAGGCCGTTGACGTAAAGTCTATTATTGCTTAATCAGCGCGCCTTCTATGTTGTGTCGTGCTATAATATAGGAACCGGACTTGGTCTAAATATATCATAGTACATATAGAATTATGCGTTTTTCCAGGATAAAAAGTAGCCTATAATGTAATGTATGTATGTTTATTTAATGTAAGTATATTTGTTCTTTGCTAGTGTCTAAGTATATTCAGTAATGTTGTTTTTCTCAAACATGCTCGGAAATGTTCGTGTTACTTTCAAAAAAAGAAGACGCGAGGCTGTCCATTGCCGGCCTTGGCCAGCAAAAACATTATTGTCGTGTGTGTTTTTTTTTAATTCGCTTGCTATTTGAGACACCTCTAGAAACTGACAAATCCATGGAGGTAATAAGTACAACTTCCATGGCCAAATCATCCACGATCATGGAAGTAGTAAATACTGATGTGGGGTAAGTGCGCCCAAATTTATTTCGTCCCTATGCCTTGTAAACAGCCAACTACTAGTTGAGTAATATTTAAAGGTTTCGATATATTTATGTTAGGCGCACTTACCCCATCCTGGCGCACTTGCCCCGAAACTGACAAATCCATGGAGGTAATAAGTACAACTCCCATGGCCAAATCATCCACGATCATGGAAGTAGTAAATACTGATGTGGGGTAAGTGCGCCTAAATTTATTTCGCCCCTATGCCTTGTAAACAGCCAACTACTAGTTGAGTAATATTTATAGGTTTCGATATATTTATGTTAGGCGCACTTACCCCATCCTGGCGCACTTGCCCCGAAACTGACAAATCCATGGAGGTACCTAATAAGTACAACTTCCATGGCCAAATCATCCACGGTCATGGAAGTAGTAAATACTGATGTGGGGTAAGTGCGCCTAAATTTATTTCGCCCCTATGCCTTGTAAACAGCCAACTACTAGTTGAGTAATATTTATAGGTTTCGATATATTTATGTTAGGCGCACTTACCCCATCCTGGCGCACTTGCCCCGAAACTGACAAATCCATGGAGGTAATAAGTACAACTCCCATGGCCAAATCATCCACGATCATGGAAGTAGTAAATACTGATGTGGGGTAAGTGCGCCTAAATTTATTTCGCCCCTATGCCTTGTAAACAGCCAACTACTAGTGGAGTAATATTTATAGGTTTCGATATATTTATGTTAGGCGCACTTACCCCATCCTGGCGCACTTGCCCCGACTGACCTTACGTATTTCCTCGCTGTTTGAGAAAAGCATTATATATACCTCGGCCGCAATTGCGATTGCCGGACTCGTACTAATAGAAGGCTTCGCTTCGCTCAGCCTTCTAACTGACTCGTCCGGCAATGCGCTACTTGGCGGCCTCTGCAATAATGTACTATTTTTTTGGCACTGCCCCTAACCATTTTCTGCTTTGCCTAAAGGTTGACTGGTAGAGAATGCCTCAAGGCATTAAGTCCGCTTTTTGTACACTAAGTTTTATGTGCAATAATGCACATAAAGAAAATTTAAATAAATAAATAAATATAACCTCTCTCGGGACTCGAACTATCTCCAAATCAAATTTCATCTAAATCGGTCAAGCGGTTCAAGCGTGAGAGGTAACAGACAAAATTACTTACTTTCGTCTTCTGTATACTAGCAATTTTGCCTATTAGGAATATTGATTTATTTCTGCAAGAACTTGTTTGATTAGATACAAAGTTTTACATGAAATTACAATTTCTGGAACAAAAAAAGAAAACATAGTGGGGCGGTTTGTACTACAATAATTACGCGTATGTTTTCAATATGCGTTTGTTTGGCTGACATCATCTGCAGCGGGAACTGTCATTTTACAATGAAACGTAATCTGTTGTTACATCCATATTAATCCATACTAATATTATGTGTAACTCTGTCTGTCTGTCAGTTACCTCTTCACGCTTCAACCGCTGGACCGATTGCGATGAAATTTGGCATGGATAGTTGGGGTCCCGAGAAAGGTACTTTTCGTCCCGGAAAAACGCTTAGTTCCCGCGCGTACGTGATAACCGAATTCCACGCGGGCGAAGTCGCGGGCAGAAGCTAGTACTAAATAACCAAGTGCCTAAGTAAGAAAGTAAGAATATACTTAGTACTTAAACTATGATTATAAGCAGTGGCGGATCCAGGGGGGGGGGGACTAGGGGGCTCAAGCCCCTACAATACAATTTTTCGTCACTGTAAGTTGCAAAACTGTTTTAGCAATAACTATCAAATACCTACCTAGCAAATGCGTTCAAGAATTTAGATCTTTTTAGGGTTCCGAAGTCCACTAGGAACCCTTATAGTTTCGCCATGTCCGTCCGTCCGTCTGTCCGCACTATTGCTCGGAGATGCTTAGTTCTAGAAAGCTGTAATTTGGCATGAATATACATATTAGTTACGTTGACAAAGTGGTACAATAAAATTTTGAAATATATTTTTTTATAGGGTACCTCCCCTACTCGTAAAGTGGGGATGTAATTTTTTTTTTCTTGCGTACCCCATGGTGCGGCACATCGTTGAATAGGTCTTAAAAAAATATTTTGGGTTTGTTAAAACCATTTTTTGATTAAGTGATGCGTTTGTGAAATATTAAGCTTTAAAGTGCTATTTTTTGTTAGAGTCACGTGTCCCCCCCCTGCCAGCTAAATGGTGGTATTTGGATGGCTGAAAAAAATCACGGTTATGGCATATATAACGTAGTTGAAAGGAAAACTATCACAGCTAAGTAGGCTGTACAAACTTACGAGTCATAGTCGACCAACTTATGAAATGATTAAAAAACCAATGATTTTTCTCGAGCGGCAGGTGCGTCGGGCGGGCACGTCATACCACAGGCTAGCTAGATGCTAGTAAGTCTTAGAAAGGTACTGTGGGCATCGTCAACTTCGGAACCCTATAATTTGCGCGTGGCCCGACACGCACTTGGCCGGTTTTTTAAGAACTATTTATAACTAGCTTTTCCCCGCAACTTCGTATGCGCAGAAATATTAAAATATAAAATCCCGTTTTTTCCCGTTCCCGTGGGAATTTTGCAAAATCCTTTCTTAGCGTATGCCTACATCATAACATCTACCTGCATGCCAAATTTCAGCCCGATCCGTCCAGTGGTTTGGGCTGTGCGTTGATAGATCACTATATCAGTCAGTCAGTCAGTCAGTCAGTCAGTCACCTTTGAGTTTTATATATTTAGATAAGGTAAGAGTCACGGAACAATAGCCTCTCAGAGTAATTGGTGGCTAGTTTCGAAGCTCAACCGTTATTCCAGTCGTTATGAACATAACTTTGTATCATCGTTCATTCTGATTACTCTTCTACGTGGTGGTTAGTTACTGAGACTTTTTATTACCTAGCCTTCCCTTTGTGCTAGAAGTTTTCCGCTCGGCGGGAACGAACGACTGAAGAAATTCATTAATTAATTAGTTCAACGTTGCTCAACGTTAAGGTTCGAAAGATTGAACTGTACCTGTACCTACTGAAATAAAATGTTAATGAGTTTTGGCTGCTCGCGCTGTGTTGCGTTAGGCCGTTTGTCCACCCCACCGACACCGTCACGGGACGTCACCAAGAACGAGATTATTTCTGGCCGAGATCAAGATGACGTGACGGCGATCGTTTGTCCACCGCGACGGTCTCGCGGTGGGTCAGTCAGTTTGTTGTAGTTCGTAGAAGTAAAGCAAACTAGGGAATGGCCTAAGTGGCAGTGGGCGGGGCATATTGCTCGCAGGACTGATGGCCGATGGGGCCAGAAGTTCGGGAGTGGCGTCCGCGAACCGGTAGACGAGCTGTCGGTAGGCCTCCAACTTGTGGAAGTAAAACTTAGTCAAGATCACATTTAGCTTCGGTGTAAACCCTTTTTTATTTTATTTATTACTTATAAACATACTTATAAGTAAAAGTAGTTTACTCGTTTCGGTTTGTAACGCAGCCCCGCTGCTCGTGTAAAAATTCTATGCCCAGCAATGGCACGGTAATAGGCCATCGTTGTCATAATTAAAATAATAATAACATCATTGCATTGAGAAGCTCTTTAATTGATGAAATGAAAAAAAAGGTTAAAGATGTCAGTTTCAAAAGGGAATGAAAATGTCCCTTGGTTTCTATTTTTCTAAAATGAAGAATAGGTACTATATAGTCGTAACAATTAATACATATAATACCTAGTGAATAACATTGAAGAGAAATACAAACTAGTAGGTATACCAAGTTAAAGAAAAAGTGAATTATTACGTCGTTCTTTACTACCAAGCCACGAGAAAATGGACGCGTGTTCAAAATTGCTTCTGCACAAGCTATTTTGCGAGTCTTTGCAGTTTTATATTTATGTGACCATATTTTAACATCTTGCAGCTTGTATGCTGTTTTATTAGTCCGTATTTATGTTCCAAACGTTAGCTCGTCAGTAAAGAACAGTTTGTTGTAGTTTCTTTAGGTAATTATAGTTCAGTGTTCTACACTTTATGAGAGTAACTTAATATTCCTCTCATCTATCTATACTAATAATAAATCCGTAGAAGAAGTCGCGTCTGTAACTTGAAAATTAAAAGAAACTATCAAATCTAGGGGACTATATATAAACGATACTGAACGCAAAATAATGATTTTTACAAAAATTGACTGTATAGGTATGTATGTCCGGATTAAACTCGAAAACTACTGGACGGAATGCAACAAAATTTAGTATGGGGGTAGTTTACAACACATACTTAGGCTACTACTTTCTAATCCACCATATAATATGCACATGCTCATTTCTAAGTCCCTATTCACCATAACTTGTATGTTGACTTTGATGTTTCAATTTACATCCTATTTAACGAAAACCACAAAATCGAACCGAAAAGTAAAACACTTCCAGGAATGTTTCCAAATTTAATTTAAAACTTCCGTATTTTTACACAGAAGGGATATTGGATAAGTTATGTAATACTAGGACGTGAATAAGAAAATGACATTAGGGAACCTTTTCTCGAATAGATTTCCATTCCGTTCAATTTGTTTGGTAATTTGTTGGAGCGTAGGTAATAGCTAGATTAAGGAACGGTTGAAGATGGGCGCTAGGTATCTAAGTGTTTTGGGTTTATAACGGTTAGTCTTCTGCGGTACAATCATCATTTCGTATTATCTCCTTCTTAAGGCACGTGTCGCTGCGTAATGAGCAATCTATCGAGCCCACAGATCTAGCCAGATCGCCCATATGGTGGTTAGACCAAAAAAATCACGAATAGTCTTCTCAACGAATGCTCTAGACTAGAACCACCCGACGAGTGGCGAAGGACATCATTAAGAGTAAAAGAAATTAAAGTATAAAAAAAGCTTATTTTACTTGTTATTAGACAAGATCATGTTTTTAGTCTTTATTTAGAGAGGTCATACATGCGGCACCTAATAATACACAACATGCATTCGCAAGAAAGATAAATAAATATTGGAATACCCGTGCTTCGTTTTTATTTGCAATAAGAGAAGCTATGTACATAGACAAAAATGAATGCAAAAGAGAAACGACTGAAATCATCTTGAAATTTTCTAGCACGTGTAAGACTTTGCTTTGAAGTTTAATATTTCAATTCCGAATACACGTTTCCTTCTGCTCTTGAGTTCCTGTTTAGTCGAAAATGTTGAATAAATATTGCTGAAATAAGTGTGTTTACATAGTGACACTCATATCTTTACATCAAAGTACCTAGTAGGTAGTGGTAATCAACATGTACTTATTACTTTTAAAAGTGATTCACAAATGTTGAAGTATTTCATGCTTTTAACTTGACCTAACACATTTAACATTTAGTGACAAAACATTAAACACATACAAAGATCGGTTGCACGAAAATGTCCGTTTATGTGCAAAAAGTAGAAAGCACAAACATCACTTGTAGGTTTGCACCTTAATCCAAGAGAACAAAATAAGGATATTAATGCTTTTTTTGATACCCTATGGCAGCCGGTGAAATTTCTGGCACAGGCATTCTATCTTAGGCCTCAGGGTAGGCAACGCATTCGAGATCTTATGGTTTCTTAATGGGGGATCAAAGGATTTCGGTGTCCATAGACCGCATCAGGTGGGCCCCTATATCATCGACATAAAAAATATACCCCAATCCACTCTAAGCCCTCGTAGGGATTATAATAGGACAAACTCTCTTGTGACGAGAGGAGGCCTGTGTTCAGCAGTGACGCGTAAAAAGGCTGTTGTAATGGGAGAGTGGACTACATACTATATTTATTTATATCTAATTCTTAATCATCTTTACCTATTACTAATAATAAGTATGTAGAAGAAGTCGCGTCTGAAATTTGAAAATTAAAAGAAACCATCAAGTCGAGGGGACTATAGAAACGATACTGATCAGTTGATCACAAGATAACTATTTTTAGAAAAATTGTCTCTAGGTATGTATGTATGTCCGGATTTAACTCGAAAACGAATGGACGGATTACAACAAAATTTGGTATGGGAGTAGTTTATAACACTGAACTTATAGGTTACTTTTTATCCCGGAAAAACGCATAGTTCCCGCGGGAACGCTATTTCCGAACTCCACGCGGACCAAGTCGCGGGCAGAAGCTAGTCCTAAATAATATCACGAAATATTTACAAAGAAAACTTCAAATAGAATTACTTCTCAACTTACATTATATATGTATATCCATTAATAGCATTCCAGAAGACAATATCGTCATTATATCTGGGTTCAAATGTTTACATCATCCGCCAACTAATTTACAAATGAAATACTTGACATCAAAATTGCTTCCGCGAAGGGATTTTTCAAGAGATATTCCTGAAATTCTCCTGAATTAATCTACCCAAATTCATTACGTTGTTTGGTTACGTTTAATTTCCGGCTCCAACCTAATTCCATTGCACACGAAACACCTTAACGATCAGGTTCAAACAGGCCAGGGAATCACATGATTTTCGAGTCCCTTGCGGATTGCAAAAAAAGCCGTAAGTAGTCGATTGCTTGTTGGAAAATAAATTTGAAGACAATTTTCTATGTACACACGTCATATAAATATCCGAACATGACCTCAAGACGTTACAGGGCATGTTCAGATATATCCATATCTAAATATATAAAACTCAAAGGTGACTGACTGACTGACTGACATAGTGATCTATCAACGCACAGCCCAAACCACTGGACGGATCGGGCTGAAATTTGGCATGCATGTAGATGTTATGACGTAGGCATACGCTAAGAAAGGATATTGCGAAATTCCCACGGGAACGAGAAAAAAACGGGATTTTACATTTAATTTTTCGCGCATACGAAGTTGCGGGGAAAAGCTAGTTAATATTATAAATGCGAAAGTAACTGTCTGTCTGTCTGTTACGTCTTCACGCTTCAACCGCTGGACAGATTTGGATGAAATTTGGTATGGAGATAGTTGGAGTCCCGGGAAAGGATATAAGTAACTACTTTTGTCCCGAAAAACGCATAGTTCCCGCGGGAGCGCGATAACCGAATTCCACACGGGCGAAGTCGCGGGCAGAAGCTAGTTTAAAATAATAATAACCCTTGTTTGCTCAAATATGTCTGTAGCACTACCATGAGTTTACAGTGACCGTACTCGCTAGCGACTACGTAAGTAAACGATTTGTATGAAGAATTTTAGTTCAACGAGTAACCGCCAGGGGCGCTGTACTATTCTTCATACAAATCGTTTACGTAGTCGCTAGCGAGTACGGTCACTGTAAACTCATGGTATTGCTACTGATGGCGGCTGTACAAAGTTTCGACTTTACATTTATCGGCAACAGCAGGCTACCAAGAGGAGCACTAGCATCACCTAGGTATAGTGAATACTAATATATTAACACCAACAATCCCACTTACCACTCCATGCTATGCAATCTCCAGGCACTCAGATTACATTCGCCACGTCTACAACATTCTAGAACAATCTGGAACATCGCCAGGGAGTTGTGCAAATGGCTCACACGTGAAATCAAATCTTGTGATTGCTAAATTCAATTACATTATTGAGTTCTAATCAATCGCAATCAAACGTGTCAATGCTGATTGATTCTATTGAATATAGGTACATTGAATCCTTTGTAAATATTGTTTTAATGTGGAGATTAGCTTCGTTTTCGGTTTTTATATAACTTTTTAAAAGCAAGCTTTTATAACTTGTTAATAAAAAGAAAAAGTAAGTACCTACTCGTCAAGACGGATCAAACGAGTCCAAACTCGATGGGGTTGTGTCCTTTAACTACCGAGTTCCTATGGCCACCTTCCGGTTCCATCATCAGATCAGCTCCATGTCAAAATAATTTTGCATTGTCATCTGATTAACTAAAGTATCACTAAATAATAAAAGCTTGCAAAAATAAGTTCCGAATTTAGAGCGAATATAGGTAGTAAAGAATACTATATCGGGTTTCGAGGCAATATCGCGAGGCTTTTGGGCATGACAGCTGACAGCGAGAAAACATTCGAATGTAATAGCGTTTTATTCCGAACCTAGATTTTGACGCATTTTTTTTTGTAACGTATCATACAAGTTGTCACAATTTCTTTGTTCTATATGTATTGAACAAGTTGACCCAATGAACTTCGTATCACCAAGATCAATCAATCAATCAATCATTTATTCAGCAAATTGGCCACATAGGGGCACTTTACACGTCAGAAATGAATTTACCTGCGCTCCTAGACCCATTGCTTGAGAAGAACAACAAACTCAGCAAAAGGTCTTTAAAAAAATACACACATTTAAATTACATTTTCATTAGGTACGTATGTATGTATAAAATACATTTATTATATAGGTAAGAGAAATCCATGTTTTACATAAATGTAAAGCTTAGCTTTAGGTATTATCTCAACTTGGTCTGCAATACAATCACGATTGCCAGTGTTAGTTATACACTGGAATGTTCTGTTTGAGCTAAGCTTCCCAGGTCAACGGGCCAGCTGTATGTATTTGGCGAAATTCTCTGCCGGGAACCGGTCGGTAGGTACAATAACGTCATTTTAATGTAACCTTGTCTTACAATATACAATAAATAACTGTCGCGTTGAGAATCGTACCAGTAAATTGACCATGAAGGTTAATAGTCAATTTTAATTCAGGAGTGATCTAAGCGTGGTTATAAATCCTAGATGAGATAGTATTAGTGCTGGGGCCTCATTCTGGAAGCTAGTGGATTTCATAGGGATTTTAGAGGGAACGTCAAAACTTCACGGCGCTCAAATTGAAATTTGAATCTAGCACTTTAAAGTTCAGTTTTAACGCCGCGACGTTTCGACGTTCCCTATAGAATCTCTATGAAATGCTTCCCAAATGAGGAAAACTACAAAATCCGCTATACACACATAGAGTACTTATTTCGCTAGCCCTAAAAGAATCAAAATTACCACTCACAAAATCCACATCGCAAACGGATTCCCAAACGCGATGCTGCTGTGGTGGCGCTTCGAACTTTCATGAGGCTTACTAGGCAAGGCAGCGAGCGACATCTTTTATCACATTTAACACTTTCGACGCTGATTTGTACGAATGTTGTCCTACTGGGTTTTCATATAAGATCAGATGCTGACTGAGGACCTCAAACTGTCGCGGGCATGTTAGGAACAGGAATAGGTTTGCGCGGGCTGGTTTTCCGCAACTCGACGTCAAGATGCGCCTATTTTGCGTTGTTGTGGGCTGGCGGGGCTACTCCTGCCAGCCCAGCTCCTGAAGGAAGCCTAGCAGACCCTTGATGTTGTCGACGACTTCCTGGAGCGACCTCGGGCTTCCGAGGTGTGTTGCCCGGTACGTTGCCACTCCAGAACATTCCAAAAGAACGTGAGTGGCTGATTTCTCTGCCTCCATGCAGGCTCTGCACAGGGGGCTGTCTCTAATATCCAAATTATATAGATGCTTGTTTAATAGGGCATGGCCAGTTATTGCTCCTGTAATTAGGCGCAACAGCCATCTCCCTAGCTTGCGAAGCTTACGTGACAATCCGGGGTTGATCGGGGCGGGGTCGATCGCGGGCATGTTACGACAGACGGAATGACGGTGCTTCGACTGTCCTCGGTCCCCGGAGACGCCTCCAATCGGTCACGGATGGTTTCAATTCTCAAGCAAATACAATTATAGTGGAGTGGTTCTTGCCTGCGACTACGAATTTGAGTTCTGTAAGTTGATGTTGCAATTGGGAAAAGGGGCAAGCTGACAACAACATTTCGAGTTTGGTATAAGCGGCATCCTTACATGAAATGAAATCGGAGTTTGATTTTCTGTCATCATGATCCATATTAATATCCATATCCATATTAATTAATATTATAAATGCGAAAGTAACTCTGTCTGTCTGTCTGTCTGTTTGTCTGTTACCTCTTCACGCTTCAACCGCTGGACCGATTGCGATGAAATTTGGCATAGAGATAGTTGAGTAGTTGAGGTCCCGGGAAAGGACATGGGCTACTTTTTATCCCGGAATAACGCATAGTTCCCGCGGGAACGCGATAACCGAATTCCACGCGGGCGAAGTCGCGGGCAGAAGCTAGTTATAAATAAATGTGAAAGTAACTCTGTCTGTCTGTCTGTTACCTCTTCACGCTTCAACCGCTGGACCGATTGGCATGAAATTTGGCATGGCTATAGTTGGGTTCCCGGGAAAGAACATAGGCTTTTTATCCCGGAAAAACGCATAGTTCCCGCGTTAACCGAATTCTACGCGGGCAAAGTCGCGGACAGACAGAAGACATTATATGCATTGCGTACATCCTGTAGATAGATATTTCCTCACGATTGTTTTCGTAACTTTAACGCTTTATCCCGAAAACGCTGTAACTTTGCCGAACGATTATAAAATTGACGCTTTTTTGTAAATTAGTTAGCCTTAGTGGAACCCAGACAATTCTGAGAAATTTCGAATAGTAACAAATTCAGAAGTAGGTATAAAGTTATAAATTCAGCTTAGAAAAGTACTAGGTACTTCTAGGTGAGTTTGGTGTTAAGTGTACTCACCGTAAGCCGTGGTGGCCTAGTGGTTCGACCTACTGCCTCAAATGCAGAGGGTCGGGGGTTCGATTCCGGCTCGCATCTTTACTTATGTGCGAAATTCAATTTGAATTTCCCACTGAGCTTTTAGGTGAAGGAAAACATCGTGAGAAAACCTGCATGCTTCTGTGAATTAATTCAAAGATGTGTGTGAAGTCCTCAATCCGCACTGGGCCCGCGTGGGGACTATAGCCCAAACCCTCTCGTGATGAGATAAGGCCTGTGCTCAGCAGTGGGACGCAAATAGTCTGTAGTAGTAGTAGTAGTACTTACCTAAAAAGCAATTTCCAGAGCTTTTGTCGACTCAGAGGTCGATGTTGAAATGTACCTACCTATATACCCTTCGAAGCAAATTTAATAATTGTTCTAACTACACCATATATTGATGACATCGACTACATCAACACAAACAACAAGTGTCACTTCAAAATTAGTTTTATCTTTAACCTAGTTTAGTTGACTCTCGCTTCAATGAAGGACGTTCATGAATTTGTAGTGGCATCTGCAGTTGCATTTAAATTGGGATGACAAGAGAGAGATAAATATTTACAGCTAGTAGAGCGGTCATCGCCCTCGTAACAGAATGTGGGAATGTTTATCTTTTTCAGGGATTTAATCTTTAACTACGGTGATTAAAAATGTATCTGTCTATTAATAGATTGCCGAGAATACAGAATTGCTTAAAAAAACATTTCATCTCCAAGACGGTACGAATTAATATCCATACTAATATTATTAAATGCGAATGTAATTCTGTCTGCCTAATTACCTTTTTGCGCTGGACGGATTTAAATGTATTCAGGTATGAGATAGTGAGAGTCCCGAGATATGTGCCCTATCTTCCTCCCCTTTCGAGATCGGCAACGCATTGGTGACGCCTCTTTTGTTAAGCACAAATGTCTATAGGCGGCGGGGACCACTAACCATCAGGTGGGCCGTCAGCCTGTTTGTCAATCTTTTTATATAAAAAAATAAGTACGTTGGCGTATGCAGTTTAGAATCACTCTTACCCCGTCTCGCCTTACCCCACTAGTGGCATTTTGCAGGAGATCTAAAGCCGTTGAATTTACTATACTAGTCATTGGTATAGGCAGACACCGAAATCCTATGATCCCCCATTAAGAACCCATAAGATCTCGAATGCCTTGTCTACCATGAGGCCTAAGATGGAATGCCTCTGTGCCAGAAATTTCACCGGCTGCCTTAACCCCCTACCGGAACACAACAGTGCGAGCACTGCTGTTTGCGGCAGGTTAGCTGGGAAAGACGGTGGTACCACCCCGGACGGACCTAGCACCAGGCCCTACAACTAGCAAACCACGAGCTACTAACCAGTAGGTATTCTTATACTGCAACATGAAACAACTTAAGTGAAACATAAAATGCCGACCGTCATAAAAATAGCGCTTTACATCCATATTTTATTGCACGGGAAGGAAACCGTCAGAAATGTCCTAAAAGGCAAGACGTGTTGTCATGAACATTTCGTATTCAAAAGCTGAGGTCATCAGAACGATGTCAAACGTTTCTATTTGGAAGAGGTAAGTTCTCATTCTTAAGTGCTGGTGGGTTCGCCCACTCGACCCGCAAAAACAGCAAATGAAATGGCTTCATACTTATTCACTAACATAATATTGCGTTAATACGTAAACTGGGGCTATATTCGAAGTCTTAAATAGGGATCTCCCTGTGCCCTATAGGATCGCTCACGCGTCAAGTTGAACTTTAAATCTAGCTGTTGAAAGTTCACGCGACGCGTGAGGGATCCTATAGGGTACGTAGGACCTATTATCTATACTGTGCTATAGGGAAGGAATATCCCTATTTTAAGACTTCGAATATAGCCCCTGGGTTTTTATTTCGATGACGACGACGCGCCACTTGTACCAGTGTATGTTTGTGCTTACCTATAACTTACAGTCCTCCTCTAGTCCTGTAAACCTTAAAATTAATAGCCCCTTTTCTTTGTCAACATGTCTTACTATAACAATTTAAAATTTTTTTTTTTTTTAATAAATTAGGGCTTTTTTACACGTCTGAAAATTAAATAAATCTACCAGCGGTTGCTGGCCCATTGTTAAGAACAAGACCAGCCAAACTGTATGTTGCATTCTAGCGCTACGAGTACATCTACTTACTGACCCAATTTAGAGGAAAGAGCTGGAGTGTCGGTCGATCAATTCGTTAAATATTGTTCGAGTGATATAGGGTACATTTCGTACAAAAAAACATGGTAGATTTTAAAAATGATATGAAACGTTTAAAGGGTTACTTTTTAAATTACGGTGTCTTAAGTCTCGCTAATAATATACCTATGTAGCAAAGGTATAAATATTAAGCTAAATATAGGGTCAATCAAAACGTTATGACGATATTTTAAACACTATCAGTTATCGATTCTAAGCATGTTTTTTAAGTCTAGATATTTTTTTTGCGCGTTGGAAAAAAATTTATTTATTTATGTATGGGATTCAGGTATCACTCACACTATCAATCCTATACTGGACCATAGAATTTTTTTACCAACTCGAAAAGAAATAAAAAACCTAAAAAACATGCTTAGAATCGATAGCTGATTCTGTGGGTAAAATATCGTCACAGCGTAATGGGATTTTAAGAGGGTTTACTCCGGAAGTTGGCAACGTCGCAAATGACTGTCAAATATTTCGCTGTTTTCATTAACTTCTGAATATTACTGAATGAAATCATGAATTATCGCTCTATGGTTGAATAAAACATTAAGTATGGATTGCAACAACTATCATAGGAACACGAAATTTTTAGGATTACGGAAGTACTATCTTTTGAAAAGTTTCCATCGCATTTTCCTTGCATTTTAATGTAATCTTATCATTTGAATGCCTAACCAACAAATATAAAACGAGACGCGTCATTCAACCATAGAATTATATCTTCCTTTTTAATTCAGTAATATTGAGAAATTAATAAAAACAGCGAAACATTTGACAGCTATATGCGACGTTGCCAACTTTCGGGATAAACCTTCTTAACTGTAGTTGGGTTAGTCTTCAACGTTTTTACTTGTTTTCATTAGATATGGAGCGCTCTCTTCGTTTCGTTCTAAGTTGGGAATCGTTTCGTTTAATTTTACATAGTCATGGGTTTAATCTAGATACTTGTGCTCGAAAATTACAGAGCATCTCATCTTCAGGCTCTTAGGAAGATTGTCAGATTGAATTCAAGAAGATTGTCTTCAGTAATTAGCTTCTTCAGAATTAGAGAATTTGTAAGAGAATTAGTCGCCATTTTCATTTAAATAAGTAGTAGGTACCTTACATAGCCCTTAATATATTAAGTCCCATGTTTTTTCTTGATATTTTTTGTTATTTATAATTCTGAAGCGTAATGATTGTAAAACTTTTTTTGTTTCAGTTTTTAGGTTTAATTTCTGCATATATTAAAGTATTTATTTAAACTTCATTGCACATACAAAATGTATACAATTGGCGGACTTAATGCCTAAAGGCATTCTCTACCAGTCAACCATAAGGCCAAACAGAAAGAAAAATGAGTAGGTGCATCAATATCAGAAAGAAACTAGGTACAGAAATACAAGGAAGATAACAAATAATTCCAAAAGAGGATAAATTTACATTTACTATTCACACTTTCTATTGGATATTGTTTTGCAAGAATATGCTTCTTGGTCTGATTGCAATTCCATCGTGTTAGTTGAAAACTTTGATAAGGTACCGTGTTAATATTGAAAACATTTATTTTTAATATACATATGAAATACAGAGCAGTCTGACACCATAGTCACAAAATTAACATACCGAAGCAGTAACTTCCAAAAATTGCAATGATCTTCAAGAACCTCCTTTAAAATTCGTGTTAGGTACTCGAGATCTAATTAAAACGGTGTGATGAAGTGTGATGGGTACCTTCGCTCCAGGGACAACTCGAGGGGGGCTTTTTGATTAGGCTTAAGCTAATATTTATTTTTATTTTGTTTACTGTTCTCTTTCTTCTTAAATAAAGTCATTAAATCTCATTAAAGCGGTGACTCAGTAAAATCTTTTGAAAGAAAAAGATTGGGACCAACCAAACGTACCGTATGTTGATAACCCTTTAGGTCCCGACCTACATAACTGTTTAAACGGCTGTCACTGTTTAATTGACGAGGCCCTTTATTCCATTCAGACTAGGGTCAACAGATGAAATTTTTTCAACGATAGAAAGCCTTCCTTGGAAAATTCTGTAAATTTGGCGTAGTTTGAGAATTTGTTTTTACCTTCATTATTTCCTCTTCTTTTGGCATTGAAGGTAAATCCTTGTACCTACTTTTAATGAGCTAATCATTCTATATTTTAATTTCTATATATACAACTATCTCTAGGTCTAGTGGTTCGACCTACCGCCTCTCATGCGGGGGCAGAGGGTCGGGGGTTCGATTCCGGTTCGCACCTCTAAGTTTACTTACGTCCGAAATTCAATTTGAATTTACCACTGAGCTTTTCGGTGAAGGAAAACATCGTGAGGAAACCTGCACGCATCTGCGAAGTAAGTAATTCAAATATGTGTGTGAATTCCCCAATTTCCCAAAGAAATCCCCGCACTGGGCCCGCATGGGAACTATAGCCCAAAGTCTCGTGTGATGAGAGGAGGCCTGTGCCCAGCAGTGGGAAGCAAATAGGCTGACGTAGTATGTGTCTAACGATTCGGAAAAAAATTGCTAGAAAGGGAGGGGTTTCGGGAAACCGATATATAGCAAGGTCTATCTACTTATATCTGGGTACCTGAACTCATTTTTCAAAAACTTTCACCCGAGCATCCATATTTATGTAGGTATAAGTAGGACTACATACCTAAATGAAAAAACTCTACATACAAAAAATCAAAACACTAAACCGATTAAGAACTCACAGGGAGTTCTCAAAGATGTCCACATCATCTAGAAGCAATGAGGACATCTTATGCAAAGTTTTTAATGACCTGATAATCTCAAAGTGTTAATGACTCTGCCCTCATGCACGCGCCGTCCCAATTAAAATTGTCAACTCAATTATCACCGTAGGGAGCATAAATTGCTATATTTATGATAGTTTAATTAAGGGCTCATTTGAAATGATTCTCACGGCCCTGACCAACATACTACTACAGGCTTAAAAAAAACTTGCTAAGACCGTTCCCTGACCCAGCATCGTCAAATTGCTCATGTAAGATCATACTTTTCTAAGAAACGTTAAAAGTTAAAAATAAAAATAAAACATGTTATATTTGATTATATCATCCTTACATTGACTTTCGTTACACGTTTCACGAAACTAATACAATTTAATTCCAAAGTAACCTCTCCCGGACTAAACTTGGACCTTTAATCCAACTTTACTCCAGTTTATTATATTAACCAGTGAAAAACTAACAGAAAAATATCCATTTTATATGCATACATTGACAGCTTTATTAATGCCGTGTCTTTAAGACGGTATTTTTATTGAAATTAAAACGCGTTAAATACTAACTAAATCGGGGGTTCTGTGCGTAGCGCTTTCTTTTTCACTAGTTGCACGAGTGACAGTGACGGCTGAGCTGGGTATAGGAACGGCCTTAAATATGAATTTCCTCAAAATTAATAACGACCACCACCACAAAAACCTATTTACGGCCCACTGCTGGGCACAGGCCTCCGCTCATCACTAGAGGATTTGGGATATAGACCCCACGCGGGATCAGTGCGGATGGGGGACTTCACACACATCCTCGAATTACCGCATTTTCGAAGTACCTAATGCAAAATTAATAAATTAAAGTTAAATATACTTTAACTTTAAATGGTCGTCAATTATCTATATTTTATATAACACACAATTATCAATTACTAGCTTCTGCCCTCGACTTCGTCTGCGTGGAATTCGATTTCCTTCTCAAATAGCTTATTAGGACATTCTAGATTAACTCACCTATCAAATAAAAATAAACAGAATCAAAATCGGTTCATCCGTTGCAAACTGCAGAGCTATATACGGCAAACTAATACGTAGGTACACATAATACACGACTGTGACCCGTTGGGGTGTGCCATAGATCGCAGAACGCCTTATTTTTATGAGTCTGGCGTTAAAGACATATACTTACAGAAGTAATCACTTACTGTTGTATTCAAGACTCAAAATGTCAGAAACGAAATATTAAAGTACGTCATTGACATTTCTCAAGCTCGGAAAATTCGCAAACATCGTTGAAATGCTTCAAGTTATTTCACACGATTTTTCTTGAAATCAGAAAGCGGATCTGCAAAGGAAATTCGTTTTGTAGAAAACATTTTCTTGGAGAGAATATTATTTTGAGTGATGTTTTGTATTAATACGGTCCATTGTTTTGTTGATGTTTCCACAAGGTTTTTCATTAATTTTTTCGGTATCTTTCGCTTGTCGGGAACATAGAGACTGTCGATTAATCAAGCATTCAAAGCGAACATTCTTTTTAGTGTGGTGCCGGCAAAGAATTGCACCACCCCCTCTCTTCCCGTGGGTGTCGTAAGAGGCGACTAAGGGATAAACCGGAGGATGGGCAGCAGCGTCCTCCGAGAACTACCTTCATCAAACTGCGGTCGCCAACCCGCCTGCCAAGCGTGGCGACTATGGCAATCCCCCCCAAGGGATCTATATACTTGGGACCAAGAAAGTGCCACAAGCAATGCCCAGACCCCCAGTCCCCGGCGGCCCCGCTATTCCTGGCTCCGGTAGCGGCCATGGTAACGGCGGGGCAGGGGGTGCTAAAGTTAATCCCCGGCAGAGACCCGGCTACCAAAAACGACGACCCTTGGCCCTGGCAACATATAACTGCCGTACACTGCGGACCGACGAAAAGGTACTGGAACTGGAGGAAGAATTGAGCAGGTTACGTTGGGGAATCGTAGGGTTATCAGAAGTCCGGAGAGAGGGGGAGGACATGATAACCCTGAAGTCCGGTAACCTGTTCTATTTCCGGGAGGCCGACCAACAGTCCCAGGGAGGTGTCGGGTTTATCGTCCACAAGTCCCTCGCAAACAATGTGGTGAAGATCGAGAGTGTGTCGACCAGGGTAGCGTGCCTTGTACTCAGAATAACACAACGATATTCGTTGAAGGTTATACAGGTTTACGCTCCGACCTCGACACACTCCGACGATGAGGTGGAGGCTATGTATGAGGACATTTCCAGAGCCATGCATAGCTCCAGAACTCACTTCACAGTTGTTATGGGGGATTTCAACGCGAAACTGGGCAAACAAGACGGTGAAGAGCTGAGAGTGGGGCAATTTGGAGTAGGGCGCAGGAATCACCGGGGCCACCTACTGGCTGGTTTCATGGAGAAGGAGGGACTCTATATGATGAACTCCTCTTCAAGAAACGTGAGCACAGAAAGTGGACCTGGATGAGCCCTGATGGTGTAACGAGGAATGAGATAGACTTTATCATGTCGACGAGGAAGCAGATATTCGATGATGTCTCAGTGATCAATTCGGTTAAGTCCGGGAGCGATCACCGTATGGTACGAGGCACATTGAATATCCAAGTGAAGCTTGAGAGATCTCGATTGATAAAGTCTACGCTCCGCCCGGCACCGACCCAGCTCCAAAACCCCGAGAGCTTTCAGCTCGAACTCCAAAACCGTTTTGCTTGCCTAGAAAGCGACGTGGACGATTACAACGACGGGTTTGTGGAAGCTGTCCATACGGTTGGGTCCAAGTTCTTCAAGACCCGCCGTACAAGAACTAAGAAAATCTCAGACTCAACCCTAAAGCTCATGGAGGTGAGGCGTGAGATGATTCTGCAGTCTTCAGGTGACGCTAGTCATTATCGGCAGCTCAATAGGCAGATCTCGAAGTCTCTGAAGCGTGATATACGCCGATTCAATACCAACAGTATTGAAAAGGCTATTGAGCGTAACAGAGGCTCGAAGGTGTTTGCCAAAGATCTGTCTATTGGCCAAAGCCAATTGACAAAGCTGAAGACCGAAGACGGCAGGATCGTTTCACCCAAACCGGAGCTGTTGGGAGAAGTCGAGAAGTTCTATGGGCAGTTATACACGACAATCCGAACACCCGTCGCTGATCCAGCTAAAGACCCTAGAGCTAGATTAACCCGACACTATACCGAAGATATCCCGGACGTCAGCCTGTACGAGATTAGTATGGCTCTCAAACAGCTTAAGAACGGCAAATCCCCTGGTGACGACGGAATTACAGCCGAACTCCTGAAGGCGGGTGGTAAACCAGTCCTTAAGGCCCTTCAGACGCTGTTTAATTCCGTCATTCATGAAGGGAGAACGCCGCGAGCATGGAACAGAAGTGTGGTGGTGCTCTTCTTCAAAAAAGGTGATAACACCTTGTTGAAGAATTATAGACCCATCTCACTTCTGAGCCATGTTTACAAGCTGTTTTCGAGAGTCATTACGAACCGTCTCGCACGCAGGTTTGACGAATTCCAGCCTCCCGAACAAGCCGGTTTCCGAAAGGGCTATAGTACCGTAGACCACATACATGCGTTGCGGCAGGTTGTACAGAAGACCGAAGAGTATAACCCCCCCCTTTGCCTTGCATTTGTGGACTACGAGAAAGCCTTCGATTCGATCGAGACTTGGGCTGTGCTGCAGTCTCTCCAGAGGTGCCAAGTTGACTACCGGTACATCGAAGTGTTGAAGTGTTTGTACGAAAATGCCACCATGTCCGTCCGACTACAGGACCAGACCACGAAGCCTATTCCACTGCAGCGGGGAGTCAGACAAGGAGATGTGATCTCTCCGAAGCTGTTCACCGCTGCATTGGAGGATGCTTTCAAGGTGCTGGACTGGAAAGGTCGAGGCATCAATGTTAATGGCGAGTACATCTCTCACCTTCGATTTGCCGACGATATTGTAGTCATGGCTGAGACCATGGAGGACCTCAGTATTATGCTCGCTGACCTCAGCAGAGTTTCCGATCGAGTTGGTCTTAAAATGAACATGGACAAGACGAAAATTATGTCTAATGTCCATGTTGTGCCAACTCCCGTAATAATCGGAGGCTCTGCGCTCGAAGTTGTTGACCATTATGTATACCTGGGACAAACAGTCCAGTTAGGTAGGTCCAACTTCGAGAAAGAGGTCAATCGTCGAATCCGACTCGGCTGGGCAGCGTTCGGGAAGCTTCGCAGTGTCTTTTCGTCCAAATTACCGCAGTGTCTCAAGTCGAAAGTCTTCGACCAGTGTGTGTTGCCAGTGATGACTTATGGTTCCGAGACGTGGGCACTTACGATGGGCCTCATAAGAAGGCTCAAAGTCACTCAGAGGGCAATGGAGAGGGCTATGCTCGGGGTTTCTCTGCGTGATAGAATCAGAAATGAGGATATCCGCAGTAGAACTAGGGTCACCGACATAGCCCGAAGAATTGCGAGCCTTAAGTGGCAGTGGGCGGGGCACATTGCTCGCAGGACTGATGGCCGATGGGGCCGGAAAGTTCTCGAGTGGCGCCCGCGAACCGGGAGACGAGCTGTCGGTAGGCCTCCAACAAGATGGAGCGACGACCTCGTGAAGGTTGCGGGAAACCGGTGGAAGCAAGTAGCACAGGACCGGTCTGAGTGGCGAGCCTTGGGGGAGGCCTATGTCCAGCAGTGGACGTCTTTCGGCTGAAATGATGATGATGATGATGATGATGATGATTCTTTTTAGTTTATTTTTTGGACTTGCTGAAATACTTCGTAACGTGATACAGGTTTTTTTAGAATGCTTGATTGCAGAGAATTCCGATGTTAAATAACGCGAATATAACACCGTCTGTTTACCTACCTACCTTGTGATATTTTGAGATTCTGGGGAGAATGCCTACTATTTCATTCCAGGAATCTTTAGATCATTTAAAAAACAACTTGACACCGGTCTGTTATTTATGTTCACATAGCAAAACATTTGATTTCTGTCAATCTCTGCCTGGCGAAATAATTTCGTATTTGAATTTTCTGTTACTTCAGTTCGTAATAAGTTTATCTTTTAACACTAAAATGGAAATTCGGGAAATCTTACATTAAGAGGGTTTATCCTGAAAGTTGGCAACGTCGCATATAGCTGTCAAATGTTTCGCTGTTTTTATTAATTTCTCAATATTGCTGAATTAAAAAGGAAGATATCATTCTATGGTTGAAAGACGCGTCTCGTTTTATATTTGTTGGTTAGGCATTCAAATGATAAGATTGCATTAAAATGCATGGAAACTGCGATGGAAAGTTTTCAATAGTACATTACAGACCTAGGGTGGTGAATTCGTAAATGTCCCAGATCGCAGGTTTCTGTGGCCCGAACCGAAGGTGAGGGCCATAAATATGCGATCTGGGGCTTTACGAATTACCGCCCGTGGTTTGTCAAAAGTTTTACATCTTGCCTTGGCCAAGAAGTGAGATTTTCTCTCCGCGTAGCGGGCAGAGAATCCCACTTTACGGCCAAGGGTGATGTAAAAGATATTACTTTCATAATACTAAAAAAATCGTGTTCCTATGATAACTGTTGCAATCCATACTTTATGTTTTATTCAACCATAGAGCGATAATTCATGTTTTCATTCAGTAATATTCAGAAATTAATGAAAACAGCAAAATATTTGACAGATATTTGCGATGTTGCCAACTTTCGGAGTAAGTAAACCCTCTTAAACCCTGATTAAACCGTCAGGTATAAGCCGTGGTGGCCTAGTGGTTTGACCTACCGCCTCTCGTGCAGAGGGTCGCGGGTTCAAATCCGGCTCGCACCTCTGAAATTATTTACGTGCGAAATTCAATTTGAATTTACCACTGAGCTTTTCGGTGAAGGAAAACATCGTGAGGAAACCTGCACGCTTCTGCGAAGTTTCAAGGATGTATGTGTGAAGTGTCCCAATCTGCACTGGGCCCGCGTGGGGACTAATAGCCCAACCCTCTCGTGATGAGAGGAGGCCTGTGCCCAGCAGTGGGCCGTAAATAGGCTGTAGTAGTAGTAGTAGTAGTAAACCGTCAAGACATTTTGACGGCTAGACCCGAAGACTCGGTGACGCCGTCTGATGGCGGAAAAGTAGAGTTAACCCTTTTTAAACGTTGACATGATGCATAAGTATATTTACGACTGATGTTGCCGCTTAATTGACTTTCCTCTATGCAGTGACCCAACTAGTGTTTCTCTTGAATGTTTTGTTTGAATTTAGCGTCCTATGTGTTGCCACCATTACTTATTATGTAGAACACTTAGTACAATACTTACTGTACACATATACTTAGTACAATATAAGAAGCAATGACGCTTTGTATCCAAAGATAAACGTGCTTTGTTTGCTCCAAATAGCTTAGTGCGTAACGACTGTACTAAGTAATTAGTTCACTATCTTTAGCGACTTGAAATGGTAGGGCTCGTTTGCTAGGCATCACATAATTGTTCCAAATGAAGTCCCAAGAAATTCTATCGAGGTACTTGTAAAGCCATTTTCCTACTTAATGCTGAAGGTCCTTGCTTGCTGAATTACTTTCTCTGGCTGTAATTATGTATTTTGCATACGTAATTGTCCTTTGGCTGGTTTCGCTAACAGGAATATCCAACGTGCCACGGATTAGGTCAGAACAGCGAACCTAAATGTAGGTAAAGGTTGATTTATTATGTGTTCAACGTCAAAAATAAGCCAGTGATGGATTTGTTTCACATTTTTACGAGCGCAGTGACGTGGTGAAGTAATTACCATTTATTATATTACACTTTTATGACTCCGTGCTAAAAAGGGACAAGGTGAAATCTCCGCCCGCGATAAACTTTGAATATTGTGAAAACTAGCTTCTGTCTAACTTCGTCGGCGTGGAATTTGGAAATTTAGCCTATATGGTGACCAGGGGGTATATTCGAAGTCTTAAAATAGGGATCTCTCTGTGCCCTATAGGATCGCTCACGCGTCGCGTGAACTTTAAGCGGCTAGATTTAAAGTTCAACTTGACGCTAGGGAACAGGGAGATCTCTATGTAAGAAGATAGCCCCAGTGTTATAAACTACCCCCATACCAAATTTAGTTGCAATCCGACCAGTAGTTTTCGAGTTAAATCCGGACATACATACATACAAACATTTTTTCTAAAAATCGTTAACAGTAATCGTTAACATTGATAGTTTCTTTTAATTTTCAAATTTCAGACGCAACTTCTTCTACAGACGTATTATTAGTATAGATAATAATTTAGGGAGATGTCTTGTCTAAACACCAATGGCGATTTGTGGCCAGGTTATTATGTCAAACATGCACAACACATTGTACCAATATCTAATTAATGGAACAATATGCAGAGCTTACATATGTACGTACATGTACAACATAGGCATGTAGTTCAGTTTCGGTACAAGCTCAGAAACACAGACCACAAAAGCGCAAGTATTCGGCTTAGTTCCTACAAGACAAATAGAGTAGAGTGTTAGTGCTGTTAAAACTATTAGGACTGTGAAAATGGAAACGCTTTTCCACATTCCTCTTGTAGTCTGTGGTAAGTTTCAACTAGTTTCCCAGTGCCCTTTGTCTGCGCCTAATTTTCTATGGCCCTTCATTATCACTTTCATCACATACCTACACTACTAAGTACGAGGAAAAGGTAGTTTATATGTTCATTTCTGAGGACTCCCTTGTATAAAGCGTTGTTGTATGTACATATTCAATAATACATACATTCATTCAACAATATCTTAGCATTTAACCGGTTTCTATATTTATGTCGGAACACGGGGCGGGGAGAATTTTTTCACTCTTATTAAATCTTATTAAGTAACATTCAATAAGCCCATTCTTGAAATGTCTCTCTCACATTTACTAATTCAGGCAATGATCGAAACAAACTATTATGTCATGCGCCTGCGCTTTGATGAGTTGCACAACATGCAATGGACACTAAACGTCAATCTCCATCATTCATGTGCGGCATTTAAGTACGGTGATGACACGCCGTCAATTTGACTTCTCGTCCACAATATATGAGACATTGATTACGTTTTAATATGACCGATGTGATCTGTCTACTTTATTAGTTATTTTATGAATGTGCAATGGATGTGTTGGAGGACAAGTGTTGTGAAAAGGGCAGCTTTAAAAGTAACCTAATTTGAATTAAGTACTCCCTAGACTAGAGCATCCAGGCATTGACTGAGGTCGAAGAAAATTCGACTAGACAATATTCCGACACCTGGGACTTTTAAACCCGAACTTTCCAGAAACGTGTATTAGGGTATAAGGTAATACATAGGTAATTATTTTACATGTTTTGTTGGAGAAGGATGAAAAGATCCTGAATTCTCGAGGCACATATTTTAAATTATTTTTCTCTCCATTGCTCAGTTCAAAAGTAAACGGAAGACATTCCTTAGAAGGATAAGTGCTCCTTTGTCATTTAGGATTTATGTATGTACTTATTTATAATGTAGGTATTCATGTTCTATGTTATCAGCACAGCAGCCCTTAGTAGGTACTCTGTACCATCTTAACCCGAGAGGGCTGGGGTGGAATGTCCTTACGCGGTCCAGTCTAATGTATAAAGAGTAACTTAAATGGTTTAGAGAAAAGATAACTATATAAAGACTTTGCATCTAGAATAAAGGCCGTGTACGGCAATACACCAAGGCCGCCCATCAACAGACCTGGTCAACCCTGGATATCTTCAGGCAGGCCCGACAGGCCCTCCCGACGATCAACCCCGGATTGTCACGTAAGCTCCGTAAGCTAGGGAGATGGCAGTTGCGTCTAATTACAGGAACAATAACTGGTCATGCCTTATTAAACAAACGTCTATAGGTACAATCTGGATACTACAAACAGCCCCCTGTGCAGAGCCTGCATGGAGGCAGAAGAATCAGCCACTCACGTCCTTTTGGAGTGTTCTGGAGTGGCAACCTACCGGGCAACACACCTCGGGAATCCGAGGTCGCTCCAGTATGTCGTCAACACCATCAAGGCTCTGCTAGGCTTTCTTCAGGAGCTGAGTTGGCAGGAGGAGCCCCGCCAGTCCAAAACCACGCAAAATAGGCGCATCTAGACGTCGATTTGCGGAAAACCAGCCCGCGCAAAGTTTAAAGGCCGTGTAGGTCAAACTACACTTGACTACGTTTATAATATACCTCTGAACTCGAGTGTTGATACAGCGAGCCGGGGCAAATATAGTGCAAGTATGCTTCAATCGATAGGTACAGTAAGAGTTTCCGAACGCATGGAAACTAGTGTAAGTATAGCACTTATTTTAGCAGTCTGGAAGTCTAGACTCTAGACAATAAACCAGTTAAAGAGCTCGTCTAAAAACATTTAGAACGAAGGAAAGGCAATCAATAACGTCTGGATCTAAGGAATATAAGTATTCCGATCAACGTAGAAAAAAATATAAATGAGAAATTAAGGTTTCCCTCGTTCATTTGAAGCAGTTTCTTTGGTCGTGGAAGTCTTTGTGGCTTTAACATGTTTGACATTTAAAAATAAGTGGATTGTGTTTACCTACGACTACTACTACAGCCTATTTGCGTCCCACTGCTGGGCACAGGCCTCCTCTCATTAAGAGAGGGTTTGGGCTATTGTCCCCACGCGGGCCCAGTGCGGATTGGGGACTTCACACACATCTTTGAATTAATTCGCAGATGCGTGCAGGTTTCCTCACGATGTTTTCTTTCACCGAAAAGCACCTGTGTTTAACTAGGGCAATTTATTACTATAGTATGTTTTTAAAACTTGGAAGTAAGAGGACACAGGATAAACATGTGCAAATATGTAGTGTCCAAAGAACACTACAATAAAACTTACTAAAGTACTAAACATGCACAAAGATGTGTCAAACTAGGTACTTCTTAAATGAACAAAATTTGTAACCAATGTTTATCTCTAAACTAATGACATAGGTCAATTTTACGATCTTTAGCACAAAGAATTCATCACTGATTCATTGTTTACGCTAAAAACCTATAACTCAAAAACTGTACGACACGTCCACACAGTAATAAAATAATGACGTAACTAGCCCTGCGGGGCTTTATGGGTGTTTAGTGAAATAGGTCGCCCGGTTGGATCGTAAAACACAGCTTCCTATGGTGCAAGAGTGGGGACGGCGCGGATAGGTCATACCCAAACCATGACGTCACTCTGTTAGGATCATAAAGGTCTATAGGTACTCGTAGTCCTAACCTGGATTCATCCGTGAAGAGACAAAAATTTGTGTGAAGTAATGTACTACAAAACGTGATATTAAGATCTATATCAGGAGCACCATGGTTGGTCACCAACTCAGAGATACATGAGCATATGAAAATGCGCACAGTTAAGGAAGAAATAAGGATAGTTAAAACTTCCTACAAGCACCGGTTAGAGATCCACCCCAACCCACTGGCAGTGCAACTAACAACCCTGTCCTATAATAAGAGGCTGAAAAGGTCTGACATCCTGGACCTAGCCACCCGTTAAAGGAAAGCACAGTGATTGCTGCCTCAATGGAGGGAGCTATCGGAACGCCACCAAGCACTGAACAAATTCGCTTATAGTTTAACGACTGATCACAAATGAACCAAACAAAAAAAAAGTAATATACATCCAAGATACGACTCTCCACAATGCTTGTGTAAGTTGTCACCACCTGTAATTAGATAAGCATCTTTATGTTCCACTTGTTATCGTTTCGTGTTGTATGAGGTGATGTATTATCTGTTGGTAGTCCTTAAATCCATACTAATATTATAAATGCGAAAGTAACTCTGTCTGTCAGTCAGTCTGTTACCTCTTCACACTTAAACCTCTGGACCAATTGAGATGAAATTTGGCATGGAGATAGTTGAAGTCCCGGGAAAGGACATAGGACATATTTCATTCCGGAAAATGCGTCGTTCCCGCGGGAATGGGCGAAGTAACGGGCAGAAGCTAGTAAACAAAATAAATAAGATGATGAAAATGCACTTGAAACTTTCAACCTTATGCTTCACACTATTTTTTGGCTCTTCACAGAGTCATCGCTAGGAACCTGTTCCTAGCGATGTTTTCTTTCACTTAGCGATTGCATCTGATTATGCAAAGATAAAGTGAAAAGGATACTTATAAAGTTAATATTTCATTAGGACTAAAATGTAGAAAGCAAAACCAGCCACAATTGCCGAAATAAAAACAGTAATTTCTGTTCCGCTTTCTACATAGCTTTCATGGAATTTATTACTACTTTTTGACAATGGAAAGTAAGTTATTAGTAATTGGATTTATAGCATACCGCTCACAGTACAAATATATGTGCATTATTTTATTTACCTTCGTAAAAAAATGGGATGAAAAATATTGTAAGAATCTTTGTGTCCTTCCTTTTGCAATAAAACGATTACTTAGTGTTTTGAAATTTTACTTCTTTAATATTGATCTTAATCCATACAGTTGAATATGTCTGAATACTTATTGAATTTGGTATAAGTATATTATAGAGACACAAGCTTCTGTCCACGACTTCGTCCAATTGGAATTCGGTTATACCTAGTGTTTCCGCGGGAACAACGCGTTTTCCTGGAAAAGTATAAAAAAGTAGTCTACATGCTTCCTTCCCCAAGACTTGAACTATCTCCATATCAAACATCTAAATCTGTTTAGGGCTTTAAGCGTACAGATGTAACAGACTGGACATAGTTACAGGTTTACTTTCGCATTTATAATTTTAAGTGTGGATACGGATCTAACTTGGACCGATCCTCGCTTTTTTTCTGATCCTTAAGGCACTCACCCACAATTGTTTATGACGTTAGTGTTTTAGTGCGCCGGCAATTGAGGTAAGTTACCTTCAAGGCGCGCGGCGTAGCACTTAAGTCGTTGACGCAGAGTCTATTATTTCTTTATCCGCGCGCCTTCTTAGTTGTGTGGTGCTATACTGGACTGGGTTTAACTACCTTTGTTGTGAATTACCGACTCACCAAAAACAGGCCAAGTTATAGACTAATGGGAAAAGTTTTATGGCAAGGAAATGCGCGCATATAAACGCAGTGATTTATCAAACAAGCGCATGGTTGCACGCCCAAATTATACTACTATACTACTATTTAAGTATACTCATGTAGACAAACCTATATTTTTAAAACAAAAAAAACTTGTTAACCATTCCTTCCACTTGTTTGACGGCCGGAATGGTCCAGATGGTAGTGACCCTGCCTTCTGTTCCGATGGTCGCGGGTTTGAATCCCGCTCGGGGCAAACTTTGTGTGATCAGCACGAATGTTTGTACTCGAGTCATGGATGTTTAGTATTTATATATGTATGTATTTCTCTATATAAGTATTTATATCGTGGTCTAGCACCCATAATACAAGCGTCGCTTAGTTTGGGGCTAGGTCAATATGTGTGAAATGTCCCAAAGATATTTATTATTTATTCAATTTCGCACTCAAAAATCGCAAATAAAATTGGTGTTTGAGCATTGAATACCAGAAAAAACTTGACTGTGCTTTATAAAATACAACTTGGTAAGAAATGAAACAAAAAGATTAATCGAACGCAAATAGAAGAGATAGATCAATCTAGCAGTCTAATAAAAGCAAGTTTGATAGGTGCGTATTTTTTTATGTATTCTCTAAAAAGGGCAAGCATGTTGAAAGCATGAAACTCTTAGGGAATATTTTCCCTGGCATGAAACTCTTAGGGAGTTTGAAGGCGGTTTTAATTTTTTTATTTATAATTTTTTTTCGGCTACAGTTTTCAAACATTACTACAGAAGTACATAAGTAACTCTGAAGTCTTCGAAATTGACACCAAAATCATCTATGTGCTAGCAAATTTCGGGGAGTTCCCTCATTTTCTCATGGATCCCATCATTAGAACTGAACCAAATTAATATGGGACCAACTTGAAAGTACAACCTTTCGAACAAAAAAAGAATCATCGAAATCGGTTCACGTTTACTATTAATTTTTGGTGAACATACATAAAAAAAATTAAAAAAAGTTTCCGACGAATTGAGAACCTCCTCCTTTTTTGAAGTCGGTTAAAAAGGGAGCTAGCTTTAACCTACCCAGCTTACCTGATTACACAAAATGACAAGTTCACTATAAAGTTTTACACTCTACTACTACAGCCTATTTGCGTCCCACTGCTGGGCACAGGCCTCCTCTCATCACGAGAGGGTTTGGGCTATAGTCCCCACGCGGGCCCAGTGCGGATTGGGGAAGTTTTACACTCACTTTGTAGATAACGTTATGCAATACAGTTTCAGGAAGCGCAGTTTCAGCTAACAGTTAACCTATACACGATTTTCACGTGTCGGTTTGTTTGCCTACCGCATTTGTTTATGTTATAGTTGCTCCTCATTCTATTAATATAATTTTGTGCGCTTACTTACTTTGTGGTTACGTAACAATGATTCATGCTCTATCTATAGGTATATACACGGTGGGACAGAAAATATGGCACATAATTAACCCACCGTATCAGCTATCGATTCTAAGTATATTGTATAGTTCTTGAATTTTTTTCGAGTTGGTAAAAAAAAATTGTATATGGGATTGGTTGTGTGAGCGACGCCTGAATCCTATACAAAATATTTTTTTTACCAACTCAAAAAAAAATTAAGACCTATACAATATACTTAGAATCGATAGCCGATACTGTGGGTAAATTATTTGCCATATTTTCTGACCCACCATGAATAAAACAAGAAACTGACTGACTGATCGATCAACGCAGAGCCAAAACTACTGGTCGTAAAGAGCTGAAATTTGGCATGCAGGTTCCTTAGGGAACGTCCCCTACGTTAGCACTAAGACTGGATTTCTCGAAATTCCCACGGAAACAGAAAAAAACGGGATTTTACATTTTAATATATCTGCGCATACGAAGATGCAGGGAACAGCTAGTCTATACATATACTAAAGCTAGAAAGTGGAAAGTCTGTACATGGGAGATATTCGAAAAAAGTTGGCTGGGAATACTTAAAATCGATAACAGAACACGGTGATGGTCTGTATAAAATTTGACACATACCTAGGATCATCAGACCATAAATAAATAGCAGATAGTCTTATTTTTAATTGGATGGGGATATCATGGATGCACTTTTAGTACCTAGGAATATTTTAGACTTCCATGATTTTAGCGATGCTAAGCATCTATCATTATATCATAGTCCGTCCGAGATTTTCGTATAGTGAAACAAATCTCTAAACAACACAGTACAAAAATACACACCGCATCTTGATTTTGTATATTAATAGCCCTCAGCCCTGTTATTAAACAATTGACTGGCGGCAGATAGAGTTATTCGAATAACGATCGTTATTGGTGCGCACGCGACGATTCACGCTGATTCTGATTAGAATTTGATCTGCTTCAACTGCCCAAGTAACACTAAGAGTTAATTTTGAGTGCTATAAGGGTGGTACTATGGCGGTTACTAACTCTAACAGTGTCAGAAGAACGCTAAAATAGGTGGTATATCGGCGCTATAAGCTAATATAGCACCTATGTAATAATGGCATAACTTTTTAGCGCCGTAAGTGCAATAATAGCGCTTTTCAATCGAGTGATATTTGTTTTTGGTCGTAGTGAAATTCTCAAGTAGGTAAGGTACAGTCAGCAGCAGAAGTAGATAAGCTGTCCAGGTGTTCAAAATGACCTACACACGCCCTTAACGTCTTAAGAATAAGGTCGTGTGTAGGTCATTTTGAACACCTGGACAGCTTATCTACTTCTGCTGCTGACTGTACGCTCTATTTTCAACTTTCAAAGCCCAATGACATAATAATATAGTAAAATGCAAGTGTGTTTGCTTGTTTATTTGTCCTTCCTTCACGTCGAAACGACTGGACCGACTTCGATGTTTGGGCATGGAGGTAGCTTGGGACGACCCTAAAAATAACATACGATACTTTTTATCCTGATATTACGATGGGAACGGGTTTTCCGAGTTTCCACGTATTTTTTTCAAACAAGTCAAGTTAATAGTGACAAATAAGATTAACAAATTACTTACATTATAAATTTGTACACTAAAAGAGCCTTTGCCCACAACAATTAGAAATTATTTATTTATTATTTATTCATTATTTATACATGAGATACAACGCTATCTTTCTTAGCGAAATATACTACTACAGCAGCCTATTTACGGCCCACTGCTGGGCACAGGCCTCCTCTCATCACGAGAGGGTTGGGCTATAGTCCCCACGCGGGCCCAGTGCGGATTGGGGACTTCAATTAGCGAAATATACAATACAATACAAATGCTCTTTATTGAACACCACACAATAGAGAAAAAAGGACGAACAAAAAGATCAGGAAAACATGTTGTTAGGTATACAGCAAAAAAATATATACATATAGAAATATATTCGGGCATCTGAATAAATCATGTCAATTTCCATGATCCAAACCGTTCTAAATCATCCAGTTATATATCAGAAACAAACGTTTTTCCATATTATAACAACCGTCAGTTCCAACATCAATGCAATCTTGTCGAGTGATACCTAATATATTATGCCAAGGAAAGATGTTACTTAGTAAAGATGAATTGTCGAAGAGGGGCGATTTATCACGCGAGTCGGGCTAAGCCCCAAGATTAATGGTCCAGCTAATTTTGCACCTGCATATTTTTATCTACTTTCAATGTGACGCTTACTGGATCCGGAATTATGCAGGTGCAATGATTATCTAGTAAGTGGGGCATACACAATTTTAGCATGAAGTAATGTTATAAATCTTTCCTGTCAACAATCCGACCAAAGTGAAGGTCTTAATTTCTACTTTTTTGAGCCTTTACAGGATATTATACCTACTTACTTGGGACCTGTATGATAAAAACATTCTACTAATTATTATAAATGCAAAAGTAACTCTGTCTGTCTGTTCGTCTTTCTGTGACCTCCTCATGCTTAAACCGCCGGACCGATTTGGATAAAATTTGGTATGGAGATAGTTGCAGTCCCGGGAAAGGCTACTTTTAATCCCGGAAAAAAAAATAGAACCGACTTCAAACTCCGATAGCCTGTGAAGTTGGTGTCAAGTTCACTATAAGATAGTCATAGCTTTGGGGCGGTTCACTCGGAGTTTGAAGTAGGTTCTATTTTTTTATTTAAATTTTTTTTTCGGCTATAGTTTCCAAACATGTGTACGATGGGACGTAAGTCTCACTGTAGTCTTTGAAATTGATGCCAAAATCATACACATGCTAACAAATTTCGAGGTGTTCCCGCGTTTTGTCATGGATACCATCATCAGAACTAAACCAAATTATTAAAAGGGTTCAAGTTGGAGGTACACCTTTCAATTAAAAAAAGAATAATCGAAATCGGTTCACAATTGACGGAGATATGCGTGGTCATACATAAAGTATAAACGTCGAATTGAGAACCTCCTCCTTTTTTTTTTTAGTCGGTGGAGCTATTCCCGCGGAAACGCGATATTCCACCAGGCGAAGTCGCAGGCAGAAGCTAGTACATTATATTCCAAGCCGTTAACAATTGCATTGTCCACAGGAAAGACTTCTGTTTTCAGAAATGTGTAGGTATGACCTATCTATAGACAAATAATTGCGCGGTTAACTGTAATTTTACGCAACAAATTTCTTGGAGGCCAGATGACAATTGATCATCATTTCTACATTTTGTACGCTACAATCCCGGGTCATACCAACTGTGCATACACACACACACATATGCACACACACACACACACACACACACACACACACACATACACACACACAAACGGCGCCACTGCACAGCTCCGTTGGCACCGCTTGTATAGCACAGGACGCAATACAAGTACAGCGCAGGATTAAATATTATGGCGCAGGTGTGATCCAGGCTTTGAGATTGATTTTCAGTTATGTATGAAGGCATATTAATCAGCATTCAGCAGCTGCATGAGGAAGCGTACATTGTGTACATTGTAGCTAATAATCACACGTAGCATGAAAATATCTTCAGTCTTCTATGTTTAGAGTCGGTTTTGGAGTCGTTAATCCCTATTTAATACTTAACGATCGACAATAATTACTCTGACACCATAAGACGCTCAGCTAAGTAGATTAACGATGATTTTACGAGTCTCAACCTCATTCGTGACAATTACAGCTTTCAGTGAAATTAGGCAACGAACTGTAGTTAACATTCGCGTATCGTGTTTAGATGCAATATGCACTTTTACGTTATAAGTTAGTAGGTCGATCGGCTCCACCGTGGAATCCGGTGATATATTGGCTCCGTGCACGAATTGCTTGAAAAAGTGAGAAGACTGTTCGGATTTTTTTTATCTGTTCAACATGACGTGTAAAAATGAAAATACCTAATTATTTTTTATCTGTTTAATGTAGGTACATGTACAGGCTACTTTATATTGCTATGTTGGCGTCCTTTCTTGCTTGCTTGAAAATTGGCATATACGAGTACAAAGGCCTCTTCAGAAGTAAATAATTTATCAACCCTTCCGAATAATTGAACCTAATAAATGTGTGAAGTTGCCAAACTGCACAGGGCTTACGTGGGACCTAATCGTGAACAGAGGAGGCATATTGCCCAGCGCAGTGAGGCGTAAATAGGCTGTTATAGTTTTGGTGATGTTAGCAGTGGGTGTAAGTATATAATAAACCAAACACATATTACACAAGTCTGGTCGTCGAAGAGTCTTCTGTCTAACGAATATGATGGTACAGTTAGGGTTGCCATCTCCTAAAATGAAAATGCCGGGCTCTGCCCAGAAAAAAGCCGGACATTTTACCCTAAACGCCTGACATAACCACAACGTCCACAATTAAAAGCCAAACACGACTTTATAAAGCCTTACCGTCTTTTTAATGTTAAAGCCCATTTTTTCCCGGTCTCGCGGGAATTTTGGGAAAGCCTCTCCTAGAGTTCCCTTACACTCCTCAAGGAACCTACAATTGCCAAATTTCAACTTCCCTCCATCAGTACTGACGTGACTGACAGTAGTGCAGATGATGGTGATGATTGCTTCGCTTGAGGCGCTAACAAAAAGCCAAACAAAAAGGCATAACTATGAACCTTATCTCCAAAACTACTGGACCTAAAATTTTGAAAAAAATACGGAGGATAGTTTTTGACCTATAGATTACAGGAAAATTATTAAGAAGTCCATGGTATTTGAAATCTATCATATAAAAGAGCTTATCCTGTGAAATGGTTTGAAAATTCAAGTCATTGAAAATATTCAAGGGTCGGAACCCTCTCCAGCGAGTTTAACTCGCTTCTTGGCCGGTTTTTTTTTCAACAAATATGCTACTTTAAGTGGTTTTTTGATTGGAAAAATAATGGGTATGGTCAGTTATTCTTAAGTCTGGGATTGTACCGAATGAAGAAATATGTTATAAATAGGTATTCCATCATTCTAAGACTATTACTCATTATATTATTATATTTTTCATGTAAGTTATCTTTCTACGTCCTTTCATGTAATTTAGTTTGTTATTTGTCTTGGCGAAACGAATCCCGTCTACTCAATTTCCTCTCTACCGTTCTATGAATATTACTCCATAAACTGAAAATTTCATCAAACGTGAATATTTTCATAAAATATTAAAGTCACTTCTTATCAGTTATCTTATAACATGAAATATACGTGGAAATTCTAATCTAATTAAAAAATGGACCGTCTTTATTGCGCAGAAAAGTTTAATTAAATCTAGATTAATCTCAGTTCGGAACAATGAGAAATTTTCATCTGAGACATTATCGGGAGTGCCCTCATTTCAGAAGAGAAGTTCTTTAAATTAATTACTGAAATTAGGTCTTTAAATAGCTACAATTTTTATCGAGGTTATGAATAAAGGAGAGTGAAGAAAAATATTTTTATTGATATTAAACTTTGATTCATCATCATCATCATCATCTTTTCAGCCGACAGACGTCCACTGCGCTGGACAAAGGCCTCTCCCAAGGCGCGCCACTCAGATCAGACCGGTCCTGTGCCACTCGCATCCACCCATTCAACTTTTCATTGAAGTCTACTTATTTAAATAATTGTACCTAAACTAAAGCCACACGAATATAGATGCCGTGTTTTTGTAATTAACTGTAATTAATAAACTGGAATGAAAACGGCCAAACTGCTGTTTTGTAGTCAGTCGAGGATGCGAAATTCCTGATTAAAACCATTATAACCCCGACTTGCTCTGCACCATTCATTCATTTCATACTACTACTACTACAGACTATTTGCGTCCCACTGCTGGGCACAGGCCTCCTCTCATCACGAGAGGGTTTGGGCGATAGTCTCCACGCGGGCCCAGTGCGGATTGGGGACTTCACACACATCTTTGAATACATTCATTTCATACGTTCCTTCAAAATCTTATTGATTCATTCACACATATGTGGAATATGGTAATTAAATTTTATCGTGGAATTTATCATTCCGAAAATGCAAGCGCAGACTTTTTAATTAAAAGCTCCAGTTGCAATGAAAAAGCGAATGAATTATGATCGGTCCTAAAGAATTGGACATACTTAAATTGAAAACTAGATTTAAAAAGAAACGTAAAAGTAAATTTCTGAAAGTCTGGTCTGAAGTGTTAAATTACAAAAAAGAGAAGATATTAAGAATCGGTTAATTGCAAATAGCTTTTTGAGGCAAATAGTTCGTTTTATCAGTTTGAAAAATGTGAAAGTTGGGAAGGGAAAAAGGAAGTTGTTGTCCAGCAGTGAATTGAACTTGCATAGCTACTTAGGTAGGCAAGGTATACAGGTACAGCTGATTGTACAAGCATAAGGTATACCAACCAATAAAACACAATGGAAAACCATTGTGCGTAAAAGATGCGAAAAAAACATCTCCAGTTGGTTATGCCATATGCTATTCGTTTGGTTAAAACTATCAGTCACAAATGTGACTAAGAACGGGATCAACTGAAATTACGTCGGAAAATTTAAGAAGCCGTATCTCTGTAGGTAATCTTTTTACTTATGAATTCATTTCGCAGCCAGACGCAGTTGAAGTTGGGGGAAAAGTTTCAATCCAATTTTCCGCGGAAAGATTCAATGCAACAGATGCTTTACCTAAGTAAATTGATACGCCGACTTACACAATCTGTTTATGCATAGACGCCGGCGTTCCATATCCGAATTGGGAAAGAAAACCGATGCTTTAACGAAATAGAACGTGCACAGGGGCCTTATTTGGGTTTGTAAATAGGAATTGGAAATAGCATGATGTTTAATATCATTTTAAACATCTCCAAATAATAACGTATCATTATTACTATTTACAAAATCGAATAAGGCCCTTATTTATGCACAGACGTCGCGTTCCAAATCCAAATCGGAAAAGAAAACCGATGTTTCAATGAAATAGAAAGTGCAGTGCACAGGTCATTTTGAGTTCATCAACTGCTCACCTAGCACTTCTGTTGGTAATAATAAAATAATGAAAATAAAGTACTAAAATTAATGGGTACCTACCAAAAATACCAGAAGGACAATTTAGCCAGTGCGTCAAGGTTTGAAGCTACAAGTGATACTACTACTACTACTACTACTACAGCCTATTTGCGTCCCACTGCTGGGCACAGGCCTCCCCTCACCATGAGAGGGTTTGGGCTATGGTCACCACGCGGGCCCAGTGCGGATTGGGGACTTCACACACATCTTTGAATTACTTCGACACTACAAGTGATAGTCGGTATGAATTTGTTAACTTATTTAATGTGTAGGCAAAGCAACGTAAAAAATTGCCACTTTCATCACGAAACATTGGTACGACTTTAAAATTGTACACAAAAGAAAGCTAATCGTTACTATTAAATTACGATGCAATATTGTCACTTATTCACCTGCCGTACCTACTACAGGGACGAATTCAAAAACGTGAAATTATACTAATTTGGCTCAGTAGGTATGTATCGATTGGTGCATCACCTTCTCAACTACCTTTTTTTTCAAATTTATCAAGTACCTACTTTGCAATTTGTAGGAAAGTTTTAGGGAATATGTGCCGCACCCCCCATAGAACATGCATAGATGCGTAAATTTTTAATTGATTGATTCTGAAAAAGAATAATGAGTATGGTAGGTGATTCACCAATCGATACCTACTGAGCCAGAAATTACCTAGTAGCCTAAGCCTAGTCTGGTACTCCTAGTAGTAGGTGCCTAATAGTTCACGTCTTTGATTTCACACAGTTATAGGTAAGTACCTAATATGTAACGTGTAACATAAGTACCTAACCCACTGAAAACCTAAAAACTTAGATACCTAGGTAAGTAGGTTAGCCAATTCTAGATAAGTACCTAGGGCTACGCGGGAAACAGTCGCAGGCAACGGCTAGTGTGAAAAACAAATTTGACTGGCTGTCTGTTCCGTTTACAAATTTGAAGCGTTAAACCGATTTCGATGAAATTAGTAAATTTGACAGTTTAGATATTTTATCTCGGAAATCATACCTAACTAAGGAGTAGGTAGAGTGGTAGTAGGTAACAATTTTGGACAATGCTTGTAAATAAATACCTAACTAAACTTTTTCGGTGTAGCATCTTAAATTATATATTTTTTTATATTTTCGATAATGTTCTTCCCATCCAACCCAACCAGATCACCAGGATAGCAGGGCATCGAAAAGTATTTGGTATTTGAAATGAAAAATATAGATAGGTAAGTACCTATGCAATTTCTTAACCTAGTAAACTTACCTTAAATTAAAAATCCGGATTCAAAATGCACTTTACACAAAAGCAAAAACACTTTCCAGTTTGTTACTACGCATTGTAATTCAATGAGTTCCAAAGTGTTTACTCTATGGCCACTTGTTCAAATTTCGAACTTTCCGCGTCGATCTCGGAATTTTGAGAGACGTCAAGTACGCACCCGGCAGCCGGCGTTTTTCAAATGCCGCCGCCACCACTAGGTAGTCGAGTTATTGTTTCCCGCCAATGTTTACTTTATAACGCAACCAAATACAGATAGACGTCAGAGACGTGATACTTGAACGAACATGATCGAACTTTATTTGGTCGTATTGTAACGGTTTCATTCATAACTTGCTATAATAACTTCTATTTCAGAAGCACCAAACGTTCCATAGGACTTCGTATGATTTTATACAAATTGAAATGGTTGGCTTTATACCTCAACATTTGCGACATCTATATTGCATGCGAACGTTGACGAACACGAAGTCATCATACTGACGTAATGAAACCAATATGTATACACAGATGGCGTTATAAAGACAATAATTTTCATTTTATTTTCACCATTTTTCCCCGCAAAATTAATTTCTTTATATGTATTGTAATTTAATTTTCGATTTTAATGTACTTTACTATTTTTTTGACTTTTGATATTTTTTGATTGGATGACAATATTCACGACCTTTTCACGACTGACGTACTTGTCAAAGTCAGTGTGACATGCAACAAAAATGGCGTTGCTTCTGACAGCAAACTTCAGACAAGACAAGACACCCTACTGATCTTCGAATGATTTCAATCTTACACGCATTTTGTCAATACTTGCTCTAAATTAGTGTCCCGCTTTTCTAATAATATACGCAAAGGTTGGTAATTTAAAATAATATATCACTGCCAGAAATGTTGCGACCTATGTCGGCCATTGGCCGTAGGATTTCATTACCGGGTAGTTCGAAAGAGTTTATCAGGAATAAAGTGGTTCGTCCCGCTTCTCTCTTGAAACCGGCAGAAAAGATTAAACTGTACAATAAAGAGAACAAAGAATTGTTCGGAGCATTATTAGAATCAAACAAGCAAAGGAAGCAGCGTTTAAAGAAGTCTGGTAAGTGCAAATTTGCAAATCGATTGTAAGGCTTCTGCAACCTTGTTAAGATTTAATGCAACTTTCTATTTCGATAGAAGGCGAGCAAGTTTTACCCTTTAGGTGCCTTTAGTTAGGTTACTCGTGACTATCTACTATAAAAATTTTAAAAAACGTGTTAGTGTTAGCATAATTGCTTTGTTTACTCTGACGTTATATATGTAGCGTTTAATTGCGTATCAACGCGTGCAGATAGTCGAGTCGTACCGTGCCAACAACAGTCATATGACATTACACTCCTGGCGCCGTGAGCTATACGCGCGCGCTGTCGCATTCTCAGATTATACTTATCTTTGCAGCTAAAAATAGCAGGATCTCCGATCAAAACAACGAAGCGTCCGCGACTGGCGAAAGTGCAGTGAAACTCAGTAGTAGTGCTAAGAAAAATGATATAACCCTTATATACAATCCTGTACTACCAATGGAAGTTTTCAAAAGAAAAATGTGGCAGAATACAAGGACTTGTGTGAATTTCGTGGGTGTATTATTGAACAATGTGAGTGTGAGAGGTTTGAAGACTGTAGCTGTTAATAATGCTGCTGAAAGTACTGCTACACAGCAAGGTTTTGTGTCCGAAGACAAGATACTACAGATAAAGCCTCACCGCAATGATTATGCACAGCAGTTTCCCTCGGTGACCCTCATCTTGAATAAAACTATGACTAATGAGTCTAAGGCTGCTTTAGAGAAGTGGAAGCAGGAAAGGATTGCTGAAATGGGTGCAGAGGAATTTGAGAAATTCTATCAAGGTGAGATATTGTAATAAACACATTTTAACAAATGTAAAATCCTACTAACTAAAGATAACTTTCCTTAAGCCAAATTTAAGTTAGGTAATTAGTGTCCCACCAGTACATGTACATTGCTGGTTTTAAGAGAACTATTAATAATTATTTTTATCTTCAGTGAATCAGCTACGTACATCTACTGGCGTGACACTGATTTCACAATGTAAATTTGCCTTAATCCTTATACTTGTCTATTTTGTATATATTTTGGGGATGGTGTACAGCTGGCAGCAAGTGAATTAATATTACATTTTGAACCATAGCAACAGTCTCAAAAACCTTATTATTTTGGTATCCAGATTTGCCCAGAAGTATTGGAAATAATTAATTAAAACTATTAAACATTCTCTCATCTTTGCTTATGTATATATGGATTGATTCATTATGTACCTATTGTATTCAGAATCAGAAAGGCGATGATCTCACATTAGGAGAACAATAATACCTTGGGATTCAATTCACATTCTCAGGCAGTTGAGGCAGTGTTACTTGTGTGGCACAAAGTGTCTTTGTAAATAAATTCTACTGCATTGTGATTAGGAGAAAGTGTATGCAAAAATTTTTTGAAGCAGTTATTTGTTACTCTGAAATGGTATATTTTCTCATCATCATCAAATGTCTTTATTTAATTTCAAAGGCATACTAATTTTACTAAATCTATCATTACTTTCATTACAGGACAAATGGCTCTTGGTTCCAAATTCCACAGCACCCTGAAAGACTATTTCACAAAGCCAAAGTCCCAGCTCCGCATTGAGAAAGATGTTGAGCCAGTTTGGAACTCGGTTGCTGAGGTCTTGAAGCACATACATACCCCAAAAGCCATAGAATCCAATGTTGTACATCCAGTTTTGAAATACAGAGGGATCTTTGATGCTATTGCTGACTATGAGTAAGTTTGTTTCTCTATTCTCTTAAATTTGATTTAGTATTAGGTATATAAAATTTATACACAAGGCAAGGGACCGCACGGGATGGAAGGCTCTGGAAGAGGCCTATGTCGCTAAGACAAGTTGAAGTTGTCGATGGATTTTAGTGTTAGTTTTTTAAAGGCTTTTGAAACTTCAATAATAAAGGCTATTTTTATTTTATTTTATTTATATAAAATTTATTTTTGATTTTGCTAAATCATTAAACATAAAGTTGCTAACATTGGCTTTTATTATTATCACATTGCATTTGTCTGTTTCACACGCCACTTGCGACACCTATAAACAGTGGGAAATTCAAGATGACAAGAATAAATAATAGCATTGTTTGTTACCAACTAAATACGATTTAAGTATGCTGTACAAAGGTCTTTTGGCAATATTGGCAGACATTTGATAATGTGCTACTTAGTAAATAAATTGATTCATCACACTATCACTATGCCAAATGTTACTTACATTTCATGTGTGTGTATCTACCTACATTTGAACAGGTGGCCTAATCAAGTTACTGAAATATTACATGTAATGTAAGACCTCCTCAGTTCCTCATAGATTCCAAAACCACAACTGGACCTTGATAACAAGTACAGGATTAAATTGTAGAAGATTTTAAAATTAATTTCTACATTTACATTGTCGACAGGTTTGGCTCAGTTACTACCAACCGAGCCAAACCATGCTCACTGTGCCGAGGGTCGCGGGTTCGAATCCTGCTAGGGGCAAACTTTGTGTGATGAGCGTGAATGTTTGTAAATTGTACCCAAGTCATGGATCTTTAGTATTTATACATGTATCTCTCTATATAAGTATTTCTATCGTTGTCTAGCACCCATAGTACAATACGAGCTTTGCTTAGTTTAGGGCTAGGTCAATTTGTGTGAAATGTCCCAAGATATTTATTTAGCCATGAAATTGTGGAAATATCTTGTTACTAAAGTAACGGTACAATAGATATGAATAAAATTATCCACCTTATTTGAACTCTGTTAAAATATTCTACAATGCAGTTCAAGCCACTGTATAATGTATGTTTGAAAAGGTGATACCTAAGCAAGGTACTACAAGGTATACTCATTATCACGCTTCGTATTGTTCAGTATTATGTAATCTTTCCAACAATTGATCATAATATAATTCATAATTTGTTGTTCATGTTTCCGTTGGCTTCAGTTTTCTGAATGAATAAGATTGTGTCTAGGTGTAACCTTTACAGACAAGACTAACAATATGGATGATCCCATCATTTCCACCTAAAACAATCTGCATTTTCTTATTGCCTTCACTTAAATGTATTATGTATACTGGACTGACTATTTAAATGTTGTTCAACATTGGCGCCCGAAAATTAACTAAAATTGAATAATTTCAGTGACAAACCCACTCTAATCGAATGGAAGAAATCCGACAGGCAGCGGAAATCCATTGCCACGACATACGACAACCCCGTTCAACTGGCTGCCTATTTTGGCGCTGTCTGCAACGACTTGAACTACAAGCATTTAAACGTGCGCGACGCGTTACTAGTCATCGCATACACTGACGGCTCAAAAGCTGATTACTATCACCTCACTATGGACAAGCTGAGGGAGCATTGGGTACAGTGGCTTAGCAGACTCGAGGATTATATGAAGAAGTATGGACAAGATTCAGAAAAGATACTAAAAGGAGGAAAGCGGCTGTTTGAAGAGGACATCGGGAATCTCCAGTAATTTTTGGTGAGCTTTGAACTCGTTGTGTCTTAATATTTTGTTCAGTTTTATCACAAAAGTAGTAAGTAAGAAAGAAGAGCAATTTCTTCGTACAAACCCAGGTAATGTGGGAAGAATATTTACTTATTTGTACATAACTGCCAACCGAAGTAGTTATTTTCAAAGACCGAAATTTCCTCCTACACTATCCGGTTTTGCATATTTTTTCTTTGTACATTGCTAGTAATGTAAATCATTAATGTATGAAGAACAAGCCTGAATTTCATTTGATTATTTTTCAGTGGAGGGAGATACGCCAAACGGGACGGAGATTCAAGATTTGAGTACCTACCTATTTCAAGAAACTTGCAATTTTTGAGTCTCAATCACTGTAAGATTTGTAAAAATTGATAAGACTGTGTTGTTACAAGTACCTTATGTTGGGTCGAGTCTTCCGAAAATGATGAAGGTAAATTGGCTAGTTTTGATAGCATAACTAAGATCTGTTTTTATTATGTTTACGGAGTCTGGAAGGACATACCTTCGAACGCGTTGATCAAAAGAATACGTTAGCGAGGTCCTTTAATGATACCGAATTATAACTTCATTATCTCTACTCGGTCACTTGAGAATTCAGTGAATTACTCTGCTAAGAATATTTTAGTGACACTTTCAATACAAGCTTAAGTATAAATTTGTAGTTCATAGATCTCTCTTTATCTTTGACAATTTTTAATAACCAAAACGTAGTAAAAGCCTAGTCAGTTTTTGAAATAGTAAAAAATGGCGTAATTATATTTGCCAGGATAAAGTCACTTATAATTTGTAGCATTTATTATATGTAGGTAACAAAACAAAGAAGTTCTACAAATAGGTACAGACGCAATAGATATGCTTAAAAGCCAGGAGCAAAGTCGATTTGTTGGTTGTGTAGCTCCATTTTCATGGGTATACAAATCTATTCATGAACAGCCAAAGTGCTGGAAATTGCCACGCATGGGTAAGTAAAATGTGTATTTTGTTAAATTATTATAACACTTTTTGCTTATTTTACTCATATCTTTTTACTCTTGTTTGTTACAAAGCTATTCATAATGTACGTTTTTTTTTCTGTGAATTCATTTAGGTATATACAGAGCATCATGAACATTAATGTTTCAAACGGAATATTGAGATTTGAGATGTACCTGTCTAATTATTGAAGTAATATGTAAGTACTAATTTCAATTCCATTATTTTATGTACAGATTTTCTTAAATTCTCCATATGATCCGACGTTTTGTTTAGTAATGCTCACGATGTTACCTAATAACGAAACGCCACATTTTTACCTACATTGTGTTACCTTTAATTAATTATACATATTATAAGATGCTTTGTTCCAAATTTAATTATATTTTAACCTATAATTATATTTTAAGACGCTTTGTTCCAAATTCATAAGATACCTATCACGGTTTTGTTCCAAAGTTTATCTCGTCGTTTTTCGACAAGGCATGAAAGTTAATCCAGTTGCCTTTTCAAAGGGTAAGGGTATTTCAATTGAGAATCGAGAAATTCTTTGGAATAAACCTCAGAATTACTTTCTGTGGAGTCAGATTAAGTCTGTATCACTACTTTTATTAAAACTTTAAGGAAATTTACCTGTGTTATTACTACATACACTACTAGTCTTTTCCTTGGTTATGGAAAAATATAGGTACCTTAACTTTGCTTTGGCTCTTTGATGAAAATAAATTGGAAAGAAATGATGGTAGGTAGTTGTAAAACTTAACTTTATTGTTGTCTTTCTCATGATTCATATTAAAGAGTTACAGCTATTTGGTTGTCTCTTCTCTGCCTCATAAATGAGTTTGTGTATTTGGAACTTTATATCAGACTGAACAGATCTTGGCAGTTTTTTGAACTGCTTACTCATTGACATGAAGAAGTAGTCATGTTCATCCATTTCATCCACTGGTCTTATGTTTTGACTTTTATGTTCTTGAATAATATAATTGTCATTGTGTCTACTGGGTGAGGGCTCTTTGAAGTCATTTGGAATAGAATGAATAGATTCATCATTGCTAGAGGCTGCTGAAAGAGGTCTGTCATAGTAAAGAAATGTTTCTTCTTTAATAGAATTATTGTCATTATTATTCAAGGATTTTTCCATAATTACATCATCAATTATTGAGCTATCCATCATTGTAGATTGGGTCAAAGAATTATCAACCAGTGGTCCATTCCTTTTTCTTGTAGTTAAGTATGGTAGCAAGAACTCCATCTCTTTCTCATATTTCCAGGGCATATAATAGGGCAACTCTTTGCTACTTTTCCTTCTACGTCTTTTCACTGCATTCACATAACAGTTTCTCAGTTTGCCCCATCTGACTTTCAGATCTTCCGCTGAAACAATGTACAAATTTTTATTAAAATGTTTTTTATTTTATTTTATCAAATGGCTTTTGTCTAATTAAATCGGGGGATTATTATTTTCAGTTGTGAGTCAGAGGATCTGTTTAAGACACCATTATTATCTCTTAGTACCAAGTCTGGATATGACTGCACAGTCACATCAGAAGTTCTTAAATAAAATAAAAGAATCATGAGTAGGGTTGATTTTTGCTTTCTTACTTTTTCAACTTTCATCAGTAAACCACTTCAGAAAGGTAACTGATAGTTGACTGAATTCTCTTTAACTTCCATGAAATGAAGGTAGTAAGTACCTATAGGCAGATACCTACTTACTCTGTATATATGTCTGTGATTCTCCACCTAGTTTTCAGTTCGAGTTCGCTGCGGCGTTTCTTCTAAAAAAAGTGCCTAAAATAATAATATCTGACATCACAAGTACACATTTCTAACTTAAACCACATCCCTACTTACTAGTATCTGATAATCTCCACGAAATCTCTATGTTTCTTTATCGCAATGAGCTGTATCAAAAGTCGCGGGGATCGGTCAAGAGCGATTTTCTAATGATTTCTGGGAAATAAACAAGGTTAGACAACACAATCGATGCGGTCCGACGTGGTGCTGCGTGGCGTGCTATAGGTATATCCATAATTAAAAAAGTAAGTACCTTACAGGACTGCAGTGCATGTGTCAGTGTTATGTCGATGATATTTTGTACTTTTTATAAACTTACCAGGTACACGCAGTCTTTGCGAAATTTCTTCCCATACGGCATTTCTAGTGGCAGCATCTCGATTTTGGCCCAATGTTATATTGTACAATACTGGATATTTTTTAACATATTTAATTAATTGGCCTTCTGACATGCCCATAAAATTGAATTTTGCCGCTCATAAGATATCACAATGTCGCAACTCGCAAGACACGCCACACCACTTCGCGTCACGTTGTATGATGAAGGTTGAGTAATGAAACCGTAAACAATTTTACACTCGAATCAACGCCTTAATTAATAAATATTGTACACGATTTGATGACCTATCAAGCGTTACCAAATGATCAAATAGTAAATATTTTATTTTATTTGCACAAGATTTGTTACAAACCACGCGATACGATATGACTGACACAGATTAGTAGCTAAAATAGTGATATGACACGTAAGTATGTACTTGACGTACTGAAACCTACCACAGATAAACACATCAGGCACTCAACGCCATTGGCATGTATATTCTAGCATGTAATACTGCACGATTCTAGCATGATTTATTTTTACCTACTGGATTTCCTTTTCTTCGTTATTTTTTCTAAAGGCAAAGAGTTTATTGTAAACTATTTACGTGATAACAACGATGACACTCTTTGTCGTTGACAGCCAACACCTCACCGATAGTGGCGCCAACTGGTGAGTAGGAATACGATGGCCCTCCAAAATATACGCTACTAACTCAAATATATCTTTCCAGCCAGTGACAAATGTATAAAACGAATTGGACCTCTCGTTTTCACTTACGTATTTACATGCTTCACTAGCGCTACAATATGAACTGTCATAAAGTAAATGGACTTTTCTATTTGGTTTGGTTTTGTTTGTTGTGAAAGAGCGGTAGGGGGCCTGTGTACGAAGAAAAAAATACAACTTGTGGACTAGTTTCAAAGTCCATCGTCCATACATTTCAATTTTCTATCATTCCGTTGTTTAGTGGCGTGCCGTTGATATTACTTATTAAACACCACTTTAGTTAGGTAGTCGTGCGCCCTGCGAATGAAGCGCGTTGGTACATTAGGCTTCTTAATTTAAAGTAAAATCTTTACGTACTTACAAAGTGATTACGGTAAGTTGTGATTATGAATATTTATTTTGCCTATAACAAAAGTTTTAATTATTAGTAAAAGCTATGCTACTTGTCATTTTTTCATCTTATTTATAGAAGTTAAATCATCTATTTAAATGGCATGAATTTGTTCTCTGTTATTACTTACATTGACCTTGTTATTCTTGAATTGTCAGGTCATTAAATTTACGACCGCTCTTGAACGTGTTAAGTGGCACTTAGTTCACATTAACTAGTAATTAAATTATTGACTGTTCATTTATTAATTTGAAAAAAGAATGTTTTAACCATTCTGTTGCAACATGTTTTTTCCAGCCAGTATATTTAATAAAATAAAATGGCAAGCACCTTAAGAAGAACGGTTTCCCATGCCGCTAGAAGAAGGAATATTCCAGGAGTGCAAATACCAGTCCGTCACAGCTCTGAGAAGAACATTCTGAAATCAGTTTACAAAGACATTCCAAAAACAAATTACACCCTGAATGAATTTATTTGGCAGAACTTGGACCGTTGGCCCGATAAAACAGCTACAGTGAGTATAAGTTTAAATTTTCTGCTTTCACTGGCGCTAGCAATCTACCAACCTGCATTTTGTTTAGTAAAGTAACTTCAAAATGTTAATAAGTGATTTCTGAATCTTACACTCGGAATTCGTCCTGGCCCAAAGCTCTTAAAATCAAATCCATTCTACAAACTTTGTGACATGGGCCGAAAAGCCCACTGCCCTCCACAGCAAAACTCCCAAAATAAATGGTGAAAGTTGTGTGTGTGTGTAGGGGATAGTACATGCATAGTACTCAAGGTTCCATAGAAATAGGTATAAATAGACACCACAACTTTGTGCTACATTATCTTATCTTGAGACGGTGGGGTCCTTGCAGATTGCGGATAGACTTCGACCCATTGAGATCTTTTATGTAAATACTGCATTAGGTATTACTTGAATTACTGGAATGATGGTGTCTTTGTTTTTTTTTATAAATTACGTGATATTTGCCGAGAATCCCCTCGCGTGAGACTTGACGAGATTTTTCTCGGACCCCTCTCAACACAAAAATCAGGACTTTGAACTGATAGTCAAAGCCGTTTTCCAATCTCTGAATAGCAACACATAATACAAAATGCTATCTGGATAAGATTATTATGGTTGATCAATTACTTAATGATAACTTCTATAATATTACTAGCTTCTGCCTGCTACTTCGTCCGCATGGAATTCGGTATCGCTTTCCCGCGGGAACTATGCGTTTTTCCGGGTTAAAAAGTAGGCTATTTCCTTTCCCGGGACCCCAATTATCTACATGCCAAATTCCATCTCAATCGGTCCAGCGGTTGACACGTGAAGAGGTAACTGACAGACAGAGTTACTTTCGCATTTATAATATTAATATGGATATGGATACTTCTGCCCGCGACTTCGCCCGCGTGGAATTCGGTTATCGCGCTCCCGTGGGAAATATGTGTTTTTCCGGGATAAAAAGTAGCCTATGTCCTGTCCCGGGACTCCAACTATCTCCATACCAAATTTCATCCAAATCGGTCCAGTGGTTGAAGCGTGAAGAGGTAGCAGACAGACAGACAGAGTTACATTCGCATTTATAATATTAAGTATGGATTACACCTTTTGTGTAATTTTATTATGACTGTGTGTAATATTATGGTGATCATGACAAAGGTGATGGATGATAATGATGTTGAGAACAATGCTGATAGTAGATTAAAAGTACTGAAAATTATATAAGCTGACTGCTTTCCTGCCTTTCCTCCAGTTTCTCTTCATCTCCACTACCCAAAGGTTGTCTATAGAGATCGCTATTTAGCGATAAGACCGCCTGTTGTATGCCATGCTTTTTGTGTAATTACATTATGTCCATATACTGTTCCTTTGATGTGTGGTGTTCAATAAAGTATATTGTATTGTATCTAGTAACTTAAACTCTAATAACCACACCGTAATCCTCACTCATGATTGGACCCTGAGTTAGCATGTTTACAATTAGATTAAGCTTAATATAACACTTCGTATTCGTGTCGCGATGGATCGAGAGGCATACAAGAAGCTAGCGGCAGAAATTAATGAAAACAGCGAAATATTTGACAGCTATTTGCGACGTTGCCAACTTTCGGAGTAAACCCTCTTAAATAGACATGAGACAAGGAAAGGGCGCAAATGATTTTTTGCAATTCATTTTCAGGTGTGTGCGGTCACTGGTCATGGATACACTTATGCTCAAACCCATAGGATGTCAGTGTCGTTTGCGGCGTCTCTTAGGACCAAGTTGAAGTTGAGAAATAATGATAAAGTAGCAATCATCCTTCCCAACGTCCCGGAGTACCCTTGCGCCCTGTTGGGCACTCTGGAAGCAGGCTGCATAGCAAGTTTAATGAACCCCGCATATACTGCATGTGAGTATGCTAAAATATACAAGGTCAAGCATAATGTTGTGACTATATTTTAACCGAGTGGTTCGACCTACCGCCTCTCATGCAGAGGGTCGGGGTTCGATTCCAGCTCACACCTCTGAGTTTACTTATGTGCGAAATTCAATTTGAATTAACCACTGAGCTTTTCGGTGAAGGAAAACATCGTGAGGACACCTGCACGCATCTGCGAAGTAATTCAAAGTTGTGTGAAGTCCCCAATCCGCTGCGCCCGCGTGGGGACTATAGCCCAAACCCTCTCGTGATGAGAAGAGGCCTGTGCCCAGCAGTGGGACGCAAATACGCAAATGTAGTAGTAGTAGTAGTAATAGATATTTTAACTACAGTATCAATTATCAATTCTAAGCATGTTTTTAGGGTCTTTTTAGAGTTAGTAATTTTTTTTTTTTCGTATGGACTAATACGGGACTGATGGTGTGAGCGACACCTGTATCCCATACAAAGTTTTACTTTTTACCAAGTTAAAAAAAAAAAAACTAATAAACATGCTTAGAATCGATAACTGATACTGTAGTTAAAATATCGTCACAACGTTTTGCTGCACCCTGTATAATTTGGGAATTGTAGGGTCCAATCCAATGGATCTGTATTGAAGACTGGCTTCTGATTTTCTCATCTAAGTTGGCTGGAGGTTCATATCAGGTAACAGCGCCAGTTATAGATGCCATTTGTGTATTTAAGAGAAAGAAGAACTGAATATACGAAACAATATCAGTATTCAATAATATCTCTATTATCAACCTTAAGTAGATAAAAAATTTAGGGTTATTATGCAGTTTTCATACGGTATCGGATACCTACCTTATATCTTAAATGCCTTTTTTGTGAAGCTTATGATAATGATAAGGTTTTCCGATAAACTCAGGATTATCACTAGGTAACTCATTATAGGCTTTTACCCGCGATTTCGCTCTATTATGCTTTTTTCAGGTAAAAAGTACCTAGCATATATGTTCACCCGTATTATATACATACTAGCTTCTGCCCGCGACTTCGCCCGCGTGGAATTCGGTTATCGCGCTCCCGCGGGAACTAAGCGCTTTTCCAGGATAAAAGCAGCCTATGTCCTTTCCCGGGACCCCAACTATCTCCATGCCAAATTTCATCTCAATCGGTCCAGCGGTTGAAGCGTGAAGGGTAACAGACAGACAGACAGAGTTACTTTCGCATTTATAATATTAATATGGATATCTCCATATAAAATTTTGTGGCAATCCGACCAGTAGTTTTCGAGTTAAAGCCGGACAAACATACATACCTATACGTTGTCTAAACAATTATTCCAAAAAACATTTTTTAATACAGTTGCTCAAAAAGTAAACATTTCGATACCCATATCCGGTCAACTGGTCAACACCAGTGTTATAAACTACCCCCATACCAAATTTTGTTGCAATCCTTCCAGTAGTTTTCGAGTTGAATCCGGACATACATACATACATACAGATTTTTTTTCTAAAAACGTTATTTTGTGTTCAGTATCGTTTATATAGTCACCGGGACTTGATAGTTTCATTTAACTTTGAAGTTTCAGACGAGACTTCTTCTACAGACTTATTATTAGTAATAAAGATAAAGATTATTTTAAGTGACAATTAAAAATGCGTTTATCTTTGTCATTGCACACTCATGTGTGCAATGACAATTGTAACATTAATTAAAAAACAATGATGTAACTCATAAATAAAAACCGGCCAAGTGCGTGTCGGGCCACGCGCAAAATATAGAGTTCCGATGTTGACGATGCCCACAGTACCTTTCTAAGACTTATTACCATCTAGCTAGCCTGTGGTATGACGTGCCCGCCCGACGCCCCTGCCGCTCGAGAAAAATCATTGGCTTTTTAATCATTTCATAAGTTGATCGACTATAACTCGTAAGTTTGTATAGCCTACTCAGCTGTGATAGTTTTCCTTTCAACTACGTTATATATGCCACAACCGTGATTTTTTTCAGCCATCCAAATACCACCATTTAGCTGGCAGGGGGGCGGGGAGACACGTGACTAACAAAAAATAGCACATTAAAGCTTAATATTTCACAAACACATCACTTAATCAAAAAATGGTTTTGGTGGAACCCACAATATTTATTCAAGACCTATTCAACGATATGCCGCACCATGGGGTAGGCAAGAAAAAAAAATTACATCCCCACTTGACGAGTATTTAGTGATTTTATCGTACCACTTTGTCAGCGTAACTAATATGTATATTCATGCCAAATTACAGATTTCTAGAACTAAGCATCTCCGAGCAATAGTGCGGACAGACGGACGGACGGACGGACATGGCGAAACTATAAGGGTTCCTTGTGGACCCTAAAAATCGGCCAAGCGTGTGCCGGCCATGCGAAAACTAGGGTTCCATAGTTCCCTATTATTTACCTAATGTATTTTTTTACTCCTTAAGAGGAGTAAAAAAATATATACACCTATCACACAACAACCATAAAACAAAAGTAATAAGAGGTACTTTCTTTCAAGTTGTTCGGTACTCGTAAACTTGTTGTACAAACATACTTAGCTGTGATAACTTTTCTTTTCATTTCGGTATAATGTATGCTACTACCGTGATTTCACCCATCCAAAAACAAGGGTTTAGCTGGCAAATTAGGATTGTAAAGCTTAAAATATCACAAACGGATTCCTAAATCGAAAAACGCAGACCCACAACATTTATTAAAGACCTAACCAATGACACCCTACATCATGATGGGGTACGCGAGAAATAAAAATAACATCCCCACTTTAAGTTTAGGGGAGATATCCTAAAAAAAGATGTCGGCGCAATTTTATGTACCTATATTACATTCATGCCAAATTACAGCTTTCTAGAACCAAGCGTGTCCGAGCTATACTACAGATAGACAGACAGACGGAAATCACATGGCGAACTTGTAAACTACGGAACTCTAAAAAGGAGGAGGTTCCCAATACACGTCTGTATGTTTTTTCAAGATGTCTTAAAAATCTAATTAATATCAATGTGAAGAACTGCTTTAGTTTCTTAAGATTTCCTGAAACTGAATTCTACTTTTTTTTTCATTAGGTACGAGTAGTTTTTTATTTTTTTATCTAGATAAGTGGGCGTCTTTCGGTCATGGGAGCTATGTCGAATGATGTCGCTGATAATTTGATAAATATCTGTTTTTCAACAAGTCTGAACTTTGCTTTTTGGACTTTGGTACGGTCAACGTCAGAGATGTTTACATCCTATTCGGTTGTATTAAGATCGAAAAGTGTAAATTATCTTTTAGATGTTTACTGACCGTAGAGATCATTATATGCATTTTTGGACGTTATTACAACGGCGTAAACCGCAAAAGTGCATTTTGGCGAATTCGACTGTACATAGCGGCGATGAAAACATATAATAATTACTGTTAAAACAAAAGGATAAGATTCATATTCCATTATTTATTTTAAATTGCGTATCATTTCGAAATAAGGATAACATTACCTACGGATAGTTCTAAAAGTGAGACTCTTCAATCTCTTCATGGTAAAGATTTATTAATTTAAACTTTTTTGCACAAGACAACAAATATGTACAATTGGCGAACTTAATGCCCAATGGCATGATACTTGTATTTTAGACTCCATGTTTGAGGAAGTAAACTTCAGAATAAAAAAACAGCATAAAGCCTTTCTAAAAAAATTTTTTTTGTTGTCAACACACTGAAACAAGTATTGCGACCTTCGTCTTTGTTAGGTTGATACTTTGGGTACAATCAACTTTGCGGACTTGACCTACAAGTGTAAACACATTCCAAGTAGTTATTGTTCTCAAGTAAGATAAATTATTGGTATAGGTATGTTAGTGTCTTGAAAAAAATATTGAAAGCTGAGAAGTAGGTAATCATTCCATTACATAAATTGAAAAATTTAAAAACCTGTATTATTTAAACTACTGAATTGTTTTTCGTCAAACATAGCTAAGAATGAAAAATAGCTGTGTGATCGTTTGCCTATCAAATACATGAAAAAAAAATCTGTAATATTATTTTTCAGACGAACTAAAGCACCAACTAGAAAAAGTGGACTGCCAAGCTATCGTCAGTTCCAAGCTCTCCTACCCTAATATAAAAGAAGCGCTAGATTCCTTAAACCTTAAAGTACCTGTAATTCTAATAGACAATGAAGGTCTACCCGAGGGTACAATAAAGTTTGCCGAGTTTGCCGAAGACTTTAATATTGACACGAGTTGCCTGAAAGCTGTGAAAAGAGGGCCTGAGGATGTGGCGATTCTGCCTTTCTCTAGTGGGACCACTGGGTTCCCTAAGGGTGTTGTCCTGAACCACAGAAGCGTGGTCGCTATGAACCAGCAGATCGCTGATCCGGAACTCGTCGCTATTGAAGAGACTTCTGGTAAGTAACGTTATCATCCATACGAATACTAATTACTAATTTACTAATAATCCTTACTAATATTCTATATGTGAAAGTGTGTTTGTTTGTTTGTCCTTCCTTCACGTCGCAACGACTGGACCGATTTGTATGAAATTTGGTATGAAGATAGTTTGAGACACTTTTTGTCCCGATATTTCCACGGGAACGGGTTTTCCACGGGTCAAACCAATTTTTCAATACTTCAACTTTTTCAGGGCATTCCGCCATTTAAAAAAAAGCTAGAAGCAATATTTACTCTATGGTTCGCTATGACATTCTGCCAATACAGCTATTAAATTTTTATTTATTTCATTGCATGTTTGAGAAAAGCACTATACATACATCGGCGGGGAACGGAAGTTGTCGGTCTCGTAACTATCCGGCCTCACTTCGTTCGGCCGTATATAAAATACTCGGCCTGCAACATCCTCCTTCCCGGCCTCTGTAGTAATGTACTATTCCGAGCGGCATATTCACAATCCATAGACTTCTAATTCTTTGACAGAAACTTTGGATATTCCATTTGTATAAAGTGCTTTATGAGAGAGCGGAATCTAGGTTGCCAGGTGTATTTCCGTCAAGCCTTTATTAGTCTATTCTGAAATAGTGCTATAATAGAGTGTGTAATAAAGTGATCACTTGATCAGTGATCACATATGGATCAGAGACGTGGGTGCTAACGATGGGGCCTCATTAAAAAGCTCAAAGTCACTCAAAGGGCAATAGAGAGGGCAATGCTTGGGGTTGCTTTGCGTGATGGAGTCAGCGTTATCCTTACTATAACTGGGGTCACCGACATAGCCCGAAGAATTGCGAAATTAAGTGGCAACGGGGCACATTGCTCGTTGGAACTATGGTCGACCGGGCCGGAAAGTTCTCAAGTGGCATCCGCATACTGGGAGACAAGCTGTTTGGTGGTAACAAGATGGAGTGATGGCCTGGTAAAGATCGCGAGAATACGGTGGATGTGAGTGGTGAGCCTTGGGGGAGGCCTGTGTCCAGCAATAAACGTCTTTTGGTTCACATGATGATCCGTAATTCTAATTTACACTATTTTTATCTTCAGCGACACACCAGGAAGTGTTGCCAGCGATCCTGCCGTTCTTCCATATCTTCGGCTTTAACGCTCTGATGGTGAACCAAATGTACTTCGGAGTCAAACTGGTGACCATGCCGTACTTCAAGCCGGAACTGTTCCTGCAGACACTCGTCAAGTTCAAAGCTAATGTACTGTTCTTAGTCCCTCCTATGGGTATGTAGAATTTATTAAACTCGTATGTTTTGTACGAAGGTGAAGTTTTGGCGCCACTTTAGTAGAAGAACAATACCTCGCCTATAGTTGTTTAGAACAGTGGTATAGCACTACACCACTTAAAAGGCGCGCATTAAGCAATAATAAACTGTGCCCAAACCCTCTCTCGATGAGAGGAGGCCTGTGCCCAGCAGTGGGACGCAAATAGGCTGTAGTAGTAGTAGTAGTAGAAACTCTGTGTCAATAGCTTGCTTAAGAGGGGTTATCCCGAAAGTTGGCAACGTAGCATATAGCTGTCAAATGTTTCCCTGTTTTTATTAATTTCTCAATATTACTGAATTAAAAAAGAAGTTATCATTCTATGGTTTAATGACGCATCTCGTTTTATATTTGTTGGTTAGGCATATCTACATCAAAATGCATGGAAAACGCGATGGAAAGTTTTCAAAAGATAGTACTTCCATAATCCTAAAAATTTCATGGTCCTAGGATAATTGTTGCAATCCATACTTAATGTTTTATTCAACCATAGAGCGACAATTCATATTTTCATTCACTAATAATCATAAATTAATGAAAACAACGAAATCTTTGACAGCTTTTTGCGACGTTGCCAGCTTTGGGAGTAAACCCTCTTAAAACACTTCACCCCGCGCCTTCTATGTTGTGTCGTGCTATATCTACTAGTAAAGGGAGGTACTAAGGTATGTTTAGTTGCAATAACCACCTAATTGCAATTACAAGACTGTGGAGTCTTGTAAAATAAGCTTCAAAGTAATATTTCATATCACAGATTTTTGGATGCTTTCACAATTTTTTTGTAGGAAAGGCGAAAGTAAATTTGATTTTTCTTTTTTCAAGCAAAATATTTGAGATTACTCTTTATTAGTCCTCTCTTTGACACAGAAAATAGCACAACAAGAGATACCGAAACTTCTTCTTCTACAAATTTCGTATTGTAACCTAGAAAAATCAGCAACAACTTTTGCTTACCAGCCAGTACGTAGCAGCAGCAGTCAAGATTTTTTTTCTTAATATTTTCTTCCGACATTGTTACTGGCCAGCTATAATTTTCGTAATGTAATCTAGAAAACTCAGCATCATTTTTTTCTTACCAGCCAGTACGTAGCAGCAGCAGTCAAGTTTCTTTTTTTTATCTGAATATTTTCTTATGTGTATAGTGGTATTCCTGGGGAAACATCCCGCCGTGACTCCGGCGCATTTAGAAACCGTCCACTCTATCATCAGCGGCGCCGCGCCGATCTCTGAAGGCGATGCCGCCGCTGTTATTAAGAAAAACGTAAGTATTATTCGTATATTTGATTTTTTCTGGTGGTAGGACCTGGTGCTAGGTCCGTCCAGGTAGCCATTATCGTCTTACTCGCTAACCTGCCGCCAAATAGCAGTGCTTGCGCTGTTGTGTTCCGGTAAGGGTGTAAGACAGCCGGTGAAATTACTGTCATATAGGTATTCCATCTTAGGCCTGTTTGCCATTTAAAAAAATAATCCCTTCGACGGTCATGCCAATGTAGCGCCAGTATGAACACTACGCGGCAAAAGTGCCTATTAATACGCTCCGAGATATTAAAAATCTCACTTCGCGTCAACTTGGAGTACTTACATAATTAATTACCGAACATGTAATATTTTACACGACTTATCGTAAGATAAAAAAAAAGGTTTTGTGAATATTGCCAGTAGACTGACAATCTCCTTACATTACGGCTATGGAGTGTGGAATGTGTTTTGTTAAGAAGCGCATTCTTATATGGCGAAACAGTTGAAAACGTGTCCAGCGGATTTGATAAGCAACAAAACAAAACACACTCCTCACAACCGTTTTCGCTGCGTTTTCGCCTCAGCAGCGCCATCTAAAGGCGCTACTGCAGACTATCCGCCTAGGTGGCTTGACGCTTGTGGCGATCGCAGCGCCCCCAACCTACCCGATTTAGTGTCCACTTTTGGAAGTATAAACATTGTATAAATTACGGCGTACATCGGAAATAGCCAGGCTGCTTTAACTTTTCATACTTCGCCTGTACAGCGCCATCTAGATGTTTCTCATGGAGTTCAAATTTATATGCAGGCTACCTAGGCAGCGACATCTATTATCGCATTTAACACTTCTTTCAGGAATATGCTGATTTGTTTGAAGGTTGTCCTAGCTTTACCTTATTTTTTCTATGATATTTCTTAGCTACAATACTTACCAATCTTTTACAGAAAGATCTAATATTCCGTCAAGGATACGGGTTGACGGAGACCAATGGAGGAATTACTATTGGCAAGAACAAAGATGCCAACCACGCATCGGTCGGAAACGTGTTCCCGAGCTCTGAAGTCAAGATCGTCCACTTAGAAACGGGAGAGGCGTTGGGACCGGGAGAGGTAATTTATTTATTTATATTCGGAGAACCAACAGCTTACAATCACAAAATAGCTTAAGATAATAATGTCACGGAAAGCCAATAACAGGTTCTCGCTGATAGAAACGTTATGAGTCATAAAAACAGTAAAGTCGATTGAGTATAAATCAAAGCAGATACACACAAACATGACAGTAGCATCAAAAAACGTGATATTAATTAATAAATATCTTGGGACATTTCACACAAATTGACCTAGCCCCAAACTAAGCAAAGCTTGTACTATGGGTGCTAGACAACGATATAAATACTTACATAGAGATACATACATATATAAATACTAAACATCCATGACTCGAGTACAAACATTTGTGCTCATCACACAAAGTTTGCCCCGAGCGGGATTCGAACCCGCGACAGTCGGAACAGTGGGCAGGGTCACTACCAACTGAGCCAAACCTGTCGTCATATAGACAAAACTTTAGTATTTTAAGAACATTTACAGTTCTAATGTCCACCACAACAGCCTATTTAAGTCTCACTGCTGGGCACGTGCCTCCTCTCATCACGAGAGGGTTTGGGCTATAGTCCCCACGTTGTCCCCCACCCACACCATGGCGTCGATTTAAGATGAATAAAATTGCCATTAAATTTTTGACGTGATAGCGCAGGGAAAAACATAACGCAATAGTAACGTTTCGCCTGAGTCAAACACAAGCGAGAGCGCGGAATAAGCGATAGAGAGGCACAAAGCACGATCGACCTAAGCGTGACGTTATCACGTAAAATTATCGTCCGTAAACTGTCTTTACAGACAACCAATTATTCAGTAACTCACATAATCCGGGAATTATAATTTTTATTCAATCTTAAATCGACGTCATGTTTTTTAAGAACAGATTTAGCTATCTCTCACAGTTTCTCACTTCTCAATACTGATCCATTTGGATTGATCACCCTGTCTGTCTGTATATAAACAGTATTTCAAAGTATTTCTGGCACAGAGGCATTCCATCTTAGGTCTCAGGGAAGGCAACGCATTCGAGATCTTATGGTTTTTTAAAGGGGGGGATCATAGGATTTCTTTGTCCATGGGCCGCAGACCACTTACCATCAGGTGGGCTGTGCGCTCGTTTGCCTATACCGATGACATAAAAAAGTAACTGTATACAAAAGAAGGTGCATAGCTTAAATATAAAATTTTAAAGTATAATATTACAATATTGCTACTAACATGAGGTCGGACCAGTTAAAAAGAGAGTGATTTTATAAAATGTGATATGAATTTACAAGTACTTAACTGACGAAGCATGTAGCGGGTAACAGTGTGTTCTATTCTAGCTAGGTATATCAAATTCAATGTACATAATAACGATGCAGAAGTGATTGTAAAATCCTACTTGAATAAATGTTTTTTTATCTTTTATTATTATCTTGCATGGCAGTGATGCTGAAGTATGAGTGATATTAAGTTGTCTGATTGGATTCTTAACAGTGTGAAAAGAGAAAGATATAAGGCAGTTGAATGTAGTTACTAAAATAGAGGACTAGCCGACCCCGCGGACTTCGTACCGCCTTAGATTCTTTTTTGTATGAAAAATAGCTTACGTCGCCCTCAGACCTACTGAACATACACACCAAATTTCATAAGAATCGGTCGATCCGTTTCGGAGGAGTTTGGTTACAAACACTGTGTGACACGAGAATTTTATATATTAGACTAGCTTCTGCCCGCGACTTCGTCCGCGTGGAATTCGGTTATCGCGCTCCCGCGGGAACCATGCACATCGGTCCAGCGGTTGAAGCGTGAAGAGGTAACAGACAGACAGACAGAGTTACTTTCGCATTTTTAATATTAGTATGGATTCATCTAACAATTTTATTTTCTGCTACAGGAAGGCGAGATTTGGTACAGAGGCCCCAACTTGATGCAAGGTTATTACAAAGATGAGCAGGCGACGAAAGAGGTGTTTGCTGACGGCTGGTACAAAACCGGAGATATCGGCAAATACGACGAGAACAAATACCTGTATATTACCGATAGAATGAAGGAGCTGATTAAGGTACTACTACTACAGCCAATTTGCGTCCCACTGCTGGGCACAGGCCTCTCCCCATCATGAGAGGGTTTGGGCTATAGACCCCACGCGGGCCCAGTGCGGATTGGGGACTTCACACACATCTTTGAATTACTTCGCAGACGCGTGCAGGTTTCCTCACGATGTTTTCCTTCACCGAAAAGCTCATGGTAAATTCAAATTGAATTTCGCACGTAAGTAAACTTAGAGGTGCGAGCCGGAATCGAACCCCCGACCCTCTGCACGAGAGGCGGTAGGTCGAACCACTAGGCCACCATGGCTTTTTATCATTCTGTAATTTAGTTATTAAACATTATATGTTAAGTAATCTAACGCCTCTAACGCTTTTTTACGTTTCTTCATTTCAGGTCAAAGGCTTCCAGGTGCCTCCAGCGGAACTAGAAGCTATCATCCGGAACCATCCTAAGATCGCGGATTGCGCGGTAATAGGCATCCCGGATCCGATATCCGGAGAGGTACCCAAAGCCTTCATAGTTCCCCAACCTAAACAAACCGTGACAGCCGAAGAAGTAATGGACTTTGTGAACAGCAAAGTTGTTGCTTTCAAGAAGCTTAAAGAAGTGCAAAGCATTGAGGCTATTCCTAAGAATCCTGCCGGTAAGATTCTTAGGAAGGACCTGAAGGCTAAGTACTGTTAACAAGGTTTGTCTATTTTTCAGGATAAGTAAGTATAAGCTGCAACGTAGGCGATGTTGTACGGTCGAGTTAATTAATATTTGTACGCCTTAGAACCTTATATATAGTTTTACTGGTACACCCCGACATTCAGTAATATGTTGCAAATCGTGTTAAAAACATGAAAATCGGTACGATTGACCTTTAGTCCATATGAATCAAGTTGACCCGTAGCACCATAAAAATAAAATAAACGAGGGAAATTACGCGGTAATCTTTACCACGTAATTACGTGCTAATCTTTTTTTTGTATGGGGAAAAAAATATTTATTGTTCTGAAACCTATCGTGTGTGGTATCAAATGAAAGGGCTTTCTGAGCCAGTTCTAAAAATATATCAAATCATTACATTTCGTGGTTTAAATTTAAATTAAAATCATTATAAAAACATACCAAGTTTGGACTCCTCCAGTATATGGATGCTACGGGTCAAATTGATTTATATGGACTAAAGATCAATCGTGCCGATTTTCATGCTTTTAACTAACACCTTTTGCAGCCATTTTTGGCCTGCCAGTGGCACTAGTATATTGATAAACTCGACTATAATAAGTAGCTAGTTTTTGCACCATCACAATAAACGAAGCGCTACTGTTTCCAACTAGTCTTGTGTGTCTTCGAATCGAAACTACTAGACAAGAGAGTGTTGATAACGCCACGAAAAATTCTGACATGTTATTTTAATTTGAATAATTTTGATTTTATTTGATTGAATCAAGTAGAAATGGAATCGGCTAACATCGGCAAATTATCATTTAGACAAGTTTAAAATTGACATATTAAGGGCTTGAATTGAACATTACTATAATCAATTCACCGTTATTTTTTAACGGTAAGTAGTGTAAATATGAGTTCAGACATGAATGTTTAGTTAATAACACATTTCTTGCTTGTAAGTGGATGATGTCATTATTTTTTTCCGAAATACCATTGCCTTTATCTTTCTGATGATTAAGTATCTCAAAAATCTTTGCCTGCAAATAAATAGAAGGTTAGTAACGAACTTGGGATTACTTTCAACTAAAGTAATGCCTCTTTGGAATTTCTGAAATTTTGTAGAATTGTGCAAAGAGGCTAAAATTGTAAAATAAAAATATAAACTGGAATAATTATAATTTTTTTTATAAAGGTATCTAAACTAGTTTTAAGCAATGTTGAAGTTTAATACTGACCAAATTTACAATGAAATTTATTTTTATAAGTATTTTACTCAATTATATATTTGTGAATATATTCCACTATTGGGAACATGTTGCTTATTAGGGGTTATCGGATGAATGTTTAAATTAAGTATTAACTAATATTTTAAGACTGAAGGCAACCTTTAAATATGCATATTTCTATTTACGTACATTCATTTGCACAAATTATGATGTCCCAACACGGGTGGTACAAGTTTTTTGTTTTGTGACAATGTTACACTTGTTAATTTTTGTAAATGACTGTACTAAGAGAAATGTTCCATAAGTGCCTATACATGATATAGCCTTCAATAGGAATGACGACAGGGTGAAGTAATCAAAATTCTAATTAGTCCGTCAGTCAGTTAATTAAAAAATATTAGACACGTATTTTTTGTTTTATCAAATTAACAAAGAATTACTAAGTTAAAACGCATTAAAGTTGGAGAGTGGGGGCTAACTACGTCACCGTTAGGTACAAATCGTACCTAACCGTGACGTCACGCGACATTTCAACTCAATATATCTCCGTATAAGTTTTATTACGTGAAAAAAGAAAAAATACTTGTCCAATACTTTTCAATAATCTTCCTGATAGACTAAGGAAAAAAAATAGTCGTCATCCCTATTATATGTACCTAACGCTTGGATTCTTGTCGCTTCCCTTCAGCTACAAGTGGTTGATATTGATATTTGATAAATTCGAGCTAAATGTTGCTTTAACGCGAGTGTCAAATTATGACCACCTTGCTGCTGTTATCTTTCGTTGAATATATTTTCAGTACTTACCTAGTCTACAATTTTAATACATTTTTGAACTCGAGGAAAAAATCGATCAAATATTTAGAATAAAGGATGACTTTTAACATAGAGGATGACTTTTAACATAGAGGAATAAAGTAAAAAGAGCAGCAGCTCCCATAATAAAGTGCATTCTCCAGAACGCGGGTTAACACTAGATCAACATCTAGCGTCCAGTGGTTGAACTATCACTACCGCTATTTGAAACTAGACGGCGAGCCGAACGCAAAGCGTATTTTATTGCTTAAGGCCATTCATAGACACAGCTCAGCCGTCACTGTCACTCGTGGGATGAGTGAAAGAGAAAGCGCTACGCACAGAACGCCCGGTTTAGTTACTTTTTAACACGTTTTAATTTCTATAAAAATACCGTCTAAAAAAATGGCATTCATAAATCTGTCGATGTATGCATATAATATGGATATTTTTTGTGTTGTAATTTAGTTTTACACTGTTTGATATAATAAACTGGAGTAAAGTTGGATTAGCGGTCCGAGTTAGAGGTTACTTTGGAATTAAATTGTATCGAGCAAAGTTTCGTGAAACGTGTATCGAAAGCTGTCAATGTAAGGATGATACAATCAAATATAACATATGTTTTTTCATATTTTTAACTTTTAACATTTCTTAGAAAAGTATGATCTTAAATGAGCAATTGGACGATGCTGGGTCAGGGAAGGGCCTTAACAGTTTGCTTTCAACTTACAACCCGAAGTCTCTTTGTTGTAAGACGATTTAAAAGAAGAGTTCTTGTTATAATATTAGTTGTAAATTGTTTAGAAATACACTGCGTTCGGCTCGCCATCTAGCTTCAAGCAGTGGTAATGAATTGATAGTTAAGCCACTGGACGCTATATGTCGATCTAGTGTTAACCCGAGTTCCGGAGAAAGCACTACGTATTGGAGTTGCTTCTGTTTTTATTTTATTCCTATATGCTTTTAATTAATATTCAGGGAAACTGGGTAGGTAGCTCAAGTGAAAAGTTAGACGCCGGGTTTTTTCAATTTTATATTTAGTTATTATCTTAGTTTTAATATACCTATATGTTGTCTGTTTTTCGGACTGGAATGTCGACACATGTTTCGCCTCTAACTTTTGTATGTTGTTCTTATTTTGCATTTCATTTAACCATGTATTTTGAAACAAGATTATTGATTTTGTATTTTGATGATTTCTTTATACATACTCTATGTGCAATACTTTAATTCTTTCATATTATATTACGTGTAATACATGTATATTACTGAATTTTCCGAGGGCAAATAGATTGTTGCATTTGTTTATATTTATGTTAACATTTATACTCGTCTTGAATATTTTTACAATATTGGCAATTTACCTACTGTGGTGGTGGAGTATTTTACTAGTTATAATAGTTATAAGCGTTAAAGACATTTAAAGGCTATCATGAAAAATATTACTCGAAATATTTTATAAAAATGTATATTTCTACCGTTATATTATTAATAAAGTATTTTTGACTGACCTATTTGTCTGTTTAGTTGACCCCATATTGAAAACTATCAACACAAATCTTGTCCCTCTTCCCCTCACCTTTAAACCTCACAGCTGCGTACGGACGAGCTACGCCACGTCACAGAATATTTAATTGTACTAGAGATAATCTACTATAAGAAGTCCCGCGCCTGCGCATTTCAAAACGCTTCCATTTTATATTATTATTTAAAAAGCACAGTTAACACTTGACGCGTAGATGTCGGTGTTGCACACAGGCGTTGAGTGTTGGTGGTGTTTTTTAAATACTTTGAAGCGTTTTGAATAGGGATGACGACAACTTTTTTTTCCTTAGTCTATCAGGAAGATTATTGAAAAGTATTGGATACGTATTTTTTCTTTTTTCACGTAATCAAACTTATACGGAGATATATTGAGTTGAAATGTCGCGTGACGTCACGGTTAGGTACGATTTATACCTAACGGTGACGTAGTTAGCCCCCACTCTCCAACTTTAATGCGTTTTAACTTAGTCATTCTTTGTTAATTTGATAAAGCAAAAAATACGTGTCAATAGTACATTATTGCAGGGGCCGCCAAGTAGCGCATTGCCGGACGAGTCAGTTAGAAGGCTGAGCGAAGCGAAGCCTTCTATTAGTACGAGTCCGGCAATCGCAATTGCGGCCGAGGTATATATAATGCTTTTCTCAAACAGCGAGGAAATACGTAAGGTCAGTCGGGGCAAGTGCGCCAGGATGGGGTAAGTGCGCCTAACATAAATATATCGAAACCTATAACTATTACTCAACTAGTAGTTAGCTGTTTACAAGGCATAGGGGCGAAATAAATTTAGGCGCACTTACCCCACATCAGTATGCACTACTTCCACGATCGTGGATGATTTGACCATGGAAGTTGTACTTATTACCTCCATGGATTTGTCAGTTTCGGGGCAAATGCGCCAGGATGGGGTAAGTGCGCCTAACACAAATATATCGAAACCTATAAATATTACTCAACTAGTAGTTGGCTGTTTACAAGGCATAGGGGCGAAATAAATTTAGGCGCACATCAGTATTTACTACTTCCATGATCGTGGATGATTTGGCCATGGAAGTTGTACTTATTACCTCCATGGATTTTCAGTTTCTAGAGGTGTCTCAAATAGCAAGCGAATTAAAAAAACACACACACGACAATAATGTTTTTGCTGGCCAAGGCCGGCAATGGACAGCCTCGCGTCTTCTTTTTTTGAAAGTAACACGAACATTTCCGAGCATGTTTGAGAAAATATTTTTTTATTACCTGACTGACGGACTAATTAGAATTTCGATTTCTTCACCCTGTCGTCATCCCCATTGTGATGGTGCGGAACTTCCTATAGTAGATTATCTCTACGTAAGTACGTTCAAAATGGCCACGGAATCACCCGCCTGAATCTAGCCCGCGCGCAACTCGCCTTGCCGTCATTTGTTTCATCCGGAGATGGTGAGTGAATCGTTGGCCCGCGTAGTGGTACACAAATTTACAAGTGTGCAGACGTCCTCGCACGCAAACATTGACACAGTTAACACTTCATTCGCTGCATTGTAGTACAGTCGAGTAAACAAAAACTTTGACTAACAAAATTAAACTGTGTAGTAATAGTAAAAAGATGTTGTCGGGTGTTACCTACTAGTGAAATAATTCCGAGCGCTGACTCATTTAGATTGTCTACACTGATTATTCGAATGATGCAATTTATTGAATCAGAAATTAAAGATGTACCACGACCCCGTAGGTAGAATATATGTGTAATAATACCTCTGTACTTATTCTTTTTGAAAATTACCTAACGTCCAAAATAGCATAGGTTGTACTTAATATTTTTGTTCGACCTTGCAGCAGTTAGGTGCAAGCTTACAAGTGTTAGTGTTCTTTTATCTCTTACTGGGACAAAGGGGCGATTTCAGTTTAGGTATTAATTGTATTTTTAATAATTATTTTACCTATATTGGGGAAAATTCTGAAAGAAGTTGTTATCTACTTGATTAGTCAACACCGACGGCGCCCCCTCCCTTGGCACCTCAGCTAATAAAAGTAATAAAGTAGGTACAATATCTGGGTAGTATAAATAAATAAATAAACTCGATAATTTCATAATAACAAGTATGTATCATTTAGTTATTTACTAAGGTTATAATCTTACAATAGCTACATACCTAAGTATATTATATTAATACTTTACAGTATTTACATAGATTTTCGGTGAAGGAAAATATCATGAGGAAACCTGCACGCATCTGCGAAGTAATTCAGAAATGTGTCTGAAGTCCCCAATCCGCACCGAGCCTGCGTGGGGACTATAGCCCAAACCCTCTCGTGATGAGAGGAAGCCTGTGCCCAGCAGGGGGACGCAAATAGGCTGTAGTAGGTAGTAGTCAAATTGTTTCACTGTATTATTTATTACGAGTATAATTTAATTACCTTAGCACGCACTTTACTAACTCGCCACCGACTAAGCAATCGTAAGCGATCACATAAACAAATCAGTCGCATCAAGACCGCGCGCAAAATGAACGGGTTCGCGCGAAAACTTCTGACAAGTGAATTGAAGAAAATAAAATGGCAAAGGAAATTCACAGTGAGTGCCGCTTTGAAAAAAGACGAAGAGTTCATAATAAAATCTTTCCTGCCAGAGAAAAATATTCCCGACATGAAGATTTTAGACAGAATGTGGATCGAATCGGCGGGGTTTCAAAAGTTGGTCGCTGTTGTAAGTAGACGCGTAAAACTATTCTTTTAGAATTATTTTCAAAATTTAAGGCTAAAAATGTTACTTCCGAAAATATCTATCTAGATGTAACATCATATTTTAATATCCGTTTCCTATTGATTTAAAATATTTTTTTGCTTTCATTTTCAATGTTCATCAAAAACTTTAATATGAAATCATATCTTAAAAGTATTACTAAAGTGTTAATTCGTGTCTCGATATCATAGCGCAGTAAACTAGGCCAATAAAATAGCTTACCTGCATGACGCATAACATGATTTACTTACCTACCAAGTAACTTAAATGACTAGGAAAATCAGTCATTTTTACTGTCATTATAATTATATTACCTATCTAACCTACCTAATAGCTATTTCCTATTATTTATCCGGTTATTTAGTTCAATGGAAAACATCTAGCAAAGGTAATCCGAACTAGCATATATACTAGGTAGTTTACCTACCTAATTTTCCTTTTCTCAAGCAGTAGCTTAAATACTCTGTTTTTTCATAAAAAAGTACCTAATAAAGGCGAATAAAAAAAAACGTGTTTCGGAACAAGTTTGGTACACTTGGCTAATTAAACCTGCAGCTATATTCGAAACTTTACAAAGGGAAAGGGAAATTCTTAAACCCTGCGCTCAAGCGTCACGGCGCTCAAATTGAACTTTAAAAATCGGAACAGTGCCCCTGAAGGATTATTAGAATAATTGCTATTTACTGGACCAAAACCATTAAAAAAAATATTCAGAGAAAGAAGATCTCTAAGAAAAAAGATTATCTGTTAAAAGGACTTAATGAAGCACTTTAAATCGTCTTGAATGACAAGCAGTAAAGTTTAGGTACGTCAATGGTTTAGCTATTAGGTACACCATATAGTTAAGCCACAGTTAAGCCTACCACCAAGGTCAGCATGCATCGTTAACGTAAGAAAAAACAACGTAGGTATAAGTGTCTTTAGATACCTACCTGTACCTCTATATATCAGTCAGTATCTAGGCACATCTCTCCCATGGAATGTCGATTCAAAAAATTACTGTTATTCATGCCGTGACTATCTACCCCTAACTATCGTGTTGTAGTGCTACCCCTAAGTATGATTTAGGAATCATGTAAAGTATACTGTAAGCAGAAGGTAGGCAAATAGAACCAAATATGTAGTTTATTCACTTAATTTTGGGGTCTCGTCTACTTCATTATGATCTCAACTCAATCTGTTTCCACATAGGTAACGTTAGGAAAATGTACCTACTTGCCTACCTAAACAAAACACGGAATCATCGTCTCCAAGGCTAGACCGCCAGATTGTGCTAATAGCATGTGGAAGGAAACCTTGTGTCGGCGAATACAGTCTGTGTAATATATGTATCTTTTTATTTAAAATCTCGAATCTCGAATGTTAACGAGTGGCCTTCTAAGGCCGTCGGCATTGTTATTGATCTGGCAGTGACATTCGTCGTCAGGTTGTGTCGACCTTAGATATTACGAGATGCCCGATACCAATGTCGTCGACGTATATTAATGCAATTACTTAAGTTTAGTCATGACGTACCTATCCGGAAGGTTTTTTTTTGTTGATCAATTGAAGCGAGGTCTCCGAGACACAAGTCATATGCAGCCGGAGAAAAGTTTCGAAAATTTCAATGTATGTATAAGTAAGTACCTAGGTGCACTTGAGAAATTCACACATGATAGTGATAGGTACTTAGAAATGTCTCCAAATGGAAATACGAGCGCCATTCAAACATAAAGTTCTGAGATGATGACAAAATGCCTCTTCTTCTATTTAGGTATCTTATCGTATCGTTTTCAAAATTTGTAATTCATTCAGTGCGTTAATTTGTATAATCAATGGTGTGTATTTTCTTATCAGAATTTTGTCATCATCAGTCTGCATCAGTCTACTGATGGAAATAGTATCTTCCATTGCTCGCCACCAGCTCGGTCTTCGTTTCTTATCCTCCAGTTTCTGCCACCAACCCTGCGTAAGTCATCGCTCCATCCAGCCACAGAGCGTCTTACACGTCTCCACTCGGGAACTCATCTGCTCCAGCGTACATCGGTCTTTCGGGAAAGGTGACCGGACCGCTGCCACTTCAGCTTGCTAATGCTTTGGGCTATGTCGGTACCTCTGGTTCTCTGCCGAATTAAGTACTTCGTTCCGGATTAAATCCCACAAAGCATAGGTAGCCCTTTCCAAAGCTCGCTGAGCAACCTTTATTTGGTGGTTCACACGAATCGTGTGTGTCTGTACACTATATTAGTACCTACAGTTATTGCCAGTGTAGGATGCACTGATTGGCGACTTTATAATCTTCAAACTTTGTGATGTTGACTCTGATTGTATTTTTTGCTGAATTTTGTACAATATCATGTTTCATTTACTTACAATGCTTTTAGCATGTCGATCTTTATTTAGCAAATGGCGACTTATTTTGCTTAATACTTAAATAAGGTACCTATAGGTTAGGCTTAGTAGGTAAGGTACCTATTGTAATTTCTGCGAACGGTCATAGTCACAAAAACAAAAATACCTACATTTTCAATCTTATACATTGCACGTTGGGGTTATGATAAAATAAATACAACCATAACACTTGATAAGTACCTACTTATCATATTGTACTGTAATTTAATTACAATGACATCTAATTTAACACTCTATGGCTTAGCTGATTAAATTTAAAATTCGACTGTGCCACATTTTGATAACTTTTTAAATGTTTATTGTTCGGTCAGAGTGCAAATACCGAAATAGTTTCAATATGAACGGTATGGGTCTAGTCTAAAAAATAAAAACTACCTTTTCTCGCAAAAATCTAACGCCAAATAAGTGAAGTTTATTATTCTTACACAAAACTTGCTATACCTACTTGGTTATTGTGGTTGCTCTTTTTAGGGTTCCGAAGTCCACAAGGAACCCTTATAGTTTCGCCATGTCCGTCCGTCCGTCCGTCCGTCCGTCCGTCTGTCCGCACTATTGCTCGGAGATGCTTAGGTCTAGAGAGCTGTAATTTGGCATGAATATGCATATTAGTTACGCTGACAAAGTGGTACAATAAAAATTTGAAATATTTTTTTTATAGGGTACCTCCCCTACTCGTAAAGTGGGGATGTAATTTTTTTTTCTTGCGTACCCCATGGTGCGGCATATCGTTGAATAGGTCTTAAAAAAATATTGTGGGTTTGTTAAAACCATTTTTTGATGAAGTGATGCGTTTGTGAAATATTAAGCTTTAAAGTGCTATTTTTACCCGACTGCGCACCGCAAAGGAGGGTTATGTGTTTACCTGTCTATGTATGTATGTATGTATGTATGTATGTATGTATGTATGTATGTTTGTTCCTTTGTGGCACACTAGAGATCAAACGCGTGGGTCGATTTTAATGAATCATACGTCAATCGATTCGTCTGAATTGCGCGAGTGTCACTGAAGATATGAAATTTATCAAAATTCAAAATGGCGGCTACCAGACGCCATATTGTACAAAATAAAAAAATAAAAGTCAACCAACTATGGCATGTGAGGTATCGTTGAATAGGTATTTAAAAATCATTATTAGGTTTCTTTGACCATTTTTCAGACAAAAGAACCGTTTATGATTTATAACGATTCAAAGTTCCTTTACTAACCACGTAAAGTAGGTACCTACCTATCCACCCAGTAGTACATCCGTTCGAATTAGCAACACAGGAAATAATCTAGACCAACGAGTCTTCAAGCAGGTCACGACGACTATAAAATACTTAATAATAATGTTTTTCATAAATCTCAAACTTCAATCAAGTACGTACGCATGTGCAATGTAGTGTACCAGTAGCGTCATCTATCCGTTGACTTGAAGACTTTTAGTTTCGTTATTACATTTAAAGTGTCAATAGTGTGTGTGATACAGTGAAATATAACCTAATTGATTATAGGTACCAATTAGGTACACTAGTCAGTACTCAGTGCTCGTAAATAAATAAAATAGCTACCTAATACTCTTATGTAGTACCAGTAGCGCCATCTATCGGTTGACTTGAAGAATTTTAATAGGTTCAGGCTTATGTAGCGTTTTGAGCCGGGTTAGGTCTCTAGAGGGATTAATAATCAGTAATTTAGATCATCGCAAGCTACTTAATAATCCCCACGATAGCAACTCTCTCCATGAAATGACAAGATTGCGGAATTTACGGTCTTTTAATCCCTAACTAAAAATAATAAAATAAAAAGGTTAATTAAAAAAAACAAAAAACCCGACTGCGTAAAAACTAAAAAGAAAAAAACAAGACTACTTAGTTCAGTAGTAGCTAGGATTATGTTAAGTAATTGATTGCTATTGAGGAATCTAAAGATGCCTACAGTCGGGACCCATTTAAAATCTAGGTTAAAATGTTACAAATAATGGGTCCCGATAGTAGGCATCTTTAGATTCCTCAATAGCAATCAATTACTTAACATAATCCTAGCTACTACTGAACTAAGTAGTCTTGTTTTTTTCTTTTTAGTTTTTACGCAGTCGGGTTTTTTGTTTTTTTTAATTTGTTAGAGTCACGTGTCCCCCCCCCTGCCAGCTAAATGGTGGTATTTGGATGGCTGAAAAAAATCACGGTTGTGGCATATATAACGTAGTTGAAAGGAAAACTATCAGAGCTAAGTAGGCTGTACAAACTTACGAGTAATAGTCGACCAACTTATAATGATGATTTTTCTCGAGCGGCAGGGGCGTCGGGCGGGCACGTCATACCACAGGCTAGCTAGATGCTAATAAGTCTTAGAAAGGTACTGTGGGCATCCTCAACTTCGAAACCCTATAATTTGCGCGTGGCCCGACACGCACTTGGCCGGTTTTTATTTCAGCAATAGATCATTACGGAGCGCTTTCAAAATGCAAATTTGCTGAATAAAACATTGAATCCTGAATTTTGCGTTTCTTTTTCAGGAATGCGCGGAAACCAAGAAATCGTACACTTATAAGCAACTAAAGCACAACACGGCAATATTCGCTACATCCCTTTTGAAGAAGTTCGGTTTGAAACAAGGAGACATAGTTGCGATCATGTTACCTAACTGTCCGGAATTCGTTGTCGCTGCTCTGGGCATTGTACAAGCTGGCTGCGTCATGACGACCATCAACCCTATTTATAAGGAGTGTAAGTTAAATTTATCCGTTAAGATCGTTCAGGGGCTCTATTCGCATACTCATAGGGTATCCCTAAATAAGGGTACATTTTCTGCCTATTCAGTAAAGATATATCAGTATAATACCATCTCGCCAAATATGCAGAAAGTTTAGTGTATTTAGGGATAAGCTCGCTCCCTATCCATATGCTGACCGTTTCTAATATTTAACCTCGGGACTGCTCCCTATATATAGATATAATAGTTATCTGTAAATGTAATATAAACAAGTTTCTATGGTCTTTAATCTATGATTGACTAACAAGATGGTCAACATACAAGATAGGTGTACTTATAAGAAATTAAAACGAAGGTACTTAATGATGTCAGCATTTGGTCTCACAATCTTTATTGCATTATTTTTCATTTATTTTAGTATCTTTATGAGGGGAATACAAAATTATATTCTTAATCAAGAAACGGTTGGCGTAGTTTAATCGAAAAAGTTTTTTTTTCACAATGACAGTGCTTTCAAAATAACCGAGATGAATTGGAAATATCACTGAATTGTTATTGTCTTCCAAATCAAAGCAATAGTAAGATATTAAAATTATTTATCTAAGTGTTTTCTTTACTTTTCAGTGGAACTAACGCATCAGTTGACGCTAACAAGACCAAAAGTAATAGTGTCGATACCAGAATGCTATGAAACGATATTGCAAGCCAAGCAGAATGCAAAGCTTGACACGAAGATCATCATTAATGAGAGAGTCGATACTCCAATCCCAGATGGCACAGTTCGTTTTGCTGACGTAGCTGAAATCGGGAATATTGACCATGCCCTTCTAGATAAAGTAGAAAAACGAAAATCTGATGACGTTGCTATCATACCGTTCTCCAGCGGAACCACTGGCTTACCCAAAGGAGTGGAATTAACCAATAGAAATATCATAGCGGCAATAGAAATAATGGGAGAAGAAAGAAATTCTTATCCTGTACTAGCGACTGGTAAGAAATAGGTATAAGTGAGGTTCGAAATTGTAGAAATCAGCTATCGGAAAATATAAAACTAGCAACATACCTATAAGACTTTAGTTGCAATATTTTATTATTGCAAATGTAACTACTTATGAAACAGCGTTTTTGCGGCAGTAAGAAATCAAATGTTAATACATATTGAATTTTTGTAATAAAATTACTTATGGCCGATAGCAGATCGTGGACTTAGAGAACATCGAATTTACTTAAATATTTTTCTTACAGAGAGTTATCAAGACGTCCTGCCTTGCATTCTACCTTTCTTTCATATCTACGGCCTTGTGGTGAACTTGATGGGGCACTTAGTAAAGGGGTGCAAACTTATAACAATGACCAAATTCTCTACTGGACTATTTCTAGACGTCCTAAAGAGCGAAAAAGCTAGCTTGCTTTACATCGTGCCACCGATAGGTGAGTTTCAGTTACCACACAACGCTTGCAATAAAGTTAATTGCACTTTAGATAAAGCCCAAACGAGTACTAGGTTTAGTATCAAGTTGAAAATCCGATATGTTATCTTCTTTTATTATTTTTATCATATTAAGTAATAAGAATCATCATGAATATTTTAAACTCTTATTTTCTGTATAGAATTTGAGCTGTAATTTTGTATTTCATCATCACGCTGAGCTAGTTATTAAGTAGGTGCCTAGTTTATTTATATCAATTGCAATAAGAATCGCGAATTCGTCTCTTTTATGTAGTTTACTTAAGGATTTAGATAATTTTTGAGGCTATCTGGAACGTAGACGTCTCTAATGAACTGTAATCCCAAAATCCCCAAACAGAATACACTTTTAAAGTCACGTCAAATGAAGACGTAAACTATGGATGTGCTAATATAAAAAGTGGAGCTTCAAGGTTATCAAGATAACCGAACATATGGTTACCTTAGAAGAAATGATTTTACAAAATTAAAAATGTATCGTTTTGTGCACAGCAATACTCCTCGGCAAACACCCCGACGTGACTAAAGAACATCTCAAACACATCAGGCACATCGCTTGCGGCGCTGCGCCCCTGTGTGCCACTGATGTGGAATTGGTCATGGCTAAGAGCAATGTAAGCTGATAAGTTTTTATATACTACTTCAGCCTATTTGTGTCCCACTGCTGGGTACAGGCCTCCTCTCATCACGAGAGGGTTGGGCTATAGTCCCCACGCGGGCCCAGTGCGGATTGGGGGAAGTTTTTATATAATTAAGTTTTAATACTATTTTCTTATTTTAAAAAGCAAGCTGTAACTGCTTTCAAATATTATAGCCCAACTTGGCACAACCTGAAATAAGTGGGATCGTCTGTCGATACTGACTGACGATGCATGTCTTAGTAAATTCTGAAACTTTCGAGACTTAAAAACGATGTTAAAGAAGCAAAGTTGATTAGGTACATAAGCGCAAATACATAGTAGCATATTCTGAATTTTAAGGATTCTCGATTCAAATAAGAGTTTTTTTTATTAGTCCTTTAAGAGTTAAATATGAAACTATCTGAGTGACTCTGAATGACCATTTTCTTTGTTGGTTTGTGAACTGCACGGTCATTGTTACAGGGTAAAATACAATTTGGGCAAGGGTATGGAGCCACCGAGACCACTTCTCTGACCACGACGACTTTAATTGGCAGCAAAATCGACTACACGTCTTGCGGGGTGCCTATGTGCAACATGGAATTGAAATTCGTCGATCCATTGACTGGAGATCTGGTTCGAGTCGGAGAAGTAAGTTTTAAACACGCAGCTTTGATAAATCGAGCATTGAACTTCTGCCTTACGTTTTTATAGGAGTTGTCAGCCAAATTAGGAGATGCTTCTACAAAATGGATGATATTACCGATTCAGATCTGAGTATTCCCGCCCTTTTTCAGTTCAATACAATACCTACTAATATTTACTTAATTTTTTTAAAGAATGGGTTGGTAAGCGAGCAAGCTCTGCAAGTCATCTTGTGATTTCTTAGGAGTGGCGTTCGATCCTCTGATACAGTTCAAGAACATGGTCGAGTACCAAACGCGGTAATGAAGAATTAATAGTTTTATTAAATCTGTTAGAGAAAGCTAGCGATAATCATCACGATTCAAATAAACAATACCTCCTGCAAAGCCTTATCTTTAAACTTTTATCATCACAAATTGTTATAAGTAGTTAGGTAAAGCCCTAGGCCTTAAACGCATCATAAAATGAACTTTGTCATAAAGTCTTATCGTACGAATGTTAAAGATAACAATTGTAAAAATAGATAGTAAATGTGTTTATGCAATTTACGTACGTCACGCGAATTTTTCTCCTGTATCATCGGCACTCGTCAACTGAATTTATATGAAATTCAATTCAAATGGAATTTTTGTTCTTTGTACATATAATTGAACATCTGTCGTGATTGTGAATAGAAATTCAAACCAAACAGAAGTGGCATTTAAAATTAACCAGCAGATCCTAAAACTAATTTATGGTTCGGTGTTTGATGAATCTACGAAGCTAATATTTTCCTTTCTTCTTTTGCCTTGACATCCTTAAAATCCATCAACATTTAAAATAGACACTTACATGATTTTTTAACGTTCATAATGAAGTGGAGAACAATTAGTATTCTTTCTGTTATTCCATGATGGTTCCGTTTTGCCAACACAATAGTCTTAATTTCAAATATGATTTCAGCAAGGGGAAATGTTGGTCCGGGGGCCAGTGGTCATGAAAGGATACTACAAAAACAAGCAAGCCACAGCCGACAGCCTCACAGAGGATGGATTCTATAAGACCGGAGATTTGGGCCACTACGATCCAAACCAGGGCCTATATATCACAGACAGGATAAAGGAACTTATTAAGGTAGGTTTCAGCAGAGCACCTGAAACTCCAGAAAGATAATTTGATGAAGATATTTTCTTAAATAATTAATCCTTTTTTCTTCTCGCCGTTCGGCAGAGGATTTTCTCGTCGCGACACTCATAAGTAGGTACGCATGTAGGTGGTGAAAGCTCAACCTATGGCTGGTCAGTTCAAACGGGCAGTCCACTTCCAAACCTTGTTAATGTACCAGATCATAATTATTCCAAAGTAGGTAAAGTTCTTGGCAAAATACCTTAACTTTGAAACGGAACGTAGTACCTAAGTACCAATTAGTGTAACAAAAATATATCGAGATAACAAAAGGTTAAGACAAACAGTAACTTCAATACATTGACGATATTATATCGGTTTAACCTTCTTAACCTTTTATCTGCAGGAACCTGTATCTTAAGTAACCACAGACAGGATATCTGTAGGTAGTCTAGAGTCGACAGTAAACGAAAAATTAACAATAGGTACTGTAGAGTTGGTAATTGGTATAGCCCCGCTATACGAACTGTACAGTACTTACCTTATAGATGTATAATCTTATTTATTAGGACAGTTAAACATGCCTCGCCTAAATAAAATGGTTTCTTTTAAAGACATGATTATATAACTACGTCTCTTTATGTTGTTTTTGATATTTACTCGAACTCTAAAGTCATCATATTGCCGAAGTTACAAAACTTATTTCACCTAACACACTGCCAAATTTTTTTTTCTTAGTAGGAAGAAGTCTGTGTAACAAACCGTTTCTTTTTTTAGGAAAATGTTATATTATATTGTTAAAAATCCATCTTTAGTCAGTATTGATTCTATCGTAATTTGTAATTTCATTAGATAATAAGTACTTATTTATTGTCATCAGGTAAAAGGTCTCCAAGTAATGCCAGCTGAACTGGAAGGTATCATCCGGTCTCACCCTTCTGTGGCTGATGCAGCAGTCATAGGAATCCCTCACGAGTTCTACGGCGAAGCTCCTCGGGCGTTCGTGATAACCAAAAGCGGAGCCAAACTATCTGAAGAAGAAATACAGGCTTTCGTTGCAGAGAAAGTGGCACCATATAAGAAGATAGAAGAAGTTGTATTTGTGAATGACATTCCAAAGACAAACACGGGGAAGATTTTGAGAAGGGAATTGAAGAAAATGTATGCGTAGTTTGTAAGGATGGAATAAAATATTAGAATGTAGATAAAGAGAAGGATGAGTAGTGATAGTAGGTATAAGATTTGTACATTTTGAGAGAACACGGAAAGAGAGAGAGTACATGAGTACCAATGTACCTAACCTAATATGTTTTTAGATGGAAAAAACGAGCATAGTTTTATACAAATATAGATGTAAATAGATTCCGAATCATTCAAAATTAATACACGAATGAAATTGATTGCGTACCTACTTCGACCTCAGGTAGGAATGGAGCTGACTGTTAATTACTAAAGCGTTGAACTTTTGACTGCTAATTTACATTCCTTAAGAAATAAGAAATGTTAATAGAAATAATGCTTTTTGTGCGTCACCGTTTTAAAAAGAACTTGACAACGATTAAAATGACTGAAATATTATTGTATCCAAGGTGTTGGCAAGGTACCTATATCGACTGTGATTTTTTGTTAATAATTTTAAGATGTTGGTGGTTTCTAAATAATAATTTATGTTTTTTTTTAAATCTGTTATTCTTCTTATTGTTATAAGTGTTTCTTACCTACCTTAAAAAAATCAGAGTATCTAATTACTTACTTTATTCTTGCAAGATGTTTTTTTCCGACCCGCTGCCAATAGGGTTCATTTATTTATTGTATGGCTTTTTATTTTACACATCGCGTTCATCGTGGTATCAGATAGTCAATCATCAAACCAAATTATTCAACAAATCGGCCGTATCTGGGCACTTTTACCCTAATCATCATGGAAACCTCAGTCTTGCTATGTATTGCCGATGGTTTTGATTTTCATATTCCCGACTCAATTATGCGTTTTTTTTTTATTTACAGTGTCGTAGGATCCACATTCATAGATTCCTAATGTTTGACAACACCCCCTTAACAACATTTGGTAATCCGGTTTAAACCAGTATGCTCTGTACCGGCCTGCCCGCGTACATTGAACTTTGGAACGCGATAGGAGGTTTGAACAAGAACACTTATCAGTCAATAAACAACACTTATGATTATGACACGTTGATAGCGGTATACCTACTGGGTAACAGGTGATGATGATGCGATAAGAAAACGCAGTGTGACCTTATTCGCTATGTGCAAAGACAGTGGTGGGTGAGACGAAAACGATCGCAGCGCAGCGTGTGACTGACATAGCCAAATATGAAAACTGATGGACACCAATGAAGTTAACTGTTACTGTGTCATCCGAGGCTTCTTTTGTCTTTATCTCTCGTTATGAGGTTAGATAAAGAGACATTTATTTATTTATTTATTTAGGTAAGTACAATATCATGACGTAAGTAAAACACATTAAAAAAAACCGGCCAAGTGCGTGTCGGGCCACGCGCAAATTATAGGGTTCCGAAGTTGAGGATGCCCACAGTACCTTTCTAAGACTTATTGGCATCTAGCTAGCCTGTTGTATGACGTGCCCGCCCGACGCCCCTGCCGCTCGAGAAAAATCATCATTATAAGTTGGTCGACTATTACTCGTAAGTTTGTACAGCCTACTTAGCTCTGATAGTTTTCCTTTCAACTACGTTATATATGCCACAACCGTGATTTTTTTCAGCCATCCAAATACCACCATTTATCTGGCAGGGGGGGGGGGACACGTGACTCTAACAAAAAATAGCACTTTAAAGCTTAATATTTCACAAACGCATCACTTAATCAAAAAATGGTTTTAACAAACCCACAATATTTTTTTAAGACCTATTCAACGATATGCCGCACCATGGGGTACGCAAGAAAAAAAAATTACATCCCCACTTTACGAGTAGGGGAGGTACCCTATAAAAAAATATATTTCAAAATTTTATTGTACCACTTTGTCAGCGTAACTAATATGCATATTCATGCCAAATTACAGCTCTCTAGACCTAAGCATCTCCGAGTAATAGTGCGGACAGACGGACGGACGGACGGACGGACGGACGGACGGACATGGCGAAACTATAAGGGTTCCTTGTGGACTTCGGAACCCTAAAAACATGAATAGAACCATCACTCTGCCTACACCAGAATTATAATTGTACACAGAATGTTTCTTATACTTTCACTATTCACAGTCTATCTATATTTATGTAGTTTAATACGTTACATTACGAAGCAAGAAATTCACATAACTATTCAGGGGCATATTAAAAATATCAATTTCACTGTCTAAGCTGTTGTATAGCTTACATATTCTATGAATTGCAGCATTGTTAGTAACATTGTTATTGGAAACAAAAGGTAAGGCAAATGTTCTTTGACTTCTTGTTACACTATTATTGACTTTAAACCATATGAAGTCCATAAGACAACCATCGAGACCACCATGATGTTTCGTCTTTTAGCAAGCGGCTGCAGGTGGAATGCCTGAAGTCTATCAGTGTACTGAGGTAGGGCTCGACGAGTTCCGTTTTTGTTGCAAAAGTATCTTGAAAATTTCGCTTGAATAGACAGTCTATTCGAATGTGTCCCGTATATGGGATACCAAACCACCGAACAATATTCGAGTGTTGTTCTAATCAGTGAACAATACAGTATAGGGATGACGACAGGGTGAAGAAATCGAAATTCAAATTAGTCCGTCAGTCATGTAATAAAAAAATATTAGATACGTATTTTTTGTTTTATCAAATTAACAAAGAATGACTACGTTAAAACGCATTAAAGTTGGAGAGTGGGGGCTAACTACGTCACCGTTAGGTATAAATCGTACCAAACCGTGACGTCACGCGACATTTCAGCTCAATATATCTCCGTTTGATTACGGGAAAAAAGAAAAATACGTGTCCAATACTTTTCAATAATCTTCCTGATAGACTAAGGAAAAAAAAAATGTCGTCATCCCTATTATCAGGCTTTTTATGTTTTTAAATGGCTTTGCAGTACGCTTTATAAAACCTAACATACGATGCGTGATAAACTGGATTCAATTATAAATGAAATTCCTTGAAATTAACCATTTAAATGGCCCATGATAATTAGAAAATATCAGAGTAGTTGGTTAATATTCTCAATATTTTCTTTATTATTTAAAGTAGACAGTATTGTTATACCATGTTCAAATCTGCATTACATGCGCCAACTTTTGAAAAAGTGGCACTGCACACCACCATACATTTTTGATATCAAACTTACTAAAAGAAATTGTTAAATATAGAATTTTGTAATATCGATCTAAAGTTAAGAAAAACCACCAATAAAAATGAATAATTGTGGATTAGATTTGATGAAGCATTTAGTAAGGATCATTTCGCAATAAACAGCATCTCTTAACTCCTACAATTTTTGGAAATATATATGTCTAACTGAAGCGCGGCGGAAGCAAAGTTTCCCCTTCTCCCCCCACCAACCGAGCGGTGTCCCGCGGTGGCCCTCAGTATGAATCCACTCAGAATTATCCAAAGTACAACTGTGTCAAGTATGAGCCCTTATCTAAAAAGAATCAGGGTACAACGAACCAAATCCCAAACCTACGCGTAAAATCGTTTATCGTTAACTTTCCCCTTTATTATCTATTTCAATATTTACACTAGCAAAAAAGTGTGTATATCGTTTTGTAGAAAATTTAATGTAAATTATTTATGTCTGAGAACATTTTTTGTTGTGAGTTATCGTTTACGAGATATTTACGAAAAACCAAAAAAAGGGACCTTTGGACCCCCCCCACACGTTAGCGGCGCTCCCCCCCCATCAGTACTTTTAGTATGTTGTTTAAGGCGCCTTCACCTACAACTATTCCAAAATTCGCTTACACATGTATTATTTCCCCTAAGTTTTGCTTCCTTTGGTGGGCTATAGTCGTTCGACCCAAGAGTATAATATAGTTGCATATTGCGCCGCCGACTTCGCATCCGCTAGTTGGCGCTGTCTTCGTGCACACTGCCAATACATTATTATAATCCTTCACAAGTTAATGGCATTTTAAAAGAATGCCATGTGCGATAAAGAGCACAGTAAAGTGACTAGGATGTAGATAGTTAAGTTACCTTAAAAGTACGAGGAAGAAGTAATGTCTGCAGCTATGTAACAAATGGACCGAAGCCTAATGCAGAGGGTGGTGTTCGAATCCCGGCTGGCACCTCTGAATTTACCTATACTGATGTGCGAAATCCATTTGAATAATTAATCACTACATTTGTAGGTACTTACATGTTACTTGGTGATTGTACATAAGTACCTAAACTATATCAGATTTTTTTGGAATCTAATAGGTATCTTATCTATCGGTCAATGGTTTGCATAATTTTACTTTCAATCAGTCCAATTGATCTAGCAGTTAAGTCTAACATAAAGTACAAATTGTGGTTAATTTAATAAAGATTGTCATAAGTTCATAGTTCATTCATAAATCGATGAGATCAATCAGCAATAAGACCGACTGAATGATATTTTCTGATATTTCGGTCTTTCATTTGACATTTCAAACTCAAAACAAGCGCATCTTTATATGAGTGCCATTCCCAATTGCAAAGAGCGATTTGTTTCAAACAAATTGGTAGTGGACAAACACAATAAAGCCTCTGGTAGAAGCCAGAAGGTGGTCATAAGTTAAAAAAGTTAGCTCGCTGTTTCAAACCTAAATACTTCTAGTTACTAGCGCCATCTGTGCGATGGTTTACGAACTACAACATATCGAAAACAATAATGCTAATACGTTGTCTTGTACAGATGGCGTTTTACATAAAATTCCACACACACAATGTTTAAGAATCTTGATAAGTTGACTAGTAATTAATTTTCATTTCGTTACTACTAACGCCATCTATGTAGCTGTCACAAAACTATACCAAAAAGTTCGTTGTATCTGGTCTAGATGGAATTGGCAGCGCCAAGGTCGCATCATTTCAAAACAAGTAAAAAATAACAAACATGTCTACGTGGATCTCAACTCTGAAGACATATGGTTAGGATTTCAATTAGAATACCTACCTATATATTTAGCAATAAGCAGCAGCTTTGTTGAATTATTATAATAATAAAAAGTAGGTATAACGCTTATTTGCAAATGTTATTGACATTGCAACTCTATTGTCCTATTGTGTAAATTATGTTTCAAATACTTGGTTTTCTGTCTGAAATTCATAAATATTTTTCGGTAAAGTCGTAAAGTACTTACAATTCGAATCGGCGAACATGTATAAAAACATTCACACTAAAGTTAAGATAAACGTTCGTGCAATGAATTTCATCGAAAATCATTATTTAATCATGATGCATGAGTTGCATGACGTCACAGCTGATTAGTTATACAATAACAAGGCAGTACAGTTTTAAAAAAGTTCATTAGTCCATAATACAAAGACATAAGGTGCACATTTGTACAAGTACTATATACTATACAAACCGGACAAGATGGCCAACCAACGTAAATATCAGATCATTCCTTAATCAACTGAAGTTATTTGTAAGATTTTGTTTACCTAGAGGTACACTCTTCAAAATTTGACAAGTGACAAAATAACATGCGTTTATCAAACCTCTTTTAGCGTGATAACGTCTTATATTAAGGCCGTTCACTGACCCAGCATCGTCAAATTGCTCATGTAAGATCATTCTTTTCTAAGAAATATTAAAAGTTAAAAATATGAAAAATACATATGTTATATTTGATTACTTATATCATACTAACATTGACAGCTTTCGTTACACGTTTCACGAAACTTCGCTCGATACAATTTAATTCCAGAGTAACCTCTAAATCGGACCTTTAATCCAACTTTACTTCAGTTTATAATATCAAACAGTGTAAAATTATGTTTAGTTTTGCACTGTTTGATATAATATCTGTCTGTTATATTTACCAGAAAAAATATTCATATTATATGCATACATTGGCAGCTTTATAAATGCCATGTTTTATACGGTATTTTTATAGAAATTAAAACGCGTTAAATACTAACTAAATCGGGCGTTTTGTGCGTAGCGCTTTCTCTTTCACTCGTTGCACGAGTGACAGTGACGGCTGATCTGGGTATAGGAACGGCCTTAAATCGATGAAAACATGACGAAATAGTCACGTTACGGTGCAAGCGAGAGCGCGTAACAAGCGATAGAGAAGTACGATCGGCCTAAGCGGACGTTATCACGTAAAATTATCGTCCGTAAATCAACTTCATAGACAACCAATTTTTCAAGGTTTTGCTTACAATCTGGAATTTAATGTAAAAAGCTTAGGTGCCTCAATCCATAGTTTTAGGTTTACATATCCATCAATATTTACAGGGAGGTCTATGTCTAGCGGTGGAAGACTTACGTCTGAAAAGGTGGTTAAGATTATGACTATGACCAGTTGACCACTTCCCCAGAGCTTTATATGGAACTGATGTCGTTCCATTCCTACCAAACTGTAACTACTTTGTCAAGAAACATATAACACTCACTGAAATAAGTAAAAACACACCGATTGTTTAATCACAGTTTTAATTATTTATTTATTTTATTTATTTAATCAAGCGGTTGAGATTGGAACGACCTTTATAGTACAAACACAAGCATACTCGCAGCGGCTTCATTCAGTGTGTTACCGACCAGCTGGGCCACAAGCCGCATTCGAAGTATACTTATTATACTGAATCGAGTACATAGTAAACAATCTGCCTGCAATATAGTTTATGTGAGTCCAAACAAAAGACATCGTTGGAATACGCCTAAAGTAAGTACTCAAATACCATTGTGAGCTAAACATTTCGTTTTGTATGACAAAATGTTAATAGTGCCTGTAGGTATAGACAAGTTTAGGATCTATAATAATACCTACCTAATTAAGTATGTTTGTGCAGCAACAATGAACAATGCGGTATGCTAAATTCAGTAGACGATAAGCGTATTCAAAACTTGCATCATATAAAGTAGGTAGGTACCAAATTACAGTTACATAGACATAATTAGATATACGTAGTCAAAGGATTTTACCAGGAGCAAACTACACTTTCAAACTGTACTTAAGTACTTTAGCTTTTTAGTACTTTACGATGTATGACATGAACTCTTTTTATTTATAGGATGCAAAACGAGGACTCGACACCAAAACTTACAGATTTACGTATAAGTAAATAAAATGGTGAACTAAATATATTATAAATGCATCCTGTTGTTGACATTCGAATCTAAATATGGGTTTGCGAGTCATGCTCCATACTCGTTAAATATAAACGGGAGTTGTTTGCCTTGGTATAAAGTATATAATAAACAAGCCGTGGTAGACTGGTGGTTGGAGTGGTCATTGATCTTATGCGTAGGGACAATCCTTCAATTTCGGCTCGAACCAATGTCTTTAAGTATTTTTATGCAACTCTATATAATATGTATGCCTTAAAACACTCGTGAGATCTGACGGCTCGTTTCATAAAACCACACTCGTGTTTTAAGGCTCATTATAGATCAGTTTCATTAAACTTTTAAACTACTAATTTGCGCTGTTTGATTTTGAAAGCGCGGGAACGCGGTGGATGCGAGTGGCACAGGACCGGTCTGAGTGGCTCTTGGGGGAGGCTATGTCCAGCAGTGGACTTCTTTCGGTGGAAATAATGATGATGATGATTTTGAAAGAGTTGATTAATACCGTATTATACTTTTTACATTCTCACAACTACATTGTTAATGACATCGTTCCAGGTACCCCCGCCAATTCTAATAATTGAAGTGATAAGCACAGATGGCATCGAAATGTTTGTTCACGGCGAAACGGACTCTAACGGCTACCAAAAACAGCCTGAAGTCGTTCAGACAATTGAGTGGGTCTGCGTGGACGCAGGAGGGGATAATACAGTCGCAGTTTAAGCCCATCGAGCCCCCAAATTGCACTCTTTACGACTACGTCTGGCAGAACCTTGAGAGATGGCCGGAAAGGACCATGAGTGTGAGTACGACTTGGTTTTTTTACCAATCTAAATATATTAAACTCAAAGGTGACTGACTGACATAGTGATCTATCAACGCACAGCCCAAACCACTAGATGGATCGGGCTGAAATTTGGCATGCAGGTAGATGTTATGACGAAGGCATCCGCTAAGAAAGGATTTTGCAAAATTCCCACGGGAACGGGAAAAATCGGGATTTTACTTTTTAATATTTCTGCGCATACGAAGTTGCGGGGAAAAGCTAGTTTATTCATAAAAAGGCACATAAAGCCACATAGAGTACCTACTAAAAACTACCAAAGTCAATATAGTGTAACAAACGCTATCCAAACTATATCTGGCTTTGAGAGCTGTAGATCTCGATACTTCATTTCACATAGCTTAAATTAGTTTTTTTTTTTAATATTTTGAACCCCATACGCCAACGCCATTTTGAATTGAATCGATAAAAAAAGTCCATATATGTAATTTTGGAACCTGGTCACAAAACTCCCAGAATCGGTTGAATAACGCGACCTGAAGATAGAGGAGAACATACATCCGGACACACGAAAGTATGTGTCCGGATGCCTAGTGGTGGGCTTGGTGCTAGGTCCGTCCGGGGAGGTACCACCGTCTTTCTCCGCTAACCTGCCGCCAAAAGCAATGCTCGCACTGTTGTGTTCCGGTAGGAGGTTACGGCAGCTGGTGAAATTTCTGGCACAGAGGCATTCCATCTTAGGCCTCAGGGTAGGCAACGCATTCGAGATCTTATGGTTTCTTAATGGGGGATCAAAGGATTTCGGTGTCCGTGGGCCGCAGTGACCACTTACCATCAAGGGCTGTGCGCTTGTTTGCCTATAAGTACCATAGACATAAAAAACACAAAGCCACATAGAGTACTTACCTACTTAATAAAAACTATCCGAATCAAAATAGTGCAACAAAAGCTAGCCATACTTCTTGCGGGTATGCTATAATCGAATTCCACAGATAGACAGCCACGACGCAGGGGACTTCCAGACTAATATTATAAATGCGAAAGTACCTCTGTCTGTCTGTCTGTTACCTCTTCACGCTTCAACCGCTGGGCCGATTAAGATGAAATTTGGCATGAATATAGTTAACCGAATTCCACGCGGGCAGAAGCTAGTTACTTTATAATTGCTGTAGTGATGCATACACAGTTACTCATACTAAACATCCAAGCCTCTACTCTAACTGCCTGAAGAAATCGTAATGATCACTAGGTTAAGTTCTTTTATAAAAAAGCTAAAAGAGAGACTTGTTGCAGACGCGTGGTACTCTGTAAGAGATTTCTTAGATAACAAGAAATAGTTTAATTGTTTTAGTGACTTATAATGTACGATAGTCAGTACCTATGATAATTAAAATAATGTATAATGTATATGTATAATTCAAATTGTGACATTTCTGACGTGTAAAATACCATTTTATTAATAAAGATATTGTATTGTATTGTACTAGGTACAAACATTCGAGATCAACACACATTTCACAAAGTTACATCCTAATAACGGAATTTAAACCCGCCACCATAGGAACGGTAGGCGGGTCTCTCTCTACCAACCTAAGTTGGTTGGTTGGTTTGGCTAACCGAATAGTCTATTTAAAAAAAAACACATTTATTACAATAATTATTTACTCGCCAAACTGTTACGTTTGATGGCGAGACGCGCTCGATTTTATCAATAAATACTTAATCTATTTATTAAACAAGTAAATGACTTTTTTTATCTAAAAGGACTTTATTCAATACAGACCTATATTATGTTTATTATAGGTTTTTTTTATATAGTCTTTATATAGATAGTCTCATTTTGATAGTGCAGACAAACATAAGATTAAATTTGAAGATCAAATAAACTAGTGCGTTTGGTATCTAAATCCTGTCTCCGATGTCTTATCGCCGCTAGATAACCCAAATGTACATATTTAGGTAAGTATTTATTTACCATTCACTTTCAGTTAACTACCGACAAGATAAATCCTTAAAATACGAGTACACTGTAATTAACTTATTTATTTATTTATTTTTCTTGTTATATACTCGTTTTTATATATGTATGTATATTATATATATATATATATACATATAAATGTTAATATGTTTATTTTATGTATATTATATGTATTGTTTTGTATATATTTTTATGTTTGTTCTTTGATTTGTTTGCATTTCTTTTATTCATTGTATGTGATTCTTATGTGCACCACCTGCCTAGTTTTACGTTTTTTTTTTTTTTTTCACACATTCCACTACCCAAAGGTTGTCTGGAAGAGATCGCTCTTTAGCGATAAGACCGCCTGTTGTCACCCTTCTTCTTTGTTTATTGTATTTACTTGTGTAATTGTTTTTTGGTGTTCAATAAAGTGTATTTGTATTGTATTGTATTGTACACTGATTGATCATCACGCCAGCCGAAAGACGTCCACTGCTGGAACTCGCCCAAGACTTGCCATTCAGACCGAAGACCGGTCGTGTGCGACTCGCATCGCATCGCATCCCCGTATTCTCGCGATCGCGTTATCATTCCATCTTTTTGGAAGACGAGTACATCATCATCATCATCATCATTTCAGCCGAAAGACGTCCACTGCTGGACATAGGCCTCCCCCAAGGCTCGCCCCAAGGGTCACCGACATAGCCCGAAGAATTGCGAGCCTTAAGTGGCAGTGGGCGGGGCACATTGCTCGCAGGACTGATGGCCGATGGGGCCGGAAAGTTCTCGAGTGGCGCCCGCGAACCGGGAGACGAGCTGTCGGTAGGCCTCCAACAAGATGGAGCGACGACCTCGTGAAGGTTGCGGGAAACCGGTGGAAGCAAGTAGCACAGGACCGGTCTGAGTGGCGAGCCTTGGGAGACGAGTACATACATACCGAAAATAGATTGATGTTTTGAGTAATAAAAATAAAAATTAAACTTTCTTATGACAACGATTAAAATTGGTAAATAAGTAGGTATTCTCAATTAACTCTGTCTTTCCGTCTGTTACTTCTTCACGCTTAAACCGGGGGACCGATTAAGATGAAAATTGGCATGGAGATATTTCAAGTCCCGCAAAACGGGCGCAGATACTTTTTATCCCAGAAAGAAAAAATCCACGCTGACGAAGTCAAGGGCAGGTTTAACTATACGACATTAACAATATCATAAATTTAAAGGGGTTTGTTCGTTTGTTTGTCCTTCCTTCACATCGAAACGACTGGACGGATTTAAATGAAGTTTGGTATGGAGATAGGTTGGGACCCTGGGAATAACAAAGGCTATAATTTTTATTTCGGATTTTTATTACTTTTTTAAACGCAAAGTTCCCGCGGGAACGCGATAACCGAATTCCACGCGGGCGAATTCGCGAGCAGAAGCTAGTACGATATATAGCTCAACTTTTACGTTGATGAAATAAATAATAATAATTATTATTATATTATTATTATATTATTATTATAACTGTTCCAGGTTTGCAGCACCACCGGCCGAGGCTACACATACGAGCAAGGCTTCAAGCTCTCTAACACCTTCGCTGCCAACCTCAGGAAGAAGTTCAAGATCAAAGATGGCGACACAGTGGCGGTTATGTTGCCGAACATTCCAGACTATCCTGTCGTCGCTATGGGCATCCTTGGAGCTGGCGCTGTCATCACTAGCATCAATCCAATTTATACTGCTCGTAAGTTCTATCTATTGAGGCGCTGACAAGACCTAAATTCATCATTATCATCATCATCATCATCATCCTTAAACAGTATTTAAGCGAAAACTATTTTATTTTGCAAGGCTAGTAAAATATATGTTAATATTCATTATTTAAAAACTTGCTGTTTCATAAATAAGATTTCATGAAATCATTTCGATGAAAAAAAATAATCGTGAAGTTGGGTCTTCTAATCCTAAATAATAGTGTTTTTTGAGTGTGCGTCCCGTCATATAGTGTGTATACTGCTTCTAATCCTATTTAAACGGTTCTATATGTTCGTTTTTTAACGCAAAGATATATATAATTAAATACACTATTCGATCATGCTCATACTTAGGGCCTTATCCCACTTGCGATTTGCGAGCGTGTTTTGCATGGAGGCGAACACGCCGCGAGTTCGCCGCGTACGAGTTTTGTATTGAAAAACGCTTTCAACTCGCTCGCAAATCGCAAATGGGATAAGGCCCTAAGGAGTGCTGATTTATATTGTTCATGCAATGTGTTTTTTTTATCTTCATTTTCTCATTTTCTATTTATATGCTGCGGTCGTGCTTTTCGCTCCCTCCAATGCAAACAGACATTCTCCGCTGAGACAGTTGCCTGCCTCGATTGTTCAAGGTCATTAGCTCTTGTCAGCGTCTTAAGAGGTTCACGAGGGTGAATATTCCGGTTCAATTTCAGGTCATTAAGAACATGATCCATAACAATGACCATGCATGTTTTTACCGCGGTCTACACGCACAGTTTGCGGCCTTTGGCTGGCTTTACATGCCAGCATTTTATATTTTTAATCTTAGGGATCTTTTGTGTAATCCATTGCTTCTTCCACCTTTGAAATCCCCTGAATCAGGGTAACCACCGCCTAGGAGGATCGTTCTGAGTCTGGCGAGTGCATGACATTCGCACAGGATGAGTCGCATTGACTTTTCCTCTTCGCCACAGATTCTACAAACTATATCAGTACCTACATAGTCCCATCTTGGCTTATTGGCTTTTAACGCCCAAATTGACCCATGTTATGTTAGTTATGTCTACTTGGTTTTCTAATTTGGTTGAAAGTTTTATACACGTTTTATAGACAGGGAAAAAACACTTTCCAACCATGTGTATGGTGATTTTATTATCTTTATATTCTTTGTAACTTTATCTATCATTCACTTTCACATACGGATTGTTTTTAACTATAACACGATAGAGCGGTGTTTAGGTACTGAACTTCAGTCAGTCAGCTATAATTATTAAATCAATTTTATTGTAAAAATCAACCATCGACTAAGTATCACACCCATTCACGGTGACTCTTAACGTTTTGTTTGATTTATAATCCTTCAGGATGTAATTTAAAAACGCTTAAGTAATTATTTTGTCATTTCAGACGAAGTCCAACGTCAGTTGCTAATGTCCAAGGCGAAGATAGTCATCACACTTCCAGAAATTACGTCAGTTGTCAAGAATGCTTTGAGTTTGGCCAAATTGAACCTTCCTATAATAGTGATCAGAACTGACGAGGCCGCAGCACCAGAGGGCACTATAGTTTTCAACGAATTAAGTGAAGATGTTCATGCAGATCTATCGTGCTTGAAAGAAGTTAGAAGGAGCGCTTCTGATATTTGCTTTTTACCTTATTCAAGTGGGACTACCGGAGTTCCCAAGGGAGTAGAACTGACCAACTTGAACATAATATGCAATTGTGAACAAATCAACGAACCAGTTATCAGTGCTCATAATCCGACTACAGGTAAGGTTTTCCTGACATTTCAAATTCGGCTCGCTCCTCTGAAATTGTGTCCGAAATTCAATTTGAATTTACCACTGAGCTTTTCGGTGAAGAAAAACACTGCGAGGAAACCTGCACGCACCTGTGAAGTAATTCAAGGATGTGTGTGAAGTCCCCAATCAGCACTGTGCCCGCGTGGGGACTATAGCCCAACCCTCTAGTGATGAGTTAAATCATGGATGGAAGAAATTGCACGATCAAATCTCTATGAACTTCTTAATTTATTCTGTGCAATGTGATATGCAATAAACAATACGAATAATTTACTCAAAGTAGAAGTGTCATGACCCTCTCGTGATGAGAGGAATTATTGAACCTTACCTCATTCGGTCCCACACTCTTGAATTACTATCGACTGTTCGGTTACAAGCATGGAAGTAGTATCTAACTAATAACTGGAACTATTTACCACTGTGACGAAAATTTGTGCTATGTGCGCAGGGGTGAGGGGGGGCTCCATGGTCACACGCTTCCGATTTAGTAACAATAAATTCGTTTTTCAGCCAGTCATCAAGATGCCGTGATGACGGTGTTGCCATTCTTCCACATCTACGGCGCAGCCGTCATCATGTTCCACAAGATGTCGCAAGGCATCAAGCTGGTCACACTGGCCAAATTCCAGCCAGAAACATTCCTCAACGCTCTGGAAAAATACAAGACCAACATTATCTTCGTTGCGCCTCCTCTGGGTACTTTTTTTAAAATTATAAGCAAGCATTTGACCACGATCTCACCTGATGGTAAGTGACGATGCGATAGATAGTACCTGTTCACTCTCGACTTGAAAAGACATAAGGATTAAGTCATAAGGATGTGATGATCAGGCATTAGGTACTTCGCGAAGTCCCATTTTTTGACAAAATTAGGAAGAACATCAAAATTTCAATCTCAAAGACCAAGATCACTTTCACTACGGCAATCATGACAGTAGCCTATTTCTCTTAGATTTTTTTCTATTACCAGCTTCTGCCTATAAGTAGTCCTTCTCCGGAACTCGAACTATCTCCATAGGTACCTAATATCACCTAAATCAGTCCAGTGCTTTAAGCGCGAACAGGTAACAGAGAGACAGACAGTTGCTTTCGCATTAATGATTTTAGTAAGCCTTCATAATAAATTATATCAGGATTTTCTTATTTTAGTTCTCTTAATGGCATCTCATCCGGCTGGTACTCCGAAAACGTTCGAAAACTTGGAAATGATCATTAACGGCGCTGCGCCACTCGCGGCTTCTGACGCTGAGCGTTTGTTCGATAAAGCTAAGGTAACTTCCTGGTCACTGTAGACTGGTCATTCATTCTTCTAGGTCCACGTATTCCCATGATGTGTGACTGCCTATACAAAGGATCATCACTATTTCTCCACCTGCACATGTCCCATATAGTGTATATTGGCTGCTAGATAATAGCCTAAAAGTAAACCTCCACCATAAAAGGATTTTGACTCCTTCTCAAGCGGCGAGCTCGAAGTAAATTGAGGACTTCTCCAACAATTCGAGTTACTTCATTGACAATCACTGATCTATTATAAGTAAATATTTACAATCAGCTGGAGAAAAATGGCCCCGTCAAAACGTTTGGCCTTCGTTATAAAGAGGCGTTATTAGCATATTGGAACGTATTTTCTAATGTCAGTTTGCTCCATATATTTTGTCATATATTCTGTTAGGCACCGTTCGTCCATATGTTATTACTTATTATAGGCCAATGTTGACAATTGAAGAGTAGGTTAGGTAGATACTATGTTTCCTTTAATCGTTTAGAACATTAGTTATCAAAATTTTGACAAACAAATTGTGTTAATGATTTTCCAGAAAAAGTTCGACTTCCGTCAAGGCTACGGACTGACAGAAACATCGCCAGTTGTGACGATGACGCCGCGCGGTCTCGAAAATCATGCGTGCGTCGGTCTCGCGCTCCCAAGCACCGATCTTAAAATAGTCGATAGTAATTTCAAGACTGTGGGACCGAATAAGGTGAGGCTCAGTCAATCTTCTCAAGACGAGAGGTCAATAGTCCATATTTATAAATGTGACTCTGCTGTAGCTAGAGACAGTATTTAGCCACTCGAAGAAATGTAAGAATAGAAGACGAATAGAATCTGCATCGTACCGTAAAGCTCTGTAATTAATTGTAAATTATAAATTTGGCCGATAAAAAAACTTTAAATGTGAGGTTAGTTTTATACTCATTGTTTCTTTGTTGGAAGGCTTTTCTTGCTGTTCACAAGAGGGGGCAACGATAAAGTGAAGCACGCCGGAATCTATTAGATGCATGCATTGCAGGATCTGCCTAAAAGTGAACCTTGGAGTAGGCCTTTGCTACGTTCAGCAGTCGTAGTCATTCGATTGAGAATCGTTTATACGAGACGATACGATCCGCATTCGTTCCTTTCAGAATTCCTTGAACGAACCTCATCAAAGTCGTGCTTTAAGTTCTTGTTACTTACGAAATGTAACGTATTTTCAGAAAGGAGAGCTCCTCATAAGAGGTCCACAAGTCATGAAGGGCTACAAAGACAATGAGAAGGTCAACAAGGAGACATTCACTGAAGATGGATGGTTCAGAAGTGGTGATTTAGCATTTGGTGACAATGATGGTATCATCACAATCGCTGATAGACTGAAGGAGCTAATTAAGGTAAATTACCAATAGAAAAAAAGAGTAAGAATAATAAACCGCCTTCAGACGCGGATAGCCTGTGTAGTCGATATCAAAGTAATCTTTGGATTACTTGATACCGGCTTCGCAGTCTCGGAGTATTATTTCCGAACATGACACAATATTACTGTAGTAATCGAAATGGATACCGAAATCCGATAATCGTAATCGAAATGGATACGTGCTAACAAATTTCAAGGACTTCCTTAATCTGTGGAATCGATTAGAAATATACACAAAAAAGAAAACACAATGGCGATTTAGAAGTGAATAATTTTCTTACTTAACCGGTAATGAACTCCATCCTCCATATAAAAAAAAAAAAGTATACAAAGAACAAAGATATACCTCTATGGTTATGTTAATGTTACACTCAAGTTTGAATGAGATGACATCATTTTAATGCCATTGGTAAATTACTAGGTAATTCAAGGTAAAAAGCTTTAGAAATATCAGCCTAAAAGCCTATTGTAACCTATTGTTGCGTCACCATCCTGTACTACTGGACTTCAAAAAATTCAAACTTCATCAAAAAAACTTCAAATCCGAGTACCTATTTCAAAAAATCTAAAAGTGCATGCATTTAAAATGCTCCTTTTATTTCTCTTAAAGTGTAAAAAATGGGTTTGATTTTATTTGTATCTATCAATCTACCCCACTTCCCCCTAACCATTATTTTTACTTTAGAACTCGTGTTTCTTACTCATTATCATCGAGGCTCTACGGCTCTTTTGGTTGAATAATTGTATTCCAAACAGCTATACTAACAGTATGCTTTTTGCCTCCAGACACTTAAGCCGATAGTTTTGAAGACTCGTTACTGAAGCATACTAATTTAAGAATTGCCAGAAATACTTAGATCATTACTTCTATCTCTTTTCAGGTCAAAGGTTTCCAAGTACCGCCAGCTGAATTAGAGGCTGTACTCCGCGATCATCCATCTGTAGACGACGCAGCAGTTATAGGGGTCCCACACAAAACCAATGGAGAGGCTCCAAAAGCCTTCGTCGTACTGAAGAAAGGTCAAAACGTGCAGTCTTCGGTTATCTGCGATTTCGTGAAAGAAAGGGTGGCGGAGTACAAGAGGTTACAAGATGTTACGTTCGTTGAGAGTTTACCGAAAAGTTCTACAGGGAAGATATTGAGGAGGGAGTTGAAAGAAAAGTATACATGATCATAAGGGGGCTTTTTCGGTTTTGTAAATAGGTAAATGCGATTTATCCCTAAGTAATGATACATTATTATTTAGGAATATTATCTCAACAGAGTAATTAAAATTTAGATAGGGGTGAATAACTTTCTAAATGATGTTATATCTTGTTAAATCGGGATATGGAAAATTCCATATACCTAACCTAATTGCTAAACTCAAATACCCAAGGTTACGAGTAACTAAGTAATATTTTGGATATAATTATGCTACAGGGAAGGAAACTTTAATTCAGTTTATAAAGTGATATTTTGAATGCGTTTGTGATATGAAGGGGAAATTGCGTAATTCTGATGTTTTTTACTAATTAAAAAAGAGAGAGAGAGAGAGCAAGGTTGAAGCAAGATTTGTTTTGTACATACAAGACTGTTAATACGAGTAATAGTTTCAAGAGTGTTAAAAAATGTTAAAACATGCGTAAAATTGACTAAGGTCATTTTTAAGACAGCATAAATCATCATAAAGTATATTTTTATTTTTGTAAGTAAAAATTGAATGTTTCTTTGCTTTCCTTTCCTTAATTATGTGGCTGTGGAAAATAATTTAGGTGCATATATTTCGTTGAGTCTTTTACAATTAACATAATTATGATGGCTGCAAACACACAAACTATAGAAAGGTTTAACTAGGTATCATTTACTCACCATCTCAATCGAAGTACATTTATAATTTATTGGGAAACTAATTAAGCAATCAGCAACAAGTATGCATCGGCACTTTGACCGTCACACAATGGTCACAAATTACAACTGCCTGCCTACTGATAATTATGCAGCTGATATTTCTTGGACTAAAAAGAAAGGAATATTCGTGCATTTAGAACGACGACGACAAGTCATCAAAACGCGAGCGGTTACTGCTAAACTATAACCATTTTTGTTGGCTAGCTACTTTTATCTATTACGTCGTCAATACTTAACCTGGCGACCTATTGATCGTTTGTCAGAATCTATCAGTAAAGTATGACAGGCGTCGTAACAATCATGGTCTCAGGTATAAACTGATATTATACAGACGGTCCGTCTGGTCTACCAACTAAAGGTTGTTCAGCGAGTTATAGAATGGGCTATTATGCTTGGTGTATCTCTGATAGATCGAATCCGGAATGAAGTAATTCGGCAGAGAACTAAAGTTACCGTAATAGCCCAAGGAATTAGCAAGCTGAAGTGGTAGTGATATTTGCCGAAGAACCGATGAACGCTGGAGCAGACGAGTTCTCGAATCGGCAAAAGAAGCGGACGACGCCCTGTGGCTAGATGGAGCCATCGCTCCGGACTTACGCCGGGTTGGTGGCAGAATCTGGAAGCTAATAGTTAAAGACCGAGCTAAGTGGCGATATTGATCGCCCATTGGGGAGATGCGTGTCCAGCAGTGGATTGATGCAGGCGGATGATGATGATGGATGGTTTGTATTTAGTAAGCTATGTAAGTATTTTATTAGCATCATCATGTAAAGAAGAATTGCCCAACTTAAGTTGCAGTGAGCGAGGCAGATTGCTCGCAGGACTGATAGCCGATTGGACCGGAAGGTCCTCGAATGGCGGCCATGTACTGGAAGACGAACTGTGGAAGACGACCAGGTGAAGGTCGCGGCAACACGGTGGATGCGTGTGACACAAAACCGCTCTGATTGGCGCGCCTTAGGGTAGGCCTATGTCCAGCAGCGGATGTCTTTCGGCTGAAATGATGATTATGACTGACGAGGTACCTACTGCTGGTTAGTCTAACTTCCAATTTCTGCTTTGCCCAAAGGTTTAACTGGTAGAGAATGCCTTATGGCATTACGTTCGCCTTTTGTATTAGTTTTTACTAATGTGCAATTCGATAAATAAATACCCTTATAGGCGCCCATTCCCGGTTTCCCCTTCACTAGATACTAGTTTATTACATTGTGATAGCGATTGAAAATGTGACCGCAGTAAAATCGCTAGGTATTATGTTGTACTTAAAGCGTAGGTATCTCATATTTACTACTAAGTACTACTATACAGCCTATTTGCGTCCCACTGGTGGGCTCGGGCCTCCTCTCATCACGAGAGGGATCTCATAATTATTAAGTTTTAATAAAAATTAGGTACCTACTGTGATTAACCTTTGTAGTACTGTATTAATAAAGTCAAAGCCCCACTGCTGCGCGCTAAAATATGGCTTTGTATCAAAATATAAGTAGGTGGAATCTTCCACAGCAGAGCGGCCAAGCTTACACAATAGCAGCAGTGGGAGTTCTGATCTAAGACTCACAAAAAATAAATTATCAACATAAAAACTTGCTCGTATCTCATTTCTAATCGCAAGTAATCAAATGGCAACATCCAGTCAGAAGGGTTCATAAAAAAATTTAGAATTTACTAAAAATTTAGTTAAACATATTTAATTAATTGTTTTTAAATAGGTAGTTAGTTTTAATTGTATTATTTTTTTAGTTTTACACTGTTTGATTCAAAGAAATAAAATTGATTCATCACATCATCATCAAATAACGAAGTATGTAAATTACCTACCTACCTATAAGTAGGTAAATATTTGTACGCCGAAAAGGTGGATCACAATCACAGGCATATGTCTCAATTATAGCATAAGAACTGCATGTAACATCTACCTGTTAACATACCTACTCGTAAATCTACTCCCAAGTTATTTATTGGATTAGTAGGGTATGCAAATATTAATGGATTCGAGACAATGTTTCAAACTAAGAACATGCTACCTAAGCCTTGCATGTGTTTTATATTATTAGGTACTTACCTACATAATGTATTTGTAATTGTTAGGACAAGACTTGAGCGAAAATACACTTAAGTATGAAAAATGGCGAAAACTTGTAGGCACAGACAGATATATCGCTACCTTAAACAGGTCTACCTATTTATACTCGTAATCAGTACTACAGGCCCAACCGGCACAGATCAAATTCCATCGACAATGGCCGGACGTGTGTTGCTCCGTAATAAAGGTTTATCTCCATTAATAATTAGGAAAAGCCATGTCTGGACTAAAGACAAGATAGTGAACTGTCCTTACAAGGACGTTGTGATACCAGAAGTGACCATAAACGAGTACGTTTGGAGTCACTTAGACAAGTGGGCGACGAAAACCGCTACGGTAGGTAATGTAAACAATCATTATTTTTGATTTGTCTCATGTATTTCACGTAATATTTCACTGTAGAAGTGAAATATAAAAAGTAGAAAGATATAAATTGTTATTATTAATATCTAAGTAACGTCAGTTTACCACACCGAGGAATACTTCTTTGTCAATTGTGTGAAATTGGTCCCCACGATACAGGCTTGCCTAGTGTGGGGCTAAAGGACATTTCCAACTTTGTACCGTAGCCAATAAGAGATATAATATGGACACAGTGTTATCAACAGTAAACATTTATGTATATGTAAATAAGGCAATCTGTCTGTAATACTGCATAAGTATATATCGCAAATAAATTCATTTTTTTTCATTTCTTTCTCTCTCGCTTCAAACTATGCACCCAATGCTGAGTTTTGTAGGTCTCCTCCATTGCACTCCATCCCTTGCGATCTTGGTCTTTTTGCATCCAATCCGTTCCAGTCTCATGTATAATTTGGATAATTACCATGGTAATGTACATAAATGCTAATTATTGTTTGTTGTTTATCAAACCTTTTAGTAATGAAATATATTTTGCGGTAGAAGAATAAATAAATAAATATGCTGGGGCAATTCACACAAACTGACCTAACCCCAAACTAAGCAAAGTTTGTACTATGAGTGCTAGAGAACGATATAATTACTTATATAGAGAAATGCATACATAGATAAATACTAAACACCCATGACTCGAGTACAAATGTTTTGGACTGTTAGATTATTTTCAGTTTTTTTTTTATTAATAGGTAAGTAAGTAATAAATTGTATTTAAAAAAAGCAAAAATAGTTTGGTTATTCCGCCAGTAATATGCAGGCGAATTTCAAGAAGGGAGGAGGGAATTTGAAAGTCAATACAAATTATCATCGAGCTAAATGGATAAAGAATAAAAGCTATGAATATTACAAGTGATCAACACTTTGTAGAGATTTAGGATGTAAAACAAATTTCAGTGTTTAATTTACAAAATAAACCCATAGACCTTAATCGTCCACTACAAAAAGATACTTAACTTAATGACTACGGAATCAATCATAACATTGAGCGTTTCAAAAAACTCTATTAACAACAATGCCAGTAAAAGGTGAAAGTGCAATGTTAACATTCAACAATGCGTTTGTATACTTAATTAGGCCTTACTAGGTGGATATGTACTTTTGCTGTCCCTTCTTCATGGCTGAGCTATCAAGCCGAATGCACTGAACATTAAAAGTCATTTAATAACCGATAACAATGTTTTTAGAGAAGAAAAGTGTGGCTAGCGAATCAAGGTCCCTTGATTATATCGTAATACGTACGTCTATTAAGTATGTTACTTGTATGTTACGAGTACCTATTCAATGTCATAGTATAATAATAGCCACGTTACAGGTTTGCGGTCTTACAAATAGAAGCTACACCTACGGCCAACTAAACAAGTATTCTAAAGTACTGGGAGCAAATTTGAAGAAGAAATTCAATATAAACGATGGAGACACGGTGGGTGTCATGACGCCAAATATACCGGAGTATCCGATCATTGCACTCGGTTCCCTAGAGGCTGGTGCTGTAGTTACAACTTTAAACCATTTGTATACACCGTGTGAGTTCATTTTTGACAAGCGTCCTTTTCAAGTTAATACACATTCTTGCATGACTTACCATCGTGAAATGTAGGGTGGTTAGATCTAAAAATAATTATTTTGCTTTGTTTTATTTCAGATGAGATTCAAACCCAAATTCAGCTGTCGGAGTTAAAACTCATCTTCGCTCATCCTGATGTGGTACCAACCGTAAAAGAAACATTGTTACTTCTCAACAAACAAATACCAATAATTTCTATAGATGTAAATACTACTAGACCAGACGGTACAGTATCTTACAAAGAGCTAGTTGAAGATAAACATGCAGAATTAGATATTCTGAAGAGCGTCAAAAGAAAGGCAAATGATGTGTCATTTCTACCATATTCTAGTGGTACTACGGGCTTACCTAAGGGTGTGGAGTTAACCCATAGGAATTTAGTCTCAAATTGTGCGCAACAAGATACAGAATTCAAGCATTACAATCCATCAGGTGAGTAAAACGAAAACGCTGTTTTCTTAAACAGGGATCTAGAAGAGTCAGCTCTAACGTTAGAGTATATTTTGATTACCGCCTACTTTTTTAGTTTATAGTAAATTGTGGAGGTTCTCAATTCGTCTGAATATTTTTATCTATTGATCAGATTATAATTTTGTAGGTATCTCTTCAGATACCACTATCATCAAATAAAACTGGTTTAAATTTAATCTAAGTTATCGAATAGCCACATTAATTATCTACCTCTAATCCTAGAAAATTATTTGTTTCGCATCATTCATGTAGATTAGTCTAGATCTATGACTGTTCTCTGTTTTTTTAAAACGCAAGTAGATTATTTTTCTAAAGCATAAAAAAACTCACTTTGTATTTTTTTGGGAAATGTATCCTATTCTAAGTCCTTTCAACTTATTACATTAAACAAATATCTAAAGATATCCAATGACAAGCCAAGTCTTTACAATCGAAATCCATTACTAATTGCCATCCATTGCAATCCATTACTAATCCATTATTTAATTGCTTTTGAGTAGTCTTGAACAGGTACTTTTTTCCAGCACCATATCAAGAGACCCAACTGGTTGTCTTGCCAATGTACCACTCCTATGGTTTGAGCGTAGCCATGCTCCATAAACTGTCTGTTGGGTTGAAGTCGGTCACGCTACCCCGGTTCGAACCAGATACGTTTGTGAAAGCGATAAAGCAGCATAAGATAAACATTCTGTACGTTGCACCTCCAATGGGTAAGTCGCTCTAACCATCTTCTCGTTGTACCTTAATTAGCCTCCCCTCCCCATCATCATCAGAAAAAATCCCATTTTTTAGCAATTATGGGACTCGTGACCCCCCCAAAATCTTAACATGACCCCCCCACCCAAAATCTTTGTCTGGGCCCGCACCTGGTTAGGCAGTGTCTTGAGTAAATTCTGAATTTAATCATTTCTTACTACAGCGTGTCTTGTCATCTTGAACACCCTATTTCATGTCTATTTAGTACGATTTGATACATGTAATAATATGATATACTTAATTACTCGTATTATTTTGTCGATGAACTTTCCAAGGTATTTTTCTGTCGATACATAAAACCAATATTGATCGAATTTTATATGATATATGCGAATGGCTAACGGGGTGGGCGCAGAAACGTGAGAAGACAGTCCAGAAGATGGACCGATGACCGTTGTTCAAATGGCGGGGAAAGACTGGATGCGGAAAGCCCAAGATCGCATCGCTTGGAGAAGGATGGAAGAGGCCTATACTCAGCATTGGGTAGAAAAAGGCTGATGGAAGGAAGGATGCTAATTAATGGCTGGAAAGCGAGCGCTACTTTTCCATAATCTGTCTTAATAAAGTACCTAAATTAATATAATCATAGCTCCTCTTACACAATTTTACCAACTTTAACTTTAAACCAAAGAACTACGTGACATTCGTTACATCCATTCCCTAATAACTGCAAGGCCGCTGACAGACTCACCCTCTATGCTTCAGGAGTTAGTGTCACAACTATACTCACCATATCATTCAAATAAAGATTCACACTAAGAAACACTAATGCGTGAGGCGGGGGCGGTGACCAGTTCATGCGAGAGCTTCGACCATTATTGAAAATATTGAAAATAAAAGTAGATAAATGAAATTTACCCTCTTTTGAAATTATTTGTTATCTTCTTAGTAGGTATTTCTGTAGTTTCTTTCTGATATTGATGCACCTCACCTACTCATTTTCCTTTCTGTTTGACCTTATGGTTGACTGGTCGAGAATGCCTTTAGGCATTAAGTCCGCCAATTGTATGTGAAATGATGTTTAAATAAAAAACATAACGAATACTATCTCAATTTCTAGTGCTGTTCCTCGGTTCTCACCCGTCAGTGACGCCTGATCTCTTCGACTCGTTGACTTGCATGATGAGCGGAGCCGCGCCGTTGGCCCGAGCTGATATAGACAAGCTCTTCGATAAGGCGAAGGTATAGAATGACACGTGTATCCTTAAGATAATACTAACCTAGTAAGGGATTTGAAATAAAACCAGTAAGAAACATCCAAATTTGAAGCCATATTTGCATAGCACATCTTGATTGAGCTTCCAAGTTTGAGTATGATGAAGTGATAGAATTTTGTGATAATGTGCATAATCACCTCCTAAGGAACCTCATCTAAACAAAATCAGTTCCAACAAAAGCATTAACTTTGCCTAGTTGCCCAAACTTTTCCTGGGCAATGTTCTAAGTAACTAATATCTTTATTTTACACCAATTATTTGTCGCCGAATTATGATTCTGAAAAATGACAACATGTTTGAGTGCCTTATTTTACTCGTAGGCAAATGTTTTTTTTGGTCCCAGGCACAGCTAAGGCACTTTACGATACATAAGTAGGTAAATATATAGCAATATTTGAAAAAACAACTATGTAGATGTGTTTATTTATTGACTTCCAGCGTGAAGTGGAGTTCTCCCAAGGTTATGGTTTGACAGAGACGTCGCCTCTAGCCACATCATCTCCTTTGGGGGCTAAAAACTACACCACAGTGGGCTACGCCATACCCAACGTGCAGATGAGAATTGTGGACGGTCAAATGAATAACTTGGGGCCTAATGAAGTAAGTAGAAAAGTATCTCATTATCACGTTTACTTGTAATTTAATACAAGATGATGGCAATCCATACTACTTATTTACTATTATAAATTTTAAAGTTACGCTCTCTTTCTGTTACCTCTTCACGCTTAAACCGCTAGACGGTCCTTCAAATAAAAATTTCGACGTGAAAATGACAGTACTTTTACTTATGATGCAATGAGATTAATGAATTTGATTGCGCAATAATTGATAGATTTCATTTGAGTCAGCAATCGACTAGGTTTTTTTTAAAGAAAAGTAATGGTATAAAACCAATGTCATTATAGTACATTACAGACCTAGGGTGGTGACTTCGTAAATGTCCCAGATCGCAAGTTTCTGTGGCCCGAATCGAAGGTGAGGGCCATAAATATGCGACCTGGGGCTTTACGAATTACCGCCCGTGGTTTGTCAAAAGTTTTACGGCTTGCCTTGGCCAAAAAGTGAGATTTTCTCTCCGTGTAGCGGGCAGAAAATCCCACTTTACGGCCAAGGGTGATGTAAAAGTACATTACAACTTACCAGCCAATTGATAATATTAGGAGTAAGTAGTCTGCCTAATGAATTTAGTTAGACCATAATTTAAATTGAATAAAAGTCTCAAGCACAATATCGGAACTTGCACCTCCAACTGCTAATATCTATTTAACAACGCTATTTGAAATCATTTTCCAGGTCGGCGAACTATTACTTAAAGGTCCTAACGTCATGAAGGGTTATAAGAATAATTCAGAAGCAAATAAACAGACATTCACAGAAGATGGCTGGCTCCGGACAGGCGACCTGGGAAGCATCGACGAAAAGGGACAGCTGGTCATTGCCGATAGACTAAAAGAACTCATCAAGGTACACAAATCCTTTCAAACCTATAAATTAGTTTTCTTCATCAATTAATAATTTCTAACAGTTCCTATTGAGTATCCACAAAACGCATCGTTTTAGATACGGACGGTGAAAATTTGATATTTTGCTCCATAGTCAATCTGTCTAATTTCAATCATCCATAGCAAAAGCGAGGCGTTTGGCGGATACAGGAACCGAAGCCAATGTTACAGATACAGTGATACACGATACTCTGATGATACCTAGTGAAGGTTGGGAGAATCTGTTGTTTGCATGAGGCATAAGGAACGAACCATATGTCCCACAGTGGAAATATTTCGGCTGATAATGATGTACTTAATCAACGATAGTGATTCAACCTCTAGTCAGTAAATATGACAATGTATGGTGGTAGTCAGTATCGTATCTGACTTCGATCCGCCGCTTGAATTCATGCTTTCTTTAATTTAAATGAAGTCAAAAATTAAATATGCATGATTTCGTGTTTTCTTTCTGCTTGGCTTTTTGAAATTACTAATTTTGACTCGATATTTTAATTTAAAGTTCTATGTGGATCCTGTTAGGTATATATTTGAGGACAGGCAGGAAAAGTAGGAAAGGAGGAACGGGATTTTAGGACCTACGCGCGCGGTTTACATGATTACCATTGGGCTTGGTTGTTAATGATAACAATATTGATGAAGATAACTTGGTTTTCCAGGTGAAAGGATACCAAGTACCACCAGCAGAACTAGAAAACGTGGTAAAGCAGCACCCCGCAGTTTTCGATGCTGCCGTAATAGGAATATCTGATGCGAAGTCCGGAGAAAAACCCAAAGCATACGTAACGTTAAAAGAAGGAATGAAAATCACTAGTGATGAAATTAAAGATTTCGTCAACAAAAGGGTAGCAGCATACAAAAGAATAAAGGAAATAGACTTCATAGACGTCATACCGAAAAATAACTCCGGTAAGATATTGAGAAGAGTGTTAAAAGAACAACATAAAGAGAAATAAAAAATAGAAAATATTATTGTTGTTTTTGATTCGAGATACCTAAGAGAAAAGAATGTGAAAATTTTATTTTACCTACAAGAAACAAACATTGCTCTTGCAATAACTGTAGGAAAGAAATTTTTCATGAAAGCACATTGGGGACTATCGTTTCTTTGCTCACCAGTTGGCGCCACTGTTGACTAAGGTCCAGAGGTATAGCTGTCAAAGGCGACTTTATAAGATCGGCGCCGAAACAAAGGTCAATCTTGAATCTCATTAAGTTTATTCATTATAAATAACTATCATCATATCGAGTAGCTATGCCGCAATGTTGTGCAGTTCCGTTTTGTTTGGAAAAAAAATTTTTTTTTTCAAAGCGTTTACATTCATAGCCAAATAATCCATATTTGCGATAATTTCACGAAGGAGATCACATTTCAACAGGTAAATTAAAGAAATTATGATTTATATTACGAAGCCCACCAAAACCAGTGAAAACTGAATGTTATTGGACCTCACGCGACACTAGCGCCTCTAGTGGCAAATCCACACGCGATAGTCCCCATTGAAGAAGCATGTACATTTGTTTAAGGTAACCTACTTATATTGAATGATTAGTTTCGAGTCTAGTCATACTTGCGATCGAAAACTAAATACCTATATTGCTACTAAAAATTTATTATAAGTTTTCCGCCACACAAAAATGGGAAAAGTGTGGAATTATGTTGTCTACTTACTGCTTTAGTCATATAGAAGTTAATATTTTAAATTTGAAAGAAACCCTCTATCTGGTAAATTTATTTCTGACGTGTAAAAGTGCCCTATGTGGCCAATTTGCTGAATAAATGATTGATTGATTGATTGATTATCTCTCTGTTTCCTCTTAACGCTAAAATCACTGGACCGATTGAGAAATCCGAAATTGGTATGGAGTGAGTTCGAGGCCGAGGAAAAGATATAAGCTTCTTTTCATTCCGGAAAAACGCATAGTTACCGCGGGAAATCGATAACGTCGCGGATGGAAGCTAAAATTATGATCATAAAAAAATATAAAACAATAATAGTAATGTAAAATGTAATATACCTAAGTGTGAAATTCAATTTGAATTTACCACTGAGCTTTTCGGTGAAGGAAAACATCGTGAGGAAACCTGCACGTATCTCAAATTCAAAGGTGTGTGTGAAGTCCCCAATCTGCACTATAGCCAAAACCCTCTTGTGATGAAAGGAGGTCTGTGCCCAGCAGTGGGACGCAAATAGGCTGTAGTAGCAGCAGCAGTAGTAGTAGTAGTGGTGAAATATCCAGTTAAGGGACTACTTACTTACAGCCCCACACTCATTATGAGAGGGGGCATGTGCCCAGAAGTCGGTAGGTAGGCTGGTTGTGGTTGTGGTGGGGGGTGGACTTTCAAACTTACATAACGACTTGAACTTTGATTACCTACCTATACTTACACTCGTTTTATTTTATGAAACCAGATTTCAAGCGCAATTAGAAAGCTGAACCATAAAATCAGTTTCTTACCAAAACCAACATAATAAATACCTAAATAAATATCTTGGGATATCTTGGGACATTTCACACATATTGACCTAGTCCCAAACTAAGCAAAGCTTGTACTATGGGTGCTAGACAACGATATAAATACTTTCATAGAGAAATACATACATACATATATAATGTTTGTGTTCATCACACAAAGTTTGCCCCGAGCGGGACTCGAACCCGCGACCTTCGGAACAGATAATAATGCAAGGACCTTCACAGGATATTCGATGGCAAGTTTTTTATAAGAATTCTACAAAACATACTTATTAAGGTTCTTTACAATCAAATTAACCTAATCAGACATTCAGGCCCCGCTTTTTAGATTGAAAAATTATACTGGAAACAGTTTATTGACGTCAGAAGACTCAGAAGAGAAGCTGTCCTGGGAATTTTAATTTAAATATTATGAGACATTTATTATAATTGATTCACTTAATCCAAGACTAGAGGTGTGTCATCTGGTTATCTAAACTTATTTATTTATATTTCGTAACATACTCGTTCAGAGAATAACTTCCGCCGTCGACTGCCTGCATAGTTTTCACTCTTTACTTCATAATCTGTCACATAAAATGAGTAAGGACGCCTTTTTGGTTACCATTGACAATGTTCTGAAACTTCATAGTTGTGTAATGTAAGTACTTATCAGGATTTCATAACGGGGTCAATTGGGGCAGCGCGGCAGGGTGGGGTAAGTGCATCTACCATAAATATACCGAAAACTATAAATAAACTCAACTAATCATATCTTCCATACATGCAACAAAAACAGTACAATCCTACTGTAATAATCAAATCAATTTGATCTGTTTACAAGGCATTGGGTCAAAAAATCAATTTTTAGTCGCGCTTACCCCATATGCGCCCTTGCCCCGGCTCACAATACCCGAACAACAATATTTTATTGCTGTAACAACATTACAAGTACCTATTTAGTTCAAACATAACGGATGCTGAAGGAAGGCTTACTTACCTACAGTTAATGACATCAATATTGAGATACCTACCTACTACACAGCAGGTACAGCAGTAAAAACATTTTTGAATTTTTGCCAACCAGGATGTACTTAATTTAATAAATCGTAAGCTTTAACGTAACGTGAGATAATAAAACCAGAATAAATCGTTTTTTTTTCACAAGATGGACCAGTTAGTCTCGTTTCGGCTAATCGGGTAATTCCAAGAAGTTTTTCTTTTTTGATTAACGGTTGTAGTTCGCACTAAAATAGTACATTACTACAGAGGCCGGGAAGGAGGTAGTTGCAGGCCGAGTATTATATACGGCCGAACGAAGTGAGGCCGGATAGTTACGAGGCCGAAAACTTCCGTTCCCCGCCGATGTATGTATAGTGCTTTTCTTAAACATGCAATGAAATAAATAAATAAATAGAATAATATTTTATATATAATATATTTTGTCTTTTTTAATAAATAGAACTGCGCTACCTATGTAGCAAATATGGTTCATGTTTTTTTAAGCTGTATTGGCAGAATGTCATAGCGAACCATAGAGTAAATATTGCTTGTAGCTTTTTAAATGGCGGAATGCCAAGATTCTGTGTCACAAATATATCAAATGGAAATTTAAAAAAGTGAGTTGCCGGCCTAGGCCTGCAACGTTTGTATGAAATTTCATTATAGACCAATTTGTCTAGCCGCGCCTGAAACGTGATACTTCCCAGGCTAATAAGAAGAACATAATATCAATATTTCATTGCATGTTTGAGAAAAACTATTTTAAATGAGTTCAAATACTTTAAAATTAAGTTAAGTAAAGTTCCAACAGCTTCGCCTTAAAAAACCTCTAGGATTATTTTAATTGCAGTTTAGATAAATATGTAACTTGGAAAATTATTCATAAGACCGCTTGAAAGTGTTTTTTACGCGTCTAACGTAGAGATAGAGTCTACGATGGGAAATCCCGCCCTTCCACAATTCAAAAGCTTCAATGTATTTGGAGAGTATTTAAAAAGCACCACCAACATTCAATGCATGTTTGAAGGCTGTCTCAGCCGCACACATGCGTTGATTTAAATTAAATTATTTTATTGGTTGATCTAACTAAAGAATCACATTCTCTTAATAACGTGAATGTATTTATAAAGATATAACCAAACCATTGTACAAAACACATTCTACATTCTATCGAATAAGCGTGAGAAGTTAGTAATATTAACAACTTTTTAACAACTACATGCTAATAAAATATTCCTTCTGTCGACGTAAGTTTATTCTGTCTTAGTACAGCATTGATCTATTATAAGTATTATTATTATGTTATTAAAGATCAGTGTAGTACAGGTGTATATTTGTGTAACTGCGAATCTCTTTCTTGCCTTTAATAAACGTACTCGTACAAGACGCACAACAATTACGAGTAATAATAATACCGTCCTAATAACCAGTCCGAAAGCCAACAAAAAATGTAATCTCAAGTTTACGAGTTAACGTATTTCAAGGCCCGGATCTCTTGATGAATATTAATAAGAATAAACAAATCTGCTTTAATTAGTTAGGTACTTCGGTTGCAAACGTTAATGGAGAGAATTCTGAACAAACTTCTTAAACTCTTTCCACTTCAATGAGTTAATAATAAAATAAAATTGAAGAGAAATAGGTAAGTTACGCTTGAGGATCCTTACGTAATAAAATTAATATTAATTCCTACATTCCTTTCCTCTTCATTTCATCTTTCATTTTTTTCCTTCATTCTTAGATTGTATAGGTACTATCTGTGGACAGGACACCCACGGTCTTGAATGAGGAATGGATTTTTCACCTCTCTAGCTCTAAGGGTAGGTTGATTCAAACCGTCCGTTATAGTACATTACACACCTAGGGCGGTCAAGTAAAGAAAGTCTCAGATCGCGGGTAATTGAGGCCCGAGCCGGAGGCGAGGGCTATAATCTAGCGGTCTGAGGATTTCTTAACGACCACCCGTGGTTAGTATACGATTTTACGTCACCACCTGGCCGTGCAGAGGGATTTTTCGTAGCGCCCAAGGGCGGTAAATCCCGCTTTTCGGCCTGGTGTGACGTAAAAGTATTTTACTTTGGGACAAAATGACGTTTCTGGATGGAATGACAGCTCGGCGGCCATATTTAACGACCATGAGTCCATCGACTGTGCTTGAATCTCACCCGTCTTCTCTTCATTTGGCGTTCGATTTCTGGACGCAAAAATAGGCTGCCCACTAACGAGGAAGGCGTTTTTGAATTTCGCCGTTCGAAATTACACACCACAGGCCGACTTTTTCTTTGAATTTTGAAAATGGAACATTCCGAAATGTTATCCGACATGACAGTTTTCTCGTTGGCAGTGATGTGGAAATCACTTGAAAATGGTTGGTTGTTAAGTTCGACTCCGCACTCCATTAATTAAGAAGACGTTAGTTGGCTTACAATCGTGTCTTCGCGGATTTTCGACTTGTTTTTTTGCTCTGTGAAAAATAGTCCATAGAAAGCTCAAAAAAACCCGAATGCCTAAGTCCTAATAAATCAGATATAGAAAACGAATTCACGTATTTCCCCCCGGATCTGGCGTGTTTGTTTACACATCTCTGCTGGTCCAACTGGTACGTTTTTTAGAAGGCTGGCTGCAGACTGTTTTTGTTTTGTTATTCATTGAAATATTATGTGTAGTTATTATACAAGGCCGCGAGGTCAAGGCCTCCGTTCAGTCAGACCCCACGATAAACCATACAAACCGAACCTAAACTACACACTAAAATATGATGGTGGACAACAGACGTGTGCGTGTACGATTGCCCGTTCGGACAGTTTTTAGGGTTCCGTACCGAAAGTCCTTTCCCGGGGCCCCAACTATCTCCAAACCAAATTTTATCCAAATCGGTCCAGTGATTAAAACGTGAAGAGGTAACAGACAGACAGACAGAGTTACTTTATCATTTATAATATTAGTTACTTTCGCATTTATAATATTAATATGGATATAACTATGTTTTGTTGTTTATGTACTCACGCTCACTCTTTATCATTGTTTCAGGTCAGAATTGACATGCACTTATCATACTTAAGTCAGTGCACACGGCGTAACCTAAAACGAAAAATAACTGATACCAACAATATCAGTTGTTTTGACTATTTGATTCAGTTCTAAAATTTAAAATGCGCGCCATAAACGCCGGCGTGCAGAAGCGTAAATAAAAGCGATGGTACGGCCATCCTGACACCAGTCCATCCGCGAGATTCGCCGAGATACTTTTGCCTTGACTCGGCTTTATATTGAAACTTTAAACTAATATTATAATTTATTGATTGTTTCGGAGTTTTTGGTTAAGTTTTGAAAATGCTGGCGAAACTGGTTTGCTTGTGCCTGTTAGTTGGAGCCGCGATGACGGCCACGTTCCAGGGGAGAGTACCCAAGATACCAGAGGAATTGTGTAAGTTACCCCTTAATAAATAAAACCCTTGGGCGTAGTGATTGATAATATAAACGTGAAAAGGTTTTGAATCCCTACAAAGGTTCCTTTGGTAAACATTGCCTAGGATGTCAGATTGTTCCCTAACGGCGTTCACGGGACTTTGTTTAGATTCATGTCAGCTACGTTAAAAACGGACTCAATTAATATGTGTCATGAGAATTATTTGTCCTTATTTAATGCCTTATTCGACTTATTTAATAAAACGATCGACAATAATTATCACGGATCAAAATTAAACGAAAAAATAATTCACTCTTTTACACAATTAGCTGTACTTATCCACCCAAGTTTTTCTAGTACCTAAATAAAACGAATGACCATAATTATCGCAGATCAAACTTAAACTAAAAAATAATTTACTCTTTATTAAAAAAACTTATTAAAAACTGCTACTTCTAGCTGCCATAATAAAAACATTCCAAACGTAAAAACATGCGTATTTATGATTTTAGTTACTGCTATATAGTAACTAAAACCATAAATAACAAGTTGCATAAAAGTCAAGTCTCATAAGCAAGCGCCCATTAGATGAGGTCAAAGAACACGTTTCTAAGATAGTTCGATTGCAATCTCTGGCTGTATTAATATACTTTATAAACGGCAATGGATATATAAATTCAAATTTGAATATGAAATAATACAACAAGAATTATTTTTTGCATTTACCTACATCTACTACTACTACTACTACAGCCTATTTGCGTCCCACTGCTGGGCACAGGCCTCCTCTCATCACGAGAGGGTTTGGGATATAGTCCCAACGCGGGCCCAGTGCGGATTGGGGACTTCACACACATCTTTCAATTATTTCGCAGATGCGTGCAGGTTTCCTCACGATGTTTTCCTTCACCGAAAAGCTCAGTGGTACATTCAAATTGAATTTCGCACATAAGTAAACTTAGAGGTGCGAGCCGGAATCGAACCCCGACCCTCTGCATGAGAGGCGGTAGGTCGAACCACTAGGCCACCACGGCTTGTCATTTACCTACATAGTCCCCATAAGTTATCTTTCCCCATACATACGTAGTTACGTATTGTTTCTTCTTCTCAAATTGGCCCCAAATTTTACAAGTAATTCTGGAGAAGAGATATTAAAATGTATTTTGGTTGTAATAAATTGAATAACAAAGAAACGAGAATTTCTTCTTACGTACTTAGAATAGAATAAAAATTATTTTTCTCAAACAAGCTCGGAAATGTTCGTGTTATTTTCAAAAAAAGAAGACGCGAGGCTGTCCATTGCCGGCCTTGGCCAGCAAAAACATTATTGTCGTGTGTGTTTTTTTTAATTCGCTTGCTATTTGAGACACCTCTGTAGAGAAACTGACAAATCCATGGAGGTAATAAGTACAACTTCCATGGCCAAATCATCCACGATCATGGAAGTAGTAAATACTGATGTGGGGTAAGTGCGCTTAAATTTATTTCGCCCCTATGCCTTGTAAACAGCCAACTACTAGTTGAGTAATATTTATAGGTTTCGATATATTTATGTAAGGCGCACTTCCCCATCCTGGCGCACTTGCCCCGACTGACCTTACGTATTTCCTCGCTGTTTGAGAAAAGCATTATATATACCTCGGCCGCAATTGCGATTGCCGGACTCGTACTAATAGAAGGCTTCGCTTCGCTCAGCCTTCTAACTGACTCGTCCGGCAATGCGCTACTTGGCGGCCTCTGCAATAATGTACTATTTTTTTGGACGTAATTTAAATGCGAATTATTTTACCACGGTTTAGATAGGTACGATACGCACACGCACGATGCAGTAGACCAACTTTCAATTTTATTTATTTATTTAAACGTTGTTACACATAAAGAAAACTGTCAACCGTAATTTTACGAATAATTAAAATGTTGGTGGGTTATAGTTCCGTATAGAGCATTTCAATTAATTATAAGTACGACATAGCTAAATTTCGTTGTATCCATGGCAACCATTTTTAATGAGTACTGTAACAGTTGTTCGTAGTAAGACTTCAAGCAACGTAAGTAGATTAAACACTTCAATCGCTCGAGATGTACACCTACGCTCAGTAATAATGGTTGTAGTAGCTAAAGCAATAAAAAAAGTTTGTATCTCGTTATGGTGAGGGATTAAATTCAGTTTTTGCCGAGCATAATCAAATTCCAAGCAAGCCAGTTACCCGTCGAGGCAACAATCATTTGCATTTATAATATCAATTAGTCGCTGACGTTGTTCATTATAATGGAGACACCGTAGAGGTTGTGAGTATTGAATGATCGCATCATAGTTTGTCACGCATGACGAAGAAAATGTTACTCATTATGGTGATCACATCGCGTCATCCGGGTTCAAACTCGAAACAACAAACTTCGCTCCTTCACGGATATGGAAAACCCAGAGAAACTAAAGAAACCGTTAATGGCTTTATTATTTACGATGTTCTGGTAACACTTCATAGTAAAATTCGAGGCAGCGAAAGGACTCAAGCGTCTATCGTTTTATGAGAATAGTGACATTCTCAGTGTATGCTTTGCAAAGGCCATTAACCTGGTATAATGACCAAAGTAAATTCAATATCAAAACAGAATTCCGGGTACGGATTTTCCCGAATCTGCGACTGCTAATTGGGTACAAGAAACACGTTTATTTTTGACCAGATGTAGAGCTAAAATGCGAAAAACGATCGTACAATAAATGTATCAATATACAGACTGAAATACTGATTTTTACGGATAGAAATGCATAGCTAAAATAAACTACCTACTAATACGCCGCAGCGAACTTCTTCAACTCTCGTATCGAATCGAGTTTCTTTCGTGTTCTTCAAGTCGTGAAGTAATTATATTTTTCTCATCTTTCACGGTTACTGGTTCTATATTATAATTCCAAGATCGACTAACTACTAACTAAAAATACTGCAGTAGCTTGTTTTGGTGACCTAGTTAACATTATCAACACGAAGTCTCTAACTGCCCTGATTTGTCAGAATGAAGCGCGTAACTTCATTCTGATTAATTATTCAATTAGCAATTGGAATCCTCAAACAGCTCCAAGAAATGTATAAACATAGACATGTGTGTGTGTGTAATAATAACAACAAACGTACCTAGTTATAATTCATAATAATGATGTATTCAATGTTTAAGAACAGGGCTTCCAACGACAGAAGAAACGAGAGAAAATATGTACCTATAGGTACGCAGTTCATCAGATTTTAGCGCGCTTTGGAAACCTAATAGTCTGTCTTTTCTAAGAATTAAATAAAAATGAGAATAAGTACATCAGTCTCACGTCTGGTTTAATTAATTCGTTCTAGCAGTATAAGTGTTCTTAATTAATATTCAAATTAAAAATTAATATGGACCAAATAAATAAAATGCATACGTAACACGTTTATTTATTACTCTGAACAGGACCCTATTGTTATTTTATATGGTTTATACACTTGTTTTACGTAATAGGTCAACGAACCGGTTACAATTCTTCATACATTGTCATTAAGGGCGTCCGGTTTACTATTTGAATAAGAATCTCTTATTATATTAATACTCAATATCTAATCAATGATCACATATTTGTAGACCTGCGAATTAGCGCCTCAGTAGTCTTACTCAACCTCATTTATTTTAGGCTTATTTTATCATTAATAATACTTATAATAAAAGGTATTCAAATGCTGAATAATTTTCAATTCTTCATGGCAACACACATTTGTTTGCTGCGATTTTTGATTCATTATTTTTATTCATTTTGATCACTGGAGCCATTAAAGTCACTCAAAATAATTACATTTGAGCGTCGAAAGTGTATTATAAGTTAAAAACATCAGGATTTGTATATTCGATATTAAAACTGAAGATTTATATCTTGTTGTTGTGTTTTTATGCTATTGCACTTAACGATCGAAATTTATAATTTGAATAATTCAACAATATTTTCACTAAAAGTTCATAAATCGTTTAAGTATTTAAGTTTACTGCCGTCGTTATGCTTTAATCGCCTGTTCATTTAATTTTGGCTACAAATAAGATAACTTTTGAAGGTCTCTCTTCGTTATAACGTTATCAAAAACTCAATGTCGATTCCCAAAATAATCAGCCAATCACGGTCACCTCAGACGCAGTCGCAGTACATTAATAAAAACAGTAACACGGTGTTGCAAAATTGTGTTGTCATAAGCCGGAATTAAATAAGTTTACCTTTACAGTGGCAGCACAGTTCATTGACGTTTGCAATGAACGGAGTAAAGTGGTTGTTGACGCTGGAGTCGACTGCAGACCTGTAAATACCTAAATAAACCTTAAAACTAAATAAATTATAAATAAGTATATAAATATAGTTAAAAGATAGAACAGATATATATATATAAGCATACAGTCAGCAGCAGAAGTATAGATAAGCTGTCCAGGTGTTCAAAATGACCTACACACGACCTTATTCTTAAGATGTTAAGGGCGTGTGTAGGTCATTTTGAACACCTGGACAGCTTATCTACTTCTGCTGCTGACTGTACATATGTATTAGACAAATATAGTAAGTCATCATCATCATCATCATCATCATAATTTCAGCCGATAGACGTCCACTGCTGGACATAGGCCTCCCCCAAGGCGCGCCACTCAGACCGGTTCTGTGCCACTAGCATCCACCGCGTTCCCGCGACCTTTACAAGGTCGTTACTCCATCTTATTCTCTCTCTCGCATTTTGGCATTTTCCATAAAAATCTCCGTGTTTTTCTATACTCCCGCTAAATCCGCCCTTAAACAGTTGTAATACTGTTTGTGTCGGTGTACCTACTATTGCCGTACTTTTGCCCCTCTCGATAATTTCGCAATAATTTATAGATTATAAAAGATAAAAGATGCTTACATGAGGTCGGACGATGAAGGTCAAGGTCGGGCGCAATGTAAAATGTAAACAACGCGACGGCGCGTCATGATAAATTCCTTACTGCTTATATTTTTATTGTGAAGAATTTCGGTGGCGTTAAAATGCGTTGCCGAAATAATTCAAACCGGTTCTGAAAGGTGAAGTGAAGATTTCACTAACCATTTAAATAAGTCACAAGACGTAGTAAGGTAATCCTTATATAAAGTAAACATTATATTATTTATACCTTACATGTAGCAGGTTAGCAAAAATGTATACAAAACCGGTCAAGTGCGTGTCGGGCCACGCGCAAAGTATAGGGTTCCGAAGTTGACGATGACTACAGTACCCTTTCTAAGACTTATTAGCATCTAGGTAGTCTGTGGTATGACGTGCCCGCCCGACGCCCCTGCCGCTCGAGAAAAATCATTGGTTTTTTAATCATTTCACTATGACTCGTAAGTTTGTAGAGCCTACTTAGCTGTGATAGTTTTCCTTTCAACTACGTTATATTATTATATGCCACAACCGTGTTTTTTTTCAGCCATCCAAATACCACCATTTAGCTGGCAGGGGGGGGGGGAGACACGTGACTCTTACAAAAAATATCACTTTAAAGCTTAATATTTCACAAACGCATCACTTAATCAAAAAATGGTTTTAACAAACCTACAATATTTTTTAAGACCTATTCAACGATATGCCGCACCATGGGGTACGCAAGAAAAAAAAATTACATCTCCACTTTACGAGTAGGGGAGGTACCCTATAAAAAAACATATTTCAACATTTTATTGTACCACTTTGTCAGCGTAACTAATATGTATATTCATGCCAAATTACAGCTTTCTAGAACTAAGCATCTGCGAGCAATAGTGCGGACAGACGGACGGACGGACGGACGGACATGGCGAAACTATAAGGGTTCCTTGTGGACTTCGGAACCCTAAAAAGCGAATTTAAAGGGCATAAAGCATGATGTACTAGTTAAACCTTAAATTAGTATGTAAATAAGTATCCCATTTTTTACGTTGGGTACTTGGAAATGAAATGCATTTTTGTCCATTTTACTCTTAGTGGGACCGCAATGGGTAAATTGGTCGAGGGTTGGCTCTATTTTTAGTTGAATCATTTACATTATTAACTAGTATAGCCTACAGATTAAACGTCCTAGGCTTTAATAATCATTAAAATAGTAATTTAAAAGTATGACCAAACAAGTGATAGGTTAACTACCAAATGAATATTGAATTAATTCTGAAACATTAGTTGTTTGACATATCCATTAGTTACAATGTTGTCTTTTACATTGTTTTTGGAGCGAATTAAACTTAAAAGTAGAAAATTAATTTTATTAACACCATTAATAATTCACGTTAAATACAACACATACAATACTAAAAGTTAATTTATAATTCATGTTTAGATCTAGACACGCGGCAGCGTATCAAGCCAAGTTCAAGCTAACATAACTGGCGAGCAGCACCGTGTGTAATATTACACGAACCATTTGGAGCCACATTTGACCCCCTCACACTCAAAAACTATTTCGCGTAAACATGACAAATATGGCTAATATATTTTAGACTTGCGAAATACAATGTGCTCCAAGTTTCATAAACGCACCTCAAACGGTTATTTAGATATTAACGTCCAAAAATCGATATTTTTAATAATGACTGACCTAAATAAGATCAAATCTCTAACTAACCCACTTCCAGATGACCTACAAACTTGATATTTGGCATAAAGATCAACTATTAGGCGTATACAAAGGAAAAATAATCTGATAAGGAGTTTTTAGGGTTCCGAAGTCCACAAGGAACCCTTATAGTTTCGCCATGTCCGTCCGTCCGTCCGTCCGTCCGTCTGTCCGCACTATTGCTCGGAGATGCTTAGGTCTAGAGAGCTGTAATTTGGCATGAATATGCATATTAGTTACGCTGACAAAGTGGTACAATAAAATTTTGAAATATTTTTTTTTATAGGGTACCTCCCCTACTCGTAAAGTGGGGATGTAATTTTTTTTTCTTGCGTACCCCATGGTGCGACATATCGTTGAATAGGTCTTAAAAAATATTGTGGGTTTGTTAAAACCATTTTTTGATGAAGTGATGCGTTTGTGAAATATTAAGCTTTAAAGTGCTATTTTTTGTTAGAGTCACGTGTCACCCCCCCCCCCCCCCTGCCAGCTAAATGGTGGTATTTGGATGACTGAAAAAAATCACGGTTGTGGCATATATAACGTAGTTGAAAGGAAAACTATCAGAGCTAAGTAGGCTGTACAAACTTACGAGTAATAGTCGACCAACTTATAATGATGATTTTTCTCGAGCGGCAGGGGCGTCGGGCGGGCACGTCATACCACAGGCTAGCTAGATGCTAACAAGTCTTAGAAAGGTACTGTGGGCATCCTCAACTTCGGAACCCTATAATTTGCGCGTGGCCCGACACGCACTTGGCCGGTTTTATTTTTATTGTAATATTGCACGGTCCAGTTTCACCGAGTTGGCCGTAGTAGTTTGGTATGTGTTAATATAGGTGGTCGGAGAGTAATTATTAGTGATAATAATTTATGTACAAAAAGTTTATCCCATCAAAACATAAATGTGAAATAAGAGCAAAGTTAAATATTATATGTCGTGTCGTTGTCGATTTCACCAATAAAAGAATTATGGGTGCCAAGTTCTGCAACTCACTTGGGGTGTATTTCAAGATCAAGATTTGACTTGGCTAATTTATAAGAAAAAATAACGAATACGAATTAAAAAATTGATACGTAGCCTATTGTTACTCGTATACATTGAGGATTCACAATCAGCCGAAGAAAAATGGCCCTAAAAAACGGGTGCCCGGGCACCCGTTTGGCGCTCAGTAAATTTTACACTTAAGTCTTATAGTGTTAGGTTTACTTTTGCATAAAATATTTATTTTGACACGTATTATAAAGAGGCGTTATTAACATATCGGAACGTATTTTCTAATGTCAGTTTGCTCCATATATTTTGACATATTCTGTTAGGCACTGTTCGTCCATTACGTTATTATAGGTCAATGCTCGTATATCTAAAAACCTAACGGTAAAAGTCAGTGAAACGACGCTTCGATCGCTCCGTTCGGTCGGTCAATTAAACACATTCTCTTGCTTATTTCCAGCTCACAAGAAAGGCTGCTACGTGCGGGAGATGAATGACGTCATTCCGTTCCACTCGACGGCTACCCCCATTGGTCATTGCTTCAGGGTCGAGTGCGAAAGCTCGATGATGTACTATGCCACGTAAGTCTGATAAAATAACAATATAATAATTGTAATTATTGCTTTATAAGCGTTTCTCTGCGTGATAGAATCAGAAATGATGATATACGCAGTATAACTAGGGTCAGCGACATAGCCCGGTTGGCAACGTCGCATATAGCTTTCAAATGTCTCGCTGTTTTATTTTATTTCTCAATATTGCTGAATTAAAAAGGAATATATCATTCTATGGTTGAATGACGCGTCTCGTTTTATATTTGTTAGTTACGCATTCAAATGATAAGATTACATTAAAAAGCATGGAAACTGCGAAGGAAAGTTTTCAAAAGATATTACTTCCATAATACTAAAAACTTCGTGTTCCTACGATAACTGTTGCAGTCCATACTTAATGTTTTATTCAACCATAGAGCGATAATTCATGTTTTCATTCAGTAATATTCAGAAATTAATGAAAACAGTAAAATATTTGACAGCTATTTGCGACGTTGCCAACTTTCGGAGTAATCCCTTTTAAGTGGCAGCGGGCGGGGCGCACATTGCTCGCAGGACTGATGGCCGCTGAGGCCAGAAAGTTCTTGAGTGGCGTCCGCGAACCAGGAGACGAGCTGTCGGTAGGCCTCCAACAAGTTCCTACAACAACACTAGACCGCTCTGAGTGCAGTGCCTTCGAGGAGGCCTATCTGTATGTCCAGCAGTGGATGTCTTTCGGCTGAAATGATGATAATGTGAATTGCTTTATAACTAGAGGAAAGACAAAGGTAAATCAATTGTAGGACATCCAGAGATCGCTTTAAAAATGGTTCCTATAATCTACTACTACTACTACAGCCTATTTGCGCCCCACTGCTGGGCACAAGACTCTTCTAATCACGAGAGAGTTTGGACTATAGTACCCACGCGGGCTCATTGCGGATTGAGGACTGAGATCTAGCGGGATTGATTTGTCGCCACCGTAAAACCGTATTACGAATTTCAAGAAAACTGCGCGCTGTAAAACCTTTTGAAATTGTTAAGGGGCTCTATTCGAAACGTTACATAGTGAAAAGGAAATTCCCTATCCCTGCCGTCAAAGCGTCACGGCGTTGAAACCGAACTTTAAGCAGCAGCTAGATTTAAAGATCGATTTGACCCATGTACTCGTAACGTTGCGAATAGAGCCCCTGCACAAATAAATAATACGGTTAGATCGTTTTAAGCCGTGGTGGCCTAGTGGTTCGACCTACCGCCTCTCATGCAGAGGGTCGGGGGTTCGATTCCGGCTCGCACCTCTAAGTTTTCTAATGTGCGAAATTCAATTTGAATTAACCACTGTGCTTTACGGTGAAGGAAAACATCGTGAGGAGACCTGCACGCATCAGCGAAGTAATTCAAAGATGTGTGTGAAGTCCCCAATCCGCACTGGGCCCGCGTGGGGACTATAGCCCAAACCCTCTCGTGATGAGAGGAGGCCTGTGCCCAGCAGTGGGACGTAAATAGGCTGTAGTAGTAGTAGTAGTAGATCGTTTTAAGTGTAAAATACTGGCTTCTTGGAATTAATTTGTTCTATACTATTATAATATAACATAACTTAAGCAATATTAAGAATCAGCTGGGATGTTTACAATCATATACCTACTATCAAAAACTAAAATAGCTATTGATGTAATTGATGACTCTGCACTCTAGATAAACCGCAACGTTTCCGTACTGTATTTTTGTGAAAACCTCTGTAATTGAACTGTTATAAATAAAATAAAAAAGGTTATAGCGTTCCTGCTGGAGCTGTGACTTTTTCAGGGATAAAAAGAAGTCCTTCCTTGGCTTTCCCCGAACTCGAACTACCGCCTACTAGGTACCTAATTTCATTCTGCGGTTTAAGAGTGTAGAGGTACACGACGGACATGGCCTACAAAAGCACGATTTCGAACTCAATTCGAATTAAGTGTCAATGTTTGCGTGCGAAGATGTCGGTACCCTTGTAAATACCACTACGCGGGCCAATGATTCACTCTCCATCTCCGCATGAAACAAATGACGGTAAGGGCGAGTTGGGCGCGAGTCGCGCGCCGGCTAGATTCAGGCGGGTGATTCCGTGGCCAGTCTGTATGTAGTACTATTAAATATTCTGTGGGAGAGGTACAGTCAGCAGCAGAAGTAGATAAGCTGTCCAGGTGTTCAAAATGACCTACACACGACCTTATTCTTAAGACGTTAAGGGCGTGTGTAGGTCATTTTGAATACCTGAACAGCTTATCTACTTCTGCTGCTGACTGTATAACACACAGACAGACCGAGGTACTATGGATTATCTACGTTTAAAAATCCTTAACCATTTCTTCTTCTTTTCATTTTCAGATGCGGCGTAGTCTCCACTGGCGACCCTAAGTGTCACAAGACAGACACGGATCTTTCGAAGCCCTACCCCCACTGTTGTCCTAATATTAAATGCGAAAACGAGAACCAAGTCTAACCGTACATAATAAGGAGCATATATATTCCAACTGGCTGTGTTTCATGTAATAGTTCATTTAAGTTGTAAACTACAATAAAAACTTTGTCCAAAGTGAATCGATACACCCACAATTGGTACCATTTCGTAATACTTAAATTAATATAACATTGCCTAGAAAAAGGTTATTACTGATGAAAATAGAGGTTAGGCTATACTGTTTGAATGAGTACAAGTAGATTTAATTATATTTAATGATTTTGTGCTTTTAGTTTCGTGTGTTTAAACAGAAATTTTTAAGACCTAAATAATTTAATGTTTTCATTGAGTCAGAAATTACGTTTAGATTTTAGCTCCGGGGAAAATGTAAAATATTGTTTAAAAAGGTTGATTCAAGCCTAGTTGACGGACTCCTGGCCCTCAAATATGACCGCGGAGCTGTCATTCCATACAGAAACGTCATTTTGTCCCTTAGTAAAATATTCAACGTTAACGTTTACTTTAACGGGCGGTTTGAATCAACCTACTAAATCAGTAGCACTACCACGAGTTTACAGTGCCCGTACTCGCTAGCGACTACGTAAACGATTTGTATGAAGAATAGTACAGCGCCCCTGGCGGTCACTCGTTGAACTAAAATTCTTCATACAAATCGTTTACGTAGTCGCTAGCGAGTACGGTCACTGTAAACTCATGGTAGTGCTACAGGCTCGTTTGACATGTCAGCATTCTATTGTCATTTATATAAATTTACATATTTTGTCAAACTTGAACTCTAGGTCCTTGACTTTATTCTTTTGCAAGAAATAGCCCATTCTTATCATCATGTCATCTTAATTCGTGTGACTAAATCATCACATTTTCATCTTCATATTTATATTAGTTATTAATTTATTAATCATTGAAATTAAAATCTGTAGCAGTTACGTTGGAATGCTCATTTAATTGGAATTAAAAAAAAGTTCCTTTAATAAGAGTCGGTCTGTATAATTCCGACTCTTGAAGCTATCTTGCCGCCAAATTGTTTAGTTAATTTATTATTATTGAATAAAATAATGTTTACAAGTGTGTATTTTTATTTCTATATACTCGTAGCTGGCTGACTTTCATTAATAAGTTACTTACGTTACCGCAAAATATGCATATTACCATAAGTGCCATTACATAAATATGGGTCTGTGGATTAATTTAATTTTGTTTCTGACAAAATTTTCTCTTAAATAGATATCCAATAATTTTCACCTTTTACTATAGGTACACGTTAATTTTATTCAGAATAAGTTTCAAATTGATATATTTTGTTAGTTGAGTACCCAAATGTTGAATTAAGTGTAATTAAGTAACGAAAACACTCATTATTGAAATAGTTAAAGGAATTGAAGATTATTCTAGTGGTGTTTTTTATTTATTTGTTTTATTTTGATGATGATGATGATGATAATGATGATGATAATGATGATGATAATGATGTTTTATTTAGTTTAGAGGTATGAACCGTATCTTAAAATTATTTTTTAATTAAAGAGAATGTATTTATTTACATTAAAATAGTGACCTTATTTTACCTGGGACTAATATCCTATAAAAATGTGAAACGTGACCAGAAACCCGTCCGATATCTGCCTGAACTAATTTCTTGTTCTGGAAAATTGTCACTTGAAAATAATGGCGTTCTCGCTGCAGCGTGGAGTTCTTTTGTTTTGGAACATGATTGCGCAATCTGAAACATAATAGGTACTTACTTAAATGCACTTTTTTTTTAAAACAGCAAAAAAATTGGTAGTCTATTATCTAAGTACTTGCCTACTTAGTTGGAAGTGTTGGAAGGAACAAATGTTATGGTCATATAAATTAAGTTTATTCAAAAAAATTTTGGGACACGTTTTTATTGCTGACTGTACTTTTCTTTGTAAATCCTTCATCGACACTTCAAGACGAATCAAACGAGCCCAAATTCGATGGGTTTATGTAGTTGTATTATGGAGTTTCTATGGCCACCTTCCAGATCCATCATCAGATCTGCTCCACGTCATCATAATATTGCATCGTCACGCGATTTACATATTATGTGCAGTAGCAGTAGGTACCGTATGTACGTATTTAAATCTAGCTGCTTCTAGTGCGCATTGGGAATTTGCCTTTCTCGAGTAGAGCCCCAGTCCTATGTCAGTGGCTAGGCTACCCATTTGGCACATCATACTATTTATTTATTGTATCATCTGATAAAATGCCTGCCTACACATAATATAATATATTTTCTACTAGCGACTACGAATTTTCGTATCCGATGATACTAGGTATACATATAGCTGGTTATTAGTTATAGAAGTATTGAAAAAAACTGGTTTGACCCGCAGAAAACCCGTTTCCGTACTAATATCGGGATACTGCGACCTTTCACACTCACGTAAGGTTTAACTGTAAGTGAATCAAAGTATCCTATGATATTCCCAGGGTCTCAAACTATCTCCATAACAAATTTCATTCAAATCGGTTCAGTCGTTGCTACGTGAAGGAAGGACTTAACAAACAAACACACTTTCACATTTACAATTTTAGTACCTACTAATGGAAGTAGGGATTACGAGCATAATTCTTAAATTTGTATGCCAGTCAAATCAGCGGCATATAAATATTGTAAAACACATAGTAACTATTTTACGACTTGTGATATATGACAACCATGCTTAAGTCCAAGATGAGGTCAGAATACAAACTCAACTTACGTAATATATAAAAGCCCAGCCTCTCGCTTAATATTAGTATTCATCGTTTTGTTCTAAGTTGCGGACGATTATTCAAAATGTTCAAGATTTCTATGATTTTGCTATCGGCTGTCGTGTATGCGAATGCTGCGGTGGGACTGTTTCCCTCTGAAGAAAAACCAGCAGAGTTTGGTAAGTACGATTGCCTACAAATACTGAATTAGTGGGGGAAAGGGAAATCTTTCATTGAATTATGTAAAGGACCCTTGATCAACTTCTACAACGCCACAGTGATGATGAAGGTTACGTCATTAATAGTACATTACAGACCTAGGGCGGTGAATTCGCTAATGTCCCAGATCGCAGCTGTTTGTGCATAAATATGCGATCTGGGGCTTTACCAATTACCGCCCGTAGTTTGTCAAAAGTTTTACGTCTTGCCTTGGCCAGAAAGTGAGATTTTCACTCCGCGTAGCGGGCAGAAAATCACACTTTACGGTCATGGGTGACGTAAAGTGTATCTTAATTTAAAGTGGGATAATCTCGCTTCCTGGCCAAGGCAAGACGTAAAACTTTAGAGAAGTCACGGGCGGTAATTCTTAAAGCCCCAGATCGCATATTTATGCACAAACAGCTGCGATCTGGGACATTAGCGAATTCACCGCTCTGGTTACACTTAAAACGATACTAGGATTTAATGTACTATTAAATCGACTTCATTTCATTCTAGGGGCACCATATTGAAAATGTATGAAAAATAACGTGGAAGCTTAGTGTTTTGACCTACCGACTCTCATGCAGAGGGTCTGATATACGAACCCGGGGCACACCTATCCGAGTTTATCCGAATTGAACTCTTACGGTGAAGGAAAACATCGTGAGCAAACCTGCACGCATCTGCGAAGTAATTCAAGCATGTGTGTGAAGTCCCCAATCTGCACTGGGCCCGCGTGTGGACTATACCCATAGTCAAAACCCTCTCGTAATGAGAGAAGGCCTGTGCCCAGCGGTGGACCGTAAATATTCTGTAGCGGTGATGGTGGTGTACCCAAATCTATCACAGTTACCATTAAAACATGTTACATTTAAACATTTTGTTTTATAAATAAATAAATATCTTGGGACATTTCACACTTATTGACCTAGCCCCAAACTAAGCAAAGCTTGTACTATGGGTGCTAGACAACGATATAAATACTTATATAGAAAAATACATACATATACAAATACTAAACATCCATGACTCGAGTACAAACATTTGTGTTCATCACACAAAGTTTGCCCCGAGCGGGACTCGAACCCGCGACCGTCGAAACAGAAGGCAGGGACACTACCAACTGGACCAATCCGGCCGTCACAATAAATCAATCAATCATCAATCAATCAATCAAAATATTTATTTGGCTTTTAACACATTTTTCACCGACACCAGCAGTAAAATTTAACATAACAAGTTATATTATAGGTATTATAATAGCAGTAGGTATGGAGATGTAAACTGCCGATGTTGGAGAAAAGGCAAGCCATCCTCCGTACTAGTAAGAACTGTATGATGGCAGGGTTCGTCCTCCTCTCCTCGAACGTCGCAGCTTAATCCTTACATATAAATTGCAAGTCCTAAATAAATGTGTAATGTCTGTTACAGCTAACAGCGAAGGCTGTTACCTATCGAGCCTTAATAAGGTGCTGCCCTACGATGTACCTTATTACCCGGACAACAATGAAACCTGCGAGCAATATAAATGCAGTAAAAATACCAATATGGTCAGTCTGATCACGTAAGTATCCATTGTTTCATATTAACTACTTGAAGCCGTGGTGGCCTAGTGGTTCGACCTACCGCCTCTCATGCAGGATCGGGGGTTCGATTCCGGCTCGCATCTCTAAGTTTGCTTATGTGCGAAATTCAATTTGAATTGACCACTGAGCTTTTCGGTGAAGGAAAACATCGTGAGGAAACCTGCACGCATTTGCGAAGTAATTCAAAGATGTGTGTGAAGTCCCCAATCCGCGTTGGGCCCGCGTAGGGACTATAGCCCAAACCCCTCTCGTGAGGAGAGGAGGCCAGTGCCCAGCAGTGGGACGTAAATAGGCTGTAGTAGTAGTAGTATATTAACTACTAGCTTCTGCCCGCGACTTCGTCCGCGTAGAATTAGTAGGTAGGCGTGCTTATGTAATCAGCATAATAATAAAACTTTTCCGTTACTGACTGACTGATTGACTGACCGATGACAACGCACAGCTGAAACCACTGGGCGTAAGTAGGAATCTGAAATTCGGCATGTAAGATTCATTGGGGAGCGAAGGGGACCACCAAAAGAGAATTTACAGTATTTTCCAGCCTTTAAATATTAAAGGAAATAAGTATTTTCAAAAATTAAATTTTTGGGACACGCTTTTATTGCTGACTGTATTTTTATTTGTAAATCCTTCATCTACCCTTCAAGACGAATCAAACGAGCTCAAATTCGATGGGTTTATGTAGTTTTATTACGGAATTCCTATGGCCACCATCCAGCTCCATCATCAGATCAGCTCCACGTCATCATAACATTGCATTGTCACGCGATTTACATATTCGTGCAAAATTTCAGCTCAATCGGAAATCGGAAAGTGGGTAAAATTTATCTTGCAAGATTCCATTTCATAGTTACATACAGGTCGACCTAATAAAAGCGTGTTAAAAACGACATTTTGCATATACACGGTGGGTCAGAAAATATGGCAAATAATTAACCCACAGTATCGGCTATCGATTCTAAGTATATTGTATAGGTCTTTAATTTTTTTCGAGTTGTATATGGGATTGGTTGTGTGAGCGACGCCTGAATCCTATACAAAATATATTTTTTTAACAACTCAAAAAAAAATAAAGACCTATACAATATACTTAGAATCGATAGCCGATACCGTGGGTTAATTATTTGCCATATTTTCTGACCCACCATGTATATTATTCTTTGCGCGAATAAGTAACCTAGTTTCCTATAAAAGTAACTAAGTACATAAACTACATATTAATTAGATAATTTTTCAGATGCGGTGCAGTCGCCATAAAGCCGGGGTGTCGGCCAGTCAGCGACTTGACTAAAAACTACCCCGACTGCTGTCCTAAGCAGATATGTGACTAAACAGCTCTGAAGCCTTGATCCAAGAACACATAGGTCTCATGCTAACTTCTCAATCCCGAGAAACTTATTGCTTTAGCTTTTTTGTGTTGCTGTTGTGTTCTCATATTGTAATTTGTGGTAACTCTTACATGGAATATTAATATACGCATTTAGGTATTCACGGAATTTTATTATTTACTAGCTTCTGCCCAAGACTTCGCTAGTGTGGAATTCGGTTGTCGCGTTCCCGCGGGAACTATGCGTTTTTTCGGGAAAAAATGTAGTCCATGTCGTTTCCCGGGACTCCAACTATCTCCATGCCAAATTTCATCCCAATCGGTCCAGCGATTGAAACGTGAAGAGGAACTTAACAGACAGACAGACAGAGAGAGTTACTTTCGCATTTACAATATTAATATGGATATATGGATGTATTTCTCTATATATAAGTATTTATATCGTTGTCTATTAGCACCCATTATACAAACATTCCTTAGTTTGGGGCTAGGTCAATAATGTGAAATATCCCAAGATATTTATTTACTTTTATTTTGTTAATTTTATCCGTTAAAGAAGCTCCTAAATAAATATGAGGGCAAATACCCAAGATATTTACAATTCAAAAATACACGCTTTTCGGTCCGGCAGGAGCATTAATGTTTTATTAGTTAAGTAATATATTCTTTTTTCTTTAAGTTAAACGCTCAAGTATTATATAAATCTCTGTTTGGCCTCATGGTTGACTGGTAGAGAATACGTTTAGGAATTAAGTCCGCCAATTGTACTTTTTTACTTTGCAATAAATTGAAAAAAAAATGATAAATATATGAGGGAAAATCAAAGTAACTAAGTAGGTAATAGTACATTACACACCTAGGGCGGTAAAGTAAAGAAAGTCTCAGATCGCGGGTAGTTGGGGCCCGAGCTGGAGGCGAGGGCTATAATCGAGCGGTCTGAGGCTTTCTTTACGACCGCCCGTGGTGAGTATACGATTTTACGTCACCACCTGGCCGTGAAGAGGGATTTTCCGTCGCGCCCGAGGGCGGTAAATCCTGCTTCTCGGCCTGGTGTGACGTGACGTAAACATATTTTAAGCTCAAGTCTTGTTACTATAATAGGTCGTCAAATTCGTGCCCGACCGTCTCCTTGAGGTGCGACAGACGTTGAGGGGCGTGTCGCCAGCGGGGACGGCGAGGGTTGCGGGGAGACTAACCACGTGCGTTGCACTTTTGACACTGGCCATCAACAAAAATCGCCAAAAAAAGCTACGTATGATCGTTTCGCGTTCCTATAGAATAGTATAGATAGGCATAATATGACTCTATATGGTAGAATAAAGAACGAGGGAACCATGATACATGACATAGCCCGAAGAATTGCGAGCCTTAAGTGGCAGTGGGCGGGGCACATTGCTCGCAGGACTGATGGCCGATGGGGCCGGAAAGTTCTCGAGTGGCGCCCGCGAACCGGGAGACGAGCTGTCGGTAGGCCTCCAACAAGATGGAGCGACGACCTCGTGAAGGTCGCGGGAAACCGGTGGAAGCAAGTAGCACAGGACCGGTCTGAGTGGCGAGCCTTGGGGGAGGCCTATGTCCAGCAGTGGACGTCTTTCGGCTGAAATGATGATGATGATGATGAACCATGATACTTGACAGTTCTTTTCTGTCAAATCGAACGAGTCCCCAAGTCACCGCTCCGTTATGCAGATTTTCTCGGGCGTGCGCTTGTGTAACCTGTGGTGTATGGGTATGCTTTGAGTATATAGCCACTGGAGATGCCATAACGTCAACTCGCCGAACAAATTTTTTCGCCACTTTTAGCGGGGGGCGAGGTAAACACGTACAGCACACCACCAAACGACGCAGAACTCAACAGACACAAATATTGCTGTTGAGATAAACGCACACTACAAAAAAAATCAACACATCAAAAAATACACGTAAACAGATAGAGTTTTCACGTAACTATGCAGCATACATATGCACAAGACTAGTGATGGGACACATCTGAAGAATGAGTCAAATGAGATAAGTAGATGAATGAACTGAATTATTTTACAGTATTTTATTATTATACTATATAATCCTGGAAGCCCCCCACCGAAAGGTCAATTGATCTCCCCGAAGGAGTCCCGATGGCGGTGGGTGGTCTATGGCGAGTTTTTCCCTCTCCCCCCCGTGTCTATGGGAAAAATCTGACATTTCAAAAATCCAAGATGGCGGCCGAGTTGGGATGATTGAGTTTTTCGTTTTCCGCTCTATACCCGATATCGGTATCGTTTTCGGATAACTTGAGCACGCTCTTTGCGATTACGTTGTGTAGAATTGGAAAAACAAGATGGCCGCCGAGATATTTGCGTTTGAAAATTTTCATTTTTCGAGGTGACTTTGCGGGGTCGCGGCGTGGTGATTTTTTTGTGTATTTTTTGTTATTTTTTCTCTATGTGCTCGGGTATGTCCTCAATTTTGTTGTCGAGGATTGTTTTTTTTTTTTTCAACAAGATGGCGGACTCCGTGGCGGCCATTTTGTAAAATCAACGAAAATTGGCATTTTTCCAGGCGAATTTTTCTTCTGTTGGCAACATTTGAGCGGGTCACTTTGTATAAGGCGGTTGTGGAGCTCGGCTGCGAGTGTTGCCAGGTTGAGTTTTTTTTTTTTCGGTCATACATTTTTTTGGACTTTTCATTCAAAAATGTGAAAAGTAGAAGGAGAAATATTTTTGATTAAAAAATCGCATGAGAATATCGGCTGGCAATGTCGTAATGACATTTGACTAATTTCGTCGCTGGCAACTCGCAACAATGGCGCCCGGATTTTTTTTTTTGTTTTACGAAAATTTGATTGGAGCGCCCGAAGGAGCGGTGGGGGGTGAATGTCATGTATGAGGGATATTGTCGGTTTGCATCCGTGTCTATGGGAAAAATCTGACATGTCCAAAATTCAAGATGGCGGCCGAGCTGACTTGGCCAACTTTTTTTTTTATCAGGGCGCTTACCCAAGATTGGTGTCGTTTTCGGATAATTTCAGGGCGAGTGTTATGATAAAATTAAAAAAAGTTGGAAAAACAAGATGGCCGCTGAGATATTTCAAATTGAATTTTTGGAATTTTCGAGGTGTTTTTGCAGGGTCGTGATGTGATGGTTTTTGTCTTTTTGTGTGACTTTTTTTTTTCGATCTGCTTGGATATATTCTCAATTTTGCCAATTGGTATTTTTTTTTTTTTCATAAAAATGGCGGACCCCGTGGAGGCCTTAATGTAAAAAGCTCTGAAAATCGCATTTTTCGAGTTGAAATACTACGAGGTTGGCAACATTTGAGCAGAATTCGTTGTTTTTGGCGGTTGTAGGGCTCAGTCGGGAGTGTTGCCAGGCTCAGTTTTTTTTTGCCTTGTCCATACATTTTTTTGGACTTTTCATTCAAAAAGTTGAAAAGTAGAAGGAGAAACATTTTTGATGAAAAAATCACCCTGGACGATTTTTTGCGGTCGTTGTAATGACATTTGATCATTTTTATCAGAAAAAACTGGCAACACTGGCGCCAGGATTTTTTTTTTCACTTTTCTCACATTTCGTATAGCACAGCCAAAAGTATTGGTGAGAGGTAATAATAATGTATGGTAGCATTGCTTGATTCAGTATGGTGACTATGGGAAAAATATGAAGTTTGAAAAATTCAAAATGGCGCCCGAACTGCGATTATCAACTTTTTTTTTTGTTATCGCATCTACCCAACATTGGTGTTGTTTTCGGTCAATTTTAGGACAACTGCTACGATAAAATTGAAAAAAGTTGGAAAAACAGGATGGCCGCCGAGATATTTGTGTTTGAAAATTTTCATTTTTAGAGGTGTCTTTTCGGGGTAGCAACGCGGTGATTTTTTTATTGTTTTTTCGATATTTTTTGTCTACGGGCTCGGGTGTATCCTCAATTTTGTTGTCAAGGATTGTTTTTTTTTTCGACAAGATGGCGGACCCCATGGCTGACATTTGGTGAAATGTGTGAAAATTTGCATTATTCGAGGTGAGATATTTTGAGGTTGGCAACATTTTAGCGGATCACTTTGTTTTTGGCGGTTGTAGGACTTGATTTTCAGTGTTGCCAGGTTTGGTTGACTTTTTCTTTGTCCATACATTTTTTTGGACTTTTCATTCAAAAATATGAAAAGTAGAAGGAGAAACATTTTTGATAAAAAAAAGACTGAAAACGATTTATCGCAGTTGTAGTAATGACATTTGACTATATTTGACTGAATAAACTGGCAACACGGGCGTCAGGATTTTTTTTTCTATTTTCACACATTTCGAATAGCTCAGCCAAAAGTATTAGTAGGGGGTGATAATAATGTATGGTCAAATTGCTTGATTCAACATGGTGGCTATAGGAAAAATATTTAATGTTAGTGTTGCCATACATAAAAAATACATTTTCATACAAAGGTATTTATTGCAACGAATATTTAATTTTGAATGGGTTGGCATCATTTGACGTCGTTGCAATGAATGAGGCGTTTATAGGTATTAATAGTTTTCTTATTTTGTAAAAAAATAGTTCAGTGTTGCCATACAAAAAATAATAATTTTCATAGAAACGTATTTTTGGTACGTACATGGTCCGTTACATTCGCCCCCCTTTGGAGCTTCTTATAGGGGGCCGCCTCAGCAGTGGCTCACGGAGTGACCTTGTATCGCGAACAATTTAAACACAGCTTTTACCTAATCCCACAATCAACCTACCACTGAATGACGCAATTGTTCTCCATGAAGGGGTCGAGAAGGCGGAGAGTCGTCTATGACGGGTTTTATACTCTTCCCTTCGTGTCTATGGTAAAAATCTGACATTTCAAAAATCCAAGATATCGGCCGAGTTGAGATGATTGAGTTTTTCGTTTTCTGCTCTATACCCGATATCGGTGTCGTTTTCGAATAAATTTGGTGCGTTCTTTGCGATTACGTTGTGCAAAATTGAAAAAACAATATGGCCGCCGAGATATTTGCGTTTGAAAATTTTCATTTTTCGAGGTGTTTTAGCGGGGTCGCGGTATGGTGATTTTTTTGTTGTTTTTTCGTTTTTTTTTAAATATAGGCTCGGATATGTTCTCAATTATGTCTTTCGGGTTTGTTTTTTTTTTCAACAAGATGGCGGACTTCTTGGCGGCCATTTTGTAAAATCAACGAAAATTTGCATTTTTCCAGGCGAATTTTTCTTCCGTTGGCAAAATTTGAGCGGGTCACTTTGTATAAGGCGATTGTGGAGCTCGGCTGCGAGTGTTGCTAGATTGAGTTGTTTTTTTTTTCGGTCATACATTTTTTGGACTTTTCATTCAAAAATGTGAAAAGTAGAAGGATAAATATTTTTGATTAAAAAGTCACATGAGAATGTCAGCTGGCAATGTCGTAATGACATTTGACTATTTTCGTCGCTGGTATGGCGCTACAATGGCGCCAGTTTTTTTTTTTTTGTTTTACGAAAAGTCGAATAGAGCGCCCGAAGGAGCGGTGGGGGGTGAATGTCATGTATAGGAGATGCTGTCAGTTTGTATCCATGTCTATGGGAAAAATCTGAAATGTCCAAAAGTCAAGATGGCGGCCGAGCTGACTTGGCCAACTTTTTTTTTTATCAGAGCGCTTACCCAAGTTTGCTGTCGTTTTCGGATAATTTTAGGGCGATTGTTATGATAAAATTGAAAAAAGTTGGAGAAACAAGATGGCCGCCGAGATATTTGAATTTGAATTTTTGGAATTTTCGAGGTGTCTTTGCAGGGTCGTCTTGTGATGGTTTTTGTCCTTTTCTTTGACTTTTTTTTTCATCACCTTGGATATATTCTCAATTTTGCCATTTTGGGATTGTTTTTTTTTTAAAAAAAATGGTGGACTCCGTGGCGCTCTTATTGTAAAAAGCTCTAAAAATCGCGTTTTTCGATTTGAAATACTACGAGGTTGGACATTTGAGCAGATTGCTTTGTTTTTGGCAGTTGTAGGACTCATTAAAGAGTGTTGCCATTGCCACGTTTAGTTTTTTTTTTGACTTGTCCATACATTTTTTTGGACTTTTGATTCAAAAAGTTGAAAAGTAGAAGGAGAAACATTTTTGATGAAAAAATTACACTGAATAATTTGTTGCGGTCGTTGTAATAACATTTGATCATTTTCGTCAGAATAAACTGGCAAAACTGGCGCAAGGATTTTTTTCCACTTTTCTCACATTTCGTATAGATAGCACAGCCAAATGTATTGGTGAGAGGTAATAATAATGTATGGAAGAATTGCTTGATTCAGTATGGCGACTATAAGAAAAATACGAACTGCAATTATCAACTTTTTTTTTGCTATCGCACTTACCTAATATTGGTGTTGTTTTCGGTCAATTTTAGAACGACTGCTACGATGAATTAAAAAAAAAGTTGGAAAAACAAGATGGCCGTCGAGATATTTGCGTTTGAATTTTTTTCATTTTTCGAGGTGTCTGCGGAGTCGCATCGCTGTGATTTTTGTATTGTTTTTTCGATATTTTTTGTCTATAGGCTCGGGTATATCCTCAATTTTGTTGTCAAGGATTGGTTCTTTTTTCGACATGATGGCGGATCCCATGACATTTAGTGAAATGTGCGAAAAATTGCATTTTTCGAGGTGAGATATTTTTAGGTTGGCAACATTTTAGCGGATCACTTTATTTTTGGCGGTTGTAGGACTTGATCTGCAGTGTCATGTTTGGTTGATTTTTTCTTTGTCCATACATTTTTTTGGACTTTTCATTCAAAAATATGAAACATTTTTGATAAAAAAATTAGTCAAAACGATTTATCGCAGTTGTAGTAATGACATTTGACTATTTTTGTCTGAATAAACTGGCAACACGGGCGTCACGATTTTTGTTCTATTTTCACACATTTCGAATAGCTCAGCCAAAAGTATTAGTAGAGGGTGATAATAATGTATGGTGAAATGGCTTGATTCAATATGTTGGTTATAGGAAAAATATTTATTGTTAGTGTTGCCATACATAAAAAATACATTTTCATACAAGGGTATCGAATATTTAATTTCAGCCCGTTGGCATCATTTGACGTCATTTTAATGTATGAGGCGTTTGCGGGTACTAATGTTTTTTTTATTTGGTAAAAAAATATTTCAGATTTGCCATACAAAAAGTAATAATTTTCATACAAACTTAATTTTGTCTTAATACATGGTATGTTACATTTCAAAAATCCAAGATGGCGGCCGAGTTGGGATGATTGAGTTTTTCGTTTTCCGCTCTATACCCGATATCGGTATCGTTTTCGGATAACTTTGGAACGCTCTTTGCGATTACGTTGTGTAAAATTGGAAAAACAAGATGGCCGCCGAGATATTTGCGTTTGAAATTTTTCATTTTTCAAGGTGTCTTTGCGGGGTCGCGGCGTGGTGATTTTTTGTTGTTTTTCGATTGTTTTTTCTATGGGCTCAATTTTGTTGTTTTTTTTTCGGTCATAATTTTTTTTCGGCTTTTCATTCAAAAATGTGAGATGTAGAAGGAGAAATATTTTTGAGAAAAAAGTCACATGAGAATGTCGGCTGGCAATGTCGTAATGACATTTGACTATTTTTGTCGATGGCAACTCGCGACAATGCCGCCCAGATATATTTTTTTACGAAGAGTCGAATAGAGCGCCCGAAGGAGCGGTGGGGTGTGAATGTCATGTATGAGGGATGTTGTCGGTTTGCATCCGTGTCTATGGGAAAAATCTGACATGTCAAAAATTCTAGATGGCTGCCGAGCTGAAATGGCCAACTTTTTTTATCAGGGCGCTTACCCAAGATTGGTGTCCTTTTCGGATAATTTTAGGACGAGTGTAATGATTAAATTGGAAAAAGTTGGAAAAACAAATGCCGCCGAGATATTTAAAATTGAATTTTGGAATTTTCGAGGTGTCTGCAGGGTCGTGTTGTGATGGTTTTTGTCCTTTTCTTTCACTTGTTTTTCAATCTGCTTGGATATATTCTCAATTTTGCCATTTGGGATTTTTTTTTCACCAACATTTTTTGGACTTTTTATTCAAAAAAATCACCCTGGACGATTTGTTGTCGGTCGTCGTAACATCGGACATTTGACCATTTTCGTCAGAAAAAACTGGCAACACTGGCGCCAGGATTTTTTTTTCACTTTTGTCATATTTCGTATAGCACAGCCAAATGTATTGGTGAGAGGTAACAATAATGTATGGAAGAATTGCTTCATCCAGTATGGTGACTATGGGAAAAATATGAAGTTTGAAAAATTCAAAATGGCGCCCGAACTGCGATTATCAACTTTTTTTTTTGTTATCGCACCTACCCAATATTGGTGTTGTTTTCGGTCAATTTCAGGACGACTGCTACGATAAACTTGAAAAAAGTTGGAAAAACAAGATGGCCGCCGAGATATTTGTGTTTGAAATTTTTAATTTTTCGAGGTGTCTTTGCCGGGTCGCAGCGCGGTGATTTTTTTGTTGTTTTTTCGATATTTTTTGTCTATCGGCTCGGGTGTATCCTCAATTATGATGTCGAGGATTGTTTTTTTTTTCGACAAGATGGCGGACCCCATGGCTGACATTTAGTGAAATGTGCGAAAAATTGCATTTTTCGAGGTGAGATTTTTTGAGGTTGGCGACATTTTAGCGGGTCACTTTGTTTTCGGCGGTTGTAGGACTTGATCCATAGTGTTGCCAGGTTTGGTTGATTTTTTCTTTGTCTATACATTTTTTTGGACTTTTCATTCAAAAATATGAAAAGTAGAAGGAGAAACATTTTTGATTAAAAAATGATTGAAAACAATTTATCGCAGTTGTGGTAATGACATTTGACTATATTTGACTGAATAAACTGGCAACACGGGCGTCAGGATTTTTTTTTCTATTTTCACACATTTCGAAAAGATCAGCCAAAAGTATTGGTAGGGGGTGATAATAATGTATGGTGAAATGGCTTGATTCAACATGGTGGTTATAGGAAAAATATTAAATGTTAGTGTTGCCATACATAAAAAATACATTTTCATACAAAGGTATTTATTGCAACGAATATTTAATTTTGAGTGGGTTGGCATCATTTGACGTCGTTGTAATGAATGAGGCGTTTATAGGTATTAATAGTTTTCTGATTTTGTAAAAAAATAGTTCAGTGTTGCCATACAAAAAATAATAATTTTCATAGAAACGTATTTTTGGTACGTACATGGTCCGTTACATTCGCCCCCCTTTGGAGCTTCTTATAGGGGGCCGCCTCAGCAGCCAGTGGCTCACGGAGTGACCTTGTATCGAACAATTTAAACACAGCTTTTACCTAATCCCACAATCAACTTACCACTGAATGACGCAATTGTTCTCCATGAAGGGGTCGAGAAGGCGGAGAGTCGTCTATGGCGGGTTTTTTACTCTTCCCCTCGTGTCTATGGTTAAAATCTGACATTTCAAAAATCCAAGATGGCGGCCGAGTTGAGATGATTGAGTTTTTCGTTTTCCGCTCTATACCCGATATCGGTGTCGTTTTCGAATAGATTTGGTGCGTTCTTTGCGATTACGTTGTGCAAAATTGAAAAAACAATATGGCCGCCGAGATATTTGCGTTTGAAATTTTTCATTTTTCGAGGTGTTTTAGCGGGGTCGCGGTATGGTGATTTTTTTGTTGTTTTTTCGTTTTTTTTATCTATAGGCTCGGATATGTCCTCAATTTTGTCTTTCGGGTTTGCTTTTTTTTTCAACAAGATGGCGGACTTCTTGGCGGCCATTTTGTAAAATCAACGAAAATTTGCATTTTTCCAGGCGATTTTTTCTTTCGTTGGCAACATTTGAGCGGGTCACCTGGTATAAGGCGATTGTGGAGCTTGGCTGCAAGTGTTGCCAGGTTGAGTTTTTTTTTCGGTCATGCATTTTTTTCGACTTTTTATTCAAAAATGTGAAAGTAGAAGGAGAAATATTTTTGGTTAAAAATCACATAAGAATGTCGGCTGGCAATGTCGTAATGACATTTGACTATTTTTGTCGATGGCAACTCGCAACAATGGCGCCCAGTTTTTTTTTTTACGAAAAGTCGAAGAGAGCTCCCGAAGGAGCAGTGGGGGGTGAATGTCATGTATATGAGGGATGTTGTCTGTTTGCATCCGTGTCTATGGGCAAAATCTGACATGTCCAAAATTCAAGATGGCGGCCGAGTTGTGATGATTGAGTTTTTCGTTTTCCGCTCTATACCCGATATCGGTATCGTTTTCGGATAACTTTGGAACGCTCTTTGCGATTACGTTGTGTAAAATTGGAAAAACAAGATGGCCACGGAGATATTTGCGTTTGAAAATTTTCATTTTTCGAGGTGTATTTGCGGGGTCTCGGCGTGGTGATTTTTTGTTGTTTTTCGATTTTTTTTTTCTATGAACTCAATTTTGTTGTTTTTTTTTTCGGTCATACTTTTTTTTCGACTTTTCATTCAAAAATGTGAGAATTAGAAGGAGAAATATTTTTGAGAAAAAAGTCACATGAGAATGTCGGCTGGCAATGTCGTAATGACATTTGACTATTTTTGTCGATGGCAACTCGCGACAATGGCGCGGGGTTTTTTTTTTTTTATGAAAAGTCGGATAGAGCGCCCGAAGGAGCGGTGGGGTGTGAATGTCATGTATGAGGGATGTTGTCGGTTTGCATCCGTGTCTATGGGAAACATCTGACATGTCAAAAATTCTAGATGGCGGCCGAGCTGAAATGGCCAACTTTTTTTTTATCAGGGCGTTTACCCAAGATTGGTGTCCTTTTCGGATAATTTTAGGACGAGTGTAATGATTAAATTGGAAAAAGTTGGAAAAACAATTGGAGATATTTGAAATTGAATTTTTGGAATTTTCGAGGTGTCTACAGGGTCGTGTTGTGATGGTTTTTGTCCTTTTCTTTCACTTGTTTTTCAATCTGCTTGGATATATTCTCAATTTTGCTATTTGGGACTGTTTTTTTTTTCACCAACATTTTTTAGACTTTTCAGTCAAAAAAATCACCCTGGACGATTTGTTGCGGTCGTCGTAATGACATTTGACCTTTTTCGTCAGAAAAAACTGGCAACACTGGCGCCAGGATTTTTTTTTCACTTTGGTCATATTTCGTATAGCACAGCCAAATGTATTGGTGAGAGGTAACAATAATGTATGGAAGAATTGCTTGATTCAGTATGGTGACTATAGGAAAAATATGAAGATTGAAAAAATCAAAATGGCGCCCGAACTGCGATGGAACTTAATAAAGTAGCATGTTTCTTTCCCCGGGACTCGATTATGCGCGCCACTAATTTTTAACTCGTATTGAAAAACTACTGGTCGTAATCAGCATCGCAAACGATTGGCAACATACTTTCCGCGTCTAACTCTAAAACTGCTGTAATTTCATAGAAATTCTTAACCCCCATTTTACTCTACTTAAGAGGAAATTTCCAAAAGTTTATTAGTGCCCACTTTGGTTTAAGAGAAACGTTTCTGGCAAATTTCATGTTTCTAAGCTAAGGTAGCGGTTTAGAAGTTTCATACAAACTGTCAACTCCCTTTAACCCTTTAAGAGAGAATTTCAAAAACAAACCACGGCCAGAAAAATATCCCAACCGCTGCAAGAAAGTGCAGGTAGGTATGTTAGGCTAGATTTAGACCATTTCATAATTGTCTAAAGAACCAGCTCGATCATAAATAAATAAAAAATAATTTTGAAAATCAAATGTGGTGCAGTAAACATACATAAAAAACATACATGTGTGCAGTGGAATACAGAGCTTCCTCATTTCTGGAAGTCGGTTAAAAATCTAACTGCCACCGGAAAGGTAAAAGTGGGTTAAGGTTGAACTGCGATCTCGCAATACCGAACCGATACCAAAAATAGGGTGAGATTTGAACTGCGACCTCAAAAAACGGAACTGCAATCAAAAAATGCAGGTAGGTTAGGTTATCCTTGAAGTGCGACCTCGCAAAATCTAACAGCTGCAAGGAAAGTACAGGTAGGTTAGGTTACCTCTTTCTGGCACACCCTTACATCTTAGCAATAACCAATTCGACCCCAAAAACAAAACCCAAAGCGATATAAAAAAACTTGAAGATTGGAAAAACAAGGCACAACACGGCAAATATCCACACCTCCTAGATCAAAACCACATAGACCGAACAGCATCGTTCACCTGGCTCACTAAGGGTAACATATTCGCTGAAACAGAAGGATTTCTTATAGCCATCCAGGATAAAGTTATTAAAACCCGTAACTATGCTAAATACATACTAAAAGAACCAATAGAGACCGACAAATGCAGATTATGCCATCAAACCACAGAGACAATAGAACACATTACCGGAGGTTGCAGTGTACTCGCAACCAAATAATACACTTACCGTCACGATAATGTCGCCAAACACTTCCACCAGCAACTCGCACTCAAACACAAACTTCTAGACACATACACACCATACTATCAATACAAACCAAAAAATGTAATAGAGAACGACACTGCAAAACTTTACTGGAACCGTGATATTAGAACCGATCGCACAATCCTTAGCAATAGACCAGACATAACACTTATAATCAAAGCCACAAAAACCACATACCTCATAGACATATCCGTACCCAACACGCATAACCTAAAACAAAAACACGCAGAAAAAATTCAAAAGTACATACCACTAGCAGATGAAATCAAACAAATGTGGCACCAGAACTCCGTTATAATCATCCCCATCATAATATCATCTACTGCTGTTATACCAAAAACACTCAGCATTGCGTTGAAATTGCTAGATCTGCACGAAAAGACATACATTCCGATGCAAAAATCAATTGTCATCGATACATGCTCAATAGTTCGACGATTCTTAAATTCAACATCATCCTTCACACCTCAAAATAATCTTATCGATACACTAAATACACAAACACACGACTCATCTCACTCCATAACACAAAATTCACACATCATACAAACGCACCATTCACAACCCAATCAAAATATCGCAAACACATCGTAACACACAAGAAGACTGAATACTTGGTATAAGCCCGTATTCAGTCTTATAAACCGACTCTCTGTCGAGACTTAAAATACCTATTTAAATAATAATAATAATAATTTCTTCCAGACTTTAAAAATCCATATTTCACATTACATTATATTAAAACAGGCAGAATCTAAAATTACAATAAATTACAATAAGTTAAATTAAATTTAAAGAATACTAATTTAAAAAAAAACCTATCACAAGCGCCTGGGGACGGACGCGACCGGCGCATGAAGCTGCACATAGCGCTGCAGCAGCGGCGAGTCCCAGCGCTGGGCCAGCATGCGCACGATACTGTTCGAGCTGACGCGGCTGCGGGCCAGTAACGCAGCGCTACTCTTCCTCATGATCGCAAAGAAACAGTCTGTTTGAGCAACCGCGAACATTGTTGATGCGCTACAGTACCGCGGCAGACCGAACAGCGCCCTGAAGGCGTCATTATACTGAACACGCAGTGCACTGTATGCTCGCTGCGTGAAGTTGGTCCATAGTCCACACGAGTAGAACGATTGGCAGTACGCCTTAAATAAAGTGACTTTAGCGTCATCGCTACAGCGTTTAAATCTCCGGGCCAACATATTGCAGCGAACACACAACGCACGGCGCTCTCGCTCAATATTATTATTATTATTATCGAAGACGTCAGACATGGTTTCCGTGACCCAGTGGCCCAGGTACCTAAACTTGTCGACTCTTTTCAAAGTAGTACCACCCAGCGTAACCGTTTGCATCCGATAGCTCTTACTACCCGCCTTGAACTGCAGGAGCTCGCTTTTAGCTGCGTTGTACCTGAGCCCTTGAGACACAGCATACGCTTCACAAATGGAGATCAATTTGGCGAGACCACCCATCGAGGGGCTCAGCAGCACCATATCATCGGCGTAGCTGATATTATTAACACACATGTTCTCGATATGACATCCGACATTAGTGCTGCTGAGTTCCTCGATCAGAGCATTCACATAAAAATTGAACAACTTCGGCGATGTCAATCCACCCTGTCTGACGCCACACTGTAATGAATAACGCATAAAATTTTAACGCATAGCCTTCATGTGGCATAATTGTCATTTGGCATAACAGTACTATGGCATAATCTTTTAACGCATCATGTCCGCATATTTTTAGGGTTCCGAAGTCCACAAGGAACCCTTATAGTTTCGCCATGTCCGTCCGTCCGTCCGTCTGTCCGCACTATTGCTCGGAGATGCTTAGTCCTAGAAAGCTGTAATTTGGCATGAATATACATATTAGTTACGCTGACAAAGTGGTACAATAAAATTTTGAAATATTTTTTTTTATAGGGTACCTCCCCTACTCGTAAAGTGGGGATGTATTTTTTTTTCTTGCGTACCCCATGGTGCGGCATATCGTTGAATAGGTCTTAAAAAAATATTGTAGGTTTGTTAAAATCATTTTTTGATTAAGTGATGCGTTTGTGAAATATTAAGCTTTAAGGTGCTATTTTTTGTTAGAGTCACGTGTCCCCCCCCCCCCCCCTGCCAGCTAAATGGTGGTATTTGGATGGCTGAAAAAAATCACGGCTGTGGCATATATAACGTAGTTGAAAGGAAAACTATCACAGCTAAGTAGGCTGTACAAACTTACGAGTAATAGTCGACCAACTTATGAAATGATTAAAATACCAATGATTTTTCTCGAGCGGCAGGGGCGTCGGGCGGGCACGTCACACCACAATCTAGCTAGATGCTAATAAGTCTTAGAAAGGTACTGTGGGCATCCTCAACTTCGGAACCCTATACTTTGCGCGTGGTCCGACACGCACTTGGCCAGTTTTTTTTATGGATAAAGTTGTAACGCATAATGTTGTAAACCATAAAAAAATATGCATAATGTTTTCATAATTATGATTAGCATAATTTTGGGTGGGATATTGGTAGTATTTAAAGTTTATGCGTTTAGAGATTATGCGTTAAAACTTTATGCGTTTTGAAATCATGCGTAGAATTTTCATATGTTTTGAGATTATGCGTTTTGATTTATGCGTTCCACTAGGGAACTGGTTAGGTGAGGTTTGAACTGCGAACTCACAAAACCAAACCAAAGCCAGAAAAAATCCAAACCGCTGCTAGAAAGTGCAGGTAAGTTAAGTTAGGGTTGCACTGTAATCCCTCAAATTTGAACCGCTGCCCGAAAAATGTAGGTAGGTTAGGTTAGATTTGAACCGCGTCCCCATAAAACAGACTACCAACAGTGCAAGTTAGTAGGGTGAGACTTGAAGTGCGAACTCGCAAAATGTAACAGCTGCCAGAAAAGTAAAAGTAGGTTAGGTTAGGTTTGAACCGTGACATCGAAAATCCGAACTGCTGCTAGAAAATGCAGATAGGTTATGTAAGGGTTGAAAAGATCTTACAAATCCGAACCACTGCCATAAGGTACTCTTGGTTAGGTTAGGTTTGAACTGTGACCTCACAAAACTAATCCATGTAGCTTAGATAAAAAAAATATTTGCGAACTCACAAACCCGAACCGCTACCACAAAAAAGCCTTTTGGCATTTTTTTTTACCGTCGGTATAAATCTAACTGCTGTCCGAAAAAGTGCAGATAGTTTAGTTAGGTTTGAACTACGACCTCGCAAAATCCAACAGCTGCCAGAAAAGTACAGGTAGGTTTAGGTTAAGTTTGAACCATGACATTGAAAACTGCTGCTATACTTACCATATCACTTACCATCTTACCACTTACCATCAGGTAGGTGGGCTGTTTGCCTACACCATAAGTATAAAAAATACTTAAAGTGCAATTAGGTCAGGTTAGCGTTGAACTTTGATCTCACAAATCCGAAATGCTGCTAGAATAGTCGAGATGGTTTAGGTTCGGTTTGACCTCATAAAACCAAATCGCTGAGACCCCACAAAACCGAACCGCTGTCAGAAAAATCCAGGCAGGCAGGTTAGGTTAGGTTTTAACTGTGACTTCACAAAAACCAGCCACAGCCATAAAATCTAACAGCTGCTACAAAGTGCAAATAGGTTTGGCTCGAACTGCGACCTCGCATAATCTAACAGCTGCCTGAAAAGGTGCTGAAAGGGTTAGGTTAGATTTGAACCGTAACATCAAGAATCCAAACTGCTGCTAGAAAGTGCAGATAGGCTAGGTTAGGTTTGAACAAATCAAAACCGATGTCATAAAAGTGGAGATAGGTTAGGTTAGGTTTGAATTGCGACCTCGCAAAATCGAACCGCTTCCTGAAAAGTGCAGGTATGTCAGATTTGAACTGCGACCTCTCAAAACAAAGCGACAGGCAGAAAAAAACGAACCTCTGCTATTATAAAGTGCAAGTAGGTAACATTTTTAACCGACTTCAAAAAAAGGAGGAGGTTCTCGATTCGTCGGTTTTTTTTTTTTTTTTATGTATGTTCACCAAAAATAAATAGTAGACGTGAACCGATTTCGATGATTCTTTTTTTGTTCGAAAGGTGGTACTTCCAAGTTGGTTCCATATTAATTTGGTTCAGTTTTGATGATGGGATCCATGAGAAAATGAGGGAACTCCTCCAAATTTGCTAGCACGTAGATGATTTTGGTGTCAATTTCGAGGACTTCAGAGTTACTTATGTACTTCTATAGTAATGTTTGGAAACAGTAGCCGAAAAAAAATTTTTAAATAAAAAATAAAAACCGCCTTCACACTCCGACAGACTGCGAAGTCGGTGTCAAGTGAACCGACCCAAAGAAATGATAATCATATAGTGAAATTGACATTGACATCGCAGTCTGTCGGAGTTTGAAGGCGGTTTTTATTCTTTTAATTAATTGTGATCTTACAAACCCGAACCGCTACCATAAAAAAGCCTTTTGGCAAAATCTTAGCGTCGGTATTACGCGAGCTGCTCGCAGCTCGCGCACCCACTCGGCACCTAGTTTTATAATAAAATTGCTAAAGTGGAAATTCTGTACGTTGAAGATACCCAAAAACATATTAGTTTGTATGTATGTATGTCTGTAAGTATCTGTATTTGTGTCCTTAGCCCACACACAGTTTTTTAACTGTGGAATGAACTGTTGTCAGCAGCTTCCGGGCGGATACATATGTAAAAAAAATAAAGTAGATTGGTATTTGTAAGAGCCTACGTACATGAAATCTATATATCTATATATATAAAACAAGAAACTGACTTACTGACTGACTGATCGATCAACGCAGAGCCGAATCTACTGGTCGTAGAAAGCTGAAATTTGGCATGCAGATTCCATAGGGAATATAGGGGAGCAATCTAAGAAAGGATTTCCTGAAATTTCCATAGGAACAGAAAAATCGGGATTTTACATTTTATTATTTCTGCGCATATGAAGTTGCGGGGAAAAGCTACTTATGTTATAACAACCCTTTTACCCGCGACTTCGTCCGTATGTACGGACGAGTTCTCCAATATATACACACTTTTACACCTTGCTCTCTTGTAATAAGGTCCAAAAGTGATCATATATTTATGAACTTGACTGTACTAAGAATTCAGGCAGCTAATGGTTCTATACATAGCGATAGTTATAGGAAACCAAAAACAAAACAATGGATTTTCCCATGGGAATAAGATGTTTTCCCGTGGTAAAAAGTAGCCTATGTCACTCTCCAGCCTCCCAACTAACCCTAAACAAATCACGACATAAAACCTCTCCCTTGCGACGTGAAAGAAGGACAAACAAATGAACTTTCCCATTTATATAATACCAGCTTCTGTCCGCGACTTCGCCCGCGTGGAATTCGGTTATCGCGTTCCCGCGGGAACTATGCGTTTTTTCGAGATGAAAAGTAGCCTATGTCCTTTCCCGGGACCCCAACTATCTCCATGCCAGATTTCATCTCAATCGGTCCAGCGGTTGAAGCGTGAAGAGGTAAGTAACAGACAGACAGACAGAGTTACTTTCGCATTTATAATATTAATATGGATAGTACTCGTATGGTAGTACGGGCCCGTGTGGGGACTATAGCCCAAACCCTCTCATGATGAGGGGAGGCCTGTGCCCAGCAGTGGGACGCAAATAGGCTGTAGTAGTAGTAGTAAGTATGGATAAGGGTCGTCAGCAAAATGCTCCGAACAGATAACACGTGTCAGTTTCCAAGAATTCTCCTTTATGGATCTTTTGGAAATTTAAAAGAATTATATGAAATAATGTATATAAATAATAGTATATGCATTACACATCACTCGTAGTCCCGAACTAAATATTGTATTCCTTTTACCCAGATCTATATATTTGCCAACATTTCTTTTCAAGATCAGAATAAAATTCAACATCGATGTCCAGAGAAAAGTAATATTCACCTTCCAGGATTTAAATGTAACAAACATCTATACTTATCTACTAATTAATGGAATATGCAATAAAAAACTTACTATTAAATAAACCTCATTGATTGAATGAATGAATGATTCACTCAAAAGTTGAGTCGCTTTTTTGACTTTAGTCACATCCCTAGACCGATTCGCTCCCATTCATGCTTACATTTTTCTGACGTTTATGTATCGCAAAAGCTTTTCTTTAAATAGAGATTTTACTTCTATAAAAGTTAGTAAAAATACTTAACTATGATAGGAAATGCGATTTTGTTGCGAATTTGAGCGATCAGATCGCCTTTTACACGAGAATACCGCACAAGACACCATTTTTCAGGAGAAACGTCTCGCGTCACGGAACGATGCAAAATGGCGGTGAAGTGACCTTCAAGTGGGTTTATATAAAGAGTTTGAACAGTTGAACCATGTACTTTGCCGGAGGGGATCGCCCATGCATGGCATCTCCAGTGGCTATATACTCAAAGATGGGTATGACGTCATCATGTCGCGTGCTTCCCTGCCTCCCGACCGTTTCTTACCCCCAGGGAGGGTCGGGCACGAAGTTGACGACCTATAGGTAGGTTTTGTTAGATTTTTCTTACTACCTATACTTAAGTAACTCTACGAGTATTAGGAACCATTTGAATTCCCAGTGACGCATGAAAGCGATTATGCATATGCGTTGGTTTTCCCGCAAGGAACAGTGTTATCCTTACCACGATATCAGTCAACATCTTTCTGAGACCGAATATTTTCCTGTTAGGTAAATTAGAATGGTATAATCATGATTCTTTTTTTTTACGGTACAAGCGGGCAATCATTGCTCCTACAAGGCTGCATGGTGCTTTTATTATTAGGGTGTTGTGTTGTAAGGCCATTTATGTGTCACCTCGATCATTGCTGATCTACTGTGACGGCTTTTGGTATTTTAAAATAAATTTAACTATTACGGGTCTAATTACGTCAATTCAATTCAATGGGGACTATCGCGTGTGAATTTGCCACTAGAGGCGCTAGTGTCGCGAGAGGTCCAATAACATTCACTTTTCACTGGTTTTGGTGTGCTTCGTGACATAAATGATAGTTTCTTTAATTAACCTGTTGAAAAGTGATATCCTTCGTGAAATTATCACAAATATGGATTATTTGGTGATGAATGTTAACATTTTGAAAAAAAAAAACAATTTTTCCGAACAAAACGGAACTGCAGAACATTGCGGCATAGCTACTCGATATGATGATAGTTATTTATAATTAATTTTAGTTGACTGGAAGAGATCGCTGCTTAGCGATAAGTCCGCCTGTTGTTTACCTATTAGCTGCGTATTCCTTTTGTGTTTTCTGTGTTTTGTATATATGGTGTTCAATAAAGAGTATTGTTGTTGTTGTTGTTGTTGTTAATAAAATCAATGAGATTCAAGATTTAAGACTTTGTTTCGGCGCCGATCTTATAAATTCGCATTTGACAGCTATACCTCTGGACCTCAGTCAACAGTGGCGCCAACTGGTGAGCAAAGAAACGATAGTCCCCATTCAATCATTTATTCAGCAAATTGGCCAGAAATCCAGAAAAAGAATTTACCAGCGCTTCCTAGACCCATTGCTTGATAAGAAGCGCCGCAACAAACTCAGCAAAGGCCTTTTTTCAAAAATTCCACGTCGCTTACAGATGCTGTACCGTTACCGGTATCGGCCCCGTAGGATCGCGGAAGACAGGGTGAGCGGCCATGACATACCCACACGCCCCTACCTCCGCGATCCCTCAGTAGGTTCCTCTTGGCTTCACCAGTACCGGATTAACCATATAGCAGGAGTAACAAATGCTAGGGCCCCGCGCATCCGGCGCACCACACCTTCTGACAGCAAAAAAATATCAATTTAGATTGTATTACGCTCCAATATTTTGCCAAATGAATGTAGGTATAGGTAAAAAGCTCAAGTAAGTCACCTGTTGTATGTAGTAGTAACCTGTCTGTATACGAAAGTTGACAATTTTCCTCGAATTTTCATATCATTTTGGAACACAACTACATACACCAGGTGACTTAGGTACTTAAGTTTTTTACCTATAATATTTTTTTCCAAAAACAATTGAGTGAGTCTGGTTCACAAGAGTTTCTTAGGTCATTGGCCGTCTCATCGATATTTTACTTGCCTATGTCTATTGTGTGTATTTAGCCTGAGCTGGCTCAACTGGGTTTACAGCTGAGCTGAAAAAAAAAGTGGGCCCCTTGACTCAATTTGCTATGGGCCCCGCGCTAGCTTAATAGGTAGTTTATCGAGTCATCCAATAGTATTTCCATGTAGTGTATTGGACCAATACATTTACTTATCCCAGTATAAGGCGGGATCACCTAGTAAGTAAAAGATATACCATTATAATGTGACCTCGCTCTTCCATTGCCACAGGTTTTTAATTTTAGATCACAACTAGCTTCTGCCCGCGACTTCGTCCGGGTGGAATTCGGTTATCACGTTCCTGCGTGGAATTTGGTTATTCGTTTTTCCGGGATAAAAAGTAGCCTATGTCCTTTCTCGGGAGTCCAGCAATCTTCATACCAAATTTCATCAAAATCAGTCCTATAATTTTCACGTGATGCGCGGTCAAATAAACAGACAAATAGATAAACAGGGGAGCTCGGAGCCGTGGTGGCCTAGTGGTTCGACCTACCTTTCATGCAGAGGGTCGGGGTTCTGGCTCGCACCTTTAAGTTTACTTACGTGCGAAATTTAATTTGAATTGACCACGGAACTTTTCGGTGACGGTAAATATCGTGAGGAAACCTGCACACAACGCAACTCAGCGAAGTAATTCAAAGATGTATGTGAAGTCCCCATCCGCGCTGGGTCCGCGTGGGGACTAAAGCCCAAACCCTCTTGTGGTACTCTCATGTACAGACTTTCGACCCTTTTTAGCTTTATTATATGTATAGAAGATAGATAGATAGATGATTATAGTAATAAAGTTTTTTTTAATTAAATTACAATAAACCCTATAGCTTATTCTTATTTATTTTCTTACAGGTTCTGACTGTGTGAGTCTTTTGTCTTAATAGAAGAGAAATGATGTCGCATGTTTATTTTGACCAAGCGATCTTTTCATATTCTAGGCAAAAATTTATTGTAATCAGAATCGGTTAAACAATTAAACATAGCACAAAAAATATGTTCAAAAAGAACCGGGCCCATTATTATGTCAGGTGATCAAATTGACGCGTTAAAACCACAATTGTACAAATATCACTTTTTAGGGTTCCGAAGTCCACAAGGAACCCTTTTAAATATCTACAGCAAGAATTACCATGACTGCAAGACACTTTTACCAAAATGTCTACAAGAGAAAAGCTATGATGAGACTGAATAACTTCTGGAAATGTGGTAGTTAGTGGAAGATGTTTCGGCTTCTTCCGATCCCAAGATTTTGTCGTAGGGCTAACTAAACTAAACTAAACTGACATTAAACCTTAGACTCATACATCCGTCGCACTTGCACCCACAGCCACACACACACACATACACACACAGGGACGTATAATCCAAGTATATATCCAAGTATATAACTTTAGATATAAGGTAAAGATATGCTTGTAAAATAGGGACATTGTCCAATAAATAAAATAAACTATACTTAAATTAAACTTAAAGTAGGTAAATATAACTATGACTAGAACTAAAACTTATACTGTCATAAATCTATCTTAAGTAATCCTCTAGGAGGATTTATAAACTTAATACTTACGTGTATGTACCTTAATGATAGCCACTAATTTTGCAAAAACACTTGTTGTTGCCATTCGTATAAGCTAAGGAAGAGCGGGGCGTCCTAACACAGGCATTGTAAGCTTAAAATGAGGCCCCAGAAACTGTATTATTTTGTTTTTTTTTTGAACTCGCATATATTGCTAGTTTAAATCGGCAATTCAATTCTAAAATTTCTAAATAAAGCTCTATGCCCAAAGCAATAAAGTGGTAATTTCTGGCAATGGCAATATGAGAATTAAATTCGTGTCTTTTGTTCGTGACAAAATTCATATTTTTATCTTTATTTGTTGCCAAGACCGACGCGATATATATAGTCGCTCGACCAGAATAGTACTTTATTTCACTACGGGTTGTCTGAATAGTTACAAGTTTTGTAAAAATGAATATTACGTGCGCTCTTTTGGTTTTCGCTGCGACGGCAACGTTTGCTTACGCAGCTGTGGCAATTTACCCTTATGAGGAGAAACCTGCTGAGTTTGGTAAGATTTTCTTTATAACAATTTGACCGTGATCGGTGGGTACCATTACCATAACAGCCTGTTAGAGATAATCTACTATATGAAGTCCCGCGCCTCCCCAATTCAAAGCGCTTCAAAGTATTTAAAAAGCACCACCAACACTCTCAACGCATGTGTGCGTGCTGAGACAACCATCAGCTATGCGTTGAGAGTGTTGATGGTGATTTTTAAACACTTAAGTACTTACTTTTTATCTCTACGTCCTACTATTGGGCACAGGTTTGGACTAATCCCTATATGAACTAAGTTAGGAATTCCTGCCCCTTCACAATTCAAAACGCTTCAGTATATTTGGAAAGTACTTGAGTGTTTAAAAAGCACCACCAACACTCTCAACGCATGTGTGCATGCTGAGACAGCTCACATAGCCGTCAAACATGCGTTGAGAGTTTTGTTGGTGCTTTTTAAACACTTAAGTACTTTCCAAATGAACTGAAGCGTTTTGAATTGTGGAGGGGCGGGACGGGACTTCCTATAGCGATAGATAATCCCTATACCGGGTGTTGTCTAAACAGGAGTTTTTTTTTTTTATAACGATGATTCCACAGTATATCCACAGTTACCTAGACCTGGTCCTAATGCTCCTTAGTCCTTAACATCGGAGCTAAAGTAATTTTAAGTTATAATATAATCCACAGTCAATGTACTTCAATTTATTGTTAACAATCATGAATGACAATGTGAAATATTACGACTGGGCACAATATGTTTGCAATATATTGCAGGCTGGATAATTTTTTTAGAAAATACCGAAAAAAATTACATTACAATTAATTGAAACCATTTGGACTTAATTACTGATGAGTTTTGGGTCTACATTATTTTTTTTTGCTCCTATTACATCTACTAAAAATACCACTGACTTTTTTTTAAATCTCCAGCCTGTAGTGTAGTGTGCGTAGTTGCCGATTGAAAAAAAAAACACTTTCCACGCTAGAGCATAAAAAAGCAACTATTGCACTCGGAAATTTAGCGCCAAAGTCAACATTTTTAACTAGTAGGTTAAATAACAATTGAAATGAAATGAAGTACCTTTACCTACTTTTGGTTACCATTTTTCAGCTGATCAAGAGGGATGCTATATCCACGATTTGAAGCGGGTACTGCCTTATTCCAAACCGTGGTACCCAAGGGATGGAAAATCCTGTACACAATACACCTGCCAGACTAACAACCAGACGCAACTCGTGTCGTAAGTACACTGCCATTAGTCCCACTGCTGGGCAAAGGTCTCGTCACGAGGTCTAGTACCTACAGTCCATGTCTTTAACTCCGACACCTGCAAAACGTGTGACGATATTTTATCCACAGAATCAGCTATCGATTCTAAAGCATGTTTTTAATTTTTTTCGATTTAGAAAAAAAACAATACTTAATTTGTATGACCCAGTATAGGATTGATGGTATGAGCGATACCTAAATCGCATACCTACAATGTTTCTTTAAAAAAAAAAAAAAAAGCCTAAAAAACATGCTTAGAATCGATAGCTGATTATGTGGGTAAAATATCGTCACAACGTTTTGCTTGACCCCGTTCATATACGAGCTAAATCTGTCTGACATTTCACGTTATCTCTACACTCCATAGTTGCATGGCCCAGTTGTTTACACGTCCTGACGTTTGTTGTGGCACAAGCGATGGGATTTCCTGACGTACTGTGTGACGTGCAAGCATAATCGAGCATCAGGATACGTCAAGGCATCCCATCGCTTGTGCCACAGCAAACTCAAATACCTAATTTGTGCTTCGATCCGTAAGATCGCCGAGGCTTGACTTGACAAGCCTGTAAAAAGTCGAAGTTTAATTTAGACTATGTAATAGTTAATTCAGAAAAGATCAAGTTAAAGAAATAAAAATATACTACAAATAGCATTTAAATTTACAGAAATAAAAAAAGTTAAAGCTAAACAATTACCTAAAAACTTAAATTAGGGCCTTCCGGAAGGGTTCCCATCACGCAGGCAGCATTCCCTCTCTGTATGGCAATAGCCAGTCTTTGCGCGAGAAAGCTGCCGGCGCGAGGGTCTCCCGTTGCCTCCCTCAAGCGCTTCCTTAGCTCCCTGTGGAGCCCCAGCGCCCCTTTGCCCCATGACCCCAGAAATAAGTTTAGTAGACTATGAATTTGTAAGACTTCGAAATTCTAATTTCCGAAATTATTGTTTTTGTCATGCCTTTTCGTCTTTGTAGCTAAAGCCTGCGACCTCGTCCGCATGATATTTTACATTCCCCCTTAAGGGCTCTTTTCAGCGATAAAAACTATCCCACATCCCTCGAATTCTATATAAAGTATGAATATTTTTACAGATGTGGAGCAGCTAAATTTTCCTCGCTCCCAAGCAACTGCCGTGTTGTCCAGGACTACAGCCAAGACTACCCTAAATGCTGTAAAACTTTAGTATGTGACCCCACCACAGAGGCTCCTCCATCAGACTAGTGGTATACAGCTGATGCGACTGATAATGAATGACTGGCAATAAAACCTTGAAAAGTATATATAGCGTTTCAATAACAAATCTGGCTTGTATGAAATAGTATCTTGTATGACTAGGGAGTAAAACGGTATATTTTACCGCGGATGACGGATTGAATATAGAGCGACGCGAAATATTAAAAATTAAATTTTATGGAATTCTAATGTGGAATCTTGAGCTAGCGATTCAAGCTACCTAACCTATGTAAGTAACCCACGGTTTTAATAATTTTGCTACACTCTGTTGTTGTACACTCTGCTTTTTACTCCTCTTATGAGACAAACCAGTATCAGCAGGGAGCAAAATCGAATTTTGCACCCTGTTAGCGGGACAGAAATGTAGAGGGAGCAAAATTTTCTAGCTCTAAACGGGCAACAAAATACTCGTTTTCGATTAGGAGGATCGAAAAGCCTATTTGCCTTACAGCTTCACTGTGTTTCTATGTTAGAGACCGGGGTCCAATCCCTCCTTCGAGGCTAATAATTATTTCTACGCGACAGTGAACGCGTTCTATCAGGTGGAAATGACTCAATTGTACTTACGTTGAAAAGAAAAACCGTTAAGATAGCAACTACTATCATAATCATAAGATGGCTCGCCCTAAGACTACAGGTTACTACTACAGCCTATTTGGGTCCCACTGCTGGGCACAGGCCTCCCCTCATCACGAGAGGGTTTGGGCTATGGTCCGCACGCGGGCCCAGTGCGGATTGGGGACTTCACACACATCTTTGAATTACGTCGCAGATGCGTGCAGTTTTCCTCACGATGTTTTCCTTCACCGAAAAGCTCATGGTAAATTCAAATAGAATTTCGCACATAAGTAAACTAGAGGTGCGAGCCGGAATCGAACCCCCGACCCTCGGCATGAGAGGTGGTAGGTCGAACCACTAGGCCACCACGGCTTTTTTAACTTTAGACTACAGGTTACTAGGTGAATACTACTATGAAATACCCACAGTTATAACGCTTCGTCATCGAGCCGTATGGCGAACGAAACCAAGCAAGTGATACGACGGCTGCAGGGGCGGCAGAAATAAAAATTCTCTAATAAATTCACCGGTTGTATTTGAGCTTGGACAGAGTCACAACTTACAGCAGCGTTCAGTTTGGAATGAATCTAAAAGCGGAGAAACCATGCTTTTATACATTTTCTAAACAAAGATATCTACTATGTTAGTCAATTCGATTACTTAAATCATTTGCAAAATTTGGTTACAGTATCAAACGTTAAGAAAACTATGAAAGATAATAATCCTACAAAATATCATAATTATTGCAGTAAATACTGTTATTTACAAAGAAGAAGAAAATTATAATGAATTTAAACGGTGGTAAGGTACTCCGACTTCCGTGACGTCATCGAACAAACAATCAGTTTTAATAGGTAATTGGAAAATACAATTACAACTCAACAAGCTGGATAATACTGTTACCTAAATTAAAGAAATACCTAATGTTAATTAATTGACCATGTACGCCTAAGTTCTATTCGGTTCCTGGTTTGAAGGCTTGAGCAGGACGGAAGTAGCATTGGCGGGCCTGTTGGCGCCGCCCGCGGCCGGAATCGGTAACACTCGGCCATCCTGCAGCGGCCGTGTCCCACGGCCCGGAGCGTCTCTAAAGTCCTTGCCGCCACTCTGGAATAGAAATATTTATCCGCAATACAAGCCCATTTTTAAGTAGAGGTAGTAGCAGGAGTTGTACGTGTCGTATCCTTCGTGATCATCAATATCATTATTTATCATTATCACCATCATCATCATTGTCACCATCATCATCACTCACACAGCTGTAGCGTAGATCAAATAATATACAATTAAAAATGAGGCTTATCAAATAAATTATATTTCCACTTTGAATATATATATTTTTTTTGCAATCACACAGTCACGTAGGTTAAAGTATTTTTATTTCAATTGCAGGTCCCAGTCACACAGTCACGTAGGTTTAAAGTACTATGTAGGCAAATATATGTTTCAAATGCTGCTTGCTGGTCACACCACACAGCCACATAGGTTAAAATTGTTTTTTTTTTAAATTGTGTATGTTAAAGTTGAAGAACGAGTATTTAATTAGCTATATTCCATGTCCATATGTGTGTCTATGTATGTGTGTTTATCTCCTTATTTAAATGCAGTTACTAATAACGCAGTCACCAGAGTCAAAGAATGTATATTTTATATTAGCATTTACATAATTCTGATATTTGATCAATCATAAACTACTTGCAACAATACGAGCTATGCTTAGAAATTTATATTAATTGAGTACACAATATAATTGCAAGTATTGCAACTGCACTATTTATAATATGGGCACGAATATCTTAATGTTTTAATTATACATAAACTATTTACATATGTACCTACCTACTTAACTTTCTAAAAGGTCTATTAAATCGTCTCTATCGACATCGTGATCGCTACCTGAGCTGTCGTCATCACCAGAAATCATGGATTTGTACGGTCTTAAAGTTTCAGCACGAACTACAGCACTAAACCGCCTGTAACCTTTCATTCCTTTAATGCTAACTATAGTATATCGGTCTAATGATTCGTCCGCTTTAGTAACTTTGTATGGGCCCTTATACCGACCGTCTAATTTTTTGGTAACATTCGCCGAAGTGTCCCTAGACATCCCGCCTTTCCACAATACTAATTGCCCTATTTTATATTTCCGGCACTTCTTGTGCCTGCGATCGAACCTCTCTTTCATCAAAGTCATGTTTCTATCAATGCGTAGCTTAGCAGTTTCCCTGCGAGCCTGCAGTTGTTGATTTTGGGAGGCGCTGTCTTGCGGCGCGTCAGAGGGGTAAGGAGGGAAGCGAGAGTTGTTATGACCGAACATCAACTGAAACGGAGCAATCGTGGTGGTCGAACTAGGGGTATTATTGATACCCCATACCACATCGGCAAGCTTATGATCCCACAGAGATTCGCTTTCCGACATAGTATTTAAACCATTCAATAAGGTTCGATTTACACGTTCTACTTGCCCGTTTGAGCGGGGACTTGCTATGGCGTTCAATACATGTTTGAACTGCATTTCCTCTGCAAATTGTTTAAAATAACGGCTAGTAAATGCTTTGCCGCGATCTGTTATCACTCTAACGGGATTCCCAAACTGTGTAAATATTTCTTTCAGCAGTCTTATCGTCTCTACTGAACTACAGTTTTTTGCAGCTTTGGCGAATACAAATTTGGTGAAAGAATCGATAACGACAAGGATGTAAGTATTGCCTTTACGAGTTTTCACAAAGGGCCCGAGGTCATCTGCGTGCAATGTGTGCATGGGGACCGCGGGTTTGCCAATGGGATACAACTTGCCTTCGGACCTGCCAGAATTGGCTTTGCCGAATGCGCATTGTAAGCAAGAATTTATATACTTTCGAATAAATCTAGTCATTTTCGGAAACCAAAACTGAGATTTAATACTTTGCTCACATTTTTCAAAGCCTAAATGCCCGGCTTGATCATGAAGTTTTTGCATTAAGCCGTATTTAGCTAATTTAGGGATCACAAAACGCTCTCCCCAGAGAGTCTTCCTATACAATACACCGTCCCTAGCTACGTAGTTATTTAATATATCCGGGTTTGTTGTATTTTCTCGAATCTGTGACAGAATATGGGAAATACTATCGTCTTGCATCTGTAACGTCATCAACCAGTCAGACTGATCGATAAGGAGTATCAAGTTCGCCGGATTCCTACTCAACGCGTCAGCGTGCCTCATACGTTCACCGGGCCTATATTCAATTTCTAGATCAAAGTCTTGAATAGTTAGCCACAAACGCGCTATACGAGGAATTAAGTCTTTTTTAGTTAATGTTGTACGCAACGCGGCACAGTCTGTGACGACTTTACCAGGAATGCCAGTCAGATAAATGCGAAATCGTTTCAGTGACTACCACCGCAAGAGTCTCGAGTTCGTAACTATGATAGAGTTTCTCCTCTTTTGTTGTGACCCTGCTGAAATAAGCTATCGGTTTCAAGTTACCGTCGCGTTGGTACTGCATGAGGATGCCAGCCAGTCCCTGGCTACTGGCATCTGTGTGTAACTCGGTACACGCGTCTTTATCGTATATGCCTAACACCGGTCGTTGTATTAAGCGATCTTTTAAAGTGGTGAATGCATTTTCCTGCTCGGGTCCCCACCTCCACGCTACATCCTTTTTCGTCAATTCCGTCAAAGGTTGGGCAATTTGCGCAAACCCTTTTATGAATTTTCGAAAATACGACGTTAAGCCTATGAACTGTCTTATTTCGTGGACGTTGCGAGGTCGTTTATACTGAGCGATACAATTGATTTTAGCCTGTCCTGGTTGGATTGCTCCCGCAGTAATCTCATGGCCTAGATAGTTAGCGGAGCTTTTAAGAAACGAACACTTTTTTAAATTTAATTTTAAATTTGCTTCAGTCAACAACATCAAAATTTGTTCTAATAGGTCAAGACCCGCCTCTACAGTCACCGTTGGAATCATCACGTCATCCAGGTAGAGCGCGATGTCTTCACTGACTTTACCTAGAGTCATTTGGATAAGGCGTGAATACTGCTGGAGCATTTGATAGGCCGAATGGCATCTTTAAAAATTCAAACGGACCCGTCGGAGTCACAAAAGCAGTCTTGCCTATTGAATCTTCATCGACAGGTACTTGGTAGTAACCCTGCGCGAGATCTAGAGTCGTGAAAAACGACTTTCCAGCCAATTTCGTGACCTGATCTTCTATATTAGGTAACGGATAACGATCTTTGACTGTTCGCGCATTTAACGCTCTATAATCTACACAAAGCCTGTAATCACCTCCCTTTTTCTTCACTAGTACCACGGGACTAGCGTACTCAGACATAGACTCTCTTACAATCCCAGCATCAAGAAGATCCTGCACCTTCTCATTAACAATTTCATTTTCTTTGTATGAAAGTCGATACGGTTTACAATATACGGGCTGGTCTGTAGTAATCTTAATATTCATTGAAATCGAACTGACACATCCTAGGTCCCTAGTGCTTCTAGCAAACGAATGTTTATATTTGTTTAGTAATAACAGTAATCGTTTGCATTCATCACCACTAAGTTCCCCTACATCAATATCACTCAACGTAATTTCTGTACTGCCATCATCTACTTGGTCCATTATCAATACCTGGGACACTGGGTTACAGTGATCTACCAACGTCACTATCTCGGCCCTAGTTATTAATCTACTGGCTTTCCAGCTAACATCTGTACTACCGATGTTAATTATTTTCAAATAACACTGACTACAGTTTATTACCGCTTGCGGGATGTGATACGCCATGCCACCTAACTATACTGAAACAGCACGCGACAAAAAGGGTTGCTCTGTTACTCCATCCTGACAAGGGTAACCGATGTTTACCTCTACATACGCGCAACTTTGCCCTGGTATAATACAATCATGTTTTAAATAAACTGGATATTTTGTGATATATTCACTTGAATCTAACTGAATATCAGACAGCATTTGACACAAATTATTAGTTTCTACAAATTTCGCTGAATTTTCGGTGGTGATCAAACTGATATTTTTCTGATTAATCATTGTCTGTCCAATTATCAAGTCAATATCATCCAACTGGCAATTGGTTATTTCCACAGTGCCTCCTAATACTACGTTATCAATACACACAGAAATTTCACTGGAACCCAAAGTTTGAATGGTAACCTCCAAAGCCTTTCATTATCACCGACGAGGGGCTAATGTCGAGATCTAGCTCTTGTGCTTTGCACGAAGTTAATATGTTCAGCTTACTACCGGTATCTATATACGCCAACAGGGGGCTTCCATTTACACTGACTTTTCTTTTATATAAATCAAGGACAATGTGATAAGTGATGTGTAAGACGCGACTGACCTGATTACTTCTCCATTCGCCCTGACGTGCCGCGCCCGGCGCGAACCAGCACGTCGCCGCCGTGTGCCCGTCGCGCTGGCAGACGTCGCAGCGCTGTCGAAGACGGCAGTCCCGTGCCTCGTGGCCCGGCTTCCGGCAGGAGTAGCAGACCTTCGCCAAGGTCATCGTCGTGCTCGTTGCGCTGGATCCTGGTCTTCTCCATGTTGATTTTCTTGCAGTGTACGCCGCTTCCACACGCTTGAAATTCTCCAGTGAAGATAAAAATCCGTAATACAGCTGCTCCGGTGTGTTACAAGTGTATGCCTTGGCATTTGCTCGCAGTTCATTCGGTAGTCCTTTGATAATGCAAGATATAGCATCTGTACCGCTTATATTGCATTTTTTCAGTAATGACAACTTTTCGTGGTAGTATTGCGTCATAGTCTCCGCATCAGTCTTCGATCTTGTAAGCATCTGCTCCAGACGATCCACATAATCGGTAGAACGGGGAAAGGCCGTTGAGAGTGCGTCTTTCCACTGGTTCCAGGATAACTTGTAGTCTTCCAAATCATCATACCATTCTCTTGCTGACCCACGGAGACGAATTTGCATGACGAATTGACGATCTTTTTCATCCCAGCCGTATACGTCGCCAAGTTGGTCAATTTTATGAAGCCATCCAATCACGTTGCTTGCATGGTCGCTGGGACGAAATTTCGGTATGCAATGACCTCAGCTTCATTTGGCGAGATACGGCGCTTCTTGGTCGGCGGTGTCGGCGGGGCATCCGATCCGAAGTACATTCGCCAGGCGAAAAAAAAATTTCACTTTCAGCACCTTCTTCCCGAGACGTATCAGACGTATCCGAATTGCAGCGCCGTCGTTTTCGGCAGCCCAGGCCGCCGATATATGGGCCGGACATCTCGATCCCACTTCTGAGATGATACGACGGCTGCAGGGGCGGCAGAAATAAAAATTCTCTAATAAATTCACCGGTTGTATTTGAGCTTGGACAGAGTCACAACTTACAGCAGCGTTCAGTTTGGAATGAATCTAAAAGCGGAGAAACCATGCTTTTATACATTTTCTAAACAAAGATATCTACTATGTTAGTCAATTCGATTACTTAAATCATTTGCAAAATTTGGTTACAGTATCAAACGTTAAGAAAACTATGAAAGATAATAATATTGCAGTAAATACTGTTATTTACAAAGAAGAAGAAAATTATAATGAATTTAAACGGTGGTAAGGTACTCCGACTTCCGTGACGTCATCGAACAAACAATCAGTTTTAATAATTGGAAAATACAATTACAACTCAACAAGCTGGATAATACTGTTACCTAAATTAAAGAAATACCTAATATTAATTAATTGACCATGTACGCCTAAGTTCTATTCGGTTCCTGGTTTGAAGGCTTGAGCAGGACGGAAGTAGCATTGGCGGGCCTGTTGGCGCCGCCCGCGGCCGGAATCGGTAACACAAGCAAGCGAAATATTGTATGCCATGAACTTAGTAGGTACCTTTACTGACCGTATTTAGAGCTTCGAAGCTATGGCCTGAAAGCACCGAAAAGGTTTATCGGATTACAAAGCTATGTAGTTGAGGCACAGAATAAGTAATAGTACTAACGTACAGAAGACCGACTGCTAGCAAAAACCGATTTTGGAGCGTCACAAGCCCCAAAAGTGGCCATCTCTTTCTATCGCATGCAGCACGCTCTTTCGGAGGCCACGCCCTAGCGCTAGGGCTGGCACACTCGAGAACATATTAAACCATGCGTCTAGTATTAGTACATCGTTTAGGTATATAGTGTTACTAACAAATTATAGATTTAAGTTAAGTTTAGGTATTTTTTGTTTATTAAAAAACAAGTCTACGCAGATGCTACAACGAAATTTACTATTAAGTTATCACATACTTTATCTGTCGAGGACGTGATGACCTAGTGGTTCGACCCTACCGCCTCTCATGAGAGGGTCGGGGGTTCGATTTCGGCTCGCATCTCTAAGTTTACTTATGCGCGAAGTTCAATTTGAATTTACCACTGAGATTTTTGGTAAAGGAAAACATCGTGAGGAAACCTGCACACATCTGCGAACTAATTCAAAGATGTGTGTGAAGTCCCCAATCCGCACTGGGCCCGCGTGGGGACTATAGCCCAAACCCTCACGTGATGAGAGGATCGACAGATAAAGTATGTGATAACTTAATAGTAAATTACGTTGTAGCATCTGTGTAGACGAGTGTTTTTAATAATAATAATAAATAACTAACTTAACTTAAATATATATTTTGTTAATAACACTAATATATCTAACCTATGTACTAATACTAGACGCATGATTTAATATGTTCTCGAGTGCGCCAGCCCTAGCGCTAGGGCGTGGCCTCCGAAAGAGCGCGCAGTATGCGATAGAAAGAGATGGCCACTTTGGGGGCTTGCGGCGCTCCAAAACCGGTTTTTTGTTAGTAGTCGGCCTTCTGTACGTTAGTACTATTACTTAATCTGTGATAGTAGGTAGTATTTATTTTCTATTGTAGGTAGTAAAGTATATTGTTTTTTTTACTTACTAAGAGGCTAAACTAGTTACGTATGTAAACACTAATTAGATTTAACATTTCAAACTTAAATTTTGATGATTGGCGAGTGAGTCAGTGAGTCACACTGATAAATATGTTGTATACACTATACTAGGTACGAATATTATATGCTTATTTAGTTGCTCTTCTGGTTTTGAGAAATAAACCTTATCTGTGTTTTCCTTGACTTGGCAACTGCCGTGCACGCAGATCGAACATGCTTGATTATTAAATATATACTAATATAATAATAAGTCTGTTGAAGAAGTCGCATCTGAAACTTGAAAATTAAAAGAAACTATCAAGTCGAGGGGACTATATAAACGAACACAAAATAATGAATTTTAGAAAAAAATACTGTGTGTAGGTATGTATCCGGACGATTTACCTCGAAAATTACTGGACGGATTGCCACAAAATTTGGTATGGGGGTAGTTTGTAGCACTGGTCAACATTAAAAGCTACTTTTTATCCCGAAAAATTGCATAGTTCCCTCGGGAACGTTATTTCCGAATTCCACGCGGGCGAATTCGCGGGCAGAAGCTAATACCTACTAAATGTCTGGAAATTTAAACAAGTGTCTTTTACATAAAAATCATGATTTATATTATACCTATTATTACAGTTGGTTGATAACAATAACGTGACGTGACAAATGTATGCAGTTTATACAAAAGGAAAAAAATAAGTTATTAATTATGTTTAAGTTTGTCCGTATAAAAGCGGAGCAACTGCCGTAAAGAAATTAGTGGACGTTTAGCTTCCTATGATTATACACTAATAAGAGTTGAACAGAAAATGAAAACTATTACCATATTTTTTATTTTGTCGTGCGTCGTGACGTATGCCTACGCTTCAGTTGCCATATTTCCTTACGAGCCTAAACCGCCTGGACTTAGTACGTAATCCTTACCTATTTATAATATTATAAATGCGAAAGCAACTCTATTTGTCTGTTATACTTTCACAGATTGTCCGCTGAATCGATTTTGAGGAAACTTTGTACTTAAATATGGTTATAGTTAAGACTCCGGGGAAGGACATAAGGTGTAACCGTATTTCACGCGGATAACCTCGCGGGCTCGTTACTCATACTTTGCTCCTTTTCTGGTATCACTGTGGATTTATCAATGAACTAACTAGACGAGATTTATTTAATAAAGTTAGTTATTCTTATTTTTTGACGTAATTCTGATTGGTATGATACGGTACGAATCATACCGTTAGTAAGTAGTTATGAGTAAACCTGATAGGACTAGTCTACGTCGATCTTCGATAAAGTTACCACACCGAACTGTTGGCGTATATCGACGATCTTTTTGTCGATACAAATGGCAATGATTTACGTTGATTTTCGTAATTATATTTTTTACAGAATGCCAAGAAGGATGTTATTTGAGACATCTCAACAAAGTGCTGCCGTACAATGAACCTTACTATCCCGAAGGAAAATGTGAACAGTACACGTGCAGGAACAACAATCAAACTAACTGGGTTTCGTAAGTACTAGGTACTAGTTTTATTAGCTACTTATTATTTAATAAGTACTAAGATAACTTTGCACGATAAATATTCGTGAGCTGGGTACGACATTTTATATTTAAAAATGTACCTACGAGTACTTATTGTCTTTAAACATACCTAGTTTAATATCACTGGCTATAGCGCACTACCCCTTAGTACAAAAACTTTGCTTGGTTTTGTGTTAGGGTAGTAGTTCCGAGTTGCGGCTTTTTAGGGCTATGGTATGGAGCCCGTATCAATGCAACCATTGCTGGTCTATTGTGATCGCCACAGACTACATAGTTCACAGTCTAGATTGGCTGTAGGAAATTGCAGTATTTTCTTGGCCGTGACAGCTTTGACCTTAGGTGCATTTAATGCTTCCCAAGAATGGGACAGCGAATTTAAATCCAATTCAATCATTTATTCAGCAAATTGGCCACATAGGGGCACTTTTACAAGTTAGAAAAAGAATTTACCAGTGCTTCCTAGACCCATTGCTTGAGAAGAAGCGCCGCAACAAACTCAAGCAGAAGGCCTTTTTTCAAAATTTACAAAATTTACATTACATGTATGTAAGTATAAAATATACATATAGGTACGTACTAAAATTACGTTGAAGGGATGTATCTAGTCCCTAACTTAAACTTAAATCTAAGATTTTAGAAATGTATAGTCTCCAAGGGTCCAGAAAAAAATATATTATGGAGATGGCCTCCATTGTCAAATAAATATAAATTCCATAGATGTCGACCGTCTCAAAATGACAATAAATAAAGAAATACATCATGTATAAAAGAGTTCATTAATACATGTCAATAAGAACATGGCGAGATCTCTCGCTTAAAATCTTTGACTTAGTAATATATTTAAAGCTATTAATGATTATTTTTAAACGTCCTTGCAAGCATGAACAGACCGGACCCCACAGACAGCGACCTTGCTTGTATTAGCGATGGGAATTAAGTCAGAATATTTGGGGTGTTTCTATCTCTTAGATTAGTTTGTGCTAGGTTAATTTGGTATTAATATGTAGAGGTATGTTCTAAAACCACATGCAAAAGAGGGGGTTTTTATTTAATAGCAGTTTCACAATTTTACCTATGTTTTGGTTGTTGAGTTCATTGAAACTGTTTTCAGGTCGGTCGGGTCGAGGGTATTCAAAATAAGATTTGTGTGTTTTTCTTATTTTGACAGATGCGGTTTAATAGGAGTGGCACCAAATTGCCGCATTGTGCGAGATTTGACCAAAAAGTATCCTGCCTGCTGTGGCCGCCCCGTCTGTGATCCCATCACTGAAGCGCCGACAACTGTAAAATCTTGTGAAAAATAATTGTCCTGCAGATGTTATCCTTGAAATACAATATTTTATTTTACTTACCTGTTTTTGGTTATAAACTTATCACTAGCTTAGAGCAATGAGCTCAAACAAAACAATATGAATTAAATAAATTAGTTCGCGTATCATTAGACGATCTTGTGATATTTAGATACAAAAATTATCAAGCAGTGCTGATATTATGTTTTCTTGTTATAAAAACACAATTTGAGTTAGGTATATGTGTTCACGGAAGCCGTAGTAGCTCAGTGGCTTGACCACCAAGCCTAGCTCTCATGCAGAGGGTCGGGGGCTCAATTCCAGCGGCTCGCTCCTCTAAGTTTACTTATGTGCGAATCCAATTTGGATTTACCACTGAGCTTTTCGGTGAAGAAAGCATCGTGAGGAAACCTGCATGCACCTAATAAGTACCTAGTTCAAAGAAAAGATGTGTGTCAAGTTCTGAATCCGCACAGGGCTCGCGCTGTAGCCTAAATCTCGTTACCAACCACCATCACCACAACAGCCTATTTACGTCCCAATGCTGGGCACAGGCCTCCTCTCATCACGAGAGGGTTTGGGCTATAGTCCCCACGCGGGCCCAGTGCGGATTGGAGACTTCACACACATACTAGAATTACTTCGCAGATGCATGCAGGTTGAAACAGCTTTTCGGTGTAAGAAATAAATAAATAATAATAAATAAATATCTTGGGACATTTCACACATATTGACCGAAAACATCGCAAGGAACTATAATAATTGAAGGTTCCTCCAAACAGTAAATAAAGTAAATTCACTCTAAAATCTCTGCGAAATTCCCTGGCAATGGGGGCTATCGCGTGTGAATTTGCCACTAGAGGCGCTAGTGTCGCGTGAGGTCCAATAACATTCAGTTTTCACTGGTTTTGGCGGGCTTCGTGATATAAATCATAATTTCTTTAATTTACCTGTTGAATAGTGATCTCCTTCGTGAAGTTACCGCCAATATGGATTATTTGGCTATGAATGTAAACGCTTTGAAAAAAAATCTTTTTCCCTAACAAAACGGAGCTGCACAACATTGCGGCATAGCTGCTCGATATGATGATAGTTATTTATAATTAATAAACTTAATGAGATTCAAGATTTAAAACTTAGTTTCGGCGCCGATCTTATAGAGTCGCCTTTGTCAGCTATACCTCTGGACCTTAGTCTACAGTGGCGCCAACTGGTAAGCAAAGAAACGATAGTCCCCATTGCCTTCGTCATTAGATTCAAGGTAGTATTCCTATTTCGACTAATTAGAAAACAAAATACGGTTGCATGAATATTTTTTAAAAGTTCTTTAAAAAAAAATCGAAAGCTGCACTCGCGCAACTGCAAATCGTTTTACTGGCCATCGACAATAGAATTAAACGCGTCGAATCAGCAATTAAAAACCTAGCTCCCATTTAGCGTCCGTTAATAAAAGGTAATTTAGAGGGAGGTCGATAAAGTCAAAGTGTGAGTCTTTATTATTATTACGTGCCTAAAAGTGCGCCCCTGGCCCAAATTATCCTATTTGCCTTAACGTTTACGGTTATGCCCGATCTTTGGCCTGACTTTTTTAAATTTATTGTTTTACGTTTCTCCCGCGATTATGGCTGGCTCGTTACATCTGTACGATGCACTGGAGATTATGAGAACTCGAATATTCATGGTCCGTGCTAAAGAAGATGGGACGGAAAATTACCTATTTTGCTTACCTATCATTTGAAGGGTAGAAAATTCCTGCCATATTGCATGGATCCAATGAACTTTCTAATACTTAGCGATCGAAAGATGGATATGAATTCAGCGCTATACTCTACCTTCTCGAGTAACGTACCTAATCTAATACTATTGTAGTAACTAGATCGCCACCACATCCACCACGCTACCACCCCGAGACCACGGCCTATGTAATTTGATCGAAAAGTGCGAGTGAAACAAAAATTGCCTTTTTCGAGTTTTAAATTACGTGACTACCTGTCATATCGTGTTTATAACGAGTCTAGAAAATATAAATAACGTAGATATATTATACATAGATTAAGCTTGTATTTTCTGCACAATAGTCAAAAGAACGGTATTTTTTCATGTACCAGATCGATAGCACGTATTTTATGTCCCGAACTGGCCGAAACGCGCTATAACTCATTAAAGAAAAAAAAACCAAGACCCAGTAAACAAATGAATCCGCCTAGAGTCCGCGAAAAAACGAGACGCAAGATAACCATGATTTAATGAATGCTGCAAAGTTGGACCATTCTGGTTTAAAATGTTACCCCGGAGTGTTACTGGCTGCAACAGATGCGATTTTTTTGCTACGAATTTTGTTTACTCTGAAGCCGCATGTGAAAATTTGTAGAGGACATTGAATTTGAACACTTGGGAATTTGTGAGCATTTGATCTAGAGCAAACAGATATGGATGCAGAAGGTAGTCTCTCTAAAAGCCTCATAAATTTGAATGACCTGTGCTATTATTTAGGGCGTAGGATACATAAGTAAACTGTCTTGTTGTTGTTTAAGATGCAAATCGAGCTTGCTATTTCACAGCAGGTAGAAGTTGAAGACAAGGAATCAGCTGAAACGTGGAATTATAACCGAATGCTCAGGTTTGTTTTGAACATTCTTTTTGTAAGTACCTATTATGATCTGCCCTGTTATTGTTTCGTCCTTTAAAAAAAAAACTTTTTCCACTATTCTAGTCAAAAATCAAACTAAGTACCTAGTGTTGATTTGATGTTATAATTTTAGTACCTACCTGAATAGGTATTACTTTTTCTTCTATTCGTTCTATCAACGCTTGACGACCAAAATTCATGGAAATCATTTGATTTAGTAAGTAACGTTACATAACCAAATTCAAACGTGACTTCAAAGAAAATAACTCGGAGGATCTCAAGACTATACACGATACTGCAGGCGTATGCAATTGTTTACAGCAAACCAATATCTGATTTTACAATGTGCATCAATAAATTCCACATCTTTAATTTACTGCATTCAATTTACGGGACAATGCATCATGAATATTGGCAACCAGTCACATTATCAGCGATTCTAGTCCATCGTCTATTCAGTACGAGCCACGTATCCAACAGATAATGGTCGTAAAAGCCGAGTTTACCCCCGCTCGTGGCCTCAACATCGTAAAATGGTAACTTTGCTGCTATCTGTGGGAGCAAAAATCATAAATTAACGATGTTTGCCGAGACCACTCATGCCGAGATCGGCTATGCATTTTAAAATTAGTGCTCGGGAGCAAGGGTTTTCAAAATTCGAACCTAAGAATCGTACCTCAATCGGCCAGTATTTAATCTCACGTAAAAACTCGAGCGAGAGCGAGAGCCTAATTATTTATATAACAATGATAGCATCGAAGATTAATTACACTTAAATTGTTAAGGGGACATATTATAATGATCAATGATTACTCAAAATCCTGAAACATGATAAAATAAACTGAGAACATTTATTTATTCCGTCCATTTATTGCTGATTTTATATACGATTGCTGTATTCCAGATTCCACCAAATGCACCCTAAATAATAGCAACTTGGATACCTACTCATGTCTGGGAGTGGCTACCCTTGACTAATACCTCTTATTTCCCAGTCTAGAATTAACTGCGCCTCTCCTCTCGTCTGCTGAGACGGGGCACAAGGCATAGACGATAGACTATCACGTTGATTTATATGCATGTTGCCTAACAAAGTCCAAGGGTGGGTTGATTCATGCATAGTTGACGGAATGCTGGTCATTAAATATGGCCGCCGAGCTGTCATTCAATACAGAAACGTCATTTTATCCCATACTAGAATATTTAACGTTAACGTTGACTTTTAACGGACGGTTTGACTCAACCCACCCTAATACCAAAACCTTTTTATCTGATTGGCTTTGCACGTTACCAGGGTTTATGACACTGGTACTCTGCGCCAATAGTTGCTGATTTGTATCCCGTTACCGTACTAATTTTGATATAGTTCAGGTTAAGAAGGAATAAGAAGTACCCCTAAATAAGAAGGAAACCCCTAATAATGACACTCAAGTAAAACTTGTAGGCACGTGTGTAGATACTCGTAGACGGTTAGCAACGCCGAGCAAGCCTAGGCGGAGATCGCGGGATGACCTGGACACGTTTAAGAACAACCAGATAAGAAAGGCCGAGAATAGAGGAATTAGGAAAGTCAAAGAATAGGCCTTTTCCCAGCAGTGGGAGATTCCAAAAAAAGATAATAATTTCTTACTATACTAAAGAAAGACCACAATATTTTTTTTCTATCCGAAGCCGTGGTGGCTTAGTGGTTCGACCGACCTCCTCTCACGCAGAGGGTCGGGGGTTCGATTCCAGCTCGCACCTCTAAGGGCCTTATCCCACTTGCGATTTGCGAGCGAGTTGAAAGCGTTTTTCAATACAAAACTCGTACGCGGCGAACTCGCGGCGTGTTCGCCTCCATACAAAACACGCTCGCAAATTGCAAGTGGGATAAGGCCCTTAGTTTAGTTATATGCGTAATTCAATTTGAATTTACCACTGAGCTTTTCAGTGAAGGAAAACATCGTGAGAACATATTCATTGTTCAATAAAGTGGTGAGTTCGCCATCGCCTCAACTTTATTCATTGGAACACACGTTTTCCTGCCAGTCGGTATGACCGCTGCAATTTAAACCCATTGTCTTAATGAAACAGCCCGTTTCTACACATTATGCACTTCTGTCTTGGGTCGTTTAGACCCTGAATAAACAGACTAGAGTTGCATTTCATTTAAAATAGCTTCCAAGATATCTCGCCTTAATTGCGCCATTCATAGCCTTGAGAGTAAATCTAAGTTTGCAGAAAAATTGTTTGTGTCCCAGCGAAAAGTTGAATTGTCGTTTGTTAGTAAAACTAGTACGGAGCTTACTTACTCCTCGAATGTTTTCACGCAGATTTGGGTCTGTTGGGGATGTTCGCGAAAGAGCGACAAATATCCATCCACTCTGGTAAAATTTCATTTATAATGGTTTATAACATAAGTTTGAAAATAGAATAGGATCATTTGAAACGTCAATAAAAAAAAAATAGACGAAAAATGCCTTCAAGCCTATAATGACATACGGACGAACAGTGTCTAACAGAATATGTCAAAATATATGGAGCAAACTGACATTAGAAAATACGCAATATGCTAATAACGCTTATTTATAATATGTGCAAGATAAATATTTTATACAAAAGTAAACCTAACACTATAAGACTTAAGAGTAAAATTTACTGAGCGCCAAATGTTTTGACGGGGCATTTTTCTTCGGCTGATTGTGAATCCTTACTTATAATAGATCAATGCTTCAAGCACCGCAAGACTGCGATGTCGATGTCAACTTCAGTAGACGAATGTCATTTCCTTGGTTCGCTTCATTTGATACCAACTTCACAGTCTTTAGGAGTTTAAAACCAGTTTTATATACATGGTGGGTCAGAAAATATGGCAAATAATTAACCCACAGTATCGGCTATCGATTCTAAGTATATTGTATAGGTCTTTAATTTTTTTTGGGTTGGTAAAAAAAAAATTGTATAGGATTCAGGCGTCGCTCACACAACCAATCCCATATACAATTTATTTTTTTACCAACTCGAAAAAAATTAAAGACCTATACAATATACTTAGAATCGATAGCCGATACGGTGGGTTAATTATTTGCCATATTTTCTGACCCACCGTGTATACAGCGGTTTTTTAGTTACAGTTCCCAAACATTTATTAAAAAGAAAATAACATACAGCCGAATCGAAAAGTTTTAAAATAGGAACTACTTATAATAATAACGTCGAACATAATAAAAGCCAAGCTCCTGATAGGACGAAGCCTCTCTACAATGTGTATTAAATGGATTTCGCGATCTTTGGAACTCTTCAGATTGTAATTACGAACTCCCTGAACGATTATTACGTAACATCGCCCCTTACACCGCTGAAGGCATCTTAAGGAATTAATAAAATAATAATTGCCTGCTGCTAAAACTTTGAGATCTTCTTGATACACTTGCGGACAAAATAATTGTAAATTCTCAAAAAAAAATACTACAAAACTAATAAATAAATAAATAATAAATAAACTAATAAATCAGGATAATATATTTTAAAAATAAAAGCAAATGTGTGTTTGTTCGTTAGGTTTTCTTTCATTTACGTCAAAACAGTGAGGAATTGACTTTAGCTTTACTAAGTTTACTGCAAAAAAACCTATAACCCAATCTATAATCCCTAGACTCTTAAGTTACCCTGAGTTTCTTAAGACCAATATTGTGATACTCTACTATGAAAAATCCTCACAGAAACGTCGGCAAAAAAGGTAAGCACAAAATTATGCGGTCGGGCTAACTCCAAATGAAAATGGAATCGCTAAGTTAAGAAAACAACTTAAGTCTCAAAGAAATTCTCTAGACTTTTGGCCGTTTAGTGTTTGGATGGAATAGAAGGTTGGATTTCAAACGAAGAATAACCAAGTAGGTACGTATAGAAATGCAAACTTATCACACCATGTGTACTCGTTAGCAAAACAATACCATATTAATAAAATAAAAAAATCGAACGAGCTGACATTTCAAGATGGTTGTCGATTAAACCTTGTTATCACGAATACAAAGATGCTTTTAGCGAGTGGTCAGGTTATTGTGGTATTTTGTAGTTTTAAGCGTAATTTTAACAGTGACAGAGCCACGATTTTATCTTTGATTTCTGCTCAAATTAGGGCTATCTCGTCCGGGCAAGTACCACGCTCGCACAGAATAACGACGTGAAGTAACAACCTGCTATTGCGTTTCGTACGATGATTGAGTCTTTCAAAGCTAATGTTGTAGAAATATTGAAGTATCTATTTACAGACAAGTGGATAGTGGTTTTTATTTCATCGAAGTTATGTGGTTAGTTTGTTATTTAAAGTTCCATAAAAATGATTTTAGTTCAATTTTATAGCTTTGTTAGCAAAATTCATTTTACTTTTCTCTTTTTCAAATGCCTCCTTTTTTATGAAAGACAGTGTACACATCATAACATGAACACGTAGCGTACATCCTCAAGTTTTGTAATATCAGCTCTTCAAACAATTACATTATATTAAGTGTTTGTCAGACAATATCCTTCGCTTTCTCGAAATGTGTCAGTTATTAAAAACTCTTTCTTAAAACGTTGACATGATTCTTAGGGTTCCAAACCTCAAAAGGAAACATCGGGATCCTTTATAGGATCACTCGTGAGTCTTTCCGTCCATTGAAGAAGTTATTTCTTCTATTAACTAAGGCCAGAAAAAAAGAAATTGAAATTTTATTGGTTCTTGCTCCTGAGGGCACTTTAAAAGTTAATTTTGATCGTAATAATTCGCCAAGTGTTTTCTAATTAATGAAGATGTTCTTGATTGGATACTTGCCGTTATTAAATTTTGTTACGGAAGGATTTGGTGTACGGAAAACATAAACTAATCTCAAGCAGTAGCGTGATCTGAATACCTACTACAATTTTAGAAAAAAAATCGTCCGCGTGGAATTCGGTTATAGCGTTCCCGCGGGAATTGAGCGTTAAACTATAACAAATTATATACGAAAACCATCCTCTTGAACCACTCTATCTATTAAAAAAAACCGCATCAAAATCCGTTGTGTAGTTTTAAAGATTGAATCATACATAGGGATATAGGGACAGAGAAAGCGACTTTGTTTTATACTATGTAGTGATGAACTGCAGTTATTGTCATGTTATATACATTTTGTGCAGATAAATGTAAGAAATCGCTTTCTATTTTGTTTGAAACTGAAACTATTACAGGGTACAAATGTTTTCTGTGATACAATACAAGTTGCTAGAAATCATAATATATATAGGTATCAACAATTTAGCGAAAAACAATGATGACGGGCGGTTGAGAATAGGCCAAAGAGTGACAAAAAAAGAAGAACCCAAGGAAAACAGAGGGCCGTTCCCAGAAGAGAGACTAGTAATTCATCATTATTGCAGTCAAAAGACATATACTTACTTATTGCTGAACTTAGATCCCAAGGTTCTCCGTTCAATTGACAACATTTAACAATTTTAGTAGGGCGTAATTCGAAAACCATTTCGGTATCTCCACCAAATAAAGGAGTCAATAAAAAAAGCAGATTTTTTTGTTCATGGAGAAAATTGTGTTTTAGAGGTAACTGGTGCGTGACGTCATTTCACTTAATTCACTCGCTCTCGCTAAAGGGCAGCGGGCGCTACGCGCAGAGCAGAACTATTTGTCTACGCGCAGAAAGTGATGTCATTTTAACTTAGGAACTTTTAGAAAAAGGGCCTTTTTAATTTTAATTTTATTTAGGTATGAAATTAACTATTTATGAAAAAAAGAAAAAAGTGTGTACTTTTAATTTTTCCCACTTTCTAACTAGATATCTAATAAAATAGCCGTGTTAAAGAAATGAAATATTGTCATCAAAAATACACTCACAGCTGTTACAAGTGACTTCGTTTGACTTGGAATTTGCAAAAGTACCTGATTATCATCAGGATTATCTTTAGATTAGATGATTTTATATCTTGTTATAAAAGAATTAAAGAATGGAGGAGGAATTCTACTATATAAAAATAAGTCGGGTTTTCCTTCCTGACGCTATAACTCCAGAACGCACGAACCGATTTCCACGGTTTTGCATTCGTTGGAAAGGTCTCAAGCTGCGTGAGGTTTATAAAAAAACTAAGGCGGTACGAAGTCCGCGGGGTCAGCTAGTTAAATGATAAAAATCACCCCAAAAAGTTATTTTCAGGATCTCAAATTATCTCCATTCATTCAAAAATATCGGTACTGCCGTTTTGACGTGAAGGTATAGCACGACACAACTTAGAAGGCGCGTGACGAAGCACTTAAGCCGTTGACGCAGAGACTATTATTGCTTAATCCACGCGCCTTCTAAGTTGTGTAAACCTGTATGGAAGTATGGATTCCACTAATTGAATTTTCTTTACAGCTGTCAATTCATCATGCACCACTCACGCTCGTAAACCTGGCGACCCTGGCGCCATATGTTCGCCAAATCCATATCCATATTTCCATATTGTATACTATCCATATCCATATATCCATATCCATACTAATATTATAAATGCGTAAGTAACTCTGTCTGTCTGTTACCTCTTCACGCTTCAACCGTTGGACCGATTGAAGAAATTTGGCATGGACATAGTTGGGGTCCCGGGAAAGGACATAGTTTATTTTTTATCACGGAAAAGCGCATAGTTCCCGCGGGAGCGCGATAACCGAATTCCACGCGGGCGAAGTCGCGGGCAGAAGCTAGTTATATATTTTCATAACCCGAAAACACGCAATTTCGCGTAACATTTGATAATCGAAATAAAAATTCATATTGGAGGGACGAGCGATCCGTCACATATGGGAATGGAGGCGTCAGGTGCAGGGAAGTGCGGGCTTAGTACCGAATTTACGTAAAAAGGGAATTTAGAATGCCATCAAACGCATTCAGAGCTTAAATTTGCATACATCTACTGACTCGAACTTAATTCAACCGAAGATGGCGCAGAGACATAAAGGGCCGGTTCCTACTCGTATATCCACGAAACGCCTCGTTTTGCCTACGGACGGTTGATTTTTGACATTTGTTCCATAGAGAATCTGTCAAATGTTAACCGTCCGTAGGCAAAACGAGGCGTTACGTGGATATAGGAACCGGCCCAAAAAGAACTTCGTTCGGCTACTACTACTGCTACTACAGCCTATTTACGGCCCACTGCTAGGCACAGGCCTCCTCTCACCACGAGAGGGTTTGGGCTATAAGTCCCCACGCTGGCCCAGTGCGGATTGGGGACTTCACACCCATCTTTGAATTGCTTCGCACAGGCGTGCAGGTTTCCTCACGCTGTTTTCCTTCACCGAAAAGCTCAGTGGTAAATTCAAATTGAATTCGCACATAGTAAACTTAGAGGTGCGAGCCGGAAGCGAACCCCCGACCCTCTGCGTGAGAGGCGGTAGGTCGAACCACTAGCCCACCACGGCATGCATTTTTTCAGGCTATCAAATATGGGTAGGTACCTGGGTGCCCTCTATTTGGCATAATTATTTTTGTCCGAAACTGTTTACGCATTACAGGCTTCGCATAATTTATCTATGCCGAATCTTGACTTTGCCGAATTTTTAATAAGCATAATTCTTTATTAGCGTGAAGAGGTAACAGACAGAGTTTTGCATTTATCTAAATATATAAAACTCAAAGGTGACTGACTGACTGACATAGTGATTTATCAACGCACAGCCCAAACTACTGGACGGATCGGGCTGAAATTTGGCATGCAGGTAGATGTTATGACGTAGGCATACGCTAAGAAAGGATTTTGCGAAATTCTCACGGGAACGGGAAAAAACGGGATTTTACATTTAATATCTGCGCATACGAAGTTGCGGGGAAAAGCTAGTAATGTTATATAGATATATCGCTTCATCAAAACTGAATCAAATTAAAATGAAACCAATACGTATTCTGTGGTCGGCTCATATAAATAACAAATCATCGAAATCCATATCCATATTATCCATATTAATTATTTAATTACTAATTAAATAAATAAATATCTTGGGACATTTCACACATATTGACCTAGCCCCAAACTAAGCAAAGCTTGTACAATGGGTGCTAGACAACGATATAAATACTTATATAGAGAAATACATACATACCTATATAAATACTAAACATCCATGACTCGAGTACAAACATTCGTGTTCATCACGCAAAGTTTGCCCCGAGCGGGACTCGAACCCGCGACCTTCGGAACAGAAGGCAGGGTCACTACCAACTGGACCAATCCGGCCGTCAAAAAATTATATCCATATCCATATTATTAACATTATAAATGCGAAAGTAACTCTGTCCGTCTGTCTGTCTGTCTGTCTGTCTGTCTGTCACCTCTTCACAAAAACGCATAGTTCCCGCGGGAACGCGATAGCCGAGATGCTAGTTGGTTCATAAATTACAGGTGTGATGGCGTAACAAACATACTAGTACAGAAGAATAGAGAAGCGCCACCTTTTTTTAAAGTCTGAAACTAAAGTAAAATTTCTTCACGACCAATTTAAATCCAAGTGCTAAAACCAGGGAAAGTGAGAGAAAAAAGGACTTAGATACTAACACTCTATCGGGGAATAAAATCTGGTTATTCTGGATTATTCCGGATCAGCGGAGATTTCCTTGAATTATTGACACGGTACACTACACCTCTCTCGCGGCTCATTTTCTGCGACATTATGAGCATTATAATTAATTAACTAATATGAATACAGTGCAGTAGGTTATCTCATACATATTTCAAACAGAATCTTCTCATATTTTAGCTTCAAAAAACAGAGGGTTTATCCTGAAAGTTGGCAACGTCGCATATAGCTGTCAAATGTTTGGCTGTTTTTATGAATTACTCAATATTACTGACTTAAAAAAGAAGATATCATTCTATAGTTGAATGACGCGTCTCGTTTTATATTTGTTGGTAAGGCATTCAAATGATAAGATTACATTCAAATGCTTGGAAAATGCGATGGAAAGTTTTCAAAAGATAGTACTTCCATAATCCTAAAAATTTGGTGTTCCTATGATAATTGTTGCAATCGATACTTTATGTTTTATTCAACCATAGAGCGATAATTAATGTTTTCATTCAGTAATATTCATAAATTATGAAAACAGCGAAATATTTGACAGCTATTTGCGACGTTGCCAACTTTCGGAGTAAACCCTCTTAAAGCCTAATCGTAAATTTATAAAGTGCGAGTAATTAGCCATAAAAGTTGTACATGGAACCAGGCCTCAGAGATTTACCCTTTAGCTAGAACTAAGTGGCTTGCCAGCCGGATTTAAAGCCTGGTTAATACCTAAAGCTTTTAAGCCTACTGGGGATTGCCCGGTTACATTTGTTTAATAGTACATTACAGACCTAGGGTGGTGAATTCGTAAATGTCCCAGATCGCAGGTTTCTGTGGCCCGAACTGAAGGCGAGGGCCATAAATATGCGATCTGGGGCTTTACGAATTACCGCCCGTGGTTTGTCAAAAGTTTTACGTCTTGCCTTGGCCAAGAAGTTAGATTTTCTCTCCGCGTAGCGGGCAGAAAATCCCACTTTACGGCCAAGGGTGATGTAAATATGTTTTTGCTATTAAAACTGTGACGGACAAAAAGTACTGGTGTTTATGTTTGCGACCTTTAACGTGATCTTGGAAACGAAATAAAATAAAACTACTTAAATGAATATCCATATTATTAATATTATAAATGCGAAAGTAACTCTGTCTGTCTGTCTGTCTGTTACCTCTTCACGATTCAACTGCTGGACCGATTGAGATGAAATTTGGCATGGAAATAGTCGGGATCCCGGCTACTTTTTATCTCGGAAAAGCGGATAGTTCCCGCGGGAACGTGATAACCGAATTCCACGCGGGCTAAGTCGCGGGCAGGAGCTAGTCTTAAATAAAGAAGGCAATGTTGAAAGAAACAACGATTCTGGAGTCGGTTGTTCTCGAAAAAAGTTGTTTGGCAAATTCATCAAACAGATTATTTTATAAGTACTAATCGTCTCCCGCTGTATATAATCATCTCCTATTGCTCCTCTAAACTCTCCAAGAAACCTACATTTCAAACTTCAACTTTCTACGACCAGAAGGTAGTTTCGGGGTGCTTTGTCTGTCAGTTACACATTCAACAATATCACCATCATTTCAGCCGAAAGACGTCCACTGCTGGACACAGGCCTCCCCCAAGGCTCGCCACTCATACCGGTCCTGTGTTGCTTCCACCGGTTTCCCGCAACCTTTACGAGGTCGTCGCTCCATCTTGTTGGAGGCCTACCGATAGCTCGTCTCCCGGTTCGCGGACGTCACTCGAGAAATTTGGCACTTTCGATTGAGGATTATGTCAGTCTAAAGGAGTCGCTTTTGAACCCCACCTTAAACACCATTGCATTGCACTACCGGTCCCGCTCCTTCAGTTCCAGTTTTTCTCGTCATTCATCAGGTTCAACAGGTTCAAATCAAACTATTTATTCAGCGAATAGGACACATCTGGACACTTTTACACGTCATTTATACAATTTTACACTCCTTCTTGCGGTGTTGTGTCAGGCATCTTGTTGAAGGCCTATCGAACAATGACTCGTCTTCCAGTCTCCTAATAACGTTCATTTTGATAACATTTCAAATTTTTAGTACAGTCAGCAGCAGAAGTAGATAAGCTGTCCAGGTGTTCAAAATGACCTACACACGACCTTATTCTTAAGACGTTAAGGGCGTGTGTAGGTCATTTTGAACACCTGGACAGCTTATCTACTTCTGCTGCTGACTGTACCTAAGGCGAGTTGAGTGACGTCATAGCTCTCTCTCGATAAAGAAGAGCTAGACAGACGCTACGGGGAGAACTATTTTAGATGCGCAGAGTTACTTGCTCTCTTTTAGAACGAAGAGTTTCTAATTTCAATTTTATGACTGAAATTTATACGATTTACGAAAAAAATACTACTACTGCTACTGCTACTGCTACTGCTACTGCTACTGCTACTACTACTACTACTACTACTACTACTACTACTACTACTACTAGAGGGTAAAAAAAAGAGAGGGTAAAAAAAAGAAGGGAAAAAAATACGAGTCCTTTTAATGTTTTTCCTAGCTAGTAAAATAGACATGTTAAAAAATGAAACGTTGTCAGTTCTATGAGCGATTGAACCAGCAAGCAGGGGCTATATTGGAAGTCTTAAAAGATCTTCCTGTTCCCTTTAGGATCGCTCACGCGTCGCGTGAACTTTAAGCAGCTAAATGTAAAGTTCAACTTGACGCGTGAGCGATCCTATAGGGAACAGGGAGATCCCTATTTAAGACTTTGAATACAGCCCCAGCTTTCACTACTGTAATTTTACTACGACCGTAACTAAATATAATAATCGCTAGTCCAAACAGTAAGCGACGTTAGAATATAATAGAATAGAATAGAAAATCTTTATTTTCGATACTGTAACAATAAGTCTTAAGGCCCTTCCCTGACCCAGCATCGTCAAATTGCTCATTTAAGATCATACTTTTCTAAGAAATGTTAAAAGTTAAAAATATGAAAAAAACATATGTTATATTTGATTATATCATCCTTACATTGACAGCTTTCGATACACGTTTCACGAAACTTCGCTCGATACAATTTAATTCCAAAGTAACCTCTAACTCGAACCGCTAATCCAACTTTACTCCAGTTTATTATATCAAACAGTGTAAAACTAATTATAACACAAAAAATATCCATATTATATGCATACATCGACAGCGTTATAAATGCCATTTTTTTAGACGGTATTTTTATAGAAATTAAAACGTGTTAAAAAGTAACTAAATCGGGCGTTCTGTGCGTAGCGCTTTCTCTTTCACTCGTCCCACGAGTGACAGTGACGGCTGAGCTGGGTCTATGAAGGGCCTTAAGGCTATAACTTATGATCTAAGAGGAAGGAATGTTACAGTTAACCGAAAAAAGGAGTCCACTCAGCAGTGAAGTCGAGGCACAGGGACCTCGACGCTGATTTTCAGTGGCTCCATAAAATAAAAATAAAATGAAGACAGACCTAATAAAAGTTACTACTACTACTACTACTACAGGCTATTTGCGTCCCACTGCTGGGCACAGGCCTTCTCTAATCACGAGAGGTTTTGGGCTATAGTCCCCACGCGGGCTCAGTGCGGATTGGGGACTTCACACACATCTTTGAATTACTTCGCAGATGCGTGCAGGTTTCCTCACGAAGTTTTCGTTCACCGAAAAGCTCAGTGGTAAATTCAAATTGAATTACGCATAAGTAAACTTAGAGGTGCGAGCCGGAATCGAACCCCCGACCCTCTGCATGAGAGGCGGTAGGTCGAACCACTAGGCCACCACGGCTTTTTTAAGTTACAATGAAATAAAATAAAAGTTACAATTGAACTGTAAATTGAACTGTAAATGTTACATATTCAAGCTTACCAGTACAAGCTTGAATGTGTACCATTTACAGTTCAATTGTAACTTTTATTTAGTAGTAGGTAGTGGTTAGGTTCAGTAATCACATTATCCTAGACTAAAGGCGCCTGTTCATCTCATTCACTTAGCGTAAATATGTAAAGGTTTTTTTATACCGCAATACACTCACGGAACCAATTTGTGAAAATCAATGCCCAGGCGTTTTATCGTGCCTGATTAGGATGTGAGAAGGGATGATGCGGCATATAGAGTGTTGTGTTGTCTTACCAAATATTAGGAAACTACTACTACTACAGCCTATTCGCGTCCCACTGCTGGGCACATGCCTCCTGTCATCACGAGAGGGTTTGGGCTATAGTCCCCACGCGGGCTCAGTGTGGATTGGGGACTTCACACACATCTTTGAATTGCGTCGCAGATGCGTGCAGGTTTCCTCGTGATGTTTTCCTTCACCGAAAAGCTCAGTGGTAAATACAAATAGAATTTCGCACATCATCATCATCATCATTTCAGCCGAAAGACGTCCACTGCTGGACATAGGCCTCCCCCAAGGCTCGCCACTCAGACCGGTCCTGTGCTACTTGCTTCCACCGGTTTCCCGCGACCTTCACGAGGTCGTCGCTCCATCTTGTTGGAGGCCTACCGACAGCTCGTCTCCCGGTTCGCGGGCGCCACTCGAGAACTTTCCGGCCCCATCGGCCATCAGTCCTGCGAGCAATGTTGTCTTACCAAATATTAGGAAACTACTACTACTACAGCCTATTCGCGTCCCACTGCTGGGCACATGCCTCCTGTCATCACGAGAGGGTTTGGGCTATAGTCCCCACGTGGGCTCAGTGTGGATTGGGGACTTCACACACATCTTTGAATTGCTTCGCAGATGCGTGCAGGTTTCCTCGCGATGTTTTCCTTCACCGAAAAGCTCAGTGGTAAATACAAATAGAATTTCGCACATAAGTAAACTTTAAAGGTGCGAGCCGGAATCGAACCGCCGACCCTCTGTATGAGAGACGGTAGGTCGAACCACTAGGCCACCACGGCTATAAGGAAACATTTGCTTAGTCATTAACTCATTACTACCTATCACAGAAATCTCGAACGCAATACCCCCAGCACTTATATGTAATTTATTTATACACAACTAGTTGCTGTCACCAAAAAACATTAAAATGTAAAATCCTCGGGAAGTCCTCTCTTAGTGCTCCGTTACTTTTCCCAAAGAACCTACACTTAACATGCCAAATTTTAGCTTCCTACGACCAGTGGTTTCGGCTGTGCATTGTCATCAGTCATTCAATCAATCAGCCAATGAGTAACGGAAGAGTTTTATAATGTACTAGCTTTTCCCCGCAACTTCGTATCCGCAGAAATATAAAAATGAAAAATCCCGTTTTTTTCCCGTTCCCGTGGGAATTTCGCAAAATCCTTTCTTAGCGTATGCTTACGTCATAACATCTACCTGCATGCCAAATTTCAGCCCGATCCGTCCAGTGGTTTGGGCTGTGCGTTGATAGATCACTATGTCAGTCAGTCAGTCACCTTTGAGTTTTATATATTTAGATAGACATTTAATTATTCTAGGATCTTTAATGACTATGTCTATATCTCAATGTCATATTTCATAAATTCTTACTTTGAATCATGACTCTGTGATATTTTTGACATAATGTTTTGCCATCGGTAATCTCACAAGACCCGAACTGTCAATAAATTACCGAATTAAATGAATGACGTATATTATATCCACTAATCTATTGTATTGTCTTGTGAGAGTACCGATAGCAAAACATTATCGGTAAACAAACACAGACCGAAAATACATTACATAATTGTTTTTCGTTTGCCATATCCAAGAACGTATCATCCTCACATCGAAGCGTTTCAATGTAATGTAACCTGATAAAGGTTTTGGAATCCGTAACATCTGCTCAATTTACTCGGCCTTACTGGATTTCGTTGGGAATAGTGCGGGGTATATTGTTCCGACCGTTGTTTCGCTGATCGAATGTATAGCACCGTTTGTGGTTTGCCTCGCTCCTCGATTTTGTGGCAAAAAATAAACAAACCATGCATAATGGTTTTCAATTATGATTATTTTCTTTTTGGCGTAAAAATAAAGAGGCCTTAATGTTTATCAATGACTTACATAATAAACATGAGTAAACAAATAAAGAAAGAAATAAATATCTTGGAACATTTCACACATATTGACCTAGCCCCAAACTAAGCAAAGCTTGTAGGTAATATGGATGATAGACAACAATATAAATACTTATATAGAGAAATACATACATAATATATAAATACTAACATCTATGATTCGAGTACAAACATTCGTGTTCATCACACAAAGTTTGCCCCGAGCGGGACTCGAACTCGCGACCATCAGAACAGAAGGCAGGGTCACTACCAACTGGACCAATCCGGCCGTCAACGTAATTTATTTTATTTAAGTAACTAGACAATGGCACAATTACTCGTACATGTATAACAACTGATGTCCTTGGATGTAAATGGGGTATTATTCATGTATAGAAGAATAGAATAGAACAATAATTCAAAAATCTAAAACGCCTATTATTGACTAAGGAATTTTGTACATTGTTTCGAATGTAATATTCTAGTCAGCTAAAAAAAACTATTAAATAAAACACCTGTAGTAACTAAGTGACACACTTTTAGCGTAAGCTATTAAAAATTTAAAAATCCGGCCTTGAAACGACATAAATCATTCAACCCTAAACGTAATCCTGCACAGGGCCTCCGCCGTGTCTCCTTCGGCACACCGTCCGGCGATATTTTAAAATTTCAGACAAAGCTCCTCAGATTTACGGTGGGATTCTGTAAATTGGAAACTTTCGGGTGACATATTGCTTTCGCGGGAAATTAATGCCGTCCCGGCGAAAAAAGCAGTCCTCAAATTAACACAGTAACAGTTTGGCGAGTAAATAATGATTGTACTAAACGTGTATTTTCTTTTTGGAAAAATAAATTAAAAAAAAAATTAAATTAGTATGACAAAACGCCGGTTGAGCCTAAACGACGCGTCCTATCGGTCATTGGAGTTTGAGTTATTGATTCCCAATTTACCCGGCTAAAAGGCTCTGTCACATTGTGATAAATGTCACGTATTTTATTACTTTTAGGGCGTTTTGCTATCGCAGTCCGAATACAAGTAATATGGGAGCGGCAGAAACAGGGAGTAATTGAATTGCGAAACTGACATTTATTTTTAAGGATACTTACCGATAAGTAATTGATAGGTAGGTATTAAGGTTTATTTGTTCTCTATTAAAAATAATCCAAAATGCTCGCAATTGCTCGTTGGATGTTACATTCATTTCCATATTCATACTAATACTAGCCGTTTGTCCGCGACTTCGTCCCGTGTATACTTAGAATTTGCGTACCCGATGATACTATACATATATAGATGGTTAAAGTAGTAGTATTGAAAAACTGGTTTGACCTGTGCAAACCCGTTCCCGTGGAAATATTGGGATAAAAAGTATCCTATGCTATTTCCAGGGTCTCAAACTATCTCTATACCAAATTTCATCCAAATTGGTCCCATTGTTGCGACGTGAAGGAAGGACAAACAAACAAACACATTTTCACATTTATAATATTATTACTACTACTACTACTACTACAGCCTATTTGCGTCCCACTGCTGGGCACAGGCCTCCTCTCATCACGAGAGGGTTTGGGCTATAGTCCCCACGCGGGCCCATTGCGGATTGGGGACTTCACACACATCTTTAAAATCTTCTTCTTTTTTTCTTTTATAATATTAGTATCAATTGAAATATTTATATGCGAAAGTAATCTCTTTGTCTGTCTGTCAGTTACCGGTTCAAGCTTACCTTTACACTGATTTAGATGAAATTCGGTATACAGATAGTTCAAATCCCGGGAAAGGATACCGAAAAAACGCATATTTCCCTCGATCGATATATAACCAAATTCAACGTATACACAGCTAGTCGATAATAATCGTAACAATATGGTTAAAGCAAGTCCAGTATTACGGCACAATGCACTGCATACTTCACTATTATTGAAGTCATTACCTTCACTGTAAAGGGATCCAGCAGCTTTCACAATCTTCTGTTAAACACCACCATTTCTTGGCTCCTGCATGGCACTGCTCCACCGTCGTGCAGTAGTTCAGCCAACTGCACCACCCACAACCATACTCCGACGAGATCCTTCTACAGCTCGCGCAATCTGGCGCCATGATACGACAATTATAAATAAAAAAACTCAGCTTATTAGAGAATCGCGCGAAACCACCCCACATCACTCTCAAAACACCCTGATCAAATTTCCCGACGGTATCAAACACAAACTGTTCACACATGATTTGACTCTTTATATTACTGTATACTGCCGGCAAATTTATCACTCGTCCCGCCTTTCTTATCACACAGGTCAAACGATTCCAAAGCAAATCAGGGTTAGGGAAGTTGAGTTGTACCGAAATACTGTACTTCACACCAGCCGGAATGAGCATTTTCCCTTCGTGTCCTATGGTGGGACAAGCAGGTCTAGTATTATTGCACGTTCTGTGGTCTCCGCAGCCGAAGTCGTGACACCAGTTGCATCTGCTGCTCTTAGAGACACACTCGCTGCAAGTTTTCAGAGTTTGACAGATAACGCTGGATTTCTTCACGAACATGAGAGTTTTCTGTGTTGTAGGGCAAGTACGTTTAGTATTCTTGCACGTTTTGCGATCTCCGCAGCCAAAGTCGTGACACCAGTTGCATGTTCTCTTCTTAGCGACACACGCGCTGCAGGTTTTTAGAGTTCGACAGAAAACGCTGGGGTCCTTTACGACCGACTTGCTTTTCGCTTCGATGGTAGGGCAAGCAGGTATGATCTTCTTGCATGTTTTGTGATCTCCGCAGCCAGAGTCTTTGCACCAGTTGCATGTGCTTTTCTTAGCGACACAAGCGCTGCAAGTTTTCAAACTTTGGCAGAAAACACTCGGGTCCGTCCCGACCGTGTTTCTTTCCTTTGTGATAGTTCCCTTTGTATCTTTAGGGTATCTATTTAGGTGAATCCACTCGTCCTCGGACATCACCCTTATGTATTCGTTTGTGGATGACCCGTTTTCCGTAAATTCTACAAAAGGAATATCTTCAGACACAATTTTGAATTCGCTATCGTCTGTTTTCATTTCTTGCAACGAAATAAGTAAAACAATGAATATCATTTCTTGAAGCACCATTATACGTTACTGAAGTCTTGTATACCACACTTGAGTACGTTCAGTTGTGTGATTCGTTCGTTATATGAAAGACATTCAGTCTACAGCACACAATAATGTTTTGAATTAGAATGTTGATGATGCGCGGTGTTGATGACGTAAGGTGAGTTAGCCACAGCAAATGCCCACAGATGCCGCGGCCCGTGGTGCACAGCTCGCCTTATTACCGCGCCGAGCTCCGCGCAGCTAGAGTGCGTTAGTTGGGGCTTTACGGAGTTAAACGATATATATACCCAACCGCAATGAAATCAGATCACTTTGTAAGGAGAATCCTATACAAAGTGACCCGATTTCATTGCGGTTTAATGTATTATTGTACAGTTTCATTCATAGTAACGAAACTATGCATAGTTAGGTATCAAAAAAATTGCTACATAAATCGTTCTTAACTGTAGCGTTTTTTTTAGTTATGACGTCATATTGATATATTCGGTCCTTACCGCAAAACATTATTTAGAAGCTGATAGGTAGTCTAATCGTTTGACCTATCGCTTCTCACGCAGAGGATGGGGGATTTGAATCCGGCTCGCACATCCTAGTGTATATGCGAATTACCGTTAAGGAAAGCGTAAAGGAAATTCATTGTGAGGAAATCTGAATTTATCTGAGACATAATTCAAAGATGCGTATCCGCAATCCGCTCTGAGCCCACGCAGGGACTAAAACTCTCGTGATGGGAGGAGGATTGTGCCTGTGGATGGGTGGATGTAGGCTGTGGTGCTGGTGACCGACTACATGCACTTGGTTTCGATTGTCAAGTCTTTTCATACTTCAAACATGTTCAGAAGCAGGATTAAGAATCAATGGCAATGACTCTTTTACAACGTAATGCTTTTAAAAAGAAAGTTGCTAAAGTCCAAATCCGAACTAGCCATTTAAAGTTTGCGCCGACCGCATCTAGTTCAAGTATTAGAACTCTTCGGTGCAGGTACTTAGTTAGAGAACTTGTACACGACAGGAGGATGTCTGCTTAGTTTCTCGTATGGGTGACATCTGTGAAGAACAGCTCGTACATAAAAAATACATTCATACTTCAAGAAGCCAGAATTGCAGAGATAAAAATATCATGCTCTAGGTACTACGAGTATACCTTCGGTAAGGAATCTAAAAATATTCACTACCAACAGCTTAGTAGTTTTATTGTTTTGTACCACCACACAATTTCTGCTTTGCGCAAAGGTTTTAACTAGTTAATGCCTTAACCCAAACCCTCTCGTGATGAGAGGAGGCCTGTGCCCAGCAGTGGGACGCAAATAGGTTGTAGTAGTAGTTAATGCCTTATGTTATGGCATTAAGTTCGCATTTTGTATTCGTTTTTCTAATGTGCAATAAATTTTTAATAAATTAATAAATAAATACCAATATGGGGTGTTTTAAAAAGGTGGCATTAAATATCTTCGAGACCGGCGACGCAGTAGTGACGACTCTGGTGTTGCAAACGTCTAAAGTCGGCGGTAACCATTGCACTTTCCATCGGGTGGGCTGGGTGTTTGTCCGTCGAAAATAATAAACAAACCTACCATTTCACTGACTGACAGAAAAGTCAATTTTCCAAAATTTGAAATTAAAGCAATAGGTAGGTACATACATGCTGAATCCTTAGTGAAAAAAAACCGTAAGTAGGTACTTACTTAATATTATAAATGCGAAAATGACTGTTCGTTTTTCTGTTACCTTTTCACGTTTAAGGACGACTCAAATGAATTTTGGTATGTAGGTAGGTAGTTCGAGTTCCGGGGAAGGACATAGGCTACGTTTCATCACGGAAAAAACACACAGTTCCCACGGGAACGCTATAGCAGAATTCCATACGGACAATAAAGTCGCGGACAGAAGCCAACGGTTTCATGAAGTAGGTATAAATAAAATTTAGTACAGTGGGTTATCTGCTTAGGTATAGAAATTGTACTCCCAGTTGTAGCTTCGTAATGAAAAAGTTTTGTATCTCAGATAAGTACAACGAGAGCCTGAGCGCAACTGGAGAGCCTTGTATTTGTGACGTTAGTTATATCACATGCTTTCCGTGTGTATAGTAATTGTATGGGTTCTTGTATTCTTGATAACTGTTACTGATAATTATTACTGATGGTGTGCGCACACCCTGAAAGCTTGCCTTGAAATGCTCACAATGAATGAATGATGTCGTGTTAATATAGTAAAATCAAACTTGCTGAGTGTGCGCAAATACATGCCATGTACATCGTACATATTCCCGCGCCTAAAAAACTTAACAATTAGTTATATAAAAATGGGTAATTTCCTTGGTATAGGAGACGTGCTTTTGTCTTGTTGTTTCTGGTGCTCCCCTCTAGGTCCGGGTCTCTCGGAGAGGGCGGCCGTCGACGCCGCCTGCTGCAGGGGGCTCGCCGGTCGCAGCGCGTGCCGTCTCCGTCGCAGGCGTCGTAGCACGATGCAGACTCCCGTCATTAACATGACCGTTATCAACACGTAGATCATAGCGTAATGATGTACGTCGTGATACGAAATTATACTATCCGCCTCTGTTAGGACTTCTTCTTCTTTCTGTTTTAGCAAATTGACTTTACCGTCTATTTCTTCTGCTTCTTGTTTTAATTGTTCTTGGTCTCCCTTTGACACGTTGAGCCTTGGGACGGAAACGTTGATAATGTGATTTATGGGTGCTATCTTTGGTATGTATAATTCCGGATAATATTTTATCTCGCTGGAGTGAGACTTGTGAGGGTATATAGTGACCTTGTCCGTCTTCAAAATGCAGCCGTGGCTTATAGTAATGAGCCCTGCACCGCTGAGTGTATTTGCTGTAATCTGATCTGTACACATCACTCGCACTTGACATTGACCGCAGCAAAAGTAAATATATGTATTAGAGGTGTAGCTCTCTAACCACTCAGTGTTACATTTTTCAATTTTCGTTTCACACTCTTCAGCAATTGATTTGCAAAAACTATTGTCTCCTGTTATTTTGTACTCTGGTTTTCGGCTCGGACAAAGGTATACGCTCGCTTGTACTAAACATGAGGTGATGTCATTTTCGGTTATTGGTATGTAGGTATCTTTTTTCATGTTTATGGATACGTAGCTTGAAACAGGAACTACGATTACCATGTCTTCTTCTTGTTGCCTTGGTACAGAGATTATTTTGAAAATTTCGTAAGACTCTCGACTTATCAATGGTAACCTGATCTCAAAGATGAGCACATCTTGTAACAATCTTGTTTTTACCTTTAGGAGACGGTAAACTTGTTTTAAATCATAGTGAATGTTATCTACCGGAAGTGACATTTCTTTCGGCAACTGACTTGATATCTTGCTCAATTCTTCGATTAATTGCTCGGGTGTCAATAAATTCATATTGAATTTTCCATTATATATATCTGTTACTGTTTCCAGTAGTGCAGATTGCATGTTTTTTAAATTATTTAACATGTTGCTTGCTATTAAGCCCCCCAGTATAAATTCATTAAGAATGGTATTTATCTGAACATCTTTTTTGGTTGATGTTAAACTTTGTTCCAGGGCATAAATGTGCTGATGTAATACTTTGTGTTGTTCTTGCATTATGGTTTCGGCACGTTTTAATAGATTATGTTCAGCTTCTATTAGCGAAGTTTGGTTTTTCCACAGGTTTATTACATGTTGTTGATTTTTCCGAATAAGCTTGATGTCATTTTTGTAATTTTCAGCGAATCTTTCATCTAGGACGCCAAATAAATCTCCCGCAATGTTCCCAATAGCGTTGATAAGCCCTCGGCGTCTCCGCGCTGGTGCGGTTTGTGTTCGAGTGTGATGACTCATTAGCAGCTGATTATAGTACGCTAGGTCATTGATACTGTGGCGTAGCTGCGTTAGCAAAACATTGCATGGTGTCTGATTATGTAATGAGATGCATGTTTTATCCAGAGTGTTTATGTATTTCTCGATCACCTCTGCGCCTTGCCAATAAGGTTTCATTTCGTAGAACACGACTAGTTTCCATTCGCTCTTGATCAATTGCATGTTTGTTATCTTGTCAAAGTATAGACCTTGGTTGTCTCTGAATTTGGTCAAGTTTATCATGGCATTGGAACCTGTTAGCAATGTCATGAATAATAGCATTGCAGTGAAAAGTGACGTGACACTGTGTCTTCTTTTGGGCGTCAACTTTTTTTCTTGTATGGCTTGAGTTTGATTTGTGTTCTCTGGTTCCCCTTCGGTCAGGACGGATATTTTTGTGACGGGTCGTCTCAAGAGTCCATTCTTGGTTTTCAATGTTACCACCCGTACTAGCTGATCTTGTCCTGGGTGCAGCTCGACAACTCTACCCATCAACCACTTGCCTGGTGGTAGGTTGTCGTCATGAATGAGAACCACGTCATCTATTTTCACGTTATCTTTGGGTTGTCTCCACTTACTCCTTGATGTTAATAAAGTTAAATATTCAGTACGCCAACGTTTCCATAAGTCATGAAATATTTTTTGGGTTAGGTGCCATCGAGTTCGCATGTCTCTTTCAGTTTCGACTAAAGTTAGCGTTGGTCCACTTGATAGGAAATGGGATGGCGTTAGGTAGTTTATATCTTCAGGATCTTCAGTGATTGGACAAAGAGGTCTTGAATTAAGACACGCTTCTATCTGCGATAGGAGAGTTGTGAATTCCTCGAAGGTCAGAGTTTGTTCTCCAATAACTCTCTTGAAATGATATTTAAAGCTCTTGACTGCTCCTTCAAACAACCCGTTAGCGGAAGGCCACGCAGGTGCGGTAAAGTGCCACTTAATCTCCATGTCGGTTATTTCTTTCAGGCATTGATCGTTGAAGGATTGTATTATTTCGCTATATTCTTGTTGTAGTAATCGGTTTGCACCCACGAAGTTTCTCCCATTATCGCTGTAGAGGTGTCTTGGTAGTCCTCTTCGGGCGGCCATTCTTCGTAGAGCTGCGATAAAGGCGGATGCGGTAAGATCTGAGACCAATTCGAGGTGCACGGCCTTGGTTGCCATACACACGAATACGGCCACGTAACCTTTTGTTGTTTTTATACCTCTGCCCTTGTTGGCCTTGACATAAATATGTCCTGTAAAATCTACACCGGTGTGATAAAAGGGTCGTGATGGGTTGACCCGAGAACTTGGTAAATCTCCCATTAGTTGTTCTTGTTTTTGGGGATTATGTCTTTTACAATTCACGCATTTACGTAGATATTTTTTAACAGCTCTGTTTCCGCTTGTCACCCAATACCTCTGTCGGATAAATGCCAATGTTACTCGAGCTCCTCCGTGTAATGTAAGACTATGCGCGTCATCAATTATTAATTGTGTTAACTTGTGGTCATAAGGCAAAATTATAGGATTTTTCATTTCCGGGCTAATGTTAGCGTGTTTTAATCTGCCTCCAACACGCATGAGACCTTGATTGTCAAGAAATGGATTCAAGCATAGAATTTTGCTCTTTTTGGAAATTTCCATGTCTTTTTTCATACATTCTACTTCTTCATAAAAAACTTCCGTTTGAACTTGCTTAATTATCATGTTTTTTGCTTCCTTTAGCTCGGGTAAAGTCAGGTAAGCTTCTTTTTTCTTTGTTACAAATCGCCGTACCCAAGCTAGTACATTCACTGCCTTTTTGAAGGAGCTGTACTTGTTTAATATCGTTTGAATGATATTTTCCTGTTGCGGTAAGATTACAACTCCGACATGTTTTGTAGGTCGTACTTCTTCTTCTGTATGGTAACTAATTTTGTCTTGTATTTCCTTGTAGTCGATAAGCCAATTTGGTCCTTGCCACCATAGTGGATGTGCCTTAAGTTGAGTAGCTGTCAATCCTCTGCTGGCACAATCAGCGGGATTTTCGGCGGACTTGATGTACTGCCAACGCTCAGACGGAATGACTTCAACTATATTACGCACTCTGGTTGCGACGAATGTTTTCCATCGCTCGGGATCTCCTTGTAGCCATCCCAAAACAGCAGTCGAATCTACCCAACCGTATATTTTGATGTTGTATTTTTGTAAGCAGTGCTTGACCTTCTGCATCAATTTTGAAAGTAACCTTGCCCCTAAAAGTTCCAGCTTTGGTAACGATATTTCCCTGGCGTGAGGTACCAATTTTGATTTTCCTGCGACCAACACAACATTTGTTCGTCCGTTTTCTGTTACCTTGATGTAAACTACTGCAGCGTAAGCTTTTGTTGATGCGTCGCAAAAACCGTGTAACTCTTTATCTGTGGCGTCATTGGTACCTAACCAGCGGGGTACTTTTAATTGGTTTATGTTTTCTAAATCTTGTCTTATTTGAAGCCACTCTGACTTCATGTCCTTGGTTATCTTGTCATCCCAAAGTAAATTCTTGTCCTCCCATGTTTTTTGGAATAATAATTTTAGTTTCGTAGATATGGGTGTCAACCAGCCTGCTGGGTCGAATAATTTAGATAAATCGGATAGTAATTCTCGTTTCGTGATTTCCTTGTTAGAAGATAGTGGTTCTAGTGTTGATTGAAACAAAAACAAATCTTGTTCTGGGTCCCAGCGTATGCCCAGCGTTTTTGTTAGTCTATCTTGTTTGAAATTATAGTCAGCTTGATTTTCAAGGTCTTGTTCATTTTGTAGTATTTCGCTACGATTAGAATTCCATTTCCGGAGGTTAAAACCCCCAAGTTGCAATAGGTGTATTAAGTCTTGTTTCAGGTTTTGTGCCGACGTCACATCGTGTGCGCCGTGAAGAAGGTCGTCCATATAAAAACAATTCTCCAATACTTGAGCAGCTTCTGGATATTTGTCTCTTTCATCTTCCGCCAGCTGACGGAGTGTCATCATGGCTAGGAACGGTGCTGCCTTGGTTCCGTATGTCACTGTGGTTAGTTCATATTCTTGTAATAAATTGTTTGGCGAGTCCCTCCATACGATTTTTTGAAAACGTTGATTTTCTGGGTGGACCCATATTTGCCGAAACATCTTTTCTATGTCGGCATTGATGGCTACACGGTATTGCCTCCATTTTAAGATGAGGTCTAACAGATCTTGTTGCAGATTTGGTCCTGAATACATACAGTCGTTAAGGCTTGTTCCACTTGTAGCTTTCTCTGATGCATTGTACACGACTCTTAATGTTGTTGTCGAGGAATCTTCACGAATAACGCAATGGTGTGGCATGAAATATTCAGGTGGGGTGCTAGCATATACAGGCTTCATGTGCCCCAAAGCCTTGTATTCGTTAATGAATTCCTTATATCCGTTAGCGATGTTGGAGTTTCTGTAAAATTTCAATTCCAGCTGCATAAATTGAGCGATGGCCTTGTGTTTCGACTCTCCTAGTTCATTGATATTTGGTTTAAGTGGTAGTCTGACCTCGTACCTGCCGTCGTCATGTCTGGTTGTAGTTGACTTGTAATATTTAACGCATTCATTGAATTCTTCTGAGTGTCCTTGAGTTTCTGAAATGTCTTCGATTTCCCAAAAATTTTGAATATCCACCATGTCATGTACAACAATGTTGCATTGTAATGTCCGTGCATTACCGCAGAGAATCCAGCCCAGCCGTGTTTGCTGGGCAATCAGTTTTTCATTGTCTGCTTTACGAAGGCCTTCTAAAATAATATATGGGTAAACATCTGCACCCAATAAGATGTCTATGGGACGGCAGACGTTGTAGTCAGGATCAGCTAACTGGATGTCCTTTAAATGTTCCCAATTTTGTTTTTCAAATGTGTTGTTAGGTAAATTGTGTGTTAAGGTTTTCATAATGAAAGCTTCCGCAATAAATGCGTATTCTTCATTTAAGGAGATGCATCTGACAATCATTTTCCCTTTACATGAAGAATTTATATCCCCGACGCCTGTAACAACACCCTTGTATTTTTCACGTGGTAGGCCTAAAATTTTCGCTGCTTTGTCTGAAATAATGGTTATTTGAGAACCCGGATCTACTAGTGCTCGCATTGTTGTCAGGGTTCCATCAATGTCTCGTATTCGTAGCAGGGCAGTTGAGAGAAGTGTTTCTTCAGTTTCATTTTGGGACACGTGTAAACTTGTTTTTCCCGGTTTTATGTTTGCTGCCGCTTGTTCCGGTGTCATGTTGCCGGAGAACGCGTCATGTAAAATTGTATTATGACACTTGCCGCATTGGCGGCAACGATTGTTTGATGTGCAAGGCTTGCCGTTATGGCTAAATAAGCAGTTGCAACAAAATCCGAGCCTTGTAATTGTTTGTCGCTTTGCCGACGGTGTCATTTCCAGGAATCTTGTACAATAATAAATTCCATGTTCCTTGCTTTGGCATATTGCGCAATTTAACTTGTAATTTTTTCCATATGTATTTGGTGGTGCTATAGCCTTGTAGCTTGAGAAATGTGGTCTAAACAGTGGCCTTTCTTGTCTTAGACCTGTGCTTGGACCACTCATGTTGTGTTTCGGACCAGATTCTTGTTTGCGGCGCAATGACTCCATGGCCGTAAATTTGTTCTCCAAAAACGTTAAAAATTCGCTCATTTCAGGCAAATCTCTAGGACGCTGCAATGACTCCATGTAGTCCTTGTGTGTCTCTGAGTCTAACTTTTGGCTTAGAAAATGTATGAGAATGGGGTCCCACGTGTCGATCTTGACACCTAAGTTCTTGATTGCGTTTAGGCATTCATTTATGACATCATGCAGACGCTTTATTTGTGCTGACGATGGTTGTTGCATGACTGGGATGTTCATCAAGGTATTCATATGCGAGGTAAATATTAATTTTTGATTTTGGTATCGGTGATTTAGAATTTCCCAACTTGCTAGGTAATTTTCGGAGCTAATTTGAAGATGTTGGATTAGGCGCTCGGCTTCACCCCTCAACTTGCTCTTGAGGAATTGCATTTTTTGGGCACTTGACATCGAAGGGTTATTGTGCACCGCTTCGCAAAAGAGATCTTTGAAGGACACCCATTGCTGATAATTTCCGGAAAAGACAGGTATGTCAAGTTGGGGAGTGGATTTCTCTCTATGGGCAACGGAAACGGCTTTCTTGAAATTAACCAGTTGGCGTTGAATTGTATCAAATAATTGTTTCTGATTTTCTAAAATAGATTCTAAATCCATGATTGTCTCTTGATAGTGCTTGCTGGTCTTGTTCTTGTTTTAGTACGTACTTTGTATAAATTTGAAGAAAGCTTGATCGAAATGTGGTTTAATATTCAAATATTAAATACCTTTCACTTGTTGAATAGAACGTTTCTTGTTAACTTGCTGCTTGTACTTGAGAGGACTTGCTTTCCTAGGCTTCTGGCTTGTGTCGATACTTCTTGAAAATCCCTGAATGGTATATGCGCCTTCTCAATTGGTTGGTGAGACCCGCTTGTGGGAGGCCAACCGAACCGATTCGCTACCACTCAAGAGAAATACCAAAAAGCACCAAACACTCGCAGGTTCGAAGGACCATTTAATGTATGGGTTCTTGTATTCTTGATAACTGTTACTGATAATTATTACTGATGGTGTGCGCACACCCTGAAAGCTTGCCTTGAAATGCTCACAATGAATGAATGATGTCGTGTTAATATAGTAAAATCAAACTTGCTGAGTGTGCGCAAATACATGCCATGTACATCGTACAGTAATAATAAAGAAATATCTTGGGACATTTCACATATAGCCCCAAACTAAGCAAAGCTTGTACTATGGATGCTAGACAACGATATAAATACTTATATAGAGAAATACATACATATATAACTATAAATACTAACATCCATGACTCGAGTACAAACATTCGTGTTCATCTCACAAAGTTTGCCCCGAGCGGGACTCGAACCCGCGACCATCAGAACAGAAGGCAGGGTCACTACCAACTGGACCAATCCGGCCGTTGTATGACGGGTTTGTGTAAATAGTTTTAATTACTTAGTCTGGTTTTTTGATTCATAGGCCACAATATTCTGCCTGCGACTTCGTCCTGATAGGCGCAACAGGAAAGTACTCGTAAATATAACAGCAACGTCGACCAAAAAAAAAGGAGGTACTTATTAGTGAATTGTACTTTTATTTTATATTTTACCTTATTGTACTTATTTAATTGGGAGTTTTAATCAAGCTGCAACAGTAGTCTCTTCAACTGTAGTTTCACCACCTGCAGTAGTTTCCCCACCGTCGTCAGTAGTTTGATCGTCGGTGTTTGCATCCGCCGTTGTACCTACTGTAGTCTTCGTCACCGAGGTAGGCCTTTGTAGTTTTGGTTTATTCTTATTTTCACAGCCGACGTAAATGTTGACGGAGATCGGTAGGTTGTACACTGAAGTCAGACGCAAGACCAGGAAATTATGCCTCAGACCGCCCCTGATGACTTCCACTCGGGGCCCCCTACCCATCCCGAGGCGGTCTTGAACTCGAAAATAAGTTATCTGTAAAGGAAGTGTTAAATTTAATGACCCCGAAGTCGATTGGTGAATCAAGGTGTTGGAATTTAAGATCTAGTATCGCATTGTGAACATAATCTGTTAAAAACTAGGTAATGTATCAAAATTATAAAGAAAATCATAAACAACCTTGAGTTCATGAATTTATTAATTCTTTATTAATTGTCAAATTAATACTACGTCCCTGTTATTTCATCCAATCCAATCCAACAACTTGTTGTCTGTCCGTCCGTCTGCTACTTCTTCCTTCACGCCACAACCGTTGGACCGATTAAGATGGAATTTGGTATGAAGGTAGTTGACATAGGCTACTTTTTATTCCGAAAAAAAGCATAGCTCTTGCGGTTACGCGTTATCGCGTTTTTCGTTACAAGCGGACGGAGTCGCTGGCAGAAGCTAGTCGGATAGTTTTAGTAGGTTCCCAAGGAAAATAACAGTTACCTATAGAGATAATGGAAAAAAGGTTTTGAAATAAATATTTATAAACATTATGTACTCACAGGACATTTGAATTCACGTCCATACTTTGCGTAAGTGGTGCGGTACACGGCCCTTTCCTTGTAAAGCCTATCTTGTGCCACTAAGAAGTCATTTTTACTGAACATTCCAGCGTAAAAGTCTCTAGAGATAACGATTTTACAAAATAACACTAAACATAATATCGAGTACCGAAACATTTCGATTGAAATGTGAGCGGATGTTATTAATTGTACATTTTAATAGCTTGACGTTACGTCAAATGTAATTATTTCTCGGACGGACCGATAAAGTCGTCAACGTACACATGTTACACACATCTGAGTCTTGAGAGCTGTAAAGCGCTATTGAAATCCGAGGGAGCTTCATTTTACATTTGCGGATTTTAAGCGTCCCATGTATGCCATTCTAGTGGCCTACTTGAAAAGGATGAAGTGTGTTAAAGAGCGGGGAGCGATGGAGCGACATCGTAATCCTGTACGATTATAAATCTGTCTTTCAGCGATTCGTGCGTATTGAAAATTATGAAAATAATAATTCGTAAAAAGTGCGAAATGTTCGTTATTTTATCACGAGCCAGTATCGTTATTTTATGTTGCCCCGAGCACAGACAAGGGGCAATTAGTGAAAAAATAAGTAACTCATAGAGGTATATTATATTGTCGCCCATATTTTGCTAGCGTCGCAAGTGGTTATCATGTGCCTTGTAAATCCAATCTTCTGCCACTAATTTTTTTCTCTCTTTTATGTTTTTACGTGGAACAAAATAACACTACCCACAGTGTTGAGTGTACATGTAACTAACAATGATTACGCAACGCACATTGCTAGTCAAGTTTATGTCGACTTAATTTTTATTCATAGATGCGTGCACAATGAAAATTCTTGAATTCAAAATAAGGTGAATTAATCAGATTAAAGATATGTATCGAATCCATATTCATATTAATATTTATAAAAGCGCAAGTAACCTCTGTCTATCTGTTACCTCTTGGCGCTTCAACCGCTCAACCCATTTGAATGAAATTTGGTATCCAGATAGTTGCAGTCCTGGGAAAGGACATAAGCTACTTTTTATCGCGGGAAACGCATAGCTCCCGTGGGAACGGGATAAGCAAATTCCACGCGAGCAAAGTCGCGGGCAGAAGCTACTTTAGATAAATATTTACGAATTCGCACCCTTTGTTATGCATATCATATTTTTCTTGCTATTATTAATTGTCCAAGTTAGATGTACAATTTATTAAAGACTTATGCCTGGCTCTGCCCGCGACTTCGTCCGCGTGGGATTCGGTAATAGCGTTCCCGCGGGAACTATGCGTTTTTTCGGGATAAAAAGTAGCCAGTCGGGGTAGAAGTAGTATATTGACCAGTGTTATCAAACTACCCCTATACCAAATTATGTAGCAATCGGACCAGTAGTTTCTGAGTTAAATCCGGACAAACATACAACATACATAGCATACATACAATTTTTCTAAAAAAAATATTATGTGTTCATTGTCGTTCATATAGGTACTCCCCTCGACTTGATAGTTTCTTTTAATTTTCAAGTTACAGACGCGACTTCTTCTACACACTTATTAGTACCTAGTATAGATTTTAGCACACACACATTGCTCGCAGGACTGATGGCCGATGGGGCCGGAAAGTTCTCGAGTGGCGCCCACGAACCGGGAGACGAGCTGTCGGTAGGCCTCCAACAAGATGGAGCGACGACCTCGTGAAGGTCGCGGGAAACCGGTGGAAGCAAGTAGCACAGGACCGGTCTGAGTGGCGAGCCTTGGGGGAGGCCTATGTCCAGCAGTGGACGTCTTTCGGCTGAAATGATGATGATGATGATAGATTTTAGACAACATTGAAGTCAAGATGATTAAAATTACTTATATGTTATCTTTGTAGCGTGCAATAAACTCTTCAAAATGGCGTAAAATTCAATAAGATTTTCCGTCAAATCTAGAAAGTTTTATCGAAAACTATTTTTCAAATCAAGGAAGGGGAGGTAAGATTGGTCCAGACACACCTTTCAAAGGAAGATTTTCCCAATCTTGACAATAATGCCGGCGGGACATTCAATTTTGCTACAACAGACACCGTTGCATATTTCGCCGTCAGTTTCCAAACACATCAGCGACATGTGTTCAAGTGTGGACGTTATTAAATTGAGGAATCCAATAGTAGATCTTTTAGTCCTTTCTTGTTTGTGAAAACTTCAGTACTTATATTTAGGTTTAGTCAATCTTTACATAACTCGAAAATAGTACCTACTTTTATGTCAGAAATATTTTTACACCCATTTATATAAGATGCTTTCAAACGTCGTTGGTGTCCTGTTGATGGCCATACTCTACGGCAACTGATTTTGATACAACTAATTATTATCTTTGGTAATAGTGTCCGACCGAAATTTCGGTTTCGGTTTCGGCCAGTTTCGGCCCGAGTTTCGGTTTCGGCCAAAAACGGCCGAACCCTTCGGCCGCGCCGAAACTTACAACATCGTACCTTCGGGTCGCGCTTGGCTAACGTCGGGCGCGCTCGGCACGGCTGGCAATATGGCGTCGCTCGCCTGACTCCGCCGGCAACTACCTAAATCAGTGCGCTTTGCTCGTGTAGACGTGTCAATACGTGTTGTGTTTGTTCCGCGAATAATGGTAAGTAGTTTGATCAAGTATTTTAGTTTGTTTTTGTTGTGAATTTGTCATGTCATAGTTAATATTTAACGCTTTATTTTAATAGTTTGCTAACCTATTGACGAATATATTTAATTTTAAAGGTGTAAGTGCCAAGGTTAAGTAAGTAGTAAGTATAATTAAAATGTAAGTAACTGAAAGAAAATAAATAAAGATAATATATGAGAATCATATTTTAATAATAAATTTGTTTTATTTTATACCACCATTAAAAAATCGCTAACTTTGTGTTACAAATAATGTATTTTTTTCACTTTATAGGGTAGTTAAATTTTCAAACAGAACCTCTGGTAACTGTGCTGAAATTTCATTGTGATAAATCTTTGAAAGTAGAAACCTGTAATTATAGGTCGGCGAGATATTAATTTTAGAAAAAAACGGGCTTACTAACATTTTTTCGCCTTTTTATCCTTAAAGAGGCGAAAAAATGTTAGGCTTGTTTTTTATAAACGGTTCGGTTTCGGTTTCGGCCGAAACTACTATGAAACCGAACCATCGGTTTCGGTTTCGGTTTCGGCAAAATAACATGTTTCGGTCGGTCACTATTTGGTAATAATGATAAACCAACTAATCACTTTACTGTAACGACATTCAAATTTAGCATTTCTTCAAATATCCGTCTTTTCCCGCTAATCTTCCGCCAAATAGCAGTGCTCGCGCTGTTGTGTTCCGGTACCCTACTATTAAGCCAGCCGGTGAAATTTCTGGCACAGAGTCATTCCATCTTAGGCCTCAGTGTATGCAACGCATTCGAGATCTTATGGTTTCTTAATGGTCAAAGGATTTCGGTGTCCATGGGCCGCAGTGCCCACTTACCATCAGGTGGGCTATGCGTTTGCCTATACCATCGACATAAAAAAACCATCTAGCTTTGCTTAGTTTGTGGTTAGGTCAATTAATGAGAAAATGTACCATGATATTTATTCATTTCATTTATAGGCATTTATTCTCCAACTTGCCGTATTCGATTGGATTGTCAAGTCTTTCGCACCTGGACGCTGATTTATATTTCCGATGGCCTTTTGCAAGTGATTTATTAAATGTTCTTACAAATTAAACGTAGTTATTTGTGATACACCACAGGTCGGTTAAGTACATCGTCCCTCTCGTGATGAGAGGACGCATGTGCCCAGCAGTGGGACGTAAATAGGCTGTTATGGTGGTGGAGGTCAGTAACATGGAGTTTTTATGCCATATATACATCACTGTGAGCTAACTTTTAGGGTACCAGTTTAATATTCTTAAATCTAGTCATCACACTTTTTTTATAAAAAGTGTTTTAGCTAAGTTAAAGAAATCAAATAGATCTGTCAAGTTTAATTTGCACTAAAAATAAGCACTAAGTACCTACGTGGGACGAAGTCACGGGCAGCGGCTAGTAGTAAATATAATATAAAATGAAATTAGGTATTTATAAAACTTTTTATTATATCTTAAATACTAGATTTTGCCAGCGTCTTCGCCCACATAGGTATTCGGTTATCGCGTTTTCGCGAGAACAAAGGATTGCGGTCACATGAAAAGGAATTGAACAAAGTAAACCTTTACATGGTAAAAGGTACCTTTACTACGAAAGAAGGTGTTATTTCATAAAAAGGATTCAAGATAAACGGCAGGCGGGCTTTTTCATTGTTTTCATTTAATTTTCCTCCTCGCTTGTCATAACATTATGTAGGTATTGGTGGAACGCTGTCTCCGTGAAAATTCTGTGGGCCTTTTGAAAAGGCGTATAAATAATACTTCGTATGGACCCGGCCTAACGTAGATACATGTCATGTTTCCCCACTTCATTGGTGTCCAATCCAAAGTTAAACTTATATCGTGACACTAAAGCTGGGTCACATTTTTTCAACAACGAGACGAGTTTTTAGATACTGAGAAACAGTTTCGAAAAAAGTTTTTTTTAAAACGCTTATTGTCACGCACGCTCGGTGACAGAACTTTGGATTGGACACCGTGGAAGTGGGGACATATTACGTGTACGTTAGACCGGATCTATATTATTTACGTCTATGATTACAACAGTTTCGATAATACATCCATATAATATGAATACTAGACATCCATGACTAGAGTAAATAAAGCATTCGCGCTCATCACACAAAGCTATCCCCTAACAAGATTCGAACCCGCGACTATTAGAAGAATAGCCAAACAGTTTCACTACCAACTGAACCAGTCCATTTGATTTTTGGTAAACAGCTCAAATGGCGGACTCGTCTGGGGACCACGGTCTTGCAGAATATTGTGTTTCGTACTATGGAGGGTCGATGTAAAGGAGCGCAATCTTTATAGTTCCAAAAGTAGACACCAAATCGGGTATGTTGGGGGCGCTGCGGTCGCCACAAGTGTCAAGCAACCTATAAGGCACTTTATAGGCGGATAGTCTGCACTCTGCAGTAGCGCCTTCAGATAGCGCTGCTGAGGCGAAAACGGTTGTGAGGAGAGTGTTATTTGTTTTGTTGCTTATCAATTCCGCTGGACACGTTTTCAATTGTTTCGCCATATAAGATTGCGGTTATTCCCTCGTATCCTTCTCTCTGACATTCCCCAATTCCCATATTCCATTTAAAAGTGGCAAGGCATCAGGCAAATCGTCTGCTTATTTGCCCACATACATATATTGTTTACCATCAAATATATCGATAAAAAAGTCTGCATACAAACTCTTGGTATACCTACCCAGTGTCAGTCTCACAATCAAGTTTCTAACCTAACCTAACCATTTTTTAAACCGGAGTGGAAATGCGTTACGCATACCCCCGGGCTGGGAGAAGCCACGGAGGTAATGTGGGACTCTCCCACCTCGCCCCAACCCCGAATGGGAAGGAGCTTGGCGGGCCTACCCACTAAAACCACTCCGGCGTTTTCGCACTGCCGTTAATGGGGACGCCATGGGATCGCAAAACATTCGACCACGAAGCCCCCCGAACCTAACCTAACCTAACCTAACTTATCATCATCATCAACAGCCCATAGTAGTCCACTGCTGGACGTAGGCCTCACCCAATGCACGCCAATGAGCTCTGTCCAAGATGTGCCGCATCCAATCTACACCAGCCACCTTGCGCAAATCGTCACTCCACCTGGCAACAGGGCGTCCTACACTTCGTTTGCCTTGTCGTGGTCTCCACTCAAGAACGCGTTTACCTAACCTATACTTACCATCAAATATATCGATAAAAAAAGTCTGTTTACAAACTCTTGATATACCTACCTAGTGTCACTCTCACAATCAAGTTTCTGCAACAAAATCATCAGCAGCCTCAAAAAGTTCAATAACACACACACTACACTAGAATAAGATTACCCAGCCAAAACCAACAACTTTGTCTTAAAAACAGAGGTAATTAAATAAAAAATCAAGACGAATTCACAAGCTAAAATCCATCAAGGCTACAAATTGCGGGGCGCAATCGGGTACCAAGTTAAGGCCGTTCCTATACCCAGCTCACCCGTCATTGTCACTCGTGCAACGAATGAAAGAGAAAGCGCTACGCACAGAACGCCCGCTTTAGTTAGTATTTAATGCGTTTTAATTTCTTTAAAAATACCGTCTAAAACATGGCATTTATAAAGCTGTAAATTTTTTCTATTATATTTAGTTTTACACTGTTTAATATAATAAACTGGAGTAAAGTTGGATTAGAGGTCCGAGTTAGAGGTTACGTTGGAATTAAATTGTATCGAGCGAAGTTTCGTGAAACGTGTAAATAAAGCTTTCAATGTAAGGATGATATAATCAAATATAACATATGTTTTTTTTTTCATATTTTTAACTTTTAATATTTCAAATTAAAAGTATGATCTTACATGAGCAATTTGACGATGCTGGGTCAGGGAACGGCCTTATGGAACATAATTTCACTAGAGGTAATAGGTAGACATTGTTCTTCGGGTCATGTCGGTGACGCAACTGTTCCTTCGAATATTATTCCAGTAGTAGAAACATCGAGTAGAGCCCACTCCAGTACCCTATGAGTGGCCTTGTGTACACCTAAGTGTCCATCCGACACTTTACCCTAAATACATTAGTAGCGGAACTAGTCACAAATAAAGGTTCTGTCATCAAGTCAATAATAAGGGTCATTACTCACTAATGCAGCATTAGGAAGTTATCGTTAGCTGTAATATAGCGTCGAATCTCTCGAGCCTTTGTACCTCGAATCCGGCTTTCACACTAATGTGTTTATTTATAAATGCTATCCTGTGTGAAACATACGGCGGAATATTGCGGTTTGGTGGCGAGTAGTCTAGTCATTTATTGTTCATAAGGAAGCATACCTAAAGTGTTTATTAGGGTTCCAAATGGCAAACAACTGAACCCTTATAATTTCGTCATATCCGTCCGTCCGTCCGTCTGTCTATCTGTGCCTCCGTAAGTCATAGGCTATGACTTACGGAGGCACAGATAGACATAATATCCGTGAAAAATGGCTATGACTCATAGCCATTTTTCACGGATATTATGAGTACAGTTGAAATTTGGCAGGTAGGTTCTATGAACCGTTCCAAATTATGCAGTACGATTTTAAAAATATATTGAGGATGGCACTCCATATACATATGTAACTGAGTTACTCACTGTATACCCACCTACTTTTTTTAAAATATCGTATCGATAGCTTTATTTTGTTTAAAACGAGAAATATGAAAGTGTGTGTAGATAGTTTATTACGAAAATATTCTTGACTAACCTATAGCCGAAACAAAATAAACGATTTTTGTTCATACCTATTTAATAAAAACAAACAGGCAAGGTGGCCGAACAAAGACCACTTTCTTATAAGGTAAGGGTGAAGAAGGTTAGGTAAATTTTAGTTATACAAGGTACCATTAAGTACCTATTTGACTCTATTATAGATAATCACACTCGATGGAACGTCATGTCATCTTCATAAAACATCATATCTTATACTGGTATTCGCTTAAACAAAATTATTCTTGACGGCCGGATTGGTCCAGTTGGTAGTGACCCTGCCTTCTGTTCCGAAGGTCGCGGGTTCGAGTCCCGCTCGGGGCAAACTTTGTGTGATGAAAACGAATGTTTGTACTCGGGTCATGGATGTTTAGTATTTATATATGTATGTATTTCTCTATATAAGTATTTATATCGTTGTCTAGCACCCATAGTACAAGCTTTGCTTAGTTTGGGGCTAGGTCAATATGTGTGAAATGTCCCAAGATATTTATTTATTTATTATTCTATTCCCCCAGATTTGAATAGGTATCAGAATACAGAATATTTTTTGGATAAAAAAAAAACTAAGTATCTGGGAGTCCGAGCCTTGCGCGGTGTCTCTAAGTAGGTACCTGTATATTTCTATTCTATTTTGTTTGGGTGCGATTGAGTAACTAATTAACTTTAGCTGTGTATTTTAGAAATAAAAAAAGACAAATACAAAAACAAACAACACATCACTAAATATTTTAAAACAAAGTTCGCGCCACTTTTTGGGCAAGAAAGAACACCGTTTAAGACAAATAAGCTACCGTATATTTCAACTTTAGTTTGCCGAGGGTTGGGAGATGATAACACCACTGTATCGGGAAATGGCTAATGTTGCGTGAGGGTGCATTTTTGTATGCATTGCCAATGTAGGAGCGGAATACGACATTAATATGTTATTTTTGTATGAAATTTAACGTTAAATGCAAACATTATTTGGTTTAAATCCGCTGCGAAGTAAAAGGAAGGTTTGTTTGTTTGTAATTTTCAAGTCTATGAGTTATTTACTTATATGACAATTATAACTATTCATAACTATAGTCTAAAATGTGGTCTTAAAACTTATGCTTCTGCCCGCGACTTCGCCCGCGTGGAATTAGGTGTTCCCGCAGGAACTATGCGTTTTTCCAGGATAAAAATTATCCTAAGTCCTTTTCCGGGACTCCAGCTATCTTCATACCAAATTTCATCAAAATCGGTCGAATAGTTTTCACGTGATGCGCGGTCAAATAAACAGACAAACAGATAAACAGACGAAAATTCTAAAAACTGTTGGAATCTGTTCTGTTATCGATTCTTCGTATCCCCAGCCAACTTTTTTTCGAATATCTCCCACGTACAGACTTTCGACACTCTTTGCTTTATTATATATATAGATAGATATATTAAGAATATATCCATTAGTCAATGAGTCCCTTTGGAAGCCTAGAACACCTAAAGTGGACATACATTGCCGGCTACCACACCAACGACAGTTAAAAGTTGTCTAAGTTAAGGTGTACCTAGCAACGAATTCCACTCTTCTGTCCCAATCCATTCATCCTTACTCGTACTTACTTATCTTTTCACAGTTAGTTTAAATAATTATAATTTATATTGTCAAAGTTTTTTTTATATATATTTTTATACCAGTGGTATAGGCAAACGAGCGCACAGCCCACCTGACGGTAAGTGGTCATGGCGGCCCATGGACACCGAAAATATCTCGAATGCGTTGCCTACCCTGAGGCCTAAGGTGGAATGCCTCTGTGCCAGAAATTTCACCAGGGATTAAAAATAAAAGTGAATAATATATGATAAAGGAAGGAATATTTTTTATAGTTTTTAGGGTTCCGAAGTCCACAAGGAACCCTTATAGTTTCGCCATGTCCGTCCGTCCGTCAGTCCGTCCGTCCCTCCGTCTGTCCGCACTATTGCTCGGAGATGCTTAGTTCTAGAAAGCTGTAATTTGGCATGAATATACATATTAGTTACGCTGACAAAGTGGTACAATAAAATTTTGAAATATATTTTTTAAACCATTTTTTGATTAAGTTATGCGTTTGTGAAATATTAAGCTTTAAAGTGCTATTTTTTGTTAGAGTCACGTGTCCCCCCCCCCCCCCCCGCCCTGCCAGCTAAATGATGGTATTTGGATGGCTGAAAAAAATCACGGTTGTGGCATATATAACGTATTTGAAAGGAAAACTATCACAGCTAAGTAGGCTGTACAAACTTACGAGTAATAGTCGACCAACTTATGATATGATTAAAATACCAATGATTTTTCTCGAGCGGCAGGGGCGTCGGGCGGGCACGTCATACTCATACCACATTAGCTAGATGCTAATAAGTCTTAGAAAGGTACTGTGGGCATCGTCAACTTCGGAACCCTATACTTGGGTGGCCCGACACGCACTTGGACGGTTTTTTTCTTCTCTAACCTGTTTGAATGTCCCACTGCTGGGCAAAATCCTCTCCCATGTTTTTCTAATTCCCTCTATCTTCGGCTATTGTTGGCCAGTTTATAGTTTATGTACAAATATTATTTTTATCTATAAATATTTATTTATTAGTTTAAACTGTATATTGAATTAATTATATCTAGTTAGGTTAGGGCTTTTGGTCTATATCCATATTAATATTATAAATGCGAAAGTAATTCTGTCTATCTGTCTGTCTGTCTGTCTGTTACCTCTTCACGCTTCAACCGCTGGACGGATTAAGATGAAATTTGGCATAGAGATAGTTGGGGTCCCGGGAAAGGACATAGAGGCTACTTTTTATCGCGGAAAAACGCATAGTTCCCGCGGGAACACGAAAACCGAATTCCACGCGGGCGAAGTTGCGGGCAGAAGCTAGTAATTCTATATGCGGCGGAAACCACTTACCATTATTATGGGCTGTCCGCATGTTTAACAACATAAATAATACTTTTCTTAGAGCAATTATCCTTACTTTTACGGCATCAAAGACGCATCCACCGGTCAATCTCAATAAAAACAAAATGGCCGAAGGTATAAACAAAACTGAGCCCATCCGATCCGATACCGGTAGCGTAACAAACTACATTTACCAAAAAACAACAGCGGCGTACTAAATATTTCCTAGCCAAGTATGATGGATCCTTAAACGGGATAATCTCGTGAAATTTTCCGATGCCTCCGGGCTGCACCTGTGACAATCCTTTCTAGAACAATGCGATACTTCCTGTCAACAAATCATTTTACCCCGAATGGAAACGCTTTCTTGTTTTGTATTATTTGCGTCATATTTATGGCAAAATGTGACAAGTTTATTTCGACTTCTCCACACACGAAATCGATGAATATTGTGCTGGGGTCGTTCAACCACTCTGAGTTCACTAATTAATTAGGACTAATCAAGTTTAAACATACATACATACATATCGTCACGCCTATGTTCCCTTGCGGGCGGTAGGCAGGGAGTTAGTGACCTTCAAGGTCACATCACGCCACCTTTGACAAAGTTTCGAGGATAGTGAGATCATCAACATTGGCATGTGGTGACAGTTGTCAGCCCATCGCCGACGGTATACCAATACCCTCGCGTCCCTTACCGTCTTTTACAGTATGCCCGGGACACGAAATCACAGACCTCCCCTCATCATGAAAGGGTTTGGGCTATAGTCCCCCCGCATTGGGGACTTCACACACATCTTTGATTTACTTCGCAGATGAGTGCAGGTTTCCTCACGATGTTTTCCTTCACCGAAAAGCTCATGGCAAATTCAAATAGAATTTCGCACGTAAGTAAACTTAGAGGTGCGAGCCGGAATCGCACCCCCAACCCTCGGAATGAGAGGTGGTAGGTCGAACCACTAGGCCACCACGGCTTTTAGTTTATGTAACGACAATGGCAAACTTCTCAAGCACAATTTTATGTAAGCGAGACTTTTTATTACGGAGGTAAGTCGCCTTGATACATATGATGTTGATTATGATGATGGTGGTGTTGAGATGTTACTAATAAAGAATATGTTTGTACTTATCTGTTTATCTTTATTCAGGAGTACTAAGTGACAGCTTTCCTTGTCCGGCAGTTTGCTGATACCTACACGGGTAAGCGAACCCGGCTTCCCGAACTACTGTTGTCCCATAGATACTCTTCCTTCCGAGACAATAGTATCCTCACCTACTCCCTCTCCACCGCCCTCACATCCAGTCAGTATTATTCCTATTCCATTCCTTTTCCTATCCTAAATCTGCCAATCCGTGCTAGTTCAGGGTTAAGACAGCCGGTGAAATTGCTGGGGCAGAGGCAATTTGAATTTACCATGAGCTTTTCGGTGAAGGAAGACATCGTGAGGAAGCCTGCACGCATCTGCGAAGTAAATCAAAGATGTGTGTGAAGTCCCCAATGCGGGGGGACTATAGCCCAAACCCTTTCATGATGAGGGGAGGCCTGTGCCCAGCAGTGGGACGCAAATTTTCTGTAGTAGTAGTAGTAGTTACAGAAACTGCAAAATTACACCGAAGTCACAGAACTGCAAAACTCTAAAATCAATCAGTGAATTTCCAAGGTAATACGAGTATAACCTCTCCTTGAATTGACAGACGAGCTTTTAAGAATATGGATTGCGTAAACCAGAGCCACGAAAAAAAGAACAATAAAATCGCACAAAAAGTTTTTTTTTTACCGATATAAATTTTAGACCACCACCACAAAGCATGGCTAGGGAGCGGACGTTTCCGCGAAAAAAAAAACCTGTGTAGCTACAAATACGCGGAAAATTTACTTTGTCGCAGCAAAACAAATTTCCACAAAAAACTGGGATAATTCCCTCGACCAAAATAGTTAAACAAACAGTCAGTAGCGCCCGGTCACATGCAAATACGAGAAAAAATTTATTAAAAATATAAAAAATATCGAATCAATTTCACCAAACAAAGGCAATTTCCGTTTGGTTTTTGCTGGTAAATAAATAGTCCGCATACGCATACGGATTGAATTTAATTTTCAATCATTGCGCTGCCTTTGGCGTTAGAATTGGACCAATTTTTTGATTACACCTTGCTGTTATTTTAAATAAAACTTTGTTCTAAATTAAAAGAAGTTTTTTAATGGATAGGTAAGGCGAATAAGACCTTATAAAAAAAAACAAATAAGACTTGAGGTTTTTTTTTATCCTCCTCATGACGCAGTCAAACTCTTAGTGAATTCACCACTCTAATCCATACTAATATTATAAATGCGAAAGTAACACTGTCTGTCTGTTAGCTCTTCACGCTTCCGCTGGACTGATTTGAATGAAATTCAAATTCAAATTCAATCATTTATTCAGCAAATTGGCCACATAGGGGCACTTTTACACGTCAGAAAAAGAATTTACCAGCGCTTCCTAGACCCATTGCTTGAGAAGAAGCGCCGCAAAATGAGGGACAGTTGTGCACCCTATTTTAAGTCGCTAAATATTCTAACCTTACCCAGTTTGTACATCTTAGAAATAACTACTTTTGTAAAAAGCAATCCAGATTTATATACCAACTATTCAGACATCCGCAGGCTTCCCATTCGCTCTCAGTATAAAAATGTACTATGTCATAAGTCAGGTAAAACTGCATTAATGAGGAAAAGTGTGTTAGGTATGGCAACACAAATTTAGAATAAAGTTCCTGCTTATATCAAATTGCATGAAACAAACCTTTTTAAGAAAAAACTATCATTGCTTCTAACTCAAAAATGTTATTATAAAATTGATGACTTTCTAAATGATACCGATTTATGAAAGGAATCTTAGATATTTATTAAATATACCTAGCTATTAAATTTTTGATAATCCTATTAATAATTAATTTACATTACGTTTAAGAATAGCATGTTATGATTACCTATACTCATTTGTATGCCTAATGGCAAAACATAGCGACCTTAGTTAACCCTACTTAAGACCTTTTATTTTGTACCTATGTTTTACAAATAAATAAAATTTGATTTGATTTGATTTGAACAAACCCAAGCAGAATTCTAATATTATTCTCAAGAAAATAAGGCCTTTTTTCAAAATTTCCACATACAAAATTTACATTTCATGTATAAATTATACATATAGGTACGTAGGTACTAAAATTACATTGAAGGGAATGTATATAACTTAAACTTAAATCTAAGATCATAGAGATGTATAGTCTCCGAGGGTCCAGAAAAAAAAATATGGAGATGGTCTCCATTGTCAAATAACTATAAATTCCATAGATGTTGACAGACAGAAATTTGGTAAGTATGGAGATAGTTGGAGTCCCGGGAAAGGACAAAGGCTACTTTTTATCCCGGAAAAACGCATACTTCCCACGGGAACGCGATAACCGAATTCCACGCGGGCGAAGTCGCTGGCAGAAGCTAGTTAGTACTAAGTACCTAATTAAGAACTTCAGCAATCAACCGACATAGGTAATTATTTCATTTGCTTTACACCACACACTGTGGTCCATACAAAAAGCGTTCACCCTACAAATCGGATGTCAATACATCAGTCCAACAGAGTCCGCCCGATTGGACCGCGTGACAACTGTCAAGAACTAAATTAAACTGTCAATCATTTCGCACAAACCTAGCACAGCCATAGTTTTGCTTACTCTATATATTTTTACATTTTCGTTACAAATGAAGCCGTGGTGGCCTAGTGGTTCGACCTACCGCCTCTCATTCCGAGGGTCGGGGGTTCGATTCCGGCTCGCACCTCTAAGTTTACTTACGTGCGAAATTCAATTTGAATTTACCGTGAGCTTTTCGGTGAATGGAAACATCGTGAGGAAACCTGCATGCATCAGCGAAGTAATTCAAAGATGTGTGTGAAGTCCCCAATCCGAGCTGGGCCCTCGAGTATAGCCCAAACCCTCTCATGATGAGGGGAGGCCTGTACCCAGCTGCAGTGGGACGCAAGTAGGCTGTAGTAGTAGTAGTAGTTACAAATGATAGCGGTTCTCAGGTCTGTTGCACGCATCCAATTTTTACCAGAGATTCTGGCCAGCTCCACCGCTATTTCAGCCTGCTAATCTTGAAAGTCGTAGTCTATCACTTTGAATTTCATCATCATCATCAACGACCTACCGTAGATACTCGATTTAGTAATAGGCCCTATTTGATTTCGTAATTTCTTGCAATCATCATCATCATTTCAGCCGAAAGACGTCCACTGCTGGACATAGGCCTCCGAAAAGGCGAGCCACTCAGTCCGGTTCTGTGACACTCGCATCCACCGTGTTCCCGCGACCTTTACAAGGTCGTCACTATCTTGTTGGAGGCCTACCGACAGCTCATCTACCGGTTCGCGGACGCCACTCCAGAACTTTCTGGCTCCATCGGCCAGCAGTCCTGCGAGCAACAGTCCCCGCCCACTGCCACTTAAGGTTCGCAATTTTTCGAACTATTTCGGTGACCCTAGTTCTACTGCGGATATCCTCATTTCTGATTCTATCACGCAGAGAAACCCCGAGCATAGCCGTCTCCATTGCCCTCTGGGTGACTTTCAGCCTTCTTATGAGGCCCATCGTAAGCACTTACAATTTCTTGCAATCGATTTATCTTAAATACATGCTTTACTGAGCAAGTTTAATGTTAGAGACACGTACATTGATTGCAAGCCAATGATGTAATATTATTGCAGGCCTGCCGGGTAGAATGCGATTCTCCATACCAATAATGTTCATACATAAATTCAAATTTAAGCTCAATCAAGCATCCGGCAGTGACGTCATACCTTGCCCCCAAACTGCACTTCCCTGCAAAGACTACTCAGAAACAGGATTTCCACTATTAAAATTCAAGAGAGAATTATTGAAACAGCCAAAAGAGTTACTATGATTCTGTTAGTACAGATAGTTTCATGATACACGAATGGAATGAAATAAAGTAATGTCACTAAATTATGGTCACTGTGCGAGCGTCTTTCTTATACAGGACAGGAGGCTCTTAATATTTTTCAAATAAATTTGGCGGTTATGTGACAGGTTGTTGCTTATTTACTTAATACGTACCTATATGTAACCAATTTCATCCATTCGTGGCAGCTCTTATGAATCTACTTATAGCTTTCTTGCCAAATTCAGGTATACTTCTAGAAGGATCGCTAGGAAACCTGCGTTGTGCGTAATAAGTTTTGTCTTTCTTAGCTATCAAACAGATGAGGTGTTTTTTTTTATTTTTACGTAGGTAAATATGATCGAGATCTTAACTGTGAATATAGAAAATAAGTGTAAAGACGGGGATACTTTGAACTACCTAGTTTCTGTTTTTTTTATCTTTATTTATATAGAAGGTTTTTTGGATGTCACCTTCATCGTGACACACAACTACAATTTTATATGACACGACATGGCACACTATAATAGATACAATTAGTTTACTTATTGCCTATTTTTAATTACAGTTTTGACCAAATCATATAGGAGATGAGCAACGGGGGATGTCGGATCGGCTAAGACACCATTAACCCTACCCACATCATAATTTCTAATGTTACCTTCTGTTTTGTCTTATCAATGCGTGACATGGACAATGAAAATACAAAATATGTAATGGGGTAAAAGTGACATGGCTGCCCTAAGCTGAGCCAACAGAAGTGTATGTTAAGTGAGTCATAATACATTATGTATGCACCGCATCACAAAGCAATTAGACTAAGCACGCCCTGCGCCTGCGATGCATACACTTAATTCACTTTGGAAGAAAATCTTTGCGCACGTACCCACTGGGTGGCCATGCACGTAAAGTCCAATTAGGTACTAATACCTGCATAAAATCACGCATTTTTTCCATAGGTGTAGCCAGAGACCAGTTCTTTCCGTGTGTTACAACTCTGAAATACGGCAGGCGAGTATTTTTGTCTCACGAATAAGATGGCAGTCTTATTGAATAATATATAGGTTACAACGATGTTGTTTTTTTTTGCCAGATCAATTTAAATTCATATTAAATCGTTTATTTACCTAAGCCACATACGGGCACATTTTACACGTCACAAAATAAATGAATCTACCAGCGCTTGCTGGCCCATTGTTGAGACCAAGGTTGCCAAACAAACTCGCCAGAAAGCTTTTTTCAACACATAATTACAATTTTAATACGTGTTGTAAAGTACAGTAACTAAGTAGTTTGTGTATTTTCAGTGATGGTTAATTCATTTCATACCAGCAAAGATCAAATGGAGGGAAGTAGTATTTTTATATGACACATCATCATCATCATCATCAACAGCCCATAGTAGTCCACTGCTGGACTGGGTGAGCCCAATGCACGCCAATGAGCTCTGTCCAAGGCGTGCCGCATCCAATCTACACCGGCGACCTTGCGCAAATCGTCACTCCACCGGCAACAGGGCGCCCTACACTTCGTTTGCCTTGTCGTGGTCTCCACTCAAGAACACATGCCACATGTGATCTTTAATAGCATTCTGGAATGATCTTCATCTTCATGGAATCTTCTTTGTAAAATCTTCAATTTGAACTCACGATTGATCAAACCCTGAATTTTGGTTCAAACAAATTACATGTAGCTCTTTTCTCATTTATCAAATATGTTAATTTTATTAAAATTATTGCGTCAGGCGTTTTATTCAAAGGAATAAAACCTGTCTCCTCTCAGCGATCGCAAAGGGGATTATTTTGGCGGGAAAATAAAAAGGAATGTCAAAAGAGGGATTTTCTTCAGCCCTTTTTCGTCAGCAAATGAGGCGTTATGTGACGACAGCGGTTTAACTGATTTTACTGGTTATGAATTTATATAAGTAAAAAAAATATTGAAGTTAATTAAAAAGTAAATTATGATTACTTATGGTTCCGAGACGTGGGCGCTCACGATGGGTCTCATAAGAAGGCTCAAAGTCACTCAGAGGGCAATGGAAAGGGCTATGCTCGGGGTTTTTCTGCGTGATAAAATCAGAAATGAGGATATCCGCAGCAGAACTGGGGTCACCGACATAGCCCGAAGAATTGCGAACCTTAAGTGGCAGTGGGCGGGGCACATTGCTCGCAGGACTGGCCGATGGGGCCGGAAAGTTCTCGAGTGGCGCCCGCGAACCGGGAGACGAGCTTTCGGTAGGCCTCCAACAAGATGGAGCGACGACCTCGTGAACGTCGCGGGAAACCGGTGGAAGCAAGTAGCACAGGACCGGTCGGAGTGGCGAGCCTTGGGGGAGGCCTATGTCCAGCAGTGGACGTCTTTCGGCTGAAATGATGAATTCGATCTTAAAGCATAAAAATAAATCTTACAACACAACAAATAACGTTTTTCGGTGATAAGCGAGCGAGCAACGTTTACGGACCACGGAGGTAATAAATAGAAAATGAGTACATCTGGAGTGAGTAGAGTCAATTTCGAAACCATAAAAAATAAATATACTTTTACTTAAGATGTACTTAAAGCAAGGTGGTTTTTGACCAGAATTCAAGAACGTACCTACTTACCCCAAATTTCTCCCGAAGCTTCTTTAGTCTTTATTTCTGTTAGTTATGAGGTAAGATAAAAAGAGCACATGGCACAATTTTTGGTCACAGTGGTAGTTCCACTTATAGTAACTAAGTAGGTACTAACATGTTACCGACACTAAGACATTTCATAGAAAAAATACTACTACTACTACTACTACAGCCTATTTGCGTCCCACTGCTGGGCACAGGCCTCCTCTCATCACGAGAGGGTTTGGGCTATAGTCCCCACGCGGGCCCAGTGCGGATTGGGCAAGCCGATTGCATTGGATTGGGATTTAGCAAGCGGTGGTGGCCTAGTGGTTCGACCTACCGCCTCTCATGCCGAGGGTCGGTGGTTCGATTCCGGCTCGCACCTCTAAGTTTACTTATGTGCGAAATTCAATTTGAATTTACCACTGAGCTTTTCGGTGAAGGAAAACATCGTGAGGAAACCTGCACGCATCTGCGAAGTAATTCAAAGATGTGTGTGAAGAAAAAATAGCTACCTATTAATATAGCGTTGCCGGAGAGGTAACACTACTACTATTACAGCCTATTTGCGTCCCACTGATGGGCACAGGCCTCCTCTCATCACATCACGAGAGGGTTTGGGCTATAGTCCCTACGCGGGCCTAGTGCGGATTGGGGACTTCACATACATCTTTAAATTACTTCGCAGGTTTCCTCACGATGTTTTCCTTCACCGAATAGCTCAGTGATAAATTCAAATTGAATTTCGCATTTAAGTGCACTTAGAGTTGCGAGCCAGTATCGAACCCCCGACCCTCTGCATGAGAGGCGGTAGGTTGAACCTCTAGGCCACCACGGCTTCACACAAGGTTAGATCACAGAGTTAACACAAGGGACAATAATTATGAAATTAAGAAACATATACCAAAATAAGCCATAAATTACGCAATAATAATCCTACGCTTACCACCTAATTACGAGATGGAAATATTGCTTTTAACCACTTAACGCATGTAATGCCAGGCGCTACCTCGGTGAGCCTATTTCGTACGGGATTAGAAAACACTGGCATTAAAAGTGAAATAAATGATTCATCAACTTATTTAGTAACATTAAGTATTACTATGTACTTGTATCTTCTTGAGTTACCTACATGTATCTATTCCCTCCATTACTTACCCAACGTTTCGGCCCTAAAGTAAGCAATTACGCACAAGGGAATCGTTAAAACGAGGGTAGGATCAAGATAATTAAAGTTGGCCACATTCGGAAGCCTATTTGTGACCGGAGGTCAACAGTTTGCCTTAATAAATAAGGATGCCATAAGTGCCAAGTAGGTCTTATAAGACGTATTGGTTTTACGAGAAACACGCGAGATGAGGGAATTTATCGTTAGACTGGTTCTTTAGACGGTGACCAGAGATAATGACCTTGAGCAATTGAGGCAGGCAACTAGTGTCTCAGCGGACAATGTAGTTTGCATTGGAGGGAGCGAGAAGCACGACCGCGGCATGTGGGCGGTATACGTAGAAAATCAGATAAATGAAGATAAAATTTGGCATGGTGATAATCCCAGAAAAATGCAACGCGATGACCCTATTCCATGCGGGCGAAGTCGCGGGCAGAAGCTAGTAGTTTAATAAGAAATCATAAATATCGGTGTCCATGGGCCGCAGTAACCGTTTACCATCAGGTGGTCTGTGTGCTCAATTCGTTAAACCGCCATCCAGGCAAAAAACTCACCGTCATTCGGGCGTTTAATTGTGGTTTTCGAAAGTCTTGGCGATTTCATAAGAAAAATTGAATTTGATTACAAAATAATTTATTGCAGCGCCAATTGTTTTTTTTATGGGAGGTGTATGTACATGCTTGAGAAAAACATAAGTGTACCTACATAATACCTCGACTGCAACGGCGAATGAACTCGCTCTAACCAATATTCTAATTCTAACTGGTTCGTCCGGTAATTACGCTACTTGGCGGCCTCTGGCCTCTGCAATAAATTTACTATTATTAATATCAATAAATGTACATTTCAATAAATAGTCCCAGAAATATATATGTCGCAGAGTCGGAGAAAGAAGAACGAAATATCTAATTTAAATTAATTAGATTTAAGTAACGCTGGGTTTTAGTGGGTATTCCGAATAATCGGCGAGTCCCACATAACCACAATGGCAGGTGGTATGCATAAAGCATTTCCCAGCGTGGTCGGGTCACCTTTTATGACGTAACTTCCTTTAAACGTCAAGGCTATAAAAGAGACACTCACTGCGTAGTGGGATCAGTCTATTCAGATCAGTCGAGTCGAGCTGTCAGCCTCGTGATGACGTGTACCTGTCAAAGCCGTCACTTGCTTCATTCTGTTCAATGATTTTTATACTTAGGGATAGGCCCATCCGAACATTCAGTCACCACTTTCTTCATACAACGAAATACAGCGCCGTCTGGTGGTCAACTGCATGAACTAAGAGAATGTTTTGCGCTATAACCTCGCAGTGACGTAACGAGAGGTGTTGCTGACTTTTTTATTTTATTCAGTACAAACGACGTGAATGCTGTAATATCCTTTTTTCTAATAAAACATGATTCATAAATCAACTTTTGTTTATTTATTGACATAATAATTATTTATTTATATTTTCTTAGAAGTCCAAATTAAACATCTCACGTGAAATTCTTCATGTGTAAAGATGACGTCCTTACAAGGTTACTTTAACAAGCAGTCTCCGTAACTATGGCAACTCCGTAACATGGCGTAAATATGGCGACGTCGTGTCATAAATATATTGTTAACAAAAATATTTCGATTGATGGATTAAACACAAGGTAATGTTAATCACCGATGAAACGATATTTCATGACACTTTTTCAGTTTGCCTACGTGATTTCTGCAGCCTTTTATCACGCAAGTCGGCATTTTTTAAGGGTTGCGTATATGTTGTTTGACATCCGCACGCGCCGGTGTCTCGCTGAGCACTGTGTCACGATTGGTGACCAAACTTGGATTGGGCAATTTTGGGCACCATCAAAGTGGGGTTATATGTCATGTGCGTAGACCCGGTCTATACGAAGTATTATATATGTCTATGATTCTGTTACTAAATCGCGTAGCGATCGGACGTTAGCCTAGTATCGCAATAACTGTGATCAAGTCTGTATTGTGTAACGTTCTTACGTACTGTACATAAGCGAAGGTGAATAAAAGGAATAAGACCAACGTGTAACGTTTTATTGAAGCTACAGTACTACCTCGTGCCTCCTACATCTGCTCAGTTACGCTCCTGACTACGTGAGACGCCCACGGTGCGGTAAAGAGGATAAGTACCTATCCATCAGATGATACCGCATAGACGCTCGTGCCTAGTTCCACTAGCCTGCTATGATGATGTCGCGCGGCCCCACGCGACTCTCCGACATATATTTTTTTATTTCATTATTTTATTATATTTTACCAAAAAGAAAATACACGTTTATTACAATAATTATTTACTCGCCAAACTGTTACGTTTGATGGCGAGACGCGCTTGATTTTATCACTAAATACTTAATCTATTTATTAAACTAGTCAATATCTTTTTTATCTAAAAGGACTTTCTAAAAATAGGTATTTACCCCTCGATAACCCGTTTTACACTATTTCTATCACATTTTTAATTTGTTATCGAGAAGGAAATCCTTTAGTTTTTATTTTAATACTTTCTTACTTAATTTAGGTGTCTGTCTTAATAAATTTATTTTATTTACCGTTTTCGGCACAATACATTTGGACGTTCTTTCACCATAGTAATTCTTTGCTCTCGGTTGAACTATTTTTTTCTCAGTTACACTCCTAGTATCTAACTTATTTTTTATATCTATTTTAAACTCATTGCTATAATAGCTTTCCAAACTAATGAAGAAAGTAACTTTTTTGTCCACTGGTATATTCCTATTTAATTCCATCAAGCCTTATTTGTTAACAATGCAAAATTTGCAAAACGAATTGGACAATCGGATGCCCACAACAACTGGCTAAAGCCTTCTATCCCCGAAATGACAAAATCCTAATTTGGAGCACAATAGGGAGGGCTGACCAGGCCGCCCTCGGCCTACATAAGCCACAATACTGAGGGTCCATTGTCCACGTTATTTGTCGAGGTTTTTGGCCTGCTTCTGACTTGGCCAGCCTTTAATGGGGTAATGATTCTTGGAAACTGGGAACTGCACGCGCAATAAATTTAATTTGTGAGATAATACACCTTTGTTTCATGAACAGGATATAGAACAGAGAATCGTAATAAAGCAGAAAATCTGGACATGATCGATCGACAGGCAGACAGTATTTTTACACTGATGTAAGTCTTTTTAACCCTCGACGCAAAAAGAGAGGGGTGTTATAAGTTTAACATGTCTGTCTGTGTGTCTGTCTGTGGTATCGTAGCTCACAAACAATAACAAAAATATTTCCGGATTAAACTACAATCAGACTAGGTACGTTATCATTACAAAAGCAATGAAGCTTAGGTACTCATAATTATATATTGATCGAACTTCACTTTGGACATCCATACTTAATATTATAAATGCGAAAGTAATTCCGTCTGTATGTCTGTCTGTTACCTCTTCATGCTTTAACCGCTGGATCAATTTAGGCATGGAGATAACTCGAGTCCCGGAAAAGGACATCCACTGTTTTTTTATCCTGAAAAAATGAATAGTTCCCGTGGGAACGCTATAACCGAATTAAACGTGGGCGAAGTCTGAAAGGACTGAGTCGGACCTTTTTGTCCTGCTGCAGCGCACTCATACTTTTTCTTATTCCTAGGTTAAGTTTTTTAATTGTGAAGTCTATGTTTATTTGTGTTCTTTATTATTTTTATGTACCTACGTATGCGATGCTTTTATGTGTATGTGTGTGTTTGTAGCAACAAATACATGTTTTATCTATTTATCTATCTATCGTAATCGCGGGCAGCAGCTAGTATTTCATTACTACGACTTTAAATACAAATATAGGTGGACCCCAAATCATATCATAATCAGAATATCCTTTTTACACTACCAAGACTTCGATTCAAGTGACAACTGACACATAAATCTGTAAATGCAAAACAAGTCAGTGCAAATAAAGCGTGCCCTTATATGCAATTGTGTAGATTTAGCGACATTTCGCTAAGCGTTCGCGCCGGGGCCAAATCGCCTCTTCTCGATATCAGTTGCTTATTCAATCGCGCCGATTTGAGCGAGTGGGCGAAAATACAGTTGGGTGCACCGAACAATTTACAATTCACTTGCCGCTCGGTTCAGACTCCAGTGCTGAGCACTTTGGGACAGTTTAAAAGGCACATCTTGGATCTTGATGTATTTTTGTATCTTCAAAACATGACTTGACATTTACATACCATTTTATCGTTTTAAATTGACGTGATCGTTAGTCGTGCAAGTTCTGACTGAAAAAACATTTAATGGAAGCGCTAGTTGTGGCTGGAGAACAGATTAAGTTTTCAATAACGGTAATTATTTATTTTGTAATCTATACGGCAAAGTTTCACTATAAAAATCCCCATAATTGAGAACACTGTGCTATTGTGTGTGTGTGTGTGTGTGTGTGTGTGTGTGTGTGTGGGTGTGTGTGTGTGTGGGTGTGAAATAAATGTTCTCATTAATGGCACTATTTTAGTCTTTATGAATTTTAGACTGCACACATTAGAATGTTTTATTACTACAGTACCTAATTAACTTACTTTACTGTTTTACAATGTATACAAAAAATCAGTTTACAACTTTTCCCACTCAATTTATGCACAATCGTGATGAATAAATGAGTAACGAATCCAGTGTAGCTCATTTTTATATTCCTGAAAACATCCCTTGTTTATCACAAACCATTCTAAAATATGACCCATTCATATCGTACATATCTGAAATTGCGTTCATTATTTTTATTGCACGCCACCGCAATCGTATGAAATGTATTTTAGCGAAGCGTTTTCGGTGTTCCACGCCGAAATGATGTAACCAGACGTCGTAAACTGCTGGTGAAATACGACCCTAAACGTCAGAATGGTGAGTTCAAAATGCAATATCATTTATTTATTGTCACCAACATTCGATTGTGTCTAACTATTGTGGTCTTTTGACTCACTTTGCTGACTTTGACTGCACCCGAGCTTGAATCTGCAGTGTTTTGCTAACTTGCAATTAGTTAATGCACATTTCTATCACTGGTTGTTATTTTCAGGACAGAAATCCGATATGGTTTCTTGCGATTCCAAGAACCACATAACTCATAGAAATTACTTTCATCTACTACTAGAAGAATGCGTAACTTCTATACCAGCAAAATTTATATATACATTTTGTATTCAGCAAATAGGCCACATCTGGGCACGTTTACACGTCACTTTTAAATGAATTTAAAAGAAATGTATTTACCATCTATATCTATCTATCATGAATTGATTTAACTAATAATAAGTCTGTAGAAGAAGTCGCGTCTGAAACATGAAAATTAAAAGAAACTATCATGTCGAGGGAACTATTAAACGACACTGGACCCAAAATAACGATTTTTAGAAAAAAAAATCTGTATGTACTCGTATGTCGGCGGATTTAACTCGAAAACTACTGGACGGATTGCAACAAAATATAGTATGGGGGTAGTTTATAACACAAGTCAACATATAGGCTACTTTTTATCACGAAAAAATGCATAGTTCCCGCGGGAGTGCTGTTAACGAATTCCACGCCGACGAATCCTTTAAGAATAATCTGTAACCGATATTTTGTGTTTTTCCGCCATCTTCTTACCTGCCTTTCAGCAGAGCTGGTGAAATCGTGGGCATAGCGGTTTAATCTTAGTCTATATCTCCAGTGACACACTTTCCATCAGGTGACCACCATACCAAAAAAGGCCTGTTCAATTTATCGACTTTGATGTGAAAAAATAAACAGATTCTGTTAAGTTTGCTATTAAAAATTTTCTCCAGTGGCAAACACTACAGCTAAAACCACGGCTACTCAAAATACTACTAGCACCTAATGTAATAATTCTTTTGAATCGCGAAACTACTGAACTCTGAACTTAGCTTGTAACAGATTCAGAATACTCATCGGCCACATTACCATAGAAGGCGTGTGGTCTGAAAATAGTTCTTGTATAGCACGAAACAATTTAGAAGGCGCGCGAATCAAGCAATAATAGAGGTTGCGTCAACGGGTCAAGTGCTACGCCGCGCGCCTTCCAAGTTGTGTCTTGCCCTTCGTCGTGCACTGTTCAATTTTCAGCTCTCTGGTTAGTAACGTAAGAGCGTATAAGGTAAAATAACGATTACACTCCATCTGAGCTAACATGCAAAATCTTGTCTTGCAAAAACTTCAAGAGGATTTGGTGTGTGGCTTTGAGATCGTTTGGAGAGTTGGAACAAAAAGTTGTACGAAGAAGGTATATCACCTTAGTGGTATAATAGCAGTGCTCGCATTCATTGTTGTGTTCCGGTAGGGGGTTAAGGCAGCCAATGCGATTTCTGGCACATAAGCATTCCATCTTAGGCCTCAGGGTAGGCAGCGCATTCGAGATCTTATTCGAGGTCAAAAATAGGAGTCCATCATTTGTATGGAAGTCCGTTATCTTTTAAGTTAGAAATACAAAACATTGAAATTTAGGTGCATAATTAGAATCAAATAAGTACGTGTTTCAGCATTTTTAGAAAATTTGCCTTTTAAACACCTCAGGGGTTTCTTTTCTATTTGAAAAAGAAATCAAATATCGTTTGTTTCACCCTTATATTCGCGCGTGTTTTTTTATCATTACCTACTGCCGGATAAATTTGTAAAGAATTTAACGAATCATATAAGAAACTTAGGGTGAGTTGATTCATCCATAGTTGACGGACTCTTGGTCGTTAAATATGGCCGCCGAGCTGTCATTCCATACAGAAACGTCATTTTATCCCATAGTAAGTAAAATATTTAACGTCAACGTTAACTTTAACGGACGGTTCGAATCGACCCACCCTTTTTCTCATTTCAGTCTAATTAAAGTTTTTTGACGTCTCTATTTCAAAACCTTCTGCAATATGAGCCGCATTGCTCGGAATAAACTTGCTTTGCTTTTGCTTAAGCAAAATTCACAGTTTATATTTATCCAACGTGGATAAAAATACTAACTCGTTGCTTTTACACTACACCCAATAAAACTCAGTTTCGAAGATTGAACATAAAATTTTTAGAACTCCTAGTCCGAAATACCTGCAATCCTTAAAACTTTTCCTATCAGATTAACTCTTGTAAAAAGGCTTTATTCTATTAAGAATTAATAGGTATTTTTCCAAAGAGGTCATATTAATTTCAATTTAATCAAATCGCAGTGACTGCGCAGACTAGGAATTACCAAAAACGCGGTTGCTCTTAGTTTGAAAAAAAAAACACCATTATGTACATATTTACCCAAGACCGCTGATCATAATATGTATTATCAATATTTTCGCGGGCGAAGTCTTTTTAATTTAAAACTTGAACTTGTAATAAATAGTACAGAGTACCGCCTACCAACCTCGTTTGCTTTTCTTCATCTCCACTATCCAAAGATTGTCAGGAAAAGATAGCTATTAAGCGATAAGAGATTAGTCCCCAATCCGCACTGGGCCCGCGTGGGGACTAAAGCCCAAACTCTCTCTTGATGAGAGAAGGCCTGTGCCCAGCAGTGGGACGCAAATAGGCTGCAGTAGTTACATTATATCTGTACTGTTCCTTGAATGTGTGGTGTTCAATAATAGTACATTACAGACCTAGGGTGGTGAATTCGTAAATGTCCCAGATCGCAGGTTTCTGTGGCCCGAACCGAAGGTAAGGGCCATAAATATGCGATCTGGGGCTTTACGAATTACCGCCCGTGGTTTGTCAAAAGTTTTACGTCTTGCCTTGGCCAAGAAGTGAGCCCACTTTACGGCCAAGGGTGACGTAAAATATATTGTATTGTACCTTCGCTGTTATGAAGGCATGATACTTAGTGCTTATTTGTCTAACACTATTGGCGTCTTTTACTTTAACTATAAAGAATGAAAGAGATGGAATACAAACATTGGATTGACCGCCTAGTAAAGTGCCATCAATACGATTTCCTATTAAATCTATCGAATGGCCGTGAATTGAACAATCCTGGTTCATTCGTATCACTAGGCAGAGGTTTGTTGACTTGACTATTTTTTTTTTTCTCTTTATAAACAAGATACACCATTAACAATGAAATTATATTTACTCTAGCTAGCATTTTCCGCCCGCGAGCATATTCATTCCTTGATGAAGTAATTCATTTTGCATAAGTAATTTGGCCAAAGTGATTTTTCTTGAGGCGTCGCTGTCTTATGTGTTTTATTTATGTCGACGTATAATACACTTGTACTCGTGCCAATATAAATATTTCAGAGAGTCTCTTCTCATCATAATTTCAATGAATCTGTGAGATCATTTGAATAGTTTTCAATTTGAGCCTGAATTTATAAGCATCAAGACTCTACTACATATATGGTAAGAAAAGAACTTCTCACGGAAAGTATGCCCCATGTTACCCTTTTTACCATCACAGTGTGTGTTTCAAGTAATTTGAACCATTCTTCTTTCTGAATGACGCGGAAAGTACGTTATCGGCAGAAAGCGTTCTTTATTTAAACGAGCAAAAAAAAACATCGTCCATGAGATTAACAGGCTTACCATTCATTAACGCCAGGCCGCTCCAATGTTTCGAATTTCGAATCAATTTACCTTTAAAACTAAACTTTATAGGTCGTTAATTGAAACAGATAGCCGTGTAACCCTTGAACTTAGTGTTATTGGGGCTAGGAATTTCCGTACAGATAAAGCATCAGAGAGAATAGAATTATCACTTTGAATAGTTGCTAGTGGTAGGGCCTGGTGCTAGGTCCGTCCGGGGTGGTACCACCGTTTTTCCCCGCTAACCTGCCACCAAATAGCAGTGCTCGCACTGTTGTGTTCCGGTAGGGGGTTAAGGCATTCGCTGAAATTTCTGGCACAGAGGCATTCCATCTTACGTCTCAGGGTAGCCAACGCATTCGAAATCTTATGGTTTTAAGAAACCATTAAGATGGGGGATCATAGGATTTCGGTGTCCATGGGCCCCAGTGACCACTCAACATCAGTTGGGCTGTGCGCTCGTTTGCCTAAACCATTGATATAAAAAAGCAAACCCATGCGATGGACCGACCAGATAAAATTTGATATTAGCGGGCCATTAGGTACTTGAGTCTGCCAATCGGCGAGTGACATCTCCGCCAGACGCTGCTAGCAGTTTTGCTTGACCACTCTGTAAAGGGTGCACTGAGAAGAGAAGAGGATATTAAAAAGTAAGCCATAAGTTGGGATTCAAAAAATGGGAAAAAGCACGTTTCCCAACGACTACCTAGTCTGTGCTTCTTGCACTTCGAAGCTCCAATTAATCCAATACTGTTGGTTGTGTCATTATACCGGCGGTGGAAGTAAGAGGCGATATCGACGAGTTATGACTACGGCGCCGGCGAAACACACCTGCGCCAACAAAGTGGCGCCATCTAGCCAATTTGTGATGAAGCGAGTTACGCTTCGTCTGTTAGCAAATGCTGGCCTCTATACAACATCACGCGGCGGACACGGCCTATAAAAGCTCGACTCGGAACACAATTCGAATGAAGTGTCAATGTTTGCGTGCGAGGACGTCTGTGTGCGTGTGACGACGTCTGTACACTTGTCCATGTGTGTGTATCAAACTACGCGAACCAATGATCCACTCTCCATCTCCGCATGAAACAAATGACGGTAAGGGCGTAGTAACTATTTACTCATCTGTGTTGTTTCGCCGGCTAGATTCAGGCGGATGATTCCGTGGACATTCTGTTCGCAGTACTATTAAATATTCTGTGTCAAAATGTACAATAGGTACAGTCAATTGGTGAATACCCAACTCAATCTGTCAATTGTTAAAGCCATTCATTCTGTTTCTCAGTTAGGAACGGAAGAATTTTACATTATTGATTGATCTAGTACATATAAGTGGATACAGATTGTGTTATTTATTTTTGCCGCTACCGCTTTAAGCTTGAAGGCCAGTTTAAGGGTGTCGCCGGAAGGTTGAGGGTAAATCTAGGTCATGCTGACCAGTTTTAGCACGGGATAGGTACTGCCAACAAAAACAGGGCTGAAATATTAATATGCTTATGCTTAAGCCGTGGTGACCTAGTGGTTCGACCTACCGCCTCTCATGCAGAGCGTCGGGGGTTCGATTCTGGCTTGCAACTCTAAGTTTACTTATGTGCGAAATTCAATTTGAATTAAACACTGAGCTTTTCGGTGAAGGAAAACATCGTGAGGAAACCTGCACGCATCTGCGAAGTAATTCAAAGTTGTGTGTGAAGTCCCCAATCCGCGCTGGGCCCGCGTGGGGACTACAGCCCAAACCCTCTCGTGATGAGAGGAGGCCTGTGCCCAGCAGTGGGATGCAAATAGGCTGTAGGTAGTAGTAGTAGTAGTTATGCTTAAGCATATTTTCGGTCATTTTAATCAGATTGACAGATGTCAATGTACAGCCCCACGCTAACCAAACCTGGTACACTCAAAGAAATACAGACGCGTACCTTTTTACCCGACTGCCCTAGAAGTAGGGTTATGTTTTTCGAGTGTATGCATGTTTGTATATTTTTTTGGCTCGCAAACTAAAATCTTTCAAGCCATTTTGGCTAAATGCCACGAAAGATTTTGTTTGCGAGGTGTCGTTAGATTCGTCTTAATCGTGAGAGTGGTACTGGGTACCTATATCAAAGTGCAAAAAAAACAAAATGACTGACTTTTGGACCTTTTAAGTTTCGAAAAAAATTTTTTGCTCAATCCCTATCGAGTGGAGTATCAAAATGAAGGGTTTAATTAACGGATTACAAATGTATTACAACAAATATAATATATGAAATCAAAAGTTTGTTTGCAGTCGGGTTTTTTATTTTTGCAGAAATCGAGTTATTTTCCCTTGTCACAATGACAATAATTGCGATAAAGGTAAGTACGAGTAAATTCTATTTCCTTCGCTGTACCTCGATAGCAATCACTTAAGTCGATGTATACGGTGGCACAGAACATGCTTTTTAGGGTTCCGAAGTCCACAAGGAACCTTTATAGTTTCGCCATGTCCGTCCGTCCCATTTTTTTGATTAAGTGATGCGTTTGTGAAATATTAAGCTTTAAAGTGCTATTTTTTGTTAGAGTCACGTGTCCCCCCCCCCCCTGCCAGCTAAATGGTGGTATTTGGATGACTGAAAAAAATCACGGTTATGGCATATATAACATAGTTGAAAGGAAAACTATCACAGCTAAGTAGGCTGTACAAACTTACGAGTCATAGTCGACCAACTTATGCAATGATTAAAAAACCAATGATTTTTTTCGAGCGGCAGGGGCGTCGGGCGGGCACGTCATACTACAGGCTAGCTAGATGCTAATAACTCTTAGAAAGGTACTGTGGGCATCCTCAACTTCGGAACCCTATAATTTGCGCGTGGCCCGACACGCACTTGGCCGGTTTTATAAAAATTAGAGCCTTTTAGTCAGTGAATGTCTCTGAAATGTGATAAGTTGATGATTAACGTTTTATGGGGTCGGGTAATTTGTGTACTATGTACTAGGAAGGTCGTGAACGTTTTGCTTGACCCTTTACGCATAACCATTTTAAAACCATAATTATACAAATTGGTTTGAAGTTTTGAACTCACTTCTTCAGATAATTATTTTTTTAATATTCTGTATCTATTTATTAGAAACGCAACACTACGTACCTACATTAGCAAAAATAATTATGTAAAATTTAAAACGTAAAGGGATGCAAGTAATTTTTCCAATTTGCTAAGCTTTAGGTAAAAATCTAGTCACAAAGTCAGGATAAAAATGGTGCATTAAATCTGCATCGTAAATAAAGATCAAATATCAACGGTTCCGTACATTACTTGAATTTTTTTAAACTCACGATTTTTTTAAACTTCTGGAGACATGATGAATTCTGCAGGTGTATCATTTGTGCTAGACACTGCAAAAGTGGAACAGTTAATTTCAAGGCAACGTCAAGAAAAACGATTCATGTCACTGTCCTTATAACATGTAACTTATAGGTAACTAGCTTTTCCCCGCAACTTCGTATGCGCAGAAATATTAAAATGAAAAATCCCGTTTTTTTCAGTTCCCGTGGGAATTTTGGGAAATCCTTTCTTAGCGGATGCTTACGTCATAACATCTACATTGCATACATGCATGCCAAATTTCAGCCCGATCCGTCCAGTGGTTTGGGCTGTGCGTTTATAGATCACTATGTCAGTCAGTCACCTTTGAGTTTTATATATTAGACTAGCCGATGGCCGCGACTTCGTCCCGCGTAGTCTTAGAATTTGCGTTCCCGATGATACTACATATAGATGGTTATAGTTATAGAAGTATTGAAACCCGTTCCCGTAGAAATATCGGGATAAAAAGTATCCTATGTATTCCCAGAGTCTCAAACTATCTCCACACCAAATTTCATCCCAATTGGTCCTTTTGTTGCGACGTGAAGGAAGGACAAACAAATAAACAAATTGCTATAATGCAATTTGAATTTCAAGTACGTTGAAAAGTCAACAAATCTTATTTTATTTTACGTGGACACCGTTGGTGAATTTTGCTACTTTGGTAATTTTAAGATCCTAGCACAGGGTAGACAGTGTCTACTAGACACGGCCTATAAAAGCACAATTTCGAACACAATTCAAATGAAGTGTCAATGTTTGCGTGCGAAGACGTATGTACACTTGTAAGCGTGTGTGTACCACTACGCGGGAAAATAATTCACTCTCCATCTCCGGATGAAACAAATGACGGTAAGGGCGAGTTGGGCGCGAGTTGCGCGCCGGTTTGATTTAGGCGGGTAACTCCGTGGCCATTATGTACGTAATACTATTAGGTAAATATTCTGTGATCCTATTTACGGCACGACACGGTACCCTAAAAAATCTTGCAACGGAGCCAGCGGGTCGCCATTAAAAGTCCGTCGAAGCAGCGTCACTCGGGCCAGCAATTACTGTCAATCAGGGTGCAGCATGCATTTTTAGGGTTCCGCCGTAATTCGCCTGAGAACCTGCAAAAGCATTTCAGTTATTTTGGTTTAGAATACAAAGGGTGCGTTCCGTAACGCGCTCAAAGCGCTCACAGCGTTCACAACGCTCATAAGTGTCCCGAATCGATTGTCACGCTCACGACCGTGTGAGCGGCTTTTTGATTCGGAACGATCATAAGCAAGCTCACGGCGCCAACACTAGTAACTGTCAATCTTTTTTTTATTAGGAAATCATGTCCTGTCAAATGTATAGTCAAGTGTCACTTTGACGTTTGCGCTCACTGCGCCCATGCCCCGCAGCGTGAGCACCGTGAGCATCGACCGATGACGTCATCAATTTCCTGAGCGCTGTGAGCGCGTTCTATCTATCCATATAAGTACGGGGTGAAGTAAAACGTTGTGACGATATTTTACCCACAGTATCAGCCGTCGATTCGAAGCATGTATTTCAGGATTCAGGTTGCCCACGCCATCAATTCCATACTAGACCATACTTTTCTAATGGCTTTTTACATCCCGGAAAAACGCCTAGTTCTTGCGGGAATGCGGTAACCAAATGCCACCATGGCGAAGTCGCGGGCAGAAACTCTAAGTGACGTATTTAAATCACAGTTACTATACTGCAAAATATCATCCTGTGGCCCTAAACCGCATACTACAGCCTATTTGCGTCCCAATGCTGGGCGTCCAGGTATGTACAGGCCTCCTCTCATCACGAGAGGGTTTGGGCTATAGTCCCCACGCGGGCCCAACGCAGATACGTGCAGGTTTCCTCACGATGTTTTCCTTCACCGAAAAGCACAGTGGTTAATTCAAATTGAATATCGCACGTAAGTAAACTTTGAGGCAGTGGCGTGCACTCCATACAGACAAAAAGACACTGTCTACCCTACCCCAACGATTACGATACCTAATAGCTTCATCTACATATAAAATATCAGTGCATTACGCATTAACTTAAATTCTTAAATCACAAAACAGCTTCATCTATCTGGTCATCATCATATCCTTTGTACTGTTCTGTAGTCGATAATTACATCCGAAGTCCGAAGACAGTCGCAATTCCAATACTAGCGCGCGTTCAACGAGAAAGACGGACACTATTCTGTCTTCTGTCCGGAAACGTTCAATGCGTGCGTCATCATATTGGCAGTGTGCACGACGACAGCGCCAACTAGCGGGAGGCGTATGAACCAAACGCACGCATCCCGGCGGAGTTTAGACATGTCTTTTCGAAGTAATCGCAGCGCAGCGCATTGCGTGGCAGAAATTGGAACAAACGGAAAGTCGGGAAGGAGTAGGAAGCTTTCCGTGCAATTTTCTGCTATGCATTTTGTATGTATGGTTGTATAATATTATTTGTCGGTTTTCTATTTATCTGTTTTGATTATTAAATTATATTTCGGCTGAAATGATGTTGTTTGGTTTGTTCTTTGAAAATATTGATAGTCGTAACCAGGAAAGTTTTTTTACAATGAATATTTTGAAAAAAAAACTGCCGTTATTATTTAGTGGGTCTGTGCTGTGCATGTACCTATGAACCATTGAAAATGGTGCTATTTTAAAACTTTCTTTTAGCAACTTTTAATCGAATAAGGCCGGTGTAGGTACAATCGGCAAGATAATCGAGTTTGAATACGAATTACTAATACTATTCTTGGCCCCCGGGGTGCACTGATTATTCTGCTTCCATTGTTTAGATACATGGATATTTGGATTGATATAAATATACGCCATTATTAATCGAAAAGACGAGAAAATATGCTGAATAGGTATCTATTTGGGAAGTCTAATATTATTTTATGTTTTGTTGTCTACCCTGTCTAAAAGCTCTGTGCACGCCACTGCTTTGAGGTGCAAGCCGGAATCGAACCCCCGACCCTCTGCATGAGAGGCAGTAGGTCGAACCACTAGGCGACCACGCCTGTACTACACTCAAACCGCATACTACACTATACTAGGTACTACTGGGTATTGATCGGCTGGAAGCAATTACTGAGGATCTTGGCGAAGTGACTCCAAACTTCAATTTGCGTCATTCACTGTAGGAGCGGTCAGTCTGGAATAACTTGTAAACGGCTAATTGCTCGCGGCTCCAGAAACTAAGGCAACCTGAAATCGAATAAATACAGTAGAATGCAAATAGCTTAGCTGTATTGAATACACGTATGGCACGATAGAACTTAGAAGACGCGCAGATTAAGCAATAAATAGACTCAGAAAGCCGGCTTTGCAAGCCGTGATGGCCTAGTGGTTCGACCTACCGCCTCTCATGCCGAGGGTCGGGGGTTCGATTCCGGCTCGCACCTCTAAGTTTACTTATGTGCGAAATTCAATTTGAATTTACCACTGAGCTTTTCGGTGAAGGAAAACATCGTGAGGAAACCTGCATGCATCTGCGAAGTAATTCAAAGATGTGTGTGAAGTCCCCAATCCGCACTGGGCCCGCGTGGGGACTATAGCCCAAACCCTCTCGTGATGAGAGGAGGCCTGTACCCAGCAGTGGGACGCAGATAGGCTGTAGTAGTAGTAGACTCAGAAAGACATCGTTTTTAACCTAATAAGATGCAACTGACTCTTCCAAATAAGCCTTCGCAGGAAATTTCGGCAAGGGTAAATTAAAAAAAAATATTAGCATATTATACCTACCGAACTACCTTTTCCCCGCAACTTCGTGTGCGCAGAAATATTAAAAATTAAAATCCTGATTTTTCCCGTTCCCGTGGGAATTTTGCAAAATCCTTTCTTAGCGGATGCCTACATCATAACATATACCTGCATGCCAAATTTCAGCCCGATCCGTCCAGTGGTTTGGGCTGTGCGTTGATAGATCACTATGTCAGTCAGTCAGTCACATTTGAGTTTTATATATTTAGATAAAAGAAAACAAAAAAAAAACGCGCGCGCCTTCAGAGTTGTGTCGTGGGTGGTCGTGGCTCGTGATGTACCTACCTGACTAATTTGTATTAAGCAATCATATTTGTTCATTTACCAATCATTTGAAAAATAAAGTTCATCGTTATCATCATTTCAGCCGGTAGACGTCCACTGCTGGATATAGGCCACCCCCAAGGCGCGCCACTTAGACCGGTCCTGTGCCACTCGCATTGAATGAATGAATGAATGAATGAAGATTTATTGTGTTTGAGTTAAGGTACAGAAGAAAACAGATGGTCAATGCTTAAACTTAGGTACTTATCGCTTAACTCTACCCTTTCGAGTGTACACACAAGTAGAATAGAAATAGAATTTAACTTTCTTAAATAATTACATATATCTATCATTCACCGCATTTCCGCGACCTTTACAAGGTCGTCACTGCATCTTACTTAAAATAAAGCTACTAGAAACGCGATGCTGTATATGTTGGGGAATCAAAGTACAGTCGAGTTCATTAATATATGATCACTTTTGGACCTTATTACAAGGGAGCAAGGTGTAAAAGTGTGTATATATTGGAGAACTCGATTGTAGCATTATTACCTATACAAAAAGCAAGTAAGTAGTTGTTTGTATAAAGCCCATCACGTATTTTTAAATATCTAAAACTCCCAAATTTTGCCAAATAATAATACCCAAGTGACGAAATTTGGATATTTTAGATATGAATAAAATCTAAAGTATAATAGCTATAAAGAATGAATGATGAAAGATGTTTCTTGAACAATCTTTAATAAACACTTGTCTTGACATCATTTACTGAAAATTTCGACTTTCTAGTTGTATTCAGACAGAAAGTATAAATAAGTGTATGAGAATACGAAGAAAAACGTATGCAAACGATTTACGCAAATATATTTTTTCTGACGCGTGCAACTTTTCACGTGTAAGAGATAAGCTATATAAATGTTAACAAAAAATGTAGGTAATTTTATGGATTACATATTTTAATTTATTTGGCTGTTATCTATTTGTTATCAATTTATACATAAACACGCATAAACTTACATATATGTTAGTTAATGTGTACTACTACTACTACTATAGCCTATCTGCGTCCCACTGCTGGGCACAGGCCTCCTCTCATCACGAGAGGGTTTGGGCTATAGTCCCCACGCGGGCCCAGTGCGGATTGGGGACTTCACACACATCTTTGAATTACTTCGCAGATGCGTGTAGGTTTCCTCACGATGTTTTCCTTCACCGAACAGCTCAGTGGTAAATTCAAATTGAATTTCGCACATAAGTAAACTTAGAGGTGCGAGCCGGAATCGAACCCCCGACCCTCGGCATGAGAGGCGGTAGGTCAAACCACTAGGCCACCACGGCTTGAGGAGTTAATGTGTGTTTATGTATAAATGTATTTAAGTATGTTTATTACATTTCGTGTTTGTTTCTTCTGCACATCTTCGTACAGAGCACCGCCTACCACCTAGTTTGTTTTTCCTCATCTCCACTATCTAAAGATTGTCTAGTAGAGATCGCTTTAAGCGATAAGTCCACCTGCTGTATGCCATACTTTTTGTGTGATTACATTATGTCTGTACTGTTCCTTGAATGTGTGGTGTTCCATAAAGTATACAGTATTGTATTGTAATTTTATCATCTTTAAACTTCTCATGGACACTTTTGTCATGGAGTCAACTGTTGATGATTTATTGTCGAAAAAACAAATTTTGGCACCGTTAATTCAAGATGGCGGCTCGCGCCCCCAACCCCAAGGTCGATAACTTGGATTTTTGCTAAGCATCAATACCTTAATGAGTATGTGCAAAAAACGGTTCTAGTCCACCTTTTGTAGGGTAAACATACCCACTGGCTGGATAATACGTAACCATTTGATCCTGTGTAAATTTAGACAAGATTATATTTAGATATTTTACGAATTCACAACGACATTCGGAAAATTCGAGGCAATTTGAATACATCGGGTAAGTAGATACCTGGTACATCAAATTTCAAAGATAACCTCTCGTGAATATGCTTGAATAAAGCTATTTCAGAGATGCTTTAAAAATTTTACTAAATATTCCCGTCTCGAACAAAGCTTTGTGAAAATGTAGTTACATTTACCTTTTGCCCGAACAGCTTCTAATTTATAATGCTTGACCCTTAGATCAAATACCTCCACTGTGATCTAAGTAATAATTTAAAAGCCGTATATTATTAACTCACTGCTTACTGATATTAATTTATAGAGCCTGAGCTGCCACTAAGAAAATTTAAATCCGAACTTGAGGGCTGGCTGGCTCTTTAAAATGTCTTTTACCTCAGTAAAGGAATAAATATTTAAAAGAGTTTTAGTAATTCAATCACCATCACAACAGCTTATTTTATTTCCATTAAAATTCAAATGCAATCATTTATTCAGCAAATTGGCCACATAGGGGCACTTTTACACGCAAGAAAAATAATTTATCAGCGCTTTCTAGCTTGCTTGAAAAGAAGCGGCGCAACAAACTCAAGCAGAAGGCCTTTTTTCAAAATGTCCACATAATTACAAAATTTACATTTGCATTACATGTAGAAAATATACATATAGGTACATACTAAAATTACATTGAAGGGATGTATAGTCCCTAACTTAAACTTAAATCAAAGATCTTAGAGATGTATTGTCTCCAATTACGTCCTATGTAACAGTACAGGCCTCATCTCATCATGAGAGGGTTTGGGCTGTAGTGTCCACGCGGGCCTAGTGCGGATTGGGGACTTCACACACATACTTGAACTAGCTGTTACCCGCGACTTCGTACGCGTAATGGTAATAGCGTTCCCACGGGAACTATGCGTTTTTCCGTGGTAAAAAGTAGCCTATATGTTGACCAGTGTTATAAACTACCCCCATACTAAATTTTGTTGCAACCCGTCCAGTAGTTTTTGAGTTAAATACATGTACATACATAAAGAAAAAAAATCTAAAAATCGTTATTTTGTGTTTAGTTAGTATCGTTTACTCGTATTTAGTCCCCTCTACTTGATAGTTTCTTTAAATTTTCAAGTTTCATACGCGACTTCTTCAACAGACTTATTATTAGTATAGATTAATATTAGATGACACTATAAAAGAAGAAACATACAAACAAATCTTAAACCCCCTTTTTAAACCTTTAGGGGGAGGGAATTTCCAAAAATCCTTCCTTAGTGCTCGCTTACGTCATAAAAGGAACCTTCCTGCCAAGTTTCATGTTTCTAGGCCTAGCAGTTTCGGCTGTGCGTTGATCGATCAGTCAGTCAGTCATTCAGTCAGCCAGTCAGTTTCTTGTTTTATATATTTAGATTACGTCATACAAACCTTTAACCCCCATACCCCTTCAGGGGGGGAATTTCCAAAAATCCTTCCTTAGTGCTCACTTTACGTCATAAAAGGAACCTTCCTGTCAAGTTTCATGTTTCTAGGCCAATTAGTTTCGGCTGTGCGTTGATCGATCAGTCAGTCAGTCATTCAGTCAGCCAGTCAGTTTCTTGTTTTATATATTTAGATTACATCATAATCACATTTTTTCGCGTTCCCGTCGGAATATCGGGAAATCCTTTCTTAGTGCTCCCCTACGCTCCCCAAGGAACCTGCATGCCAAACTTCAGCTCTCTACGGTGATCCCCGCGACCTAAACATTAAAATGTAAAAATCCCATTTTTTCCCGTTCCCGTGGGAATTTCGGGAAGTCCTTTCTTAGTGCTCCTCTACGCTCCCCAAGGAACCAGCATGCCAAATTTCAGATCCTTACGATGTTTCCCGCGACTTCGTACGCGCCTAAAAATTTAAATGTAAAATTCCCTTTTTTCCCCGTTCCCGTGAGAATTTCGGGAAATCCTTTCATAGTGCTCCCCTACGCTCCCCAAGGAACCTGTATGCCAAATTTCAGCTCTCTACGACCAGTATTTTCGGCTCTGCGTTGATATGTCAGTCAGTCAGTCAGTCAGTTTCTTCTTTTATATATTTAGACTATCTTTTTCCCGCGACTTCGTACGCGCCTAAACATTAATGTAAAAAAAAACCCTTTTCCGTGGGAATTTCGGGAAATCCTTTCTTAGTGCTCCCCTACGCTCCCCAATTAAGCTGTATGCCAAATTTCAGCTCTCTACGACCAGTATTTTCGGCTCTGCGTTGATATGTCAGTCAGTCAGTCAATCAGTTTCTTCTTTTATATATTTAAATAGATAGATAGCTGTTTCCCGCGACTTCGTACGCGCCTAATATGTAAAAAACCCATTTTTCCCGTTCCCGTGGGAATTTAGGGAAGTCCTATCTTAGTGCTCCCCTACGCTCTCCAAGGAACCTGCATGCCAATTTTCAGATCTCTACGATGTTTCCCGCGACTTCGTACGTGCCTAAACATTAAAATGTAATAAACCCATTTTTTCCCGTCCCTGTAAAAATTTCGGGAAGTCCTTTCTTAGTGCTCCCCTACGCTCCCCAAGGAACCTGCATGCCAAATTTCAGCTCTCTACGATGATCCCCGCGACTACGTACGCGCCTTAAAATGTAATAAACCCATTTTTTCCCGTCCCCGTAGGAATTTCGGGAAGTCCTTGTTAGTGCTCCCCTACGCTCCCCAAGGAACCTGCATGCCAAATTTCAGCTCTCTACGATGATCCCCGCGACTACGTACGCGCCTTAAAATGTAAAAAAAAACATTTTTTTCTGTTCCCGTGGGAATTTCGGGAAATCCTTTCTTAGTGCTCCCCTACGCTTCCCAAGGAACCTGCATGCCAAATTTTAGCTCTCTACGACCAGTAGTTTCGGCTCTGCGTTGATATGTCAGTCAGTCAGTCAGTCAATCAGTCAGTCAGTTTCTTCTTTTATATATTTAGATAGATAGATAGCTGTTCCCCGCGACTTCGTACGCGCCTAAACATTAAAATGTAAAAATCCCGTTTTTCCCGTTCCCGTAGGAATATCGGGAAATCCTTTCATAGTGCTCCCCTACGCTCCCCAGGGAACCTGCATGCCAAATTTCATCTCTCTACGATGATCCCCGCGACTACGTACGTACGCGCCTTAAAATGTAATAAACCTATTTTTTCCCGTTCCCGTAGGAATTTCGGGAAGTCCTTTCTTAATTCTCCCTTACGCTCCCCAAGGCATTTGGCATGCAGGTTGCATGCCAAATTTCAGCTCTCTACGATGATCCCCGCGACTACGTACGCGCCTTAAAATGTAAAAAAAAACATTTTTTCCCGTTCCCGTGGGAATTTCGGGAAGTCATTTCTTAGTGCTCCCCTACGCTCCCCGAGGAACCTGCATGGCAAATTTCAGATCTCTACGATGTTTCCCGCGACTTGTACGCGCCTAAACATTAAAATGTACAAATCCCTTTTTTTCCCGTTCCCGTAAGAATTACGGGAAATCCTTTCTTAGTGCTCCCCTACGCTCACCAAGGAACCTGCATGCAAAATTTCAGCTCTTTACGACCAGTAGTTTCGGCTCTGCGTTGATATGTCAGTCAGTCAGTTTCTTCTTTTATATATTTAGATTTTAAGTGAGCCTTTTAACGGAACATGGAAGTACCATGGAAGCTTACAACTTTTACGAATTTTGAAAAAATTCTGCTTTAGTTGATGCCTACGTCATTAAAGGAATACGTGAGAAAATTTGAAGTTTCTAGCTCTAAGGGTTTGGCCTGTGCGTTTATTTAAAACTTTTATCCCCTATTTTTCCCTCTTAGGTGTTCAATTTTAGAAAACGCTGAAATACGTCACTCATTATTTTTGCCGCACTCAATTCATACGAAATGTCATGCAAGTACGAGTATGTTGAAGAAATAAAAAGTTTAATACAAAATTTCATCCCCTATTTGACCCTCTTGGGGTTTGAATTTTGAAAAATCCTTTCTTAGTGGAGCTTACGTTATAAGAGGAATACGTGTGCTAAATTTTATGTTTGTGGCCCGAAGGGTTTGACCTGTGCGTTTATTTAAATCTTTCATCCCCTATTTTACCCTCTTAAGGGTTGAATTTTAGAAAACTCTTGCAATACGTTACTCATTATTTCTGCCGCACTCAATTCGTATGAAATTTCATGCAAATATGTCCAAGGAATAAAAAGTTTTATGAAAACTTTCATCCCCTATTTCACCCTCTTGGGGGTTGAATTTTGAAAATTTCTTCCTTGGTGGATGCCACCATCATAAGAGGAATACGTGTGCGAAATTTCAAGTTTCTAGCCTTAAGACCAACCTTTGCGTTTATTTAAAACTTTCACCCCCTATTTCACCTCCTTGGGGGTTCAATTTTGAAAAATCCTTTCTTAGTGGAGCTTACGTTATACGAGGAATACGTGTGCTAAATTTTATGTTTGTGGCCCGAAGGGTTTGACCTGTGCGTTTATTTAAATCTTTCATCCCCTATTTTACCCTCTTAAGGGTTGAATTTTAGAAAACTCTTGCAATACGGTACTCATTATTTCTGCCGCATTCAATTCGTATGAAATTTCATGCAAATATGTCCAAGGAATAAAAAGTTTTATGAAAACTTTCATCCCCTATTTTACCCTCTTGGGGGTTGAATTTTGAAAATTCTTTTTTTGGTGGATGCCAACGTCATAAGAGGAATACGTGTGCGAAATTTCAAGTTTGTAGCCCTAAGGGTCTGGCCTTTGCGTTTATCTAAAACTTTCACCCCCTAATTCACACCCTTAGGGGTTGAATTGTGAAAATTCCTTCCTTGGTGGATGCCAACGTCATAAGAGGAATACGTGTGCGAAATTTCAAGTTTCTAGCCTTAAAGCCAACCTTTGCGTTTATTTAAAACTTTCACCCCCTATTTCACCCCCTTGGGAGTTGAATTTTGAAAAATCCTTCCTTAGTGGATGTTTACGTCATAAGAGGAATACGTGTACCAAATTTTAAGTTTGTAGCCCTAAGGGTTTGGCCTGTGCGTTTATTTAAATATTTCATCCCCTATTTTACCCGCTTAAGGGTTGAATTTTAGAAAACTCCGAAATACGTTACTCATTATTTTTACCGCACTCAATTCGTATGAAATTTCATGCAAATATGTCCAAGGAATAAAAAGTTTTATGAAAACTTTCATCCCTTATTTCACCCCCTTAGGGGTTGAATTTTGAAAATTCCTTTCTTGGTGGATGCCAACGTCATAAGAGGAATACGTGTGCGAAATTTCAAGTTTGTAGCCCTAAGGGTCTGGCCTTTGCGTATATCTAAAACTTTCATCCCTTAATTCACACCCTTGGGGGTTGAATTTTGAAAATTCCTTCCTTGGTGGATGCCAATGTCGTAAGAGGAATACGTGTCCGAAATTTCGAGTTTGTAGCCCTAAGGGTGTGGGCCTTTGCGTTTATCTAAAACTTTCACCCCCTAATTCACCCCCTTGGGGGTTGAATTTTGAAAAATCCTTCCTTAGTGGATGCCTACGTCATAAGAGGAATACGTGTGCGAAATTTCAAGTTTCTAGCTTTACGGGTTTGGCCTGGGCGTTTATACATCAGTCAGTCACCTTTGCCTTTTATATATACAGATTAGATTTCATGTATTTAGAGATCATCTACTATCTAAAGTCCCGCGCCTTCACATTTCAAAACGCTTCAATGTATTTAAAAAGCACCACCAACACTCTCAACACATGTGTGCGTGCTAAAACAACCATCAACTATGCGTTGAGAGTGTTGGTGGTGCTTTTTAAATAATAATAACAAAATTGAAGCGTTTTGAAATGTGAAGGCGCGGGACTTTAGATAGTAGAAGATCTCTACAGCATGATGTGTGCAGCAGCATCGTCGGTCGTGTAGTCAGTCACAATTCGAATGAAGTGTCAATGTTTGCGTACGATGACGTCTGTGTGCGTGCAAAGACGGTCAGTACACGTGTAAATCCACTCTCCATCTCCGGATGAAACAAATGACGGTAAGGGCGAGTTGGGCGCGAGTTGCGCGCCGGCTAGATTCAGGCGGTTGATTCCGTGGCCATTCTTTATGTAGTACTATTAAATATTCTGTGGTGTAGTCATACATATAGTAGTCCCGCTTTATGAAGGTGTTAGGTATGAACTAGCAGGAGAACTGAAAAGGTCATGTTTGGAGCTAATTATAAACTAGTTTCCAGTTCCAATCTAATCCAGATTGTCTGAATAAAACAGTTTCCACACATGCCCTCCGGTGTTGGTGTAGTCGGTAAATGGAAAGTTTCCTATTGTCAACCTATTGTTGTTGTTCGGGTTTCATAGTGAAATTTTAAAATGAATACAAAAGGCATTTATTTTGTAATAACCTTCATTTATTTTTAGACCTAAAAAATGCTACACTTGTAAAATATGTCTTACATCTATGACTGCGCCAGAAGGAGGTTTATGTTTTTCGAGTGTTGTCTGTATGTATGTATACTTCTTTGGCACGCTCGAATCTGTACCTAGCCTAAACGGCCTTTTGATTGTGAGAGTGACACGGGGCAGTAGGTACTTACATCAAAAGATCGTGTGCAGTCGGGTGTTTTTATTTTTTCATTAATCGATGTATTAAAAGAAACTGTACATTGACCTCCCTCGAGGTTTGCAATACATAAATGCAATACACGAGACATTACAATATAGTCGGACTCGCGCACGAAGTGTTCCGTACCATTATCAATAAAAACCGTTAAAAAGAACACGTTTGTTGTATGGGAGCCCCCTTAAAGAGGTATTTACTTTATTATGTTTTTTTAGTATTTGTTGTTAGCGGCCACAGAAATACATCATCTGTGAAAAAGTCAACTAACTAACTATCACGGTTTCTAGAGATACAGCGTGGTGACAGACGGACAGTGGAGTCTTAGTAATTATGAAATTTATTTTAAATTCAGCTTGTCTTCAAAAATCAAGTGATTAATATTTTAAAAAGCTTTGCTGGAAATAAATCACATCATTCGGGCACAAGTTCAGACAATGGTTGATTTAAGCCAAATTCAAATAGTTAAATCAGAATCTGAAATTCAAATATGCCAGTTAACGAAAACCTCCCGTACTTTTCCAATTCACTATTGCAACTAATTAAAACTTTACTTTAATCCGAGATTCCCATTTTACCTACTTTCAGAAATGGCGGTGAGTTAGCCTAGAAACGTTGCGAGGGGCAAAGGGGCGACGCTCACACCGATTATTAGACGACGTACCCACTTAAGAGGCCGCAGTTGCGAAATTGCTAATGTTCGCCATCTAGATCTCACCATCGGTGGCATCTACGAGGCTGTTATTCATATACATGAAACTTAAACATATTTTCTTTAAATGGTCCAACGTGAAAACACGATTAGAAACAATTGCCTTTATTTTTCAATTATATGATGTGGAATTCTCAAGGTCTATAACGACCAAGTAATTTTTGCTTTCCAGATAATAAATAACTTGTTTTTGATTTCCTCGAAATCTTTTTAAATAAAATTAGTATCGTACTTTCATTGTAAATAACAATTAATGCTTACGCCGGTAATTTGCAGGTTATGTCTCCAGTATCCCTGTCGCATCTTTTACGCGTGAATGTAGATAGCACTATCCCTTTTTCGCCGGCTCGCAGCTATCGTCAACTTCGTGTCCGACCGTCCTTGAGGTGCGACAGACGTTGGGTCGCCTGGAGACTAACCACGCGCGTTGCACTATACACTGGCCTAAATTAGACGAAATACGACGATGTTAGTTCAAGATGGCGGAGAAAATCAAGCCGACCGGGGAGCTTTCATCGAAAACGCTGCCTAACCCCTTTGAGTTAAAATAAAATAATGTATGAAGGAATTGTTCCTCTTATTTAGATTTACAGAAAAGTTCGGGATGGTATAAGTCTATCTTCTAAGTATAGCATACTATAACCATTTTAATTACTAAAAAAATAACCATATCATGAAACCTATATAATGTGTAATTTAGATAGCTGTTTAGAGGGATACAGTATTAATCATTATCAATTTAAAGGCGATAATTACCTTAAGCCGTTTATGCACTTTATGATTGCCATTTATACCATAAAGTTCAAAAGAATATCTTAGGAGTTATTGAAAAAATAAAAACTTCCGCGCGAGAAAATAAATTCAACGCGTGGGTACCTACCGAAGCGGCATTGTGTTTGGCCATCCGTTTGCGATGACGTATTAAAAACTACTGGTCGTAATCAATTACGACCAGTAGTTTTTAATACGAACACTTAGTTCCGCGGGGATGCCATAAGTCGCGGGCAGATGCTAGTGTTTAATAATAATAATAAGAAGAAAATGAGTTACTATTAGGCTTTTTGGTAATCTAAATGCAAATTGCCAACGAGATACGGTGTAAGAGCATGATATCAACTAGCGTAGGACGTCGAAAACACCGACTTAAATGGCTTCCTTTGTCCTAAAGTCCCGTTTATTTCGCCTGTTGACATCGGATTAATGAATGAGCCCGCCGGAGCAGATACCCCGAAATGAAGTGCTTGCAATATTGGATTTGTTTGTTGTCTCAAGGTGGTTTTGTCGTATACTTACTTGATTATTATGTACACCAACACTGCCTCTGTCTGTACCCTCTGTTGACCTTTTGAGCAAGAAATCTTCTACTATCTAAAGTCCCGCGCCTTCACATTTCAAAACGCTTCAATTTTTTTAATATTATTTAAAAAGCACCTCCACTCCACAAGCGTTTTGAAATGTGAAGGCGCGGGACTTTGATAGAAGAAGATCTCTAGAGCTACGCTGTAATCTGTGTTTACTGCTCAAATTTGGGTAGGCTCGTTCGGGAAAGTAATCATGTACAGCTGGACACATGCCTCCTAGATCCGTATTGAGAACTTAGCAAACATCCTTGAATTACTTCTCAGATGATGTGCAGGCTTCTTCACGATGTTATCCTTCACTGACCTATAAGATAAGACCATCTCTAAGATCTTAGATTTCAGTTTAAGTTAGGGACTATACATCTCTTAAATGTAATTTTAGTGTGTACCTATATATGTATCTTTATATATATTAATGTAATGTAATGTGAATCTGTAAGTATGTTTACATTTTGAAAAAAGGCCTTCTGCTGAGTTTGTTGCGGCGCTTCTTCTCAAGCGATGGGTTTTGGAAGCGCTGGTAAATTAATTTAAAAGGGATCTTGAGCGGTGAGCGAAAGTACAGCCGACTGAAGGGCCAATAAGCGTGCGCGCACGACAAAGCGCCCCCTGTGTCGCCCCTCCCGTGCCGATGAGACCTTATTTTTGACTTCTGCGCATCGAAGGCCACTAGATTAAGGCATCGGGTTGCCATGATATCCAACCGTAGGAACACTGATTTCCAAAAGTTTCAACTCGACTGGAAATACCATTAAACGTGAAGTATTTACGCCACGGTTTTAACTTCGATAACCTATACTCGTATCTCGCGAACACAACTGACTTGCTCGATTATGACGCGAATCGTCTTCGCACTACATTTAGCAATTGCCAAGCGATCGGGTTGACTGAAGCTTGTACGGAAGTATTTAAAGTTAATGTACTTAAATCATCTTTAAGAGAGAGATTCACTTACTCGCATTTTGTAAGGAATTGTGACAGGTGAGCGCAAGCTGTTTGGGCGAGAAAGTGATCGAATAGAGGGGTATTGGAATAACGGTAGGTCCTAGGCCTACAAGGTGAAGGGACAGCTTCGATCGCAAGAAATGAGACCTTACGCAATTCTTGCGATCCCAGGCACAAGACCAGTCTAGATGTGGCGAACCTTGGGGAGACCTGTGTCTAGCAGTGGACGTATTTTGTACTGATATGATGATGATTTTGTACGCTTTGTGAAAGATTTCGGGGGGTCGGGGGTTCGATTCCGGCTCGCACCTCTAAGTTTACTTATGTGCGAAATTCAATTTGAATTTACCACTGAGCTTTTCGGTGAAGGAAAACATCGTGAGGAAACCTGCACGCACCTGCGAAGTAATTCAAAGATGTGTGTGAAGTCCCCAATCCGCACTGGGCCCGCGTGGGGACTATAGCCCAAACCCTCTCGTGATGAGCGGAGGCCTGTGCCCAGCAGTGGGCCGTAAATAGGCTGTTGTAGTAGTAGTAGTAGTAGTGAAAGATTTGCCTCCATCCATTGAACATGATAAATGACAACCGAAAGGCGTCCAATTGACGGCAAAGCGCCAAAGGTTCTAGGTTCTTTTTGATATTGCGGGGTTTGCGGGATCATCTATATAGGTCTAATATTTGTCATCGCCCCTAGTAATATACCTATAAGATCTATATTAGATGGTTTGATGGTTGATTGGATGGTGGTTATTAGATGGTTGCATCGCACAGGTAAACCCCTATACATAATTATATTGCAAATTTCCTTCAAATCGTTAGGGCCGTTCTGAGTTTCTAAGATCGTTTGTATAAATATAATATACAAGATCTGCTCGTTCAAGTCAATATATAAAACTAACCTCACAGAGAGAATTTCCACGGAAACGGGAAAGAAAGATTTTACGTTACCCATACGTCATACGCATACAAAGTCACCGAAAAAGCCAATTCAAGTATAACCTATTAGGTATGTTCTTAAAGTAACGACTGAACGCGATATTTTCGAAGAGTAATTTCATATAAAAATTCAATCCGGCTTCACTCTTTAAAAAAAACAGTGAATCTACCCTACAATCTCAAAGTCAATTAGAGATAATATACTACAGGTAGTTCAGCACCTCCACAACTCAAAACGCTTCAGTGTATTTGGAAAGTATTTAAAAGGCACCACCAACACACTCAACGTATATGTGCGTGCTGAAACATCCGTCAAACAATTCCGTCAAAAAATTGGGACTTCCTATAGTAGATTATCTCTACATACTCGTACCTATTACAACCTTTGAATGTTACCATAAAGGAATAGTAAAGTTTCGTACTCGACTTCGCAATTGTCGCATTTGAGGTCGAAAACTACTAACTTGGGTCACGTGCCCGTTTAACTGCCTAAGTTCTCTCGCAAACTCTAGATCAAGGCAAACAAGGGTAATTAGATTTAAAGACTGCCTCATTTGTTGGTTCATCTGCCAGATCGGGGGTCAAATCTGACCCTCTTATAGTTGTAATTGCATAAGTATTATGACCCATTTGTATAATATCCCTCGATGTATCAAGTATTTTATTGTTAACGGTAAGCTTTAGACGGCGACTTCGTATGCGTATAATAAACGTAACAATTTAACTAAAACAAAAAAATACGTGTCTAATATTTTTTTATTACCTGACTGACGGAGTTATTAGAATTACGATTTCTTCGCCCTGTCGTCATCCCTATTGAAATAAGTCAAGTAGCACTTTTGGCCGATTTGCAGATTCCCGAGTCTTTTGTTAGCCGAAATAAATTCCTATCAGCAGTTTCGTTTCGTTCTTTGTAAAGTCGATTCGGCTTTAAAATTTCTAGAACAGTTTATTTTATGAACAAAACTTTAATGAGCAGTTTCGAATGGACTTTTGAATTAGGTATTTGTTGTAGGTAAAAAAAGGGAAAAGAAGTATCCTAATTTTTTTTTTCTTTTCATGATGATGCGACTTATTTTTGTCAGATAAATTCCTCGTTCTTGAAAACAATTCCATTGGTTATCTTATCATCAGATTCCATACTAATAATTATTAGTAAAACTCGGTCATTCTGTTGTTTGTTCACGCCTCAACCTCTAGTTTGTATGTATTTATTTTACGAGGCTAATTTAGATGAAATTAAGTATATGACTTTGGCTATTTTTTTTTATCGCGAAACACGAATAGCCCGCCGCGAGAACACTCTTTAAATAAGGAATCCCACGCGGACGAAGTCGCGGGTCGAAGCTAGTTAGGTACTAATAACCAATGATAGGTAAGTTTGATAACAAAGTGTATCTCATTCAAAGATAAAATACTTATATTAGGTTTTAAATACATTTTATGTAGAAAATACCTAGGTATCGTAAGTATTTTTAATATATATTATGATAGGCAATAGATAGGTGATCTAGTGGTTCGACCTACCGCCTCTCATGCAGAGGGTCAGGTGTTCAATTCCGGCTTCCACCTCTAAGGTTACAATTTGAATTGACGATTGAGCTTTTCGGTGAAGAAAAACACTGTGAGGAAACCTGCACGCATCTGAGAAGTAATTCAAAGATGTGTGTAAAGTCCCCAATCCGCACTGGGCCCGCGTGGGGACTATAGCCCAAACCCTCTCGTGGTGAGAGGAGGCCTGTACTCAGCAGTGGGACACAAATAGGCTGTAGTAGTATGATAGGCAAACGATCACACAGCCCACCTGATGGTAAGCGGTCGCTGTCTATGCAGCGAAATCTTATCATTTCTTATTTAAAAAAAAAAGATCCCGAATGCGTTGCCTACCCTGATGCCTAGAAGACGGTATACCTCTGCTGCTGTGCCAGAAATTTCACCGGCTACTTTAACCCCTTACCGGAACACAACAGTGTGAGCACTGCTATTTGGCGGCAGGTTAGCGGTTAAGACCGTAGTACCAACCCGGACGGACCAGGTCCTACCACATCATAAACATGAAACACATCATAATTATCACAACCACAAGCAATATCCATAAAACATCTAATTATCTTATTCTATATATAACGTGTTTTAAAATATTGAGTTCATTCCAGTGCATGTTAATTGAATTCAAAGTAAAATGTAAACACAAAGTAGCCCCTAACTAAGCCTGGGTTCCATCATAACATACTACATGGATAGTATGGATACATACAAAGACAAGTACCTAATATACATTATCCTCCCTTGCGTTACTACTACTACATCCTATTTATGGCCCACGGCTGGGCACAGGCCTCCTCTCATCACGAGAGGGTTTGGGGTATAGTACCCACGCGGGCCCAGTGCGGATTGGGGACTTCACACACATCTTTGAATTACTTCGCAGATGCGTGCAGGTTTCCGCACGATGTTTTCCTTCACTGAAAAGCACAGTGGTAAATTCAACTTGAATATCGCACGTAACTAAACTTAGAGGTGCGAGCCGGATCGAACCCCCGACCCTCTGCATGAGAGGCGGTAGGTCGAACCACTAGGCCACCACGGCTATCCCTTGCGTTACGCTTTCGGGTTAAAAATGAATGCACTGCATCAATGAGCCCCAACTAGTTATCTGTAATGATAAAATCGCTTATCTGTAGTCGGAGCGCAAACGTATCCAACTGGTTTTGTGACTTATGATAGTGGCACTGAGTAAGTACACGCCGGCCAGTGTACACTGTCGTGCCGCAGAGAACGCATCAAGTGCAGTAGGATTTATAGTGCGCGCTTTGTTACTGGCCAGTGCATTTCGGACTTGAGAGGTGAGTTTTATAGTAGTTTATGTAACTGCTACATAATAAAGGTCCTTAAAACACGAGTGGGGTTTTATGAAACGAGCTGTCAGGTACAGTTGTATGCACAACTTTATCTACACTCATTTTACAAATGCTCTAAGATTCTTGAAAGTCTGTTCACAATGGCGGCAATTCGAATACGCCAATACATTCGATTTTCAAAAAGCATAGACTAAATAGAGTCGACATTTGAATTTATAACAAACGTTCGTTCTGTTTTACTAAAGAATATAGGCGGCCTTTGTTGTTCGAAGACGTTCGAAATTTGAACGTCATTACAACATCAAATTAGATTTTGTAACAGTACATTACAGACCTAGGGTGGTGAATTCGTAAATGTCCCAGAACGCAGGTTTCTGTGGCACGAACCAAGGGGGGGGCCATAAATATGCGATCTGGGGCTTTACGAATTACCACCCGTGGTTTGTCAAAAGTTTTACGTCTTGCCTTGGCCAAGAAGTGAGATTTTCTCTCCGCGTAGCGGGCAGAAAATCCCACTTTACGGCCAAGGGTGATGTAAAATTAATTTTACTTCATGCCCACAGATAGGAAATTGGCTTTCGCTGTCATTACGGATGTCATGACTACCGATTTTTTAACGCATCATAGAGGATTTATGTTGTGAGTGTAGATAAAGACAGTTTAAACACTGGCTGTATTTTCTGTTATTTAAATGTGGAAGATTTTAAAAATGACTAAAGGCGAAAGTGATAAAGTAACGTAATGGATCCCTTATTAATTTAATTTGCCCTACCTATGCCTGTTGATCTTTGTTATAATTTGTCTGTAGCTCAATAAAGAGTGTGTATTTTATTTCTGTCGGGTTCCTGATTGTTATGAATGAAGTGAAGATATCGAAATCATTTTAAAAGATCATTATTTCATTAAGTTAGCAGAATACACTGAGTTAATTTGTTCCTTTATATATTTAAGTACTGTAATTAGTAAAGACAACATCATTGCTAATGACACTAAATTTCTCAATAGTCCAACTCTATCAAATATTATTTTGGTTGTGTATTTTTTCTGAATAAAATTGTAAAATGAGTGCTTAAATCTATCGTAGATAAGCGGTTACATAGGTTCACAAAATGCTAGAAAAGTGTATCACGACCAAACTTTTTTATTTTGATACGTACGACCTCCGTCTTTAGTCCGAATTTACTAGTAGGTACCAAACCACACCATTAGCACAGTTCATTATATGTACCTATTTCATGATAATATTGTGACAATGAATCGATTGGTGGGAAGCGAGGAGTGTTGGCTTTAGACACTCAAACGTCATTTTTACTTATTCAATTAAACAAACATTCTTTCAGACGTCACAATGACCACAGCATTATCTAGAAATGCGCGACTTCTGCTATCTTACCGGACACTCTCCCACACAAGAAGCCAATCCCTATGGACACCGGATAAAATCGTTAAATCGCCCTACAAAGACGTCGTTATACCGAACAAAACCGTCATAGAACACGTCTGGGAGAATTTGGACAGATGGCCCGACAAAATAGCTGCGGTATGTTTTGAATTGTGATCTGGTCATGACCTCGGTACTTTCAATTCGTCTGCTTATGATGCTTATGTTATTACTTATACATTTTGCTTGCGTAGCATTTTATAATTCATTTCCTTACGGGATTGACCTTGAAAGATCCTTTCTTAGTGTTACCTATGCATTTTCTGTCAGACAAATCATCCTAATTTGCTAACCACTAAATTTGCTAACTACACTGTACTTTATCGTAATAACTTAAATACTTAAATCGAAATGATAATTAGAGATAACTTTACCGTATCTGAATAGCCGTGGTGGCCTAGTGGTTCGACCTCCGCCTCTCATGCCGAGGGTCGGGGGTTCGATTCCGGCTCGCACCTCTCAGTTTACTTACGTGCGAAATTCAATTTGAATTTACCATGAGCTTTTCGGTGAAGGAAAACATCGTGAGGAAACCTGCACGCATCTGCGAAGTAATTCAAAGATGTGTGTGAAGTCCCCAATCCGTGCTGGGCCCGCGTGGGGACTATAGCCCAATCCCTCTCGTGGTGAGAGGAGGTCTGTGCCCAGCAGTGGGATGCAAATAGGCTGTAGTAGTAGTTACCGTATCTTAATATATAATGAAATATCTACCTACCTTCATAAGCCAATTTGAAGTATCTAACCAATTAAATCTAGACTGATTTTTCTAAATTTGTGTCCACTGAATGCATTATATTAGTGATTGCTTCTAGATTTGCGGGTTGACGAATCGCTCCTACACTTATCGACAATTATACAAGCAGTCCCGCAACTTTGCAGCGCAGTTACGGTCAAAGTTGGGACTAACTGATGGCGACGTCGTCTGTATTATGATGCCAAACTCGCCAGAATACGTACTAGCCGTACTGGGTATACTCACTGCGGGCGGTGAAGTTACAACGGTGAACCCTATTTATACAGCTCGTAAGTTTAAATTACAATTCATACAAGCTTATGTTCTTTTTATAGACCTTAGATTATGTTCATTGTTGTCAACATTTTTAAAAACTAGTTGGCCTGGTGAACTTCGTATCACCCATAGGCGATTCTTCTTTTAGCTTTGGACTTCTTCCGATTTTTTCTCTTTTTAACCTTCCCTGATTCATCACAGGAAATAAAACGGAAAAAGAATCAGCCAAATCGGTGAAGCAGTTCTCAAGCCAGCCAGACTAACACACGGCGATTCATTTTTATATAAAAGAAGATAAAAGACCAATTAATCTTATTTTTGATTTCAGACGAAGTTCAAAGACAACTACTACTTTCAAAACCAAAAATTATAATTGGTAGTGTAGATACAGTAAACGTTATAAAAGAATCTCTTAAACTGGCCAAAATGAAAATTCATGTTGTATGTGTTACGAACACCGGAAGTCAACCAGTACATACAATATCGTTCAATGAACTAACAACTGACGTAGATGACAGTGTTCTCAAAAATGTTAAGAAAACTGCAGATGATGTTGCAATATTACCGTATTCAAGTGGTACCACCGGATTGCCAAAAGGGGTTGAACTCACGCATAAAAATATTGTTGTAAACTGTATTCAGTCAGATGTTGATGGTGTCAAACAATATCATGATACTACCAGTGAGTATATTTTCTTAGTAAATAAAAGTTAAAATTGCTTCAATCAAGCTCTATAGATACAAATTGACATTAGTGTATGAAATCAGTTTATTTTAAACAATTTAATTTCAGGCACACATCAAGAAGCAACGGTAGCCGTCTTGCCATTCTACCACATATATGGCTTGGGAATAATCATGCTACACAAATTGTCAGTTGGTGCCAAAATTGTCACCCTCCCAAAGTTTCAACCAAACACATACTTATCAACATTGAAGGACTATAAAATTAGTTTACTCTACGTAGTACCGCCCATGGGTAAGTAGGTAGATGGATACTATCTCTTTCAATGATAATAAACATGTATTATTGTGAATTTTATAGAAAACTGATAAAAATATTTATGTTGTTGCAGTATTATTTTTGGGGGCACATTCTGATTCCAAAATAAAGGAACATTTAGCGTACGTTGATCAAGTGATCTGTGGAGCAGCACCGTTGCCAAAATTAGATATTGATAGAATATTAGAGAAATGTAAGGTAAGAAAGCTCTATTTTCGGATCATCGACATCTCTCCGTTTGCATTTTTAACAGTGCACAATTTAGTATATTTGACATGTAACTACTCGTATACAGTTATAAATACATTTTGATTTGATTTTGATTTTGATTTGTACAGTGATTGTATTCCAATTAATATGAAGTACCTTACCGTATTCAATTAGCTAATTCGACTTGTAATATTAGGGAAATGTAATGCCTTAAATGATATTTCAGCCTGATGTTAATTTTATCCAACTATACGGCTTGACTGAGACATCTCCTCTGGTCACTACAATGGTACCTGGATCAAAGAACTATTTAACAGCAGGCGTGCCGATCCCTAACACTGAATTAAGGGTGGTAGATTCAGAATTAAAGAATCTTGGCCCTGAAGAGGTAACTATGAATATTGTCATTTGTTTCATCAATTGTAATTTATTTAATCAACTTTGACTTCTTCTTGAAGTATTTGAAAAGACTTGTTACAGTGTCTTCCGGTTAGTATCGCCTAGTAGGAACATCATACAAGCATACTTAGGAATAGTAGTAATAACTAATCTTTGTCTTGTCGACTGTTTTGGCCCATTTGTATGCTGGTTTGGCATACTGTATCCGTTTTTTACATAAGTACATTATAATAACTTCTTAAATAGATATGTTTTTTGTCTAATTAATTTACATATCTCTCTCTAAGTATATACAACAACAATATGAAGACGATATAGTAATGTAACTGACCCTACCCGCGTAGGTCCCGATCCCATGAAAAAATTGGGATACAAAGAAGACCATGTTAACCAAGAATTTTATAAATAGCATACGAGGCATTTTAAAGAATAACATTAAATAAAATAAATAAAAATAGAATTTATTTCACTAATCCTAATATTAACATTAACATTTATTGGTGTGTTTCTTCTCCATCAGTGGGATTAGTGTCCATTGACATGGGCCTCCTCCTAGGATAACCACGCTCTGCGGTCTCTTTTTTGCGCCAGTGGGTAGGCAGATCATCCTCCCATCGTCGTATTTGACGACTTCGCCTTCGCTTTCCGTCCCTGGGGTACCAGTGAGTCACGTCTCCGGTCCATTTGTCTTTCGCGGATCGGGCCATATGCCCTGTCCAGCGCCATTTTAGTCTTTTGATCCGGCTAGAGACATCTGCGACTCCAATGGCTCCTCTGATTTTGGACAGTCTCCATTTGTTTCTCAGTCTAATACCTATGCAGCATGCTTCTTTCCATGTTATTTTGGCATACTCTGATTTTGTTGCTGACAATTTGGTGCAACTTTAAGTTTGGCAGCCATATGTGAGCACTGGTAGTATACAGGCATTGAATACTACCCGTTTTTCTCTCATTGGTATGTCTTTGTTTTTTAGGACTTCTTTGAGTGACCAGAAGCGTGCCCATGCATTGTTTATTCTGAACTGTATCTCTTTTTTCATTTGTGAACAAGGTGATATCACTTGACCAAGATAAATGTATTCATCTATTATATTCAATCACTTTATTCTCCACCTTTATAATTGTTGGGATCTCTTCGTCATGATTTTTGTTTTTGAGTAGTTTATTGAAAGTCCCGCTTTGCCACTTTATACTTGTAGTCGTTCCAGCATGTCTTGCAGGTTCTTCTTCTTCTTCTGCTTCAGCGAATCTCAAGTGCGATAATCTACGACCATTTATATTTAGGCCTCGGTTCTCCCAGTTTAAGTGGCAGAAGATTTCTTCAAGTACTGCGGAGAAGAGTTGGGGGGACATTTAATCTCCTTGATTTACCCCTTTTTTGAATCTGAACTCTTCTCGGGTTCTCTCTAGTTTTACCTTTGCTGTACTTTTACTGTAAATGATTTTTATGATTCTTATATATTTACTATCAATGTTTTGGTGTTGAAGAGATTTGTACATGTAGTTATGAGATATCGAGTCAAATGCCTTATTGTAGTCTACGAAGGCTATGAAGTAGGGTTTACTGTGTTCATTAAGTTTAACATTACTTTCTACTAAATAGTGAAAAACTTTTTTAATTCGGTCTAATAATTTTCGAGTTTAACTAGCTATGCTCCGATGTACTACCTATTACAAAGAACCCTAACGAACACGACAATAAATAATTAGCCAATCCGATCCAGCGGTTCTCGAGTTTTAACCAGACTAACACACGGTCTTTTATTTTTATATATATGAAGATTTATAAGTACAGAAGTATAAAATATTTAACTGCGACAATTTACAGGTTGGTGAATTAGCGATCCGCGGTCCTCAAGTGATGAAAGGCTACAGAGATAATCCCGAAGCGACTAGAAACGCAATAGACAAAGATGGTTGGTTCAGAACTGGTGATCTGGTCTCAATAGGAACAGACGGAGCGATTACCGTCTCTGATAGACTGAAAGAACTTATTAAGGTAAGAATATATAAAGACAAAAGTCCTGGAGTGTCGTCCGCGAACCGGTAGACGAGCTGTCGGTAGGCCTCCAACAAGATGGAGTGACGCCCTTGTAAAGGTCGCGGGAACGCGGTGGATGCGAGTGGGACAGGACCGGTCTGAGTGGCGCGCCTTGGGGGAGACCTATGTCCAGCAGTGGACGTCTATCGGCTGAAATGATGATGATGATAAAGACGAGAGTTTTTTATCATTGGAGTTTGGTAACCCTTTTGGCCACTATATACTTGATGGAAAGTGACGATCTTATTATTCGTTATTGTAATATTGGTAATGCCAAAAAAATCCACTAATTCCAGTACTAACATAACACAAACTAAAATGACTATTAGCTCACTGTTAAACTGCAATTTTATTTATCTACTTTTAAATTGTACTCCAGACGGTTTTCAGTCGTATCTGAGCAATCATACATAAACAATCGAGTCATTTGATGCGAGCCTCGGGAAAAGCTTTTTTCAAATACTGTTAAATTGGAATAGAGTTTTAAAAATGCATAAGTTATTATTTTTGTCAGACATTGTGATCATTTGTTTAAAATATACTTTTAAATAGAAAATATGAATATTTCAGGTGAAAGGATTCCAAGTGCCACCGGCGGAACTCGAGAGCGTCCTCAAAGAGCACCCATCTGTTTTTGATGCTGGAGTAGTCGGAGTTCCTGATGAGAGGACAGGAGAAGCACCAAAAGCTTTCATAGTATTAAAAGACGGACACAAAGGAGATAAGAAGGATATCAAAGACTTTGTTGCTACTCGCGTAGCAGAATTCAAACGATTGAAAGATGTTGTGTTTTTAGATAGTTTGCCAAAAAATCCTTCTGGAAAGTTGCTAAGGAGGGTGTTAAAAGATCAGTTTTCATAGCTTTAAATATTCATCAGGTTGATTATAAGCAGAAAATAATAGCTCGAAATAACCTTAGCCTACTAGGTCTTAAAAAATACACTAACAACTGCGAACATAAGTTATTTTTAAGTAAGAAAAAACTTTACGCCTTTACAAGAACAAAACAATGAACGATGTACGAGATACAAACAGGACGATTTCAATTTATAAACACAGCAATCTCCTAAATAATGTAAAACGAACCCATCTCAGAAATAAATCGATTATAAAACAGGTTTAGGCCGTGTTTCCTTAAGCCAAACCTCGGCGAGCGGAATTGAATCAACTGCCAACATTACCAGATCAAGCGGATCGTTCAGGGAGTGACACGACAAGTGGAACATATTTTCCGCTCCCTAAATAATCGAATGAGCTAAAAAAGAACCGTCCATGCCGTTATACTGTCATCCTATAAAATGAGGGACATACTGGTTCCTGTTGCGGAGAGCGCAAGGAAATATAAACATGAAATGGACTGGCCCAAGTAATTTTACTGTTCCATATAGCAAACGTTTAGTTGATGGGCCCCGACAAACATAAAAAAGGTTTCATTAAAACTCCTTTTTCGGGGTACTGATGGTTAGTATTGGACAGATTATTTATGGCCCATGTGCCTTGTGTGTTTGTAACCGTCATCCGTAGCCAAAGCAAAGGGCCTAAGAAGTCAGAAAAGAAAGAATTTTGATGTCAAGAATCTTGAGTAGAAAGTTTTTATAATAGTACTTCCCTTCTAGATTTTGTAATTGACGAATATTTATCGCGTTTCAGACAATTTTCATGAGCCTTAAAAAACAAACACGCGCTGAGGTTTTCCGACCAGTGTGTACTCATTTTAAGAGGTACCGCTTTCAAGTAATTTTCCACTTGATCAGTCAGCTGGGTTTTTTTCTCCTGTTCCCCCGTCGCAAGTCAAGTGTGATGTTATTGGACTGCTAAGAATTCTAATAAAAGTTAGATACACCGAGTTAGATGGTCTAAGTGCCTCTTTACCTTTATGGCTGATGAGATTGGCAGTACTTGGCGAAATGTGCGTTAGTGTAGACTTGGGCTTAGCTCTTTAGTCGTACTTGATTTCTAACGACTGGTGTAGATAATGGAAACTTTCTTAAATAAATCAAGTTTCCTGTTTTCATAATAGGAATAGATTATGACCCTAGTAGTAGCAGGTATGTTATCTGCTCAAGAAAAGTATTTATCTTGTTATAGGATTGAAAGTGATTGATCCCGACTGACTGTTAGGATAAGGTGAATACGAGTACATGATATGAATTAATTACTATACACTTAAAGATATACATATACCTATTATCATAGAAGAAGTAAGGTAAACTTAGAATGTCAACCTTCAAACAAATCAGCGTACGCCCGAAATAAGTGTTAAATGCGATAATAGATGTCGCTGCCTAGGTAGTCTGGATACAAATTTGAACTCCATGAGCTACATCTAGATGGCGTTGTGAAGGCGAAGTGTGAAAAGAAGCTCCCTGGCTATTTCCGATGTAAGCCGTAATGTCAGGAGTTTGACAGTCTTATATAATTACATTGTCTCTGCTATTAGATAATTATTAGATAATTCACCAAAGTTTTATTACTAACAAGCTTCTGCCCGCGACTTCGTACGCGTGGAATATAAAATTGCCGATAACTTTTCTTTCGACATCCAATTTTAATCAAACATATAGCTTATATGTTGCTCCAAATAATCATTGTTATTTATACATAAATTCCCTGCAGACGAAGTCGCGGGTAAAAGCTCTTACGTCTCAGCTGGACCGATTGTGGTGGAATTAGATAGTTTGCGATAGGTAACTGGAAATAACATAGGATTCTTTTCATCCCGATATTTCCACGGGTCAATCACTGTTTCAATCTAGAATCATACATACTAATAATATTATCATTATAATAAAACGGGAAAGTGTGCTTGTTTGTTTCTCCTGCCCTCACGAAAAAACGGCTGGATCGAGTTTGATGAAATTTGATAATAATTAGGATACTTTTTATTCCGATTTTTCCTTGGCAACGGGTTTTTCACGGGTCAATCCCTTTTTCATTACTTGTATAAATAACAATGATACTATATGTATATAATAGTATCATCGGGTACATAAATTCTAAGTCTAAGCCGGACGAAGTCGCAGGCAATGGCTAGTATCATTATATTTTCTGAAAAGTCGTTGAGTAGGTATAATTCCACAATGGGAAGAAAATGAGCCTGGCATCGGAAGCCTTGCCGTAGAAGCCTCGGACGAGCGCTGAGAGTGCTTCCTGTTTTTCTTCAGGACTTAAAAAAGAATAAATAAAATGAGGAAATATTTTTTGCGTGTGCAGGGACCTCTTTAAGATAATGTTTATTTTAGACAATTCCTAAAAGTGTGACAAAATAAAAGCGTTGTTTCATTTAAACTTAGGTTTTATTGTGTAGTAGTAATACTACTACTACAGCCTATTCGCGTCCCACTGCTGGGCACAGGCCTCCTCTCATCACGAGAGGGTTTTGGGCTATAGTTCCCACGCGGGCCCAGTACGGATTGAGGCCTTCACACACATCTTTGAATTAATTCGCAGATGCGTGCAGGTTTCCTCACGATGTTTTCCTTCACCGAAAAGCACAGTGGTTAATTCAATTTCGCACATAAGTAAACTTAGAGGTGCGAATCGGGATCGAACCCACGACCCTCTGCATGAGAGGCGGTAGGTCGAACCACGGCTTTTTTAGGTTTCGAAGTTCTTTAGTTCCGAAGTCCACAAGGAACCCTTATAGTTTCGCCATGTCCGTCCGTCCGTCCGTCTGTCCGCACTATTTCTCGAAGATGCTTAGTTCTAGAAAGCTGTAATTTGGCATGAATATACATATTAGTTACACTGACAAAGTGGTACAATAAAATTTTGAAATATTTTTTTTTATAGGGTACCTCCCCTACTCGTAAAGTGGGGATGTAATTTTTTTTTCTTGCGTACCTCATGGTGCGGCATATCGTTGAATAGGTCTTGAAAAAATATTGAGGGTTTGTTAAAACCATTTTTTGATTAAGTGATGCGTTTGAAATATAAAGTCACGTGCCCCCCCCCCCCCCCCCCTCCCCTGCCAGCTAAATGGTGGTATTTGGATGGGTGAAAAAATTCACGGTTGTGGCATATATAACGTAGTTGAAAGGAAAACCATCACAGCTAAGTAGGCTGTACATACTTACGAGCCATAGTCGACCAACTTATGAAATGATTAAAAAAACAATGTTTTTTCTCGAGCGGCAGGGGCGTCGGGCGGGCACGTCATACCACAGGCTAGCTAGATCCTAATAAGTCTTAGAAAGGTACTGTGGGCATCGTCAACTTCGGAACCCTATACTTTGCGCGTGGCCCGACACGCACTTGGCCGGTTTTTTATTGTGTTTACGAGTAGGTAATGTGCACAATTCACGTGTTAAGTTGTTGAAAATTGTTCAACATACTTAAATGTAAGTGGATATTATTGATCTCAATGTGAATTCATATATTTTGAAATGTACTCAACTTATAATGTAATTTTATATTGATGAAATAAATATCTATCTAATTCTTTGGCGAGACCAAAAATAAAATTTTACGTTGCGTTAGCATTTTTGTTTTATTTCTATACCCAAACCAAAAAAAAGAGATTAGAAGAAATTCGAGTAAATGAATTCCATAAAAACCGTAAAAGGTCCGAAGAAGACTAGAAATTGAAGAGTTTTCCTTGATTGGTTGTTAAGTAACGAATCAATTAGTTGGCATGAAGGAACACCGGTTTTCGCAGATGTCTTTCAGACATTTTAAATATTAATACTCTGAGGTAATCGAATTTTCAATTGGGACTTTTATAATTTAGTAGAGTTGTCGGCCTTTTATTTATTTCTGACTAGCTTCTGCCCGTGACTTTGTTTGTGTGACTTTTGATTACAGCTTTTTCTAGGGAACTATGCGTTTTTTCTGCATACAAATTAGCCTATGAGGCGGTTGACAATATGTTCTCATGGTTTTTTTTTACAAAAAAGGTACCGAAACACGGGCAGTGAAGCGGTTAAAACAGCGAACGGTGTCATCCATTACGAACAAAAACAGTTGGACGGATATCCCCCATTTTTCGAGGTGTAAACTCTCCCTGTTTTTCCTTTCTCCCGTGGGATGTACCCACTGAAACTTATCGAGTTTAACTTATTTGATAAGATAACCCCAAGAGTGTTTCTGAACAGTATGAAAATATTTTTTATTGGACAAAATTTGATTTGGCATTTACGATGTCGCCTCGTTAGGTGTGCCGGGGGTTTGTTTATTTATTCCGTGTGGTTTTATTGTTATTTTGAAATAGAAAGGGTAGTTTTTTAATACGTACGTAGTTGATCGACACTAAATACTTGAATAATTACTTATCCCAAACGCGCGTGTATCTACGAGGTTTTTTTTTTTTTTTTTTTTTTATTACAAATGGGCTTGCGTTTGACCCTGATCACACCTGATGGAAAGTAATGATAGGGTCTAAGGTGGAACACGCTTACCCAGAAGATGCCTATTCACTCTAGACTTGAATACACCAAGATTATAGGAGCTGGGGAACACACACGCAGGGAGGGAATTCCATAGTTTAGCAGTGCGAACAAGAAAAGATTTAGAGCATCGCTTTGTACGACTCATGGGAAACTCAACCACATGAGGATGGAAACCCTCCCGTCGTCTAGTAGTCCGATGATAAAAGGTAGACGGTGGTATAAGGTCGTGAAGTTCCTGAGCGCACTCTCCATAATACACCTTGTAAAAAACCGACAGACAAGCAACTCTACGCCGATGCTCCAAGCTTTGAAGCTTGGTTCCAACGAGCGTATCGTCGCCAATCATCCTTCTAGCTCGACGGTCTACCGAGTCCAAAGCATCCAGCTGATACTTTGCAGAGCCATCCCAGAGGTAACTACAATACTCCATACACGACCGAACTTGTGCTTGGTATAAATGGAGCAACTGTTCCGGTGTGAAGTACCGCCGCACCTTTGAGAGGATGCCAAGCTTTTTTGCAGCTGTTTTCGCTTTGGACATGACAGACCGACCAAAGCTCAAGTTAGAGGATATGTTTTAGGTTTTGTAATTTTCATCATCATCATCATCATTTCAGCCGAAAGACGTCCACTGCTGGACATGGCCTCCCCCAAGGCTCGCCACTCAGACCGGTCCTGTGCTACTTGCTTCCACCGGTTTCCCGCGACCTTCACGAGGTCGCTCCATCTTGTTTGTAATTTTGAATAGTGTTAATAATAACAAAAAGAGTTGAAATAAGTATTTAATGCTAATGTGAGAATAATTAAAATGAATTAAATATTTGATTCTCGCCTTTTACATAACAAATCTACATGAAAACTCAAAAGATAGGTAAAGTATTGAGCCCATTGTTTGTTTCAATTCTAAATAAATAAAAAAATAGAACCGACTTCCAATTCCGACAGCCTGTGAAGTTGGTGTCAAGTTCAGTATAAGATAGTCATAGCTTTGGGGCGGTTCACTTGACACCGACTTCACAGGCTGTCGGAGCTTGAAGTCGGTTCTTTTTTTTATTATTATTTTTTGCTATATTTTCCAAACATGTGTACGATAGGACGTAAGTCTCACTGTAGTCTTTGAAATTGATACCAAAATCATACACATGCTAACAAATTTCGAGGAGTTCCCTCATTTTTTCATGGATCCCAATCAGAAATAAACTAAATTAAAATGGGATCAATTCGAAGGTACCTTTAGATTAAAAAAAAAGAATCATTGAAATCGGTTTAGGTATATAATTGGTGAAATTATGCGTGGTCATACATAAATATATAACATATATTATACGCGTCGACTTGAGAACCTCCTCCTTTTTTTCGTCGGTTGAAAATAAATAAAGTTCAATCCACCTTAATCCATCATACTTAAGTAGGCATTCATATCTGCAGCGAGTACATTTACTTGATTCGAATCTCTCTAACATTCCAATAAAGTATATTGACTAACATATATTTAGTCTGCGGATATAAGGCGGCTCGAAGTTTTTTTTCCAGTTTCATGCTTCAAGAACTCGGTCGAGATTTAAGAGTGGGCCTTTTGCTGTAAATATACGAAGTTTTGGCATTTTCTTTTAACTCGCTGATAAAAGTTAACAGTTACTCAGACAGATTTGGGTACCTACGTTTTATTCAGATAAAACTTTACCAAATTATACTTTTCTATCGTATCTTCCTGTTCTGTATTAGGTACATATTAACTAGCTTTTGTCCGCTACTTCGTCCGCGTGGGATTCGTTAAAAGCATTCCCGCGGGAACTATGCATTATTCCGGGATAAAAAGTAGCCTATATGTGGACCAGTGTTATAAACTATCAAATAAATACCAAATTTTGTTGCAATCCGTCCAGTTAGTTTTCGAGTTAAATCAGGACATACGTACATACACAGTTACTCACATACATACATTCATATAGAGTTTTTTTTCTAAAAATCACTATTTTGTGTTCAGTATCGTTTATATAGTCCCCTCAACTTGATAGTTTCTTTTAATTTTCAAGTTACAGACGCGACTTCTACAGACTTATTACTTAGTACTTATTATAGAAATGTACTAAAACCAGGTCCATACAAGTTTTTTTATAATACTAGGAAAAAAATAGTGCAGCAAAAGTCGGAGAGAGAACTTCGTTTTATCAACCGCAATCCGAATTTCAATAAATTTTTCCAACAAAAGAACACGAGATCCTGATTTTCATAATATCTGAACTGAATTTAGTTGAAACGGGAGTTCTTTTTGATTTTCCCCCCAAGTCGCCGTTTTTGCTTCAGTAACCTATTCTTCGTGCAAATATACTCAACAGCAATGAAAACGGGTCACTTTGTATAGGATTTTCTATACAAAGTGACTCGTTTTCATTGCTGTTCAGTGTATAACGAATACACGGCGGTTGCACGTAGAAATGTACCTATCAGCTCCAGATCTAAGATATTTTCCGAACCGAAGCAAAAAACTTGCCCTTTTCTCCACCGCTTAAAACAAGTTCTCGTTGTTTTGTAACAGTTCAAATCAAATCAAAATCGTTTATTTCCCAACTGACACATACATTGTATATCAATTTTATTGTATTTGACATATTCTTTACTTCTTATTTTTCACTAGCTTTTCCCCGCAACTTCGTATGCGCAGAAATATTAAAAAGTAAAATCCCGATTTTTTCCGTTCCCATGGGAATTTCAAAATCCTTTCTTAGCGGATGCCTACGTCATAACATCTACCTGCATGCCAAATTTCAGCCCGATCCGTCCAGTGGTTTGGGCTGTGCGTTGATAGATCACTATGTCAGTCAATCACCTTTAAGTTTTATATATTTAGATTTTATGCAAATAGGTATACATATATTCGGAAAAAGGGTATAGCCACATCAATGCTGATTTTAAGACCATCCGGCGTCAATAGAGATGGCAATTTTGTTATTATTAATTATAACAGTGTTAAGATTTTGGTGCCTTTATTTCGTGTTTTTTATTAATCCAATTTGAAACCGTAATATCACGCGTCTATACTTACATAGATTACTTACCTTAGAGCGTAGAGAGGCGGCGTGCTCGCTGCTCGCTCGAGATCACGTGAAATACGTAAGTACCTACTACACGTGCAAGCTTATTTGTAATTAGAGATAACTTTGGAGTTGTATGTACAGTCAAGGGCATTAATATGTGTACACTTTTGCATCCTGTTCCGTTGTGTTAAGGTCCAATGGTGTATACATATTAATGCCCTTGACTGTACATCAGAAGTTTAACTGTTGAGAAATAACTTTAAATCAAGACTGGGGACTTAACAACGCTGATATACCTAATTTAAATAACTTTGATTATTAATATTATTGGAAACATTAGGTTTTAAAAAGTGTTCTTAGAAACTTATAATAAAAGTGATGTAGTAGAGGGTAATAATAAACAAGCTTCGTGTAGACGGACACCTTGGAGGAACCGAATCCAACTAATATAATAAAGCTGAAAGTTTGTGTGTTTGGATGTTTGTTGCTCAATCACGCTAAAACGGCTCAACCAATTTGCATGAAATTTGGCAAACAGATAGTTTGTAACCTGAAATAAGCTATAGGCTACCTTTTATCCCGGATATCCCGGAAAATCCCGGAAATTCATTAGAGGGACCCCGGAAGAGGACTTTGGATAGAAATCCCACAAATCCCGTAATCCCGGGAATCCCGGAAAAGGTTTTAAAAGTATCCTGGAAAAAGGGCTTTGGAAATAAAGTGTTAAAATACCCTGCAGACGAGGTCGCGGGGAAAAGCTCGATAGAAATAAAAGCCTGACCGCTAAAACCTTATTTTGTCCCGTCAATGGTAGAAATTGTCTTTATTACCGTGTTATATGAAAAACTTGACATGAATACAAACTTAAACACCTCTAGCAAACGTTGGTACTTTAAGTTTTGAGATTTTTTTATTATTATTTCGTCTCGAAGTTGAGAACACAACACGTTAAACATTAAACCATAATAATCCATATCCATATTAATATTACTTACAAATGCGAAAGTAACTCAGTCTGTCTGTCTTTCTGTCTGTTACCTCTTCAAGTTTCAACCGTTGGACCGATTGAGATGAAATTACTTTGTATCCCGGGAAAAAGCATAGTTATAGTAGCGGGTACGCGATAACCGAATTACACGCGGGCGAAGTCAAGGGCAGAAGCTAACTAGCTTACATAAACACTTTAATTGCAAAGGTCAGAAGTAGGTAAACATTAAAATTTTATTAACGGCCGGTCACAAACTGCGGGGTCACATTATCCATAAAACTAAATTCAGTCTAAAGCAGGGGTTGTAAATCATTGGCACGTTTCAAATTAATCCACTACAGGTACCTGGGCGACTATTCGGGAACGAAACAGAAATAATACAGGTAGGATTCGATTATGACCTCATCATGTTCTTATTGATATGTATTAATGAACTCTTTTATACATGATGTATTATTATTTATTGACATTTTGAGACTGTCGACATCTATGGAATTTATATTTATGTGACAATGGAGGCCATCTACATAATATTTTTTTTCTGGACCCTTGGAGACTATACATCTCTAAGATCTTAGATTTAAGTTTAAGTGAGGGACTATACATCCCTTCAATGTAATTTTAGTACGTACCTATATGTATATTTTATACATGTAATGTAAATTTTGTAAATTTTTAAAAAAGGCCTTCTGCTTGAGTTTTTTGCGGCGCTTCTTCTCAAGCAATGGGTCTAGGAAGCGCTGGTAAATTCTTATGCTGACGTGTAAAAGTGCCCTTTGTGGCCAATTTGCTGAATAAATGATTGAATTTTGAATTTGTTTTTTTTTGGCACCTAAAGTAGCCAATATCCTTCCAAGGGACTTGAACTGCCATGCCAAATAATTAGCATAGAATTCTGTCCAGTGGTTTAAGCGTGAAGACGTACTTAACAGATATACAGACCGAGTAATTTTGCAGCTTCTGTCTGCGGGAATAAGTATCCCGCATGGAATAAGCTTGCAGTGGTCCCGCCTGAACTATGCGTTTTTCCGGGATAAAATTAGTGTGTAATTGGGCTTTAAGCCGTGGTTTGACCTACCGCCTCTCATGCAGAGGTTTAACCACGTATTTATGTGCGAAATTCAATTTGAATTTACCACTGAGCTTTTCGGTTAAGGAAAATATCGCCAGGAAACCTACATGCATCTGCGAAGAAATTCAAGGATGTGTGTGAAGTCTATCCGCACTGGGCCTGCGTGGGGACTATAGCCCAAACCATCTCGTGATGAGAGAAAGCCTGCCGCGATGGGCCGTACATAGCCTGTTTTGGTGGTGGTGATGGGCTTTATCTTCTTCTGTATATATAAAAGACAAAAGTGACTGACTGATGTGCAACGCACAGGCTAAACCACCGGTCGTAGATAGTTGAAATTTGATATGTAGGTTGCTTGAGGAGTGTAGGGGAGCACTAAGAGAGGATTTCTCGAAATTCCGTCGGGAACGGGAAAAAATGGGATTTTACATTTTAATGTTTACGCGCATACGAAGTCGCGGGAAACAGCTAGTCAATTATATTATTACTAGCTTTTCCCCGAAACTTCGTATGCGCAGAAATATTAAAAAGTAAAATCCCGATTTTTCCCGTTCCCGTGGCAATTTTGCAAAATCATTTCTTAGCGGATGCCTACGTCATAACATCTATCTGCATGCCAAATTTCAGCCCGATCCGTCCAGTGGTTTGGGCTGTGCGTTGATAGATCACTATATCAGTCAGTCAGTCAGTCAGTCAGTCAGTCACCTCTAAGTTTTATATATTTAGATTATAATTCTTTACTTTAATAAGAGTTGATTCGCAATAGAGACTTGATAATTCCAATTTCAACTAGGCACCCGTGCCACTTTCCAATCCCGAATAGGTGCCTTCAGTCTAATCCGCGCAATCAGGCTGGCTTTTGTTACCGGGTGAATGGCCTCAGGACTGCCAAATTTTGTATCGGGTTTTCATTTGACTTAGATGTGTACCTAGGTTGAAAACATAGGTCGACTGGGTCAAGGTAGATTGATTGGTCAGGATAGGGACAGTCTATTTTGTTCAAAGACTGTGTGACTACCTGTATTGCCGGAAATAAATTGTAGTTTTAATTAAAATGTTGTGTTACGGTAGGGAGCTTAAATAGCTATGCTTACTACTACTACTAATTACAGCCTATTTGCGTCCCACTGGTGGGCACAGGCCTCCTTTCATCACGAGAGGGTTTGAGCTATAGTCCCCACGCGGGCCCAGTGCGGATTGGGGACTTCACACACATCTTTGAATTACTTCGCAGATGCGTGCAGGTTTCCTCACGATGTTTTCCTTCACCGAAAAGCTCAGTGGTAAATTCAAATTGAATTTCGCACATAAGTAAACTTAGAGGTGCGGGCCGGAATCGAATCCTCGACCCTCTGCATGAGGTAGGTCGAACCACTAGGCCACCGCGGCTTTATACAGGCCACCAGCTATTAGCTATGCTTAATTAGCAGCAATTCAGCCTTCTACGTAATGGTTTCTCAAATATTTCTATTCAGCATGTGTCATTTTTCATTGGAAGCTAATCATGTTATAGAGTGTGCGCAGTTTGAAACGTTTAGAATAATTAAAAGTACCCAGGCGACCGAGATTTTCTCGGATGGAAATAGCTAAAACCGAGTTTTACCAGATGTGATCTATTTGTCGCCCCAATTTTCGTTAGAAGATCGCTTGTATAAATAAACTAGCTTTTCCCCGCGACTTCGTATGCGCAGAAATATTAAAATGAAAAATCCCGTTTCTTTTCCGTTCCCGTGGGAATTTCGCGAAATTATTTCTTAGCGGATGCCTACGTCATAACATCTACCTGCATGCCAAATTTCAGCCCGATCCGTCCAGTGGTTTGGGCTGTGCGTTAATAGATCACTATGTCAGTCAGTCAGTCATCTTTGAGTTTTATATATTTAGATAAATAGAAAAATAGAATTTTTTAACGTTTGAAGTATAAGATTTTATGTGTTAGACATAATGATACCATCTGCTTGCTGCGCCCGCTATGAAAATTTAATCGTCATGTTGAAAATGTAATAATGAATAAAAATGAATATGTAAGAATAATTATAAACAAATTAAATGATATGAATATGAATGAATAATTTATGAAGTCGGTTAGTTAATAATGTAAGTACTATTAAATGATAATTACTTATATTGTTAAAAAAAAATGAAAATTAGACTACATAGTTATAAGTAGATATTTAAGTTTCATTGTGTGCCCTAACAGGGTGTCATGCTACATCTGAATACCACCATCTTATGTACATGAATAAATGAATGAATATGAATATTCATGATTAACAATTTAGTCGTATTAATTTTCACGCTCTTTCTGAGGTTCAGAGAATTGTGAAGATGGAGACAGAGATCCGTAATAAACGGCTTTCGTAGAAATGTTTTGTCACGTTTTTCATTCATATTCACTTTCAAAATAATAACGACATCTTTATAATATGTGCATCTCCCAAAAACAAGAAAGTCCTAGCTCCGTTATAGAATCCACTGCGGCTTTAATTTGATTACTACAAATCAGTTCCAACAGTTCACGAACCCCGAATATATGGCCGAATCATTGCTGCATTATAGGAATTTCACATTAATTACTACTGGCTGCAGTTATCCATGTTACCCAAAACCCTATATTCGTATCGGAAAGTGTCTCCTCTCGGAGTCAGCGGCACTGTACTTAGCTCATAAATCGATCATAATCTATGCACGTTAAGAGCTCCAACGGTTTACGTAATTGGGTATTCAGTGGCGATAATAATATGCTGACTGTGATGATTAGATTACCTATTAATGTACCAATACTATACAATTAAGCTTAATGCTTTGACTTGCCGCTTCGCAGATATTGTATATTCACTACACATTATTACGAGATACTATACGACGGATATCACGCGCTAAGACTCCAAAAATGTTATTTTTTTCACTTTTTTGCTTGACCCGACGCGACGTTTCGACCAAATTGCATTGGCCGTGGTCGCGGGTAGACTGTCTCAACGAGCTCGTCTTTGGTGGAGGTAGATCGAAATATAAAGACTGAAACTACCCACAACAACTTTTTATAATTGTTAAGGGCCTGACACACAACACTCACTGTGTCCACGATCACGTGGCTTGTATTTATTAATCACTGGATTCCATGCTTGAGACAATCTGAATCCACCCTCTCGATTAAAATTCATACACTTTTATTTTATTTCACGTACAATCTCGGATAGTAGTGACGTTAAGTCGATAATATTTTCGGAGCATATGGAGCTCAATCCAAATCACTAAGGCTTTAATTATTGGATGAAATTTGGTCTAAACGTCGGGTCAAGCAAAAATGCCATTTTTACCACAACAAAAATAGGTTGTAGCTGCTGTAGTTTTAGCAGCATGTATATATAGTGTGTATAGTGGGCGGGGATATTCAAAATCCACAAACTAAATTAATTTTCAAACTATTTTGAACAGATTTTAAACTGCATGGAGTACCTAAGTTGGGAGTAAGTTGATGTTAGATGAGTACATGTAGGCGAAAATCTCATAGAAGCACCAAAATCTAGCAACATCCACCGGTGCAAGAGATTACGTAGTTTAAAAACTGATTAAGCCACGAAGATTTTAATAACATGCACCGTAAACGTAGAGGTTATATACAGAATGGTTACTAAAATTAGAAACTTTAAAATATTAAGCCTTCTTGTTCTGTATTAGGTAATATGTAGATACCTAATACAGAACAGGAAGATACGATAGAAAAGTAAGTATACAAGAAAAACCGACGCGACGATAAAAGCTTGTATAAAAAAAAAGAGGGTTCCGAAGTCCACAAGGAACCCTTATAGTTTGGCCATGTCCGTCCGTCCGTCTGTCCGCACTATTGCTCGGAGATGCTTAGTTCTAGAAAGCTGTAATTTGGCATGAATATACATATTAGTTACGCTGACAAAGTGGTACAATAAAATTTTGAAATATTTTTTTTTATAGGGTACCTCCCCTACTCGTAAAGTGGGGATGTAATTTTTTTTTCTTGCGTACCCCATGGTGCGGCATATCGTTGAATATGTATTAAAAAAATATTGTGGGTTTGTTAAAATTACTTTTTTATTAAGTGATGCGTTTGTGAAATATTAAGCTTTAAAGTGCTATTTTTTATTAGAGTCACGTGTCCCCCTGCCAGCTAAATGGTGGTATTTGGATGGCTGAAAAAAATCACGGTTGTGGCATATATAACGTAGTTGAAAGGAAAACTATCACAGCTAAGTAGGCTGTACAAACTTACGAGTCATAGTCGAACAACTTATGAAATGATTAAAAGACTAATGATATTTCTCGAGCGGAAAGGGGCGTCGGGCGGGCACGTCATACCACAGGCTAGCTAGATGCTAATAAGTCTTAGAAAGGTACTGTGGGCATCCTCATCTTCGGAACTCTATACTTTGCGCGTGGCCCGACACGCACTTGGCCGTTTTTTTACATATTTCATACTAGCTTCTGCCTGCGATTTCGCCCGCGTGGAATTCGGTTATCGCGTTCCCGCGGAAACTGTGCGTCTTTCCGGGATATAAAGTAGCCTATGTCCTTTCCCGATAGGAGCTGCCTCCGTGCCAAATTGCATCTCAGTCGGTCCAGCGGTTGAAGCGTCAAGAGGTAACAGACAGCTTAGACAGACAGACAGGCAGAGTTAATTTCACATTTATAATATTAATACGAATTGGAAGTCCCCAATCCGCACTGGGCCCGCGTGGGGACTATAGCCCAACCCTCTCGTGATGAGAAGAGGCCTGTGCCCAGCAGTGGGACGCAAATTGGCTGAAGTAGTAAGCTACTCATTCGCTTTGATGCAGAGCGATGGTGAATATTCAAAAGGTCTACCGTATAGAATATTATGACCAATATGAAATCGCAAGAGATGTCATATAACTAGAACTACATCTATGTCCTTCCCCGGGATTCAAACTATCGCCATACCAAATTTCTTCTAAATTGGTTCAGAGCGGCTTCATCTTGAAGAGGTGACAGATAGACAGATAAAAAGAGTTAGTATGGATTTTCAAATCTGATGTACCTGCCTAATTTATCTACTCACCCATGTGTTTTAAAAGCAGGTAAGCAAAACGAATCTTCCACATTTTTCTTCTATTTCTTAACAGGGTAACCTCACATTTATACCTACATTAAGGTCCTTTTCTATAATTTATAAATACACTTAACCGATATGAAATCGGGTCACTATGTATAGGATTTTCCATACAAAGTGACCCGATTTCATTGCGGTTGAGTGTATTATATTTTTAAATGTCTTTGAACTATAAAGTACTAAGTGTAAGTTAGTCATTTACTTACAAAAGTGATAAAACGAAACCGTCTCACACCTCCCGGCCCCATCGTTAATCTAATAGTGCTCGCTCGCAGAATAATTAATGGAAATGTCCTCTTTCAAGATTAACTCGGCCTCGTTTGAAACTCTTTAAGGTGCAAGTCTCATGTTACCAATTTTATCCCTTGGGGGGGATTGCCATAGTCGCCACGCTTGGCAGGCGGGTTGGCGACCGCAGTAAGATTTGCGTAGTGCGCGGAGGACCGGTGGAAGCAAGTAGCACAGGACCGGTCTGAGTGGCGAGCCTTGGGGGAGGCCTATGTCCAGCAGTGGACGTCTTTTGACTGAAATGATGATCGGACGGATGAGAAGATCGGACTACCTAATAGCACGTTGTGATGAATTCGCGAACCGGCAGACGAGCTGTCGGTAGGCCTTCAACAAGATGGAGTGGCGACCTTGTAAAAGTCGCGGGAACGCGGTGGATGTGTGTGGTGGCAGAGGATCTGTCTGAGTGGCGCGCCTTGGGGGAGGCCTATGTCCAGCAGTGGACGTCTATCGGCTGATGATGATGAATTCACAGCTCTGTTCGGTCTTGCTTGTGCGGGAGAAACTATATAAGAGTGCACGGTTCTCATTGACAGTAACTTCTCAGAAAATTCTCATTTTATTGTAATTTTCGGTTAATAAACATAATCACGTTAATATTTATTTAGTTAGGAGAGTTTGGAGTGCACTTGTCACGAGTACCCACCAGACCTCGTCCCTTAGCGAACTAGAGATCTTCTACTACCTATCTAAAGTCCCGCGCCTTGACATTTCAAAACGCTTCAATGTACTTAAAAAGCACCACCAACACTCTCAACACATGTGTGCGTGCTGAGACAGCCATCAACTATGTGTTGAGAGTGTTGGTGGTGCTTTTTAATAAAAAAAATAAGCGTTTTGAAATGTGAAGGCGCGGGACTTTAGATAGTAGAAGATCTCTATCTGGCAGTTACTTTTACCGTTCAATTCAAAATTAAGTACCTTTTCGTCAATCCATTTCAAATTGTCGATTCGCCGACGCGCGCAAGTTTTGACTCACTTTACATGGCTTTCGTCCAGTAAATCCTTATAGCAGTGAAATAGTATCACGAGCTTATAAAATAAACTATTAAACAAAGTGCTTACAGAGCTATAATCGCTAGTACTGCGTAGCATTCTATGTCCATTGTCCAGTGTCTTGTGATAGTGACCGGACATGTGTTCCATTATAGGTACTATACCTTATATTTTTTGCGCCATTAACGATGATAATATTATTATTCTCCTACTTCAACACATAAATTGTAAGTTTCCATATTCACCCTTCCACAATACATAGGTACATATCTTACCGGTTGCTGTTTAAGTTCTAGTGTTAAACTTCCATTTCTTTGTTAACAGGTGCCTTTTACCCTTATTATAAAACTACTGTGTTTCATTGGTATAAAAAAAAAAGAAATCACCTGATACCTACTTGAAAGGATTTGTAATACTTCCCACAACAGCCTATTTACGGCCTACTGCACAGGCTTCCTCTCATCAAGAGAGGGTTTGGACTACACCCCCCGGGTGGGTGGTATGCGTTATTTACGGACACGGGCCATCAGATGGCCTGTGAGCCCCATTGCCAACCAATCATAATGTCATTTAAATGTGCACCTGTTTCGACTTACACTATTATGAGGATGAGTATTTCAGTCTAAACTATTTTAGTCTGCATCAGTAATTCGGCGCCGTCTATCGTATGGATTTAAGCTTCCACGCCCCAGTGTGTTTGTGTTGGCGTCTCGAGATGCTGCCTTTATTATTTACATGCCGCACTGTTGACACTATGTAGGTACCGTTCCTTGGACCCGACTGAAGAATTAATATACTGATCAAAACCATTTGACGATAACTAACCCACAGTATCGGCTACCGATTAAGCATGCTTACATGTTTTTTTTTGACCTGATAGAAAAAAAAAACAATAAAATATTGAATTGATATAATGTCGACGATACACCGTCATAGTATTTTTTTCTTTACCAGCGCATAACTTGGTTAATACCTACTGCGAGATAAAAAAAAGGATTACACCATTGGATTCAGGAAAGGTGCGCGCAACTTGACCTCTCGTCAAATGGTTTTAACCCACCTAGTTTAACTCGAGCTACAGAATAAATATAAGTACTTACTTGAGCTACAAAAGTTTATGAGCACATTGTTCGCAGAACCGACTTGAACTGATGAAATGACCGATGAGAACAGACGTGTTGTGTGCCGGTCTGTTGACATTCCGAGTGACATTTATAAAAATCAAGTGCGGGTAGTTCGAACCACCCGCGTGGCAAGAAAAATATGCTGATACCGTCACTTCAGTCTTCTCATGACCACGGACGCTACATCGCGGCCGAAACGTCGAGGTAAAATATAAATAGTTTTTTACGCGATTAAGTCCCGTTAGTAGTTGTGTTTAATATGAGTACGGACGTGTTAGAAAATAAATACCTAAGACCTAAGGATGAAGCCGCGATTTGGTAGTTGCCGACGGTACAACACAAGTCTGCGTGGCGAAGTTTGGGGAGGCCTATAGCTTCTGTCAGGTCAGGTGGGTTAAGTGCTGGTTACATCCAGAATTTGAACCTACGACTGATCATGAGATTAAGCAAAATTAGTAAAAGTTATTTACAAGTTTTCTCTTCTATGTATAATGTAATTGACAACTTGGTACTGAAAGTTCCAAGTTCTTAGCGTTCAGAAAGCTTCTAAATCTTAAAATATTAAAGAAAAAGGTGGGTGAAGCAAAGCTTGTCACGATTACTTAGTAGTCACGTAGTCAAACAGCAAATTAAGTTCTAACTTTATACAAATCATATTATAAATTTTCCGAGAAGGTAATTAAAAATTACGAGGAACTAGTAAAAGTCGCGAGAGATCATTGGGAGCGTTTAATTTTTTAATTAATTTTGTAAGAATACCTTAGCAGACCAAACTTATAGCGGAACTACGCAAAAGTTTTTGATTTAATTGGTATTAGATATAAAAACATGCTGAAGAATTTTTTGAGTAAAAACATAAGAGCCTAACCTAGTTTGTTTTTCTTCATCTCCACTATCCAAAGGCTGTCTGGTAGAGATAGCTATTAAGCGATAAGACCGCCTGCTGTATGCCATACCTTTTTGTGTAATTACATTATGTCTACTGTTCGTTGATTGTGTGGTGTTCAATAAAGTATATTGTATTGTATTGTATTGTATAAGAGTGTCAAACTTTTTCGACATGACATGTACTCGTACCTAAAGACCTAGGTAGATTAGAGTTAAATAGACTACTTTACCCAAATCTCTATTAAGTATTTGTACATTATTTATTTCATTTCCATTCAAGTGCTAATAAACATCAATTATGTATTGGACGGATTTTCTTTGAGTTATGGTAGGCATTACAAAATCTGTTTTCACCTCACTGGCTCGAAAGTGGTCGTTTTGCAGCTTGATATCCGAGCGCAAAAGTTGTTTTTATCCGCTAACGTGGAAAGTGTTTTTGAAATTCGAACGACGCATGACGCCACTGTCACAATAAAAAAACAACGATACGTTCTGAAACGCAATTCGTCGTGAGAGTTTTATTAAAATAAAGGTTCAATTTACTTAATATCATCATTAATAAAATTATATTAATAATAAAGAAAATATGAGCGATTCTAGCGATGCAGATACGAATTTAACTCCTCTAGAGTTAGCACAAACTGTACGTGACGCCGAACTAAGTAAGTCTTCTTCCCGAAAAATAGCGCGTGAGGTGAAAAATTTTGTGTTGTGCTCAGCAGCAAAGTCGTTTGCTGTCTCGTGCCTTGAAACCTTCGTTACACTCAAGATTCTATATTTGATTTCACTCGGGTCTCAATCACGCACTCACAGCAAACAACAACTTTGCAGCCTTGCATAACAAATAACTATTTCACCTGACTGGCTAGAAAGTGGTCGTTTTGCAGCTTGATATCCGAGCGCAAAAGTTGTTTTTATCCGCTAGCGTGGAAAGTGTTTTTGAAATTCGAACGACGCATGCCGCCACTGTCACAATAAAAAAACAAAGATACGTTCTGAAACGCAATTCGTCGTGAGAGTTTTATTAAAATAAAGGTTCAATTTACTTAATATCATCATTCATAAAATTATATTAATAATACACCGTTTCAGATGTATTTCATTATTTCACTATGTTTTATCACAAAAATACTTAAATATATGTATATTTTAACTGTATTCAATGAATAATTGAATCTTGAAGTACGAGTAGGAGTGATTTGGAACGCAACCTCCAGAAAAAAAAAACATAAAAAAAAAGTTTTAGATTGCTGGTTTTGTAATTTAGAATACCTATACGGAGTAATAAAGAAAATATGAGCGATTCTAGCGATGAAGATACGAATTTAACTCATCCAGAGTTAGCACAAACTGTACGTGACGCCGAACTAAGTCTTCAACCCGAAAAATCGCGCGTGATGTGAAAAATTTTGTGTTGCGCTCAGCAGCAAAGTCGTTTGCTGTCTCGTGCCTTGAAGCCCTCGTTACACTCAGGACTCGCTTCGCTCGTGGTTCAACCCTAGAATCCTTCGTTCACTCGGGTCTCAATCACGCACTCACAGCAAACAACAACTTTGCAGCCTTGCATAACAAATAACTATTGTGTCTACTTCATGTAAAAAAATGGGTCGTGGAATTAAAAATGCGACTATAAGTAGTGTTCGTGGAACCGCACGCTAACTTCAAAAATATGAAAGGTGCCCGATGAAGTAGCGCCGCGCCGTATGAATATGAGACCGCCTCTAAACGCAGTAAACCGCGGTTTCGTCCACTTGCAACCATTTTCAATAGGGATGACGACAACTTTTTTTCCTTAGTCTATCAGGAAGATTATTGAAAAGTATTGGACACGTATTTTTTCTTTTTTCACGTAATCACACTTATACGGAGATATATTGAGATGAAAATTACCGCAGTGTCTTAAGTCGAAAGTCTTCGACCAGTGTGTGTTGCCAGTGATGACTTATGGTTCCGAGACGTGGGCGCTTACGATGGGCCTCATAAGAAGGATCAAGGTCACCCAGAGGGCAATGGAGAGGGCTATGCTCGGGGTTTCTCTGCGTGATAGAATCAGAAATTAGGATATCCGCAGTAGAACTGGGGTCACCGACATAGCCCGAAGAATTGCGAACCTTAAGTGGCAGTGGGCGGGGCACATTGCTCGCAGGACTGATGGCCGATAGGGCCAGAAAGTCCTGGAGTGGCGTCCGCGAACCGGTAGACGAGCTGTCGGTATGCCTCCAACAAGATGGAGTGACGACCTTGTAAAGGTCGCGGGAACGCGGTGGATGCGAGTGGCACAGGACCGGTCTGAGTGGCGCGCCTTGGGGGAGGCATATGTCCAGCAGTGGACGTCTTTGGACATGTATTTTTTTCTTTTTTCACGTACTAATCAAACTTATACTTATACCTACTTATATTGAGTTGAAATGTCGCGTGACGTCACGGTTAGGTACGATTTATACCTAATGGTAACGTAGTTAGCCCCCATTCTCCAACTTTAATGCGGTTTATCTTAGTCATTCTTTGTTAATTTGATAAAACAAAAAATACGTGTCTAATATTTTTTTATTACCTGACTGACGACCCATAAAAAAGTAACACTAAGTCATGGTTATGTCGCGTTTCGAACAGAGACTAATTATTTTACCTACGTATAAATTGAAACTTAACCTGCAAAGGCTTTGGATTTTTTCACTTTTTTAAGCCTCCGGTGCCAAAAGGAACGCAGCGGAGCCCCGGCGCGAATGCACGTGCGCGTTTTACGGGGATTGCTTCTAACAAAGAGTGCTTTTTGCCTAAAACACAATAATGGAACTGAAAAATATGTGCCTTAGCTAAAGGCACAAATGGGCGAAAGCCCGCCGCAACAAAAACTATATGTAAATTCATCACCATCATGTCAGCCGAAATACATCCAGATGCTGGACACAGGCTTCGCCAAGTCTCGCAACTCAGACCGGCCCTGTGCTGGGTCACATGGAACCACCAGAATACCACAACTGTCACCAGGTCGTCGCTCGCTTCATCTTGTTGGAGGCTTGAGGTACTTTAAATGACTGGGGCTCATGACTACAGATTCCCAATCCTACAGATTCTCTAATCTACGGATTCCCAATTTAACAGATAACCAATTACACAGGTTCCCAATTTAACAGATAACCAATTAATTACACAGGTTCCCAATTCTACATATTCTTTATTCCACAGTTTCTTATCTGACTACTATTTTACCGGTAAGGGTCCACTCAGTCCGTTAGGTGTGAATGTAGGTTAGGTTCGTTAGTTATCTATATACGCCCGAAGGGCAAACTACCTAGAAATAGGGGCCCCGCGTAGCGGGGACCCGTCGACCCAGTTACATTCCTTGTATTATTTTGTAGAATACCAATTATGTAGAATTGGGAATCTGTGGAATTGTGAATATGCAGAATCAATATTCTGTAAAATTTAAATTATGTGGAATTGGGAATCTGTACACTTGGGAATGTGTAGAAATAGAAATCTGTAGACATGGTATTCTGTAAAAGAAATCTGTAGAACTGGGAACAATTCCTTTAAATTACAAAGGGGCCGTTCAAGTATTACGTAAGCAGATTTCTTACCATTTTTTACCCCCCCCGCCCCCCTTGTCATCAAAAGTAAGCAAAGCTCTTACCCCCTCCCCCTATGCTTACGTAAACATTTTTAGTTATAAATGTTTTTTTTATATTGTCATTTTAAAAATAGGAAAATCCATGGAAAGATTAGGTTTAACTGATACACATAGAGTAAGGGACAAAAATATTATAATCAGAAATAATATAATATAATAGATGCATTAATTAGACAAGTGAATATTGCGCGGTAATTTCCCTAATGCGCGGTAATTCCCCTAATCGGTTCTCAAAGCGTGTGCCTAAACATATGCATTATTTGTGGGAATCCCCGAAAATGCGTTTCGTTTTCACGCATAGACAATGTGAGGGTTGCCATTCGTGTAAAAAAGTAAATAACTAACGATGACGTAATCGTCATCTAGACCCCCCTACCCCCCATGTCATCCAAAATAAGCAAAACAGAGACCCCCCCACCCCCCCTTGGTGCTTACGTAATACTTGAACGGCCCCAAAGAGAATTATGAGAAGCCTCCCAAAATATATTTTATGTGTCGAACGTCAAAAATAAACTACCTAAAAAAAAACTTCTATGACATGAACTTTGCCAAGTTTCGGTAAATTTTTATTATGAACTTGTGCGAGCATTTTCAGTCAACTGACGACATTTTAGAGCGAATACAGTGATTTTGAAACATTAATCGTACACGATGAAACTTCTTAATGTCAATTAGCTGCTTAATCCCAGTTAACTGATGTCAAATACTCAAAGTACGTATCAAAGTTCTAATTAAATTTACAAAATGTAGGCAGTCAAGCCTAGTGAGTCACAACTTGTGACTGACTTGACATAGGTACCCAATCAAGAGGCAACATTAATTAATAATATTTACCATTTATATCCCACTCCACACAGGCCGTCTCTTATCACGAGAGTGTCTGAGACTATTTATCATGTTGCCCCAACGCGTTCCTTACATTGTTGATTTTCAAGATGTTTTCACTCACCACAGTGGTCAATTTAAATTTATTTTGTTGTTGAATTCGACAGAATATTTTTATTACAGGCATTAAATTAGAAACGATGGCAACGCCATATCTCCCCACCAGCTGTCGAGCCGGAGCGGCGGCAGATGCCCATAGCGACTGAAGGTCAACAAATATAGTTGGCTAGGCCAGTGTATACAAAGGGCTGCGGCCAGAGTGTATTGCTGGTAATTTTTCAGGATTTCAAGACGTGGGCGTCATAAAAAGACTCAAAGTCAATCAGAAGGCAACGAAGAGGCCTATATACTCGGGGTTTCTCTACGTGATAGAATCAGAAATGAGGATATCCGCAGAAGAACCTAAAGTCATCAACACTACACCGAAAAATTGCGAGAATTAAGTGGCAGTGGACGGGGCACTATTGCTCGCAGGACTGATGGGACCGGGGAGTTCTCGAGTGGCAACTTCGAACCGGAAGGCGAGTTGTCGGATGGAGCGATGACCTCGTGAAGGTAGCGGGAAACAGCGAGTAGCATAGGACCAGTCTGAGTGGCGAACCTTTGGGGAGGCCTATGTCCAGCAGTGGACGCTAGATGTGTTTCGGCTGAAATGATGATGATAAATTACGAGTTGATGGCCTTCGGGGTCTTGGCCCTCGGCTCGGTTAATGGGGCAAAGGGGCACTCTATAGGGAGTTAGGTAAGCACTTGAGAGAGGCAACTAGGAGATTCTCGCGTTAGACTGGTTAACCTGCTGCATGGGGCTCTAGTTAAAGGCCATTAATTTAGGATTATAGTTTATTGTATATTAGGTATTTTATTTAAAAAGCTAATGTATAATGAATAATTTGAAGGGTTACGAAACAAAAACAGTCAATAAATACGCTAGAATACTAATTAAAATAGCATTAGGTAAATCTATTCTAATTATAGATGATTGGAGTTGCCGTTTCAAGTTTAAATTGAATCTCAAAACGATTTTAACAATTTACAGCACGACTCGCATGTGTTAAATAATTCCTAAAGTATTGAGTTATGAAATATAAATCGACCTGAGGTCAAACTGTAACTAGTTTTGGTAGAAAACGGTAGCAAGTGTAGTTCGATTTTGGACTTTGTGGCTCTAGAATACTGTCGACGGGTCAGTGATGCGATAACTATACATTATTTTGGTTCGTTCATGCGCACGGGGCGTGGATTTTCAATATCCGTTACGAAGGTTTATGTTGAAATCCCAGCTTATTTGAGGGTAAAAAGCCAGCATTTTGAGCTGAAAAAAAACGGATTTCTTGATATTAATAAGTGATACCATTTATTATTCCTCTACTTTACTACTTAAAAGGAAAGCTATCCCATACTATTTGTAATCGCGATATTGAAAACGGCTGTAATTATTTTTATGAAATTTGGCACATATGCGTTTTGGGGGGTGACAAATCGATCTAGCTAGGTTTCATATCTGGGAAAATTTGCTCCTGTGAAAATGGCTAAAAATTAGAAGGTAATTTGGCTGTCCTTGGCGTGGTAGGCAGGGCAGGAATGCCGACTTTAGTTGTCTGGCGTATAGGGCCTTTACCACTAAGAGAGACAAGGTAATTATGTAGACTGACAATCTCCTTATATCGGAAAATCTCTGTAGGTATGTGAGCAATATCTAGGAGGTGCTTCAAATTTTCATACAGGCGCAAAGAACGTGCCAAAGTTATCCGAACACGACACCGATATCGAGTATAGAGCGGAAAACGAAAAACTCGGCCGCCATCTTGGAATTTTGAAATTTCAGACTTTTCCCATAAAAATCTCGCCATAGACGACCCACCGCCATCGGGACTCCTTCAGGGAGATCAATTGAGCCTTTGGGTGGGGGCTTCCAGGTTTATTTATAGTATAATAATAATAAAACATTTAAAACTCTTAGTTTAAAAAATACCTAGGCAGCGACATCTATTATCGCATCTAACATTTATTTCCGCAAGTACGCTATTTGTATGAAGGTTGTCATTCTAGCCGTACCTTACTTTTTCTATGTTGGTACTAGTTTTCCTTAATTAGTAGGGGCCAAGCGCCAGTACAGGCTATTAATAACCCAGGTGGGTCCAGTGTGGATTGGGGACTTCCTTCCTTGAGTTTATTCGAACATATGTGCAGGTTTTCTCACCATGCCTTAATTCACTGAAAAGCCCAGTGATAGGTAAACTGACATTGATTTTCGTACTACTACTTCAGCCTATTTGCGTCCCACTGCTGGGCACAGTCTCATCACGAGAGGGTTGGGCTATAGTCCCCACGCGGGCCCAGTGCATTTCCTCACGATGTTTTCCTTCACTAGCTCAGTGGTAAATTCAACTTGAATTTCGCACATAAGTAAACTTAGAGGTGCGAGCCGGAATCGAAACCCCGAACCCTCTGCATGAGAGGCAGTAGGTCGAACCACTAGGCCACCACGGCTTACTAATTTTATTTTTTGCACATACTTACCTCATTCAAAACAGAGGTGCGAGCAGGGTACGAAGCCCCGACTCTCCGAATGAGAGACGGTAGGTCAAACTACCGCTACCACGGCTTTTTCCAGGTCGACAGACAAGCAAAACAACGATTTCTAGAACTAACATGCGTTGTAACACGATACACTCAAGTTTACCGCGGTCTTCGATAGATGGCGCTAGCTGTCAATTACAACGCGCTATCGTTTGGTCTCCACCAAACAGTGACCTGCGGTCATATGCAATTATTTGTCGTACTTTCCCGGTTAGGACCTGGTACTTAGCACGCTATACGCTTTCACCTCTGCTGAGACGTTTTAGTGTCGAGTATCTGGACAATTCCGTGGCTGCCGCAGTGAACTTCCACCCTAAGCTGGGATTCACTTCGTCAGTACGGTGGCGCACGTATTGTACCCGGTAGTGTAGTAAAGTTCTCGTTCTTAAGGTTGAGTTTCCCTTGTCCCACACCTCGCCCGGCTATAGCGTATGTTTATGATAATGTCATCCATATTGCACAAAGCTAACACATAATGTAATAACACATTGTCAATTTTAAAGACATCGTTAAGTAAGTAACTGTGTTTTTCATGTTACCTTCCATTCTGATAAAATACTACTGCTACTACTGCTACAGCCTATTTGCGTCCCACTGCTGGGCACAGGGCTTCCTCTCATCACGAGAGGGTTTGGGCTATAGTCCCCACGCGGGCCCATTGCGGATTGGGGACTTCACACACATCTTTGAATTCCTTCGCAGATGCGTGCAGGTTTCCTCACGATGTTTTCCATCACCGAAAAGCTCAGTGGTGAATTCAAATTGAATTTCGCATATAAGTAAACTTAGAGGTGCGAGCCGGAATCGAACCCCCGACCCTCTGCATGAGAGGCGGTAGGTCGAACCATTAGGCCACCACGGCTTCTATAAAATACTATTTGAGTAGAATTTATAAAAGGTTATATTTCATTTTGTCAGCACTTGGAATTATCTAAAAAAAAATGGAATGCGTCTTATTTCATTGTCTGCATTGGAATCGTAATCTGCCCATCTAATTGAAATTGATGAAACGACTTTGTTTTACACTGAGACTTAAGACTTCACTAGTTGAGATGTTGTTATAAATTAAAGTAAATATCGGTAAGTAAATCATTAAACCTCACTATGAAAGCAAACTCAAATTGTAATAGTATTTTGCTGTTCGACTACTTTGCTTATCAAATTTAAGTATGACTTACTTGACTTAGGATCCTATGTCCCCTCGGTGGGGCAGAGGGCGTCCACAGTGAGTCTCCATCGCGATCGGTCTTGAGCTTCGCGCTTGATTTCACTCCAACACTTCCCGATTTTCTTCGCCTCGTCAAGAACCGTGCGTCGCCAGGTTAGTTTGGGACGGCCACGTTTTCGCTTTCCTTGAGGATTCCAATCCATTGCCTGTTTCGGTATATGGTCTTGGCCTCGCCGGAGCGTGTGACCAATCCAGGTCCATTTGCGGCGCTTGATTTGATGGTCAATCAGGGCTTCATGACAACGTTCTCGGAGGTTCTCATTCGAGATTTTCTCGGGCCAGTAAATACCAAGAATTCGGCGAAGACATCGGTTAACAAAGACCTGGAGCTTATGCGAGATGGTTTTGGTTACCTTCCATGTCTCGCACCCGTAAAGCAACACGGACTTGACGTTGGACCCAAAGATTCGGAGCTTAATCCTTCGAGTCAGTTTCCGTGACTGCCAAACGGGACGCAACTGTGCAAAAGTCGCACGAGCCTTGGCTATCCGTGAAGTGATGTCCTCTTCGGTTCCTCCGATCTCTGACACGATTTAAGTATAGGTAATTGTTAATTGAATATGAACTGAAATTTAAAGTGAATAATACTATTATTCTGGGAATCTCTCGTCGTTGAATGGAAATTTATTTGTTAGACAAAATAAAAACAGAACTTACAACAACAGCCAGCCAGGAGTAGGTACTTACGTATTACGAAGTGGGCTCGGTAACCTAAGCACTTACTTATACCCCTTCATGTTTCCTAACATTTTTAAGACAATTTAGGAGCACGAAATAGCTTTCCTTAGACAAAATGTGTATATGCTAACGTGTAATTCAACAGGATAACCTTCCAAAATTAAGGCCACGTATAGTCGGCTCTCAAACAACATTATGGGTCATGTTTGTTTAAGAAACATAGCTTTCTCCGTATGACATAAATCAGGGCTCTATTTGTATAACAACTATTCATATTTATTCAGAACAAATCAATCTGATATTACTTTGACGTTCTAGCAAATTGTTGAAGGCAGGCATTTCCATTATTGTAACAGGCAGTTGAATATAGAAATAAAAATGTCATTTTAGGGAGATGGTACTCGCATCCTCCCTATTATGTCAAGGAAACGCTCTTGGTTGAACAGATCACATGAAAGAAAATAGTACAATAAAGCATTACAAACTTAGCCATTCCAATTTTAATTCAAAATGGGCTTTGCCTCTTCACGATAGAGTTCAACGAGATGTTTTAAATATGATTGTGTATTCGTAATTGCGTATTACCTTCGAGTGGAAAGATAAATGACGTCATTAGCGACTGAAATAAATATAGTCGGTGCGATCAGGAAGCGAGATTGGTCTTTGACAGCCGGAAACGATCTGGAGAAACAACTTGATGGTTCCGATTGGAGAGAGTTTTTGTGCGATACCATAATCGAGGAATGACTCATGATTCGTTTTGGTTTTGCCCACATGCGTTTTTCGTTTGATGAAAACTTGAAAGAGGCCTATGCCCAGCAGTGGACGCCTTCTGGCTGACTAATGATCCCATAGAATAGCATGAGTCACAAGATATGCAATTTTAGGGGTTAAAACAATGAACTTACTCTTGAAGGAAATCATATTGAAGTTGTAAAAGTTTTCAAAAAAAAGTAAAACTGTCTTTAATCTAGTTCAAAGTTAAAATAAATAAGAGCGGTACCTATCATATTGTTAATTAGGTACCTATTTAGACTCAAAATGATTATGAATACATAACACAATGAACATAATTACCTACAGGATTACAAAAAAAATATGTAAGTAAGTAAATTTTTACAGCTTCTGTTCACATTTGTTTGAATATAAAGGTTACATTTAGAAAATATATTCTTCGGTGCAGTACGCATTGCGGCAGAATGGCATAAATATGGCATGTATAATAGTTACAACAGCCTTCTGTTCGCGAGAACAATAGGTTCGTGTTCAAACTGACTAACTAATATTGATTCCATAACGAGTCATTGTCATCATTGATTAAATTATCTCTGTAAGTAATTGACTAATTGACTATCAATCTATATTATACTAATAATAAGCCTGTAGAAGAAGTCGCGTCTGAAACTTGTAAAATTCAAGTCGAGGGGACTATTATATACAATATCATACTGAACACAAAATGTAATAATTGTTTTTAGAAAAAATTACTGTAAGTATGTATGTCTGGATTTAAATCGAAAACTACTAAACAGATTACAGCAAAATTTGGTTTGGGTGTAGTTTATAACACTGGTCAACATATAAGCTACTTTTTATCCCGGAAAAATGCATAGTTCCCACGGAAATGCTATTAAAGAATTCCACGCGGACGAAGTCGCGGATAGAAGCTAGTTAGTCAATAATGTAGCTATTTATTAAAATTAAACTTTAAGGTTTTTGCAAACTATTTTTTCACGAATACGAATGTACTTAAGCCCGGGTCACACCGTATGAACTGCGATGCGTATGCGGATCATCTGCATAGTGTATATTATTTGTTCTCAAAAGACATGTCACACCGCTTGCAAACTGTGCAGTTGCTGGTGTGACCAGGGCTTTAGCTGCAGAAGTTGAGATCTTCCAAACTTAGTATCATACATTTTATTTATAGGCAACGAAGTTTCTTCCATTATGAAAATTAAATTAGTAAGCACTTGGCATATTAAAGGGGAGGGAGGCCCAGGGAAGTTACACGTTCCACTAGGTAAGTAAGTAAACAAGTTTGAGAGTTTTGTCGCATCTCCGTTAATTTCTGTCCAATTATAAAATTACTGATACATTAAAAGTAGGCGTTAAAATTATCTTTTAAAATTATTGCAGCAGTCTTAGGAGTTATTGTTATAAAGAGATAAGGGGATTCGCACAATTTTACGTGTTGATTCTTAGATTTCAGTAACCTTAATAGGGATGACGATAGGGTGAAGAAATCGAAATTCTAATTAGTCCGTCAGTCAGGTAATAAAAAAATATTAGACACGTATTTTTTGTTTTATCAAATTAACAAAGAATGACTCAGTTAAAACGCATTACAGTTGGAGAGTGGGGGCTAACTACGTCACCGTTAGGTGTAAATCGTACCTAACCGTGACGTCACGCGACATTTCAACTCAATATAAGTAGGTATAAGTATAAGTTTGATTAGTACGTGAAAAAAGAAAAAATACGTGTCCAATACTTTTCAATAATCTTCCTGATAGACTAAGGAAAAAAAAGTTGTCGTCATCCCTATTAAATGAAGGCAAAGCATTTATTAGTGGTTATATTTAAACAATAGGTTATTAGAGCTATAACTACAATGTCGATGTTACCAGTGAAAGAGGGAAAAATAAAATCCAAAATGAAACTTTGGTATGGAAATAGTTTGAGACCCGGGCAATAACATAGGATACTTTTTATCCCGATATTTCCACGGGAACGGGGTTTCCGCGGGTCAAACCAATTTTTCAATACTTCTATAACTATAACTGTCTGTCTATAGTATCATCGGGGGAAATGGGTGAAATGGTTCCGAATGGAGGACCGATCACCTGACTGAAACCAGGCAGTCGTCCTCTTCTATAAATAATAATAATCATCGGGTATGCAAATTCAAAGTCTACGCGGGACGAAGTCGCGGACAAACGGCTTGTGTAAAATAAATAAATTCTAACTTAGCGACACGTTTTTATGTGGCAATATATCACAGCATATTTTGCTTACTTGTTGAGCGCCTCTCCGGTGTATTTGACGCCGCATATACGGGGATTAAGCAGCCCTTGACATGATTTATTCCGTAAGAGCGGATTGGCGCATGCTTAGGGAAGCACCCTCCAAGTCAATACCTTTAAAACTAAAACGTCCTAAGCCTCCATGACTTCCATACTGAGATAAGACCATTTGAATTTGAACTGCGTTATAGACTACGCACACTGCGCTTGATTTGTTGCTTTTAATAAAAATAAGTCGAGTATGTTTTGCTCTTTTATGCTCATTGTGGAGTACACACCTTATTTTGTATTCAAGAGATGGATAACAATTGAGGTTAATGTATTTTTAGCACTATTCGTACTGAAGGTGTTGAAAATGAACACCGTCCTACATACATACCTAACTCCTATTTTTAAAAGGTACGATCATCATCAAATGCATGTCGTATGAACTGAATAGTTAGGTATATCCTTAAATTACTAGGTTGCGAAACAAAAAAAGTATTCTTGTACGAAATCTTGACTACTTTGGTTTTTCTGTATAATTTATTAGTAAATGTAAATCTCAGCAATTTCTTTCATTCCCGTATCGTATACAGAGATAATAGTACATTACAGACCTAGGGTGGTGAATTCGTAAATGTTTTAGATCGCAGGTTTCTGTGGCCCGAACCGAAGGTGAGGGCCATAAATATGCGATCTGGGGCTTTACGAATTACCGCCCGTGGTTTGTCAAAAGTTTTACGTCTTGCCTTGGCCAAGAAGTGAGATTTTCTCTCCGCGTAGCGGGCAGAAAATCCCACTTTATGGCCAAGGGTGATGTAAAATAAATTAATGATTATTGTTAAGTTTCACAGAAAAGTGTATGCTAAATTCCAAAAACAAAACCTAGCCTTAGCTTATCTAATCCTACCCAACTTACCTAATCCGCCCACTTTCATTACAAAAATGATTCACTGGACCCCAAAAACTCACCCTCGGCTTAACATTTTAACATCATTTAGGATTTCCTTAATCTATATTGAGTTGTAACAATAGTTACCAGAGCAAGGGAGATTCAATGGCTAGGGTGAGAGAGTCATGTACGTATTGACAGAGGTTATAAATCGTTTATAAGCGCTATTGTGGAGGTGTTAGACTGTGGTTCGATTTACGAAGTGCGACTGCATTGGTGTTATTGTCTACTTGTTGAAATGCTGGCTGTTAACAGAAATACTGTCAAAATAAACTAAAAACTATGTTCATAATAGAAGATAGGTCATTTAGGCTTTTTCTATCGCAAAAATTGATGTTAATAGAAGAATTGATATAAGTAGTGAGCAGAGCGGTGCATCTTAACACAAGAATCTCAATTTCTTAAAAAGATGTACCCACACATGTAATCCTTTTAGAATAAAGTTAAATAAATAAAGCATTTTTCATTACCTTTTTTTTCTATTTCAAATAAGTGAGTTATAAAATTGCAGTGCATTTGGCAGTAATTCTAATGTATGTTTATCTAATAAATAAAACACCGGCCAAGTGCGTGTCGGGCCACGCGCAAAGTATAGGGTTCCGAAGTTGACGAGGCCCACAGTACCTTTCTAAGACTTATTAGCATCTAGCTAGCCTGTGGTATGACGTGCCCGCCCGACGCCCCTGCTGCTCGAGAAAAATCATTGGTATTTTAATCATTTCATAAGTTGGTCGACTATGACTCGTAAGTTTGTACAGCCTACTACGCTGTGATAGTTTTCCTTTCAACTACGTTATATATTTTTTTCAGCCATCCATATACCACCATTTAGCTGGCAGGGGGGGGGGGACACGTGACTCTAACAAAAAATAGCACTTTAAAGCTTAATATTTTACAACCGCATCACTTAATCAAAAAATGGCTGTAACAAACCCATAATATTTTTTAAGACCTATTCAACGATATGCCGCACCATGGGGTACGCAAGAAAAAAAAATTACATCCCCACTTTACGAGTAGGGGAGGTACCCTATAAAAAAATATATTTCAAAATTTTATTGTACCACTTTATCAGCGTAACTAATATGTATATTCATGCCAAATTACAGCTGTCTAGGACTAAGCATCTCCGAGCAATTGTGCGGACAGACGGACGGACGGACGGACGGACATGGCGAAACTAAAAGGGTTCCGTGTGGACTTCGGAACCCTAAAAACAAAACTATCAATTAAATTCCAAAATATATATTTTCAATGGCTCAATAGATTCCTATTAAAAATTGGTAAAATTATAGGTGCTATTATGTTTCTTAAATGCCCCGGTAAATCCTTGTTAAAGCGAGTAAATTTTAGATCACAGTTAACGTAATAAGCATTTAATAATTATAGCCTTACGGTATTCTCTATTCTTGGACGATGATTTCTCGTCGTGTATTTGTTATGAAGTAGTTACAGGTCTGTCTTACTAGCGACGACCTATGAACAATCTATTAAAATCATCGTCATTACCCGACAACGGCAAAGCTAAAAGAAGGGAGATTTTAGCACTCAATGTTATTAGGTAAGTTGGGTAGGATTAGATAGTCTACCTAAAGGTTTTGTTTTTGGAATATGACATGGACACGTTTCATCATCATAGTTGTAGACGATTGGCGTCCTATGCTGGACACAGGCCTCCATGAGCCAGAGTCCTTCAGAGCCAGTTTTGTGTTACTCCCATCATCAAACTTTACTACGAATATATTTTAAATCCTTGTTATGATGTAATGTGTGATTTGCAATATTTTTAAAGTTTGAGTTTCCTTACAACACCTTAGATATCTACTAACTACGTGCCGCAAAATCCCGGCAGGCACATGGTAAGAAGGAAACCACAGTAACGCAAATACCGTAGCGTTTTTGACGCGTTTGGTGCTGTATCGTGAGTTTATCTTCGATCGCTCTCTTGCAGTTACTTAGACCACCTTCAATAACGACAAGCTTCGTATAGTTTTCGCTACCATTTCCGATACCAAGTATAATTGGATATAATTAAACAGGTTCAATAGACTCAAGTCGCAATAGTAATTTCTAGGAGTTCTACTATCTGTATGTACCTATACACCCAATATTTTTAATAAAAAAAAACGGCCAAGTGCGTGTCGGGCCACGCGCAAAGTATAGGGTTCCGAAGTTGACGATGCCTTCAGTACCTTTCTAAGACTTATTAGCATCTAGCTAGCCTGTAGTATGACGTGCCCGCCCGACGCCCCTGCCGCTCGAGAAAAATCATTGGTAGTTTAATCATTTCATAAGTTGGTCAACTATGACTCGTAAGTTTGTACAGCCTACTTAGCTGTGATAGTTTTCCTTTCAACTACGTTATATATGCCACAACCGTGATTTTTTTCAGCCATCCAAATGCCACCATTTAGCTGGGGGGGGGGGGGGACACACGTGACTCTAACAAAAAATAGCACTTTAAAGCTTAATATTTCACAAACGCATCACTTAATCAAAAAATGGTTTTAACAAACCCACAATATTTTTTTAAGACCTATTCAACGATATGCCGCATTATGGGGTACGCAAGAAAAAAAATACATCCCCACTTTACGAGTAGGGTAGGTACCCTATAAAAAAACGCATATTTGATAACCCTAAGTTTTGGGGTTGATAGGTATGACAATATTTTTATTGTATGTACGTCAAAATGAACAGCGACTGAATAAGGAGTGAATGGAGTCGCTCTGTGTATATAAAAAAAAACAAGGTCTTTAAATAAAAATACGAAAATATACAGCCAAAAGAGACACAAAATATCACCGCCCAAAGAATATGGAAATTCCTGGACTCAACGGGCATCTCAGGTGAACTATAACAAAACTGTCAAAAAGGGCCACCATAAAAGATCAGCCATGGTCGAGGTAACACACATAATTATGGCCCTACAAAACCCCCGGCCGGTGTAGATTGTATGCGGCACGCTTTGGACAGAGCTCATTGGCGTGCATTGGGTGAGGCCTACGTCCAGCAGTGTACTACTATGGGCTGTTGTTGATGATGATGAAAACCCCCAATAATAATAATACCATGTTTATGTAATTACTTATACAAGCGATCTCAGAAATACAGGCCGGAACTTGAGCGAAGCCTGGCCTACGATGCGCAGAAGTTGAAAATATGGTCTCATTCGGCTGAGGGCCCGCGTGAGGACTATCCCAAACCCTGTTTTGATGCGGGGCATATGTCCAGCAGTGGGACGCAAGTAACCCAGTGTATTAGTGGTTGCCTTATGTGCCAACGCGCTGCAGCATCTGCATATTTTGCTATTCATAATGCTTCTCCGTGTTGATAGCGAATACTTACTTAATCTTCGCGTATACTGTTAAGTGTACAAATGCTAGTATATAATATAGGGTCAAGCAAAGCGTCGTGACGATATTTTACCCACAGACACTTTACAGCTTTATTATTACTTTTAAGACCGTGAAGCCGTGATGACCTAGTGGTTCGACCTACCGCCTCTCATGCAGAGGGTCGGGGGTTCGATTCCCGCTCGCACCTCTAAGTTTACTTATGTGCGAAATTCAATTTGAATTTACCACTGAGCTTTTCGGTGAAGGAAAACATCGTGAGGAAACCTGCACGCATCTGCGAAGTAATTTAAAGATGTGTGTGAAGTCCCCAATCCGCAATGGGCCCGCGTGGGGACTATAGCCCAAACCCTCTCGTGATGAGAGGAGGCCTGTGCCCAGCAGTGCGACGCAAATAGGCTGTAGTAGTAGTAGTAGTAGTATTACTTTTATCTCTCCCTGTAAGTATTAGCTGGAGCTATCACTATATTATTAACAGATCGTAATTTAAATACTTCATTTTTTAGAATCAGTTATTTGTTCTAAGTATGTTTCTTTGGTTTTTTTTCTCAAGTTGGTAAAATAAACTGTATCCCGCACACCATCAAACCCGTGGTTTTAAAATATTTTTGTTTGCAAAGTCGAAATAAAATTAAAAACCTTACAAACATGCTTAGAATCGATAGCTGATTCCGTGGGTATCGTCACAACATTTTGCTTGACCCCGTATAATAAGATGCCAGTTTTAATCCAGATCTTAATAAATAAGTACATTTTCTCAAACATGCAATGAAATATTGATATTATGTTCTTCTTATTAGCCTGGGAAGTATCACGTATAATGAAATTTCATACAAACGTTGCAGGCCAAGGCCGGCAACTCACTTTTTTTAATTTCCATTTGATATATTTGTGATATAGCATCTTGGCATTCGGCCATTAAAAAAAAATAAACAAGCAATATTTACTCTTTGGTTCGCTATGATATTCTGCCAATACAGCTATTAAAAACATGAACCTTATTTGCTACATGGGTATCGCAGTTTTATTTATGTAAAAAAAGACAAAATATATTTTATATTAAATACAATTTTGATTTACAGATTTTTATTTATTTATTTCATTGTATGTTTGAGAAAAGCACTATACATACATCGGCGGGGAACGGAAGTTGTCGGCCTCGTAACTATCCTTAGTATGGATTTTTAGTGTAGGAAAAAGTCTTCAAATAACGAATTCCGTGGGACGGTCTACCTCGGCCATACGTACAACCGATATTGCCAAGTGTATGGAGGGGCAGGTACGACGTAACAGAGATGGCGGCCGGGCCTTTTCTACTAGCGTTATTTCTTGGTAACTATTGGACCGATTTTATCAAATAAGGTGTCATATGAAAGGTAATATAATGTAGATGGTTTGTTGTCTATGTTTATTCACGTTTAGTTAATATAAAATGAAATATTTTTGAAAATTAACATTTTTATGAAAATTTCTTGCTTTCTTGCAGAAATAACTCGATAATCGCCAGAATTATCAAATTTTAGTTTAGTATAAAAGTTATAGCACCTCACTTCGTTCGGCCGTTATAATACTCGGCCTGCAACATTCTCCTTCCCGGCCTCTGTAGTAATGTACTATTACAAACACATTACATTTTTACATTAACATTTTTTTTAAGTAGGTAACCAAACCCCCTCCAATATTAAGACCGTTACACCCTGGTTTATCTAGACCAGGTATAAAGTTTTCTCAACAAAAACCCCAGTTGGTTGTTATGAAGCGCAAATGAAAACGTAATTTCAAATTAAAAACAATAGTTTTAATTTTTCTATGAAATATTCTTAGAACGATCGTAACCCAGCGAATTATAAAAAGAAGCGGGTTAGCACAAAAACGCTTCTAGTTCATAATTAAATTAAAACTTCACCTCCAACGGTCACCTATTTTAATACTCTGCAGAGTTTCACGGCAAAAAGTAGGTGTTTTAATTTTTAAAAGGAATGGTATCATATAGAACTCGCCTCGTAGGCTACTGTAGTATCTACGAGGTGAGTTTTAATCACCAACCATTTTTTAAGGGTTCAGAACCTCAAGAGGTAGAAACGGAACCCTTATAGGATCACTCTGTCTGGCCGTACGTCTGTCACAGTCGATTTTCTCCGAAACTACTCATACTCATACTCATTTATTGCTATGCCATGGTGTTTACAAGATGTTACAACTACTGGACTGATTAAGTTGAAATTTGAGTTGTAAGTTTGTGACCCAAAGACGGAGGTGTAACGAAAATAAATTAATTTTAAACATAGACCCTATTTATAAAATAATCAAGGGTCGGAACCCATACGCGAGTTTGACTCGCTTTTTGGCCGGTTTTTTTATAGGCAATTCCCAACTTATTTTATACGTAAATTAAAATCAACATTAATTATTACGGAAGGATTCATAAAACGTTTTCTAATGACTGCGCTTGACCATAGTGGTGATATACTGAAGAGAGGCCAAATCAAAAGTACTCGAAACCGACGAGCTTGCATGCAGATAAGGGTGAATGTGGTAAGTAGAGATATTCCACTATCTAAAGTCCCGCCCCTCCAGAATTCAAAACACTTCAATGTATTTAAAAAGCACCACCAACACTCTCAACACATGGGTGCGTACTGAGACAGCCATCAACTATGCGTTGAGAGTGTTGGTGGTGCTTTTTAAATAATACTAAAAAAATTAAGCGTTTTGTAATGTGAAGGCGCGGGACTTTAGATAATAGAAGACTTTAGAGGGCATTCACGTGTGGCTGTGGCCGTCTGTCAGTCCGTCTGTTACAATCGATTTGCTCCGAAATTTCTAAACCGATTGAATTTTGGCACACATACTTTCAAAAATTTTCAATACGTTGCATTACAATCAGGCGCGAAATAAATTAGGTACCCCGTCTTCCGAGCGAGTGAGGACGCATAAAAAGGCTGTTTAAACCCGCCAAAAGGTGACAAAATAAGTTATTTCAGAACTCATTCCGCGATAGAGATCCCCGAAGCCGCAATAAAGGCAAATGGTGCCCATCTCCGAACGACGCATTAACATTGGCTGAGATGACGCGTCGTTTGCTATTTACCGCTGGTTCTCACTCTGAAGTGTCGTTTTCGCGCGACCAGCGGCAGCGGTGAGATTTTTGCCCGACTCTACAGCCTATTTGCGTCCCACTGCTGGGCACAGGCCTCCTCTCATAACGAGAGGGTTTGCGCTATTATCCCGCGGGCCCAGTGCGGATTGAGGAATTCACACACATCTTTGAATTACTTCGCAGATGTGTGCAGGTTTCCTCACGATGTTGTGGTAAATTCAAATTGAATTTCGCACATAAATAAGCTAGAGGTGCGAGCCGGAATCGAATCCCCGACCCTCTGCATGAGAGGCGGTAGATCGGACCACTAGGCCACCACGGCTATTCAGGGGGGTCTGGACGGGCTTTTTGCCCGACTGCGCAACGTGAATGAAGGTTATGTCCTTGTATTTATGTTTGTTTCTTTGCTTGTGGCACTGAAGACATGACATTAACTTAAAATGGCGGCCACCCGACGACCACAACTACCATCACCACGACTGCCTTTTTACGTCCCACTGCTCAGTCAGTGTCAGTCAGTCAGTCAGTCAGTCACTCAGTCACGTCCCACTGCTAGGCACAGGGCCGCCTCTCATCACGAGTCGTCAAAATCATCATGTAGGTTTTTAAATGTAGGGCCCAAAAATAGGGTCTATGTTTAAAATTAATTTATTTTCGTTACACGTCCGTCTTTGGGTCACAAACTTACATATACGTACCAAATTTCAACTTAATCGGTCCAGTAGTTTCGGAGAAACTCGACTGTGACAGACGGACGGACAGACACACGAGTGATCCTATAAGGGTTCCGTTTTTACCTCTTGAGGTTCGGAACCCTAAAAAACGCTCGTCGCTGCCTTTGGCTGCGCAAAGTCGGTTCGTGTTCCAGACGATAGTCAATAATGATATCACTTATGGGTTTGGATTGTAAAAAGTAAACGTCGCTGCTGTTACCTGAGTAAGTAGATAGTGACCTATTCCATTCACTATCGCCACTGGGTTTCACCAAAAAAAAAGTTTCAAAGTTAAACAAAGGCATAGAATATTTAATAGTACTACATACAGAATGACCACGGAAACACTTGCCTGAATCTAGCCGGCGCGCAACTCGCGCCCTACTCGCCCTTACCGTCATTTGTTTCATCCGGAGATGGAGAGTGAATCATTGGCCCGCGTACTGGTACACACATTTACAAGTGTACAGACGTCCTCGCCCGTGTGGTGCCGGGTAAGAATTGCACCACCCCCTCTCTTCCCGTGGGTGTCGTAAGAGGCGACTAAGGGAAAAACCGGAGGATGGGCAGCAGCGTCCTCCGAGAACTACCTCCTTCATACTGCGGTCGCCAACCCGCCTGCCAAGCGTGGCGACTAAGGCAATCCCCCCCAAGGGATAAAACTGGAAGGATGAGGTCACAATCAAAACCCAGACCCCCAGTCCCCGGCGGCCCCGCTATTCCTGGCTCCGGTAGCGGCCATGGTAACGGCGGGGCAGGGGGTGCTACAGTTAATCCCCGGAAGAGACCCGGCTACCAAAACAAACGACCTTTGGCCCTGGCAACATACAACTGCCGTACGCTGCGGACTGAAGAGAAGATACTGGAATTAGAGGAGGAACTGAGCAGGTTACGTTGGGGGATCATAGGGTTATCAGAAGTCCGTAGAGAGGGGGAGGACATGATAACTCTGAAGTCCGGTAACCTGTTCTATTTCCGGGAGGGTGACCAACAGTCCCAGGGAGGTGTCGGGTTTATCGTCCACAAGTCCCTCGCAAACAATGTGGTGAAGATCGAGAGTGTGTCGAACAGGGTAGCGTGCCTTGTACTCAGAATAACCCAACGATATGCGTTGAAGGTTATACAGGTTTACGCTCCGACCTCGACGCACTCCGACGATGAAGTGGAGGCTATGTATGAGGACATTTCCAGAGCCATGCATAGCTCCAGAACTCACTTCACAGTTGTTATGGGGGACTTCAACGCGAAATTGGGCAAACGAGACGGTGAAGAGCTGAGAGTGGGGCAATTAGGAGTAGGGCGTAGGAATCACCGGGGCCATCTACTGGCTGGTTTCATGGAGAAGGAGGGACTTTATATGATGAACTCCTTCTTCAAGAAACGTGAGCACAGAAAGTGGACCTGGATGAGCCCTGATGGTGTAACGAGGAATGAGATAGACTTTATCATGTCGACGAGGAAGCAGATATTCGATGATGTCTCAGTGATCAATTCGGTTAAATCCGGGAGCGATCACCGTATGGTACGAGGCACATTGAATATCCAAGTGAAGCTTGAGAGATCTCGACTGATAAAGTCTACGCTCCGCCCGGCACCGGCCCAACTCCAAAACCCCGAGAGCTTTCAGCTCGAACTCCAAAACCGTTTTGCTTGCCTAGAAAGCGACGTGGACGATTACAACGACGGGTTTGTGGAAGCTGTCCATACGGTCGGGTCCAAGTTCTTCAAGACCCACCGTACAAGAACCAAGAAAATCTCAGACTCAACCCTAAAGCTCATGGAGGTGAGGCGTGAGATGATTCTGCAGTCTACAGGTGACGCTAGTCATTATCGGCAGCTCAATAGACGGATCTCGAAGTCTCTGAAGCGTGATGTACGCCGATTCAATACCAATAGTATTGAAAAGGCTATTGAGCGTAACAGAGGCTCGAAGGTGTTTGCCAAAGATCTGTCTATTGGCCAAAGCCAATTGACAAAGTTGAAGACCGAAGACGGCAGGATCGTTTCATCCAAACCGGAGCTGTTGGGAGAAGTTGAGAAGTTCTATGGGCAGTTATACACGACAACCCGATCACCCGTCGCTGATCCAGCTAAAGACCCTAGAGCTAGACTAACCCGACACTATACCGAAGATATCCCGGACGTCAGCCTGTACGAGATTAGTATGGCTCTCAAACAGCTTAAGAACGGCAAAGCTCCCGGTGATGACGGAATTACAGCTGAACTCCTGAAGGCGGGTGGTAAACCAGTCCTTAAGGCCCTTCAGACGCTGTTTAGTTCCGTCATCCACGAAGGGAGAACGCCGCAAGCATGGAACAGAAGTGTGGTGGTGCTCTTCTTCAAAAAAGGTGATAACACCTTGCTGAAGAATTATAGACCCATCTCACTTCTGAGTCATGTCTACAAGCTGTTTTCGAGAGTCATCACGAACCGTCTCGCGCGCAGGTTTGATGAATTCCAGCCTCCCGAACAAGCCGGTTTCCGAAAAGGCTATAGTACCGTAGACCACATACATGCGTTGCGGCAGGTTATACAGAAGACCGAAGAGTATAACCTCCCCCTTTGCCTTGCATTTGTGGACTACGAGAAAGCCTTCGATTCGATCGAGACTTGGGCTGTGCTGCAGTCTCTCCAGAGGTGCCAAGTTGACTACCGGTACATCGAAGTGTTGAAGTGTTTGTATGAAAACGCTACCATGTCCGTCCGACTACAAGACCAGACCACTAAGCCTATTCCATTGCAGCGGGGAGTCAGACAAGGAGACGTGATTTCTCCGAAGCTATTCACCGCTGCATTGGAGGATGCTTTTAAGGTGCTGGACTGGAAAGGTCGAGGCATCAACGTTAATGGCGAGTACATCTCTCACCTTCGATTTGCTGACGATATTGTAGTCATGGCTGAGACCATGGAAGAACTCAGTAGTATGCTCGCTGACCTCAGCAGAGTTTCCGATCGAGTTGGTCTTAAAATGAACATGGACAAGACGAAAATTATGTCTAATGTCCATGTTGTGCCAACTCCCGTAATAATCGGAGGCTCTGCGCTCGAAGCTGTCGACCATTATGTATACCTGGGACAAACAGTCCAGTTAGGTAGGTCCAACTTCGAGAAAGAGGTCAATCGTCGAATCCGACTCGGTTGGGCAGCGTTCGGGAAGCTTCGCAGTGTCTTTTCGTCCAAATTACCGCAGTGTCTCAAGTCGAAAGTCTTCGACCAGTGTGTGTTGCCAGTGATGACTTATGGTTCCGAGACGTGGGCGCTCACGATGGGTCTCATAAGAAGGCTCAAAGTCACTCAGAGGGCAATGGAAAGGGCTATGCTCGGGGTTTCTCTGCGTGATAGAATCAGAAATGAGGATATCCGCAGCAGAACTGGGGTCACCGACATAGCCCGAAAAATTGCGAACCTTAAGTGGCAGTGGGCGGGGCACATTGCTCGCAGGACTGATGGCCGATGGGGCCGGAAAGTTCTTGAGTGGCGCCCGCGAACCGGGAGACGAGCTGTCGGTAGGCCTCCAACAAGATGGAGCGATGACCTCGTGAAGGTCGCGGGAAACCGGTGGAAGCAAGTGGCACAGGACCGGTCGGAGTGGCGAGCCTTGGGGGAGGCCTATGTCCAGCAGTGGACGTCTTTCGGCTGAAATGATGATGATGATGATGATGAGACGTCCTCGCACGCAAACATTGACACTTCATTCGAATTGGTGTTTGAAATCGTGTTTTTATGGGCCGTGTCCGCCCTGTGACAAAGGTCTTGGAAATATTTAAACTCGAAGCATTTCAATAGTAGTACCCGCTACGTGACACACAGTGGAGTTAAAAATACTCTTACTTATTACCTGGCGGAATGTTTAAGGTTCGGGGTAACGTCTTCATTCCATTTTTTCTCACGTTTATCCAGAGGATTTCTTTTCCTTTTAATATACGCTTTTTGCTCGGCTTGTTTCATTTCAACCCGGCCTTTTGGACGGGAAAAGTTTTTTAACTGGTTCGCTGTTCTAATGTTATATTTTAGGAGTAGGTAGCCTTTTGCCTCCTTTTGTGTTAAAATAATTTTAGTTACATCAGCGTTTGACCTTTTTCAGACTTTCAATACGGTGCCTCATGTCAATTTAATGGATAAGGAATTAAATTATCGTTGAGCTTATTGGAAGTATAAATGTTCTTGCAGTTTTTAAATATGTAAATCTGATGACAAGCGATAAAAAGCGAGTTTATTTTTTTGTCTGTTTCTATATTAATTGGTAAATTTAAGTAGCGTACTACTTTGCCAATATATAACTACTATTAAAGGTGCTAAAAAATATAATCAACAGCAATGAATTCGGACCACTTTGTATAGCATTTTCCATATAAAGTGACCCGAATTCATTTCTGTTGAGTGTATTGAAATGAAATGAACTTTACTTAAGTTATCTGAAAAACAGAAATTTCGAATGGACCTTGTCTGAAAAATAACTAGAAATGAAATGAGTGAACGGCGTTATTTTTTATTCATTTTCTTGCACATGCCATTACGAGTACACAAATCTCTTTACGTTCTAAGTTTTAAAATTCAGTCTGCATTTATTTGATCCTGCAAGCTGATGCATGTTCTACTCACCGTAACGCATTGGTTCATACAAAAAGGACTTTAATATCTTGTCAATAAGGTTCAGAATGAGTATTTTGTGGAAATTTGTAGATATTTTCTCACAGTATAAAGCCAGAACACGTTTCATATGAAAAACAAATAACCATCATGTCCAAAAAATGTACTTCCTATAAAACCAAGACTCGAATACATTACGATAGATACGCTGTTATTTATTTCAAATACCAATCGTGTGATATGAATGCGTACACGCTACTCGTATAGACGTTTAATAGTACATTACTACAGAGGCCGGGAAGGAGGATGTTGCAGGCCGAGTATTATATACGGCCGAACGAAGTGAGGCCGGATAGTTACGAGGCCGACAACGTCCGTTCCCCGCCGATGTATGTATAGTGTTTTTCTCAAACATGCAATGAAATAAAAAAATATTTTATATATAATATTACTACTGCCACCGACGCATATATGCGTTTTGCTGACTTTCCCGCAGTGCCTTGAACGCACATGTGCGTTGAAATGTTCCTTTAATGACAGATGTGGCACCTGGCGAAAGTTCGAAAAACAGAAGTGACAGTGAATGCGTTAAATAAATATGTTCTGAGTACAGTTGCTGCCTGGCCCTTTTATCAAAACATACCTAACATACACGCAGGCTTAACAGTAGTAATACCTAATTATTGTACGCATTCACAATTTCTTGCTCTCGCTGTTTGTGTCTAATCTAGTCTTAATTTCCAAGCATTTATTTTACATCGCTTCTATTTGACCTCGTTGTTAAAACTCGAAAGTAACTCGGCTCTTCAAAAATTAGCCTCCATTTCGGCTCGGCTCGCTACACGTACAGAACTTTGGCCCCAAAGGTATTGAAACTCCATTATGATTCGTGTCATTAAGGAAGTTGGTAATCAACTTTTGGTACTTACCGTAATATTCGTAATTATTATTTACTAGCGTCTGCCCGCAACTTAGCCCGCGTGGAATTCGGTTATCGCGTTCTTGCGGGAACTAAGCGTTTTTCCGGGATAAAAAGTAGCCTGGCCTTTCACGGGACTCCAACTATCTCCATACCAATTTTCGTCTTGAACGGCTCAGCGGTTGAAGCGTGAAGAGGATGGAGCGTGAGGAGGTTGAAGCGTGTGAGCGTGAGACAGACAGACAGAAAGACAAATAAACAGAGTTACTTTCGCATTTAAAATATTATAATATGGATTTCTTAATTTTTCTTACAGAATGAAAACTTGTTTTAGTATGTAATGAATCATTACAATTTTTCATGACACTTAGGATCAAGATAATCAAAGATTTTCGGCGTTTCTGTTGCTACTTGTGGTGTAATAATTGCATTTTCTACTGATAACTTCACGTTTATGGCCCTACACGCCGCCAAATTGTGTGCCGCTCCTACCCCACGTTGGGCGCCAGTTTATAATAATATGTAGGGAAGAAAAGTAAAGGGAAATGAGAAACGAGTACACAGGCCACTTGGCGGTACTACTAACGGTCAGTAAGGCCTACTACTACTACTGCTACTGCTACCGTTACTACTACTACTACTACTACGACAGCCTCTTTTGCGTCCCACTGCTGGGCACAGGCCTCCTCTCATAAGAAGAAGGCCTAGGGACAAAATAAATCATAATATTTCGAAAGCGTGGCCTACCTGAAGCCTAATGTGGATTGCCTGGTATGCCAGTAATTTCACAGGCTGCCTTACACGCTTACCGGGACATAACGTAATGAGCTATGAATGGAATATTTATTTCCGTTATATTTAGGTGACACGTACAAAAACTACTCAACTTAAATAAAGAAAGAGCTACTTAGGTAAGTCTAAGCCTTTTGAACGTCAATTAAAATGGAAAAGTACTATGCACGTTTGAGAAGAAGCAGCTCTCTCGAAAGGCCATCGAGTGCAGACTGCCAAACAAAAGGCAATCGAATGCCTTTGACGTGTCAATCAATACTGCTGTCAGAACGATTCACTCCTTTATACTTTTTCTGACTACGGATGTGAGAATCCAAGAAGAGAAAAAGATTTTGACTTTTCATTGATAGGTGTAGGTATCAAATGTAATGTAATTAGGTACTTGCCAACCGCCGCTTCACGCTTTTTTAAACAGAGTATAAATTTTGGTGAATAGATAGAGTGTAGGTAGTCGTAGGTAGGGCTATGCTCGGGGTTTCTCTGCGTGATAGAATCAGAAATGAGGATATCCGCAGTAGAACTAGGGTCACCGACATAGCCCGAAGAATTGCGAGCCTTAAGTGGCAGTGGGCGGGGCACATTGCTCGCAGGACTGATGGCCGATGGGGCCGGAAAGTTCTCGAGTGGCGCCCGCGAACCGGGAGACGAGCTGTCGGTAGGCCTCCAACAAGATGGAGCGACGACCTCGTGAAGGTCGCGGGAAACCGGTGGAAGCAAGTAGCACAGGACCGGTCTGAGTGGCGAGCCTTGGGGGAGGCCTATGTCCAGCAGTGGACGTCTTTCGGCTGAAATGATGATGATGATGATGATGAGTCGTATGAGTTTGTGAGATCCATTCAGAAGAGGAAAAGCTAGGTTCACCTTTGAAATGAAATTTGGGTGTTTTGATAAAGTTGGTCGCCCTTACGTAAAAATTATCTATCAGATAATATTTTGCTGAATTTAGGTTTCACAGATCAATAATCCGTAAAAGAACGTTTTATATCTGTGTAACATTATAGAATCGATCGACATTACACATTACATATTTATGCTCCTATTAAAATCTTTCAGGAGTGAGTTGATAAAATGGGTATAGTAAAACCAAGATAAGTACTTAAATTTGAGCTTTATTCTCATTCCAAATTTATTTTTATTTAAATCTAACTGAGTTTTATTTACAGCACTGGGTATTGCTAAATAAGCTGAGGAAACATATAGTTAAGAATTTTATAGTAACTAGGTACACGAAATAAGAGCTTTTGTTATGACGCGCAAGGGTGTGAATCAATCATTTACTTGTCGTTTTTACAATCGAATACGATAACGTAGTTAGTTATGTAGGTAATTTTAAGTTTAGAATAGATTAAACTTAGCATTACCTGTTATAAGTCGCGGTGGTAAAAAAATACAATATTTAAAACATTAAATGAAATAGTTTTTACATACATTCGGTAACTCATTCAAAATACATAAAAAACAAGTTAACAACTATGTAGATGTATTAATAATGTAAGTACAAGGGAACCGTACCAAATGTACGGTTACGTTATCGATAATAGTAATTGACTAGGTTAGCTTTTACACAAACATTTTTAACTCTTGTGGAAGTTACAATCAATGCTAAGAATAAAATACCTAAGTACACCTTACATACAGTAAGCTTAAGAGAAAATGAACTGCATTTAAGTATTTATCATAATATGATTCAGGATTTTTTACCTACCAGAGGTTTCCTTTAAGGTTTCGTTTGCGATTTTTTTCTCTGAAGCTTACTGCACATGAGATATTACAAAACTTATGTGTACGAAATTGTATGTGCTTAGGTTTCTTGAGGATGGAATAATTTTACTGAACTTCTTTTACATGCATTTAATAGAAATATACATTAATATGGTGTTGCTTTGACAAATAGGTTTGTAGTAATGGCCGCTCCCGTGCGCCCGAGCGTCCCACGATCGGGCATCTTCGGTTGTCTTCGACATTGATTCGGAAAGGGCGCGAACACTGACTGAACTCCGAGGGTTACTTTAATTAAACTATGAAAATAATTACGTGAAGTTGAATTGAAAACAATTGAAAATTTTACTAAAAACGAAACCTTTCCAATCTGTAGTTCTTGAAATTCGAAAAAGGAGACGGGCGGTTAGTTTAAAATATTCTAGGAATTTTTGACCTAAATTGATTGAAACCCAAACAACACGGAAACAAATTCTTGATTTGCGAAATTCAATTATAGTTAAAACGTTGGTATTTCTAATTAACTCCGAGACAATGATCCGTATCACCTTACAACCATCAAAGTTATCGCTACAGAATAATTTAATTAAATACAATTAACCAGTCTTCATCATTACGAACTATAGAAGAAAACCTAAGTATAAAAGTACTTATTTTTATAAGCGCGTTGTTCCCATAAAGTTCAAATTCACTTGCGCTTAATTGATCAAACTTATTGTAACTAGAGTGAGTACTAGCGATAGATTCGAAAGGATTTTGAAACTTGAGCTCGGTCGCCAGTAGCTTTCGTCTTTAGAGGATAGCATTAATGAGTCTTCTCCATTTTGAGCTAATTCGTTTGAACACGCCAATGCTTCGATAGGCATATCGAGTAGTACAACTTGGTTGAGAGTTAAAGGCGAAGCGGTTGCTTCTAGCTTGTACGTTGGACTGGCTTCTTCATAAATCTCATCGTCATTTCCGTCTTGTTGCAGCACATCATCGTTTACTTCAATTTCGAACTGGTTTTTCTTTTCAGCTTCATAAGTTTGCGAGTTGACGTCGTTGGCGGGTTCGTTCGGCTTGTTCGGGACGCAAGTCACGTCGTCCAGAGCAAGTCTAAGCGGCTCGCTCTTTGTGTCGTTCCTTAGTACGTGGATCCACGACAAGCGACAGTCGCACATCAAAGGGTTACCTGTAAAATGAAAAAAAAAATGTCAAGAAAAGGTTTTCTATTTTTACTAGCTCGAAGCTGAAATAATTGCAGGAGCAATTTTGTTAAAAGTAATTCAAGTAATGAAGATTGTGCACACAACGCAACGCACACAACGCTCCATCTAGTTTAATTAATTTTAACAATATTTTTAGCAAAATTGATGGAAGACATAACTTTCAATTAAACTACGTAAATAGCCCCCGGGCATAACTACCCATTGCAAGCAGCGCGTGGCAAAAAATAACGAAGTTATCGTTTTTATCGAATTTCGTTTGTTGATTCTGAATTAAACACATTACATTGTGTACATGGAGTTATTACGGCATTGTTGGCTCACTAAAGGGAGCTGTTACACTCATTAATTGTGTTTAATATGGAGGGTGCTTTTGTAGGGGATTAGAGCTCTACGGCTGTCCCATTGTTTGCCAGAAATAATAGTTGTTTATCTTCCCATGAGCGCGAGCATACGTGTGTGAGCTATTTTCTCCTAAATAACATGTCTGCGCCAAAATAAGATTCGTATGATTTGATTACAATAAGAGTATTGTTGTATGTTTCATTGTGCTTTGTGTTAGAGAAATCATATATTTCATTGTTATGAGGAGAAATATGTTTCGTTTTTGTTGCGAAAAAATCTCCACAATAGTTGTCGCTCATCAAATAACGTGTAGGCGAGGTAACGGACCGAACAAAAATATTCCTTTAGCTTTTTAAGTGTAATTTCTCTAACAACCCCCGCGCCGCAATTTGATTATGTCAAATTATTAATGCTATTCAGTGGAATGTTTTCCGAGAAAGGAATGAAATTAAGTCATTATCACTCACCACTCAGATAAAGGACCGACGTTTTCAATTTCAAATTGTCAAGTATCGGTTTCACCGTCTCGTACGTAAAGACTTCAAGCTCGTTGTTCCTCAAATCTAATAACTCCAGCCCCCTAACGCCTTCTAAAAGCCGTTCGTTAATGGACTTCAATTTATTCCCGGTCATAGACAACTTCTGAAGCAAAGCGAGCCCATCGAACGCCCTTTCAGATAAATATCTCAATTCATTATTATCCAGTAGGAGTTCATTCAAATTCCACAATTCGGCGAATGTCAAATCTCCGATCATTGACAACTTGTTGTACCTCAGATCCAATCTCGTCAAATTAGCTAGTCCTCGGAAAGTGTCTCTTGTGAGGACGGTAATGGAATTGGCCTCTAGTATGAGCTCGCTGAGCAGAGATAGATGCTCAAAACAGCCGTCGTGCGCCAGGTTAATGACGTTAAATGACAAATCGAGGTATCGAAGAGCGGGGAGATCCACAAACACGTCACGCTGAACTTCAGTCACTTTATTCTCTTTAATCGTCAAGTTCACGAGCGCTGGGAGGTTCGTGAACGACGAGAAATCCAATTCCGTTATTTTGTTGTTCATTAATGTTATTTCCCTTAGCATGGTCATGTTGGAGAACGTTTTCTTCTCGATCTTGCTAATTGCTGCATAGTGAATAAATAGTTTCTGCAGTCTCTTCAGTCGGTGAATTACGTGCAGGGGTATGAATTTTAAAGCGCCGTCAGATCTCACGTTGAATGTGAGTCTAACTAGATGTGGTTGGGAATTGAAGCTGGACCATATTGGGTCGGCTTCTTCTATGCCTCCATTGAAGACCCAGCAGTCGGCTCTGGTAGCTGTTTGGACTTCGGTATTTTCGCAGTAACAGTGAACTTTAGACTCCCTGTCGGTAATCTCGCAAATGTTGTCTTTGACTTGCGCGGCGTGGTGCCTCCTTTCGGTTTTATCTCGGCGTTTTTCATTTAGCCGGCTCTCAGTGTAGGATATTTGCACAGAGGTCAGAGCCAGAGCTAGGAGTAAATATTGAACGACGGACTCCATAGCCCTCTCCTTTCACGAGCCTGCAACAAACGGAAAAAGTGTGATTAAAAGACATGTTTGCGTTGTGATAATCTTTATGAGCAGTGGGGAAAATAAAAGAGAAAATAAAAGATTTTTCAAAGAATTTTATCAAAAGTGATAAATCCTCTTTTGAGCTCTATTTAGTTGATGAGTATGTTATAAAATAAAAACTTTATTTTGTAGGTCGTAGGTACCTAATAAAAAAAATTGATTCTCTTTCAACAAACAACGTTTTACATCAAAACCCCATGAGCCAATTACAATTATACAGTAATTTATTCCGTTATTACCTGCCATTAGATTGAAATGACTATTTTTTACGTGCCATGAATGTCGCCATAAGGTTGGTAATCTACCGAATGTAGTGTGCACTTAGCAAATATGTAGGGTGGTTCGAATGCCTGCGTATTCACGCTACTCTGACTAATATCGGACATTAATGTTTCACTCTAATTTATTGACGGTAAGTGACCAAAATATGGTGGCAGCGTATATGTCAGGTCTGTTCTGTTCCGTATAATTGAATATTGAATGGATGCTTAGCCTATTGACGTTCCTATTGTATTTGATTTCCACTGCAATGTTACCAAATTAATATATTGAACATAATAAGTAACGCAAGTTCTTTTGCAAACTGACTGAGCTTACGACCGTTATGTAAAATTGAGTTTTTGACATGTCAGAAAATTCACAACAAGTAAGTCTCCAGCCATTTATAAAAATTACACTTCGCCTTACGCTATAAAACTCAAGCGGCTCTTTCTAGTTTCATTAAAACAACAATGGTGCTATGTTTTACCCAACATCTGAAGTACGTAGGTTTATATTTTTAATTAAGAATCCTTTAAAACCTTCAACAAAATCAGGAACGTGATAAGTAGGAACCATAATGTTTATTAACAAAAAACCCAAGACCCTAGACAATACGTCCGTCCTTAATTAAACATCGGTCCCTTTCGTTTCTGCCAATGAGCTCTTTAATCAGACAGAGACAAAAAATGTAACGGCTTTTAGCCTTGTCGAAATGATTATTGGGGATTTCATTTTGTGACCCCTTGACGGTTCGCCGTTTAATTGAAAAAGCGTATACTCCTTATAGAAAACAAGAATAGGAGAAATTAATTTACGCAATTTACATCCTACAATCCTACAAAAGTAACATGCTTTTGAATTAATAAATCACTTTTTATTTTTGAATTAATATTTTTTTTATTTTATTTTCAATGTCCGTTCCCAAGTTTGACGGAGACCATCTTTTTCATACAATCTTCACCAGGTTGGTCATCGTTATATCATGATAGAAGTTAGTTCTTAAAACATTTCGTACACCTATTCCTACAATCTAAGATTTCCATGTTTGTTTATTTCTATTGAACAGACGTCAGACGTTTCAATACAACAATGAGAAAATTGGTTTCAGAGAAAAATCCTGATCGCAAATAGGTACCTACCGAACGTAATAAAAATAGAGCATACAGAATTACGTATAGATACTATTACTACTATTACTTGTTAACATTATTTCTTATTTTGGTATGAAAAGACGATCCTAACGGTGAAACATTTTATTCCTGATTTTCATTTTATTTTTATTTTGTATTCTTTCTGACGATCTCAATGTGAAATTATCTTATTTTGACATGTAAAATATGCTGTAATTTGATATTAAGAAATAAATGTCTATGTCTCTGTCTATGTCTATGATACTAGAAACTTCAATGATGAAGAATAACGTAACTTATATGAAGTTGCAGCAAGCATGACTAAGTTAGCCACGAACAACAATATCTAAAAAAGACCAACGACAAGGGAAAGTCAACTCATGTTTCGCGCCCGATGAACCGGGGATCCCTGAAAAGTTTTCAAGGGAATGCGCGAGGAAAACAGGGAGAGATTAGCGAATTGTATTCTTCCTTTTGTTTTTAAATTTAATTTCGCCACCGGGATCGTGCCCGCAATTTCAATCCGGGCAAGTTGTAAAGAGACAATGTACAAAAGTAGCTGGAGTCATTTCGGACGGAGTTTTTGTTGGTGTTGGCCCATTTTGACATTTTCATCCTGGGGAGTAGGTATACTTGGGCAAGGCACATTGAGCTGACTTTTGCTACGATATTGTAAATGTTTTTTCATTATTTTTTATTTCGTTATATTTTCAAGTTACATATTTCTTATTATTATAATTATTACTAGAACTTCATCTTCTATGTTATAGCCTACTTAATTATACTTGACAATGAATGGATAGGACCGTATTACCACCCACTTTGTAGTAAACAACCACGTGTTAAATAATAAAGCGCTTATTTTCTTTGAACCCTGTTTTCCTAATTTTGTTACAATCTCCACCACCACAACAGTCTATTTACGGCCCACTTCTGGGCACAAGCCTCCTCTCATCACGAGAGTGTTTGGGCTAGTCCCCACGCGGATTGGGGACTTGATACACATCCTTGAATTACTACTGCACCGTACGTCAACTAGTTCCTTCTTAAGGAAGTGTTTTCCTAAGAGGTGATTTAACAATCGTCAGATAAAGTTTCTTCGTAGAATAGTCCATAGAAAAGTTGAATTTGTCCCGGAATAAATTCGAATTTTGTATGGATATCGAAGAATATTTTTTATATGACGATTGAAAGAACAGCCCTTAATATCTTAGCAAGAAACGTGTTTCAACATTCGTACTTAGATAATCATTGTAATGATATTCGGTTCACTCTACAGCCACGCTGTTGTTAAAGTAATTATTTTTGACATTTTGATCGTCACTGTTATAATTAGTGGTTTTCTTTGTTTCTAGGCGTAGAAATTATCAATGTCTTGTTAAGTTTAATTATTGCTTTCAAGTTCGTGATCCCTAGCTTGTGATGTTTTCTTTTATTATTTTTACTTAATGATCATAAAATTTTACAAATCCGCGAGGGTAAATAATGGAATAGTACATTGTTGCCGAGGTCCGGAAAGTAAGGGATTGCCTGACGAGGTCCGCGTTTGCATGCCGAGTGCGGAGCACGAGGCGGGCAAAGGTAGATACCGAGGCACCGCTTTCCACCGAGGACTACATAGTGCTTTTCTCAAACAATGCGAGGAAATGATGAAAAAAGCTAATTAAGAATATAGCACGAAATGCGTATTGAAGGTATAAGAATAATTCACGTTACAAGAGATTTTATTCTTTACCTGTGCTCTTACATTTAAAAGGTGCCCTGAATAAAATTGTAATAATAGTTAAATTAATACATTCAATGCATGTATAATGTGGGTTTATTATAAAAGAAAAGATTAAACTCACGTATTTTGATTGATAACGAAAACATGTTAACAGTGCACTTAACTGACGTTCGTTGCACTAAAAAGCACAAATATGTAATGAACGCGATTCCTTAATACTAGATAATTATTCACAACCAATTTTAACCTTTCGACGAGCATAAAACATTCAATGTTTATTTTAATCACTTCACTTGCATTCACATTTTGCTGCCATTGCTATTGTCTTTCTTCTATGGGCACTTCGAGTTCCGTACCATTTTAAAAAGTATAAATTAAAAAAAAAATTGCACACTGTGTTCGGAGACGGGCGGTTTAGTTTGGCTGTATGGGATTATGCTTTGGCCCTTCTCATTTTTCATGTAATAGTGAGAAGTTTTAAAAAGTTACTGTAACGGACAGAAATGCAATTTGGTACATTCATATTGTTACTAGGGAGATAATAGTACATTACAGACCTAGGGTAGTGAATTCGTAAATGTCCCAGATCGCAGGTTTCTGTGGCCCGAACATCACCCTTGGCCATAAAGTGGGATTTTCTGCCCGCTACGCGGAGAGAAAGTCTCACTTCTTGGCCAAGGCAAGACGTAAAACTTTTGACAAAACACGGGCGGTAATTCGTAAAGCCCCAGATCGCATATTTATGGCCCTCACCTTCGGTTCGGGCCACAGAAACCTGCGATCTGGGACGTTTACGAATTCACCACCCTAGGTCTGTAATGTACTATTTTTAAAATTTTGATGTTCAAGAATGATTGACTTTGCGTCGTCTAATTTCGAATGGAAAGCAAGACTTTCCGATCATGTTTGAGAAAAAGAACTTTAATCTCTAAAATATAATTATTCCCTAAGAATGCAATCCCACACACACATGAGTAGGTAAAACCGCAAGAAGATAATTGTTATTAAATCAGACGTACCCTTATCAAGGTTTATTAGGTGCTGACTGATATTAGGTGTTTGTAATAACAAGAATTCGTATACCTGGACTAGCAGTTACGTGAAAAAATCCGTTACGTAAAATTCGTTTTGCCTCAAATATGCGACCAAAACCAGGTAATCCTTGTTTGCGGGCCAAAATTTTTTACTTTTCTACCTGGCAGTTGTTGTGTATTTTACCTGCCCGTAGTGGGCTTATGAAGTTTTTTTCCCAAACATTCACAAAGACATACATTGAAAGTCTTTGAATATCTGTTTCGACTTTATTTGTGCGTTTAGTTGGAATTTAGTTGTCCATGTCACCGTACTGTTTATTGTCGGTCGTATTTTGCGGTCCCCTAACGAACGGTTACATTTTACTTTGGAGTTAACTAAGTAGGTATTTGTTCGTTTTACTTTTCGTTCGTCGTACTTTTATAACGTAAACAAATAAGTATACCTGATTCGCATTATTCATATTTTAATTTATTTAGCTGTTATGTATTTATATGTAAGGTTATGTATGTTTATATATAAGTGTATTTAAGTATGTTTATTACATTTTGTGTGCACCGCCTACCAACCTAGTTTGTTTTTTTTTTCATCTCCACTATCCAAAGGTTGTCCTTTATTAAGCGATAACACCGCCTGATATATGTCATACCTTTTGTGTAATTATATACATTATGTCTGTAGGTACTGTTCTTTGATTGTGTGGTGTTCAATGAAGTAAGTATATTGTATTGTATTATATTTTTGTAAAGTTTTTAGATGTGTCAATTTGTTAAGTTTGATTCTCAAGTTTACGATTGTGTCTTATCTATGACATTAAAGATATTATATCATCAGTTTTCACTAAACCGACCGCTCATCCACTATTTACATCCATAGGATAGGATTTGAGCGGTCTTTATTAGGTACCTCCATTTTATCATCTATTTACATATTTATATTTATATTTTGTAGAAAATAATTCGAAGCGAAAGTTCTTTCATGTTCAATGCGCATACTTTTACGAGTACGCAGCGGTTCTAAAAGGAGAATATGAAACTTACAGCAGAAATTGTCAAAACTTGCCTTCACATACGAGCGTAGCACTTTACTATGAAACTTCCTAAACAAACCCACGGGGCACAACGAAAGCAACTCAATTAGCAGGAAAGCTTAATTAGTTTTCCATTCTAATGGAAGCTAAGTAATCTTCTTTTCTATATAAATAGAGACTAATGTTTGTAGTAGTAGTTGTTATATGGAAGTGCGTTGATTTATTTAAAACAAAGGTAAGAATAACAATGACTAAGTTCTTAACCTCTTTTTTGGGTTTACTTCTCGAGTCGATCAGATTCCAATCGTTTCAGACTTGGTATTTGGGTCGTAATTAATTGCAGTGTAGATCTTATATATGCTTGGAAGACTACTTCTTGAAAATAGTCCACTGTTATTTGCATTCATATTTTCATAACTACATAAAATAAAGTATACACCTAATACCTAGGTAAATAAAAAAAAAAGTAAATAGCTCGACACTATTAGGGATTCAAGTATTCTGAGAAATAGAAGAAATATCGACTGTTCAACGTTGAACCTGCTTGTAGAGGCACAACTGGTTACGCAACTACAGTCTTAGTACCTGGCACTGTCTTAGCAACTATCTTTTCTTATCTTACTGCTTTTATTGCAGCCGTACTGTTCAAGAGCTTTTACTTAATTACTGTAATGGACGAAGCAATTAATGGGTTCACAGTTGTGAAATTCTGCTTTTTAGTGCCATTTGTATCTAAGTACTTAATTCCAGGAATACTGTTCGCATTTAATTCTGTAGCCGCTGCAATACGAGTACATTCATAATATTCAACAAAATTAACTTGAATAATTAAATTTAATGCTCAATATTTGTATCTTCAGATCTGGTTTCATATTGTGAATAATTAATTTTGAAATTCGTACAATTCTCATTCATGAAAATGAGTTCGAGAAATCACATTCGCAACCTTTGAGGATGAAAAGGATTCAAAATTTTAGTTTATATTATAGTTTCAATTATTAGTTACTACTTCAATAGAGGAACGAGTCTGGGGAAGACATGCCTTGAGCTACTAAGTACGGTAGCGTATGCTGCTCGTCGACCTACTGTACTAATTAATTTACTATGGTAATATCGTACAATGCAATCACGATATCAACTTAAACGTTAAACCATAAATGTAACATCAAGAACACGTTGATGCCAATCAATTATGCCCGTTCTCCCAAAGTTATAAAATTTAACGTGTTGACGCGCGTCTGAAATCTCATCACTCAGATCTCGTGCCTCCATAATTCAAAAGTTATTGCCTTAAGTGAAAACTTCACTCCGAGGGCGACTCGTCAATTTAACCTGAAGTTACTTTGGCAAGTTTCACTCGAATGTTAGGACGGCGGCCACATACAGTCGGAATACAGGTTCAAATCAAATCAAAAATCGTGGATTCGTAAATGGATTCGAAATTCCGAAGATTGGGTACAAAAGATCGGTTTCTTGGTTCTATTTCACGCTACTCCAAATGATATTTTCCGTTCCTATGCGATTATACAGCAAAAATGTATGCGAGCGCTGCATTCGGCGTGACGTTATTCGGATTGTTTTCGGTTTGGAAGTAAGGAATGTGCGATGCGACTTGTACAAAATCCATGGAAGAGTTACGTTAGGATTCGGAAAGGCTTTTGCCGTTCGGGCAACCAAACGCTTACTTTGGAGAAATCTATGAACGGAAAACTAGTGCATGTAGGTAGTTATGTTACAAGATTTTCTTAGATTTACTTACAGTTCTTAAAATTCACCGAAACGGTAGGTAACTGTATGTGACCTCCCTTAAATTTTGAATTTATAATACTATGATAAAGTCAGTTTACATTAATTTTGTAAAATACGTATAATTTTTGGGGATTTTTGAAATGTTTTGCACATATTTAAGTTATCTTGAATTAGGAGACGTTTTTAGGGAAATCCTCTTGAGGGTTTTTAAGCCAAATAATGGCTTCGCAGAATGTGTTCCGGAAACTTTTCGGCGTTTGATATTCTTTCTCGCAGGTTTCCCAATTACTTTGGATCTTTGTTTATCACATTTTGAGTAATGTGTTTTATTTAGTAGGTATACCTACATTTTATCTGATTCTATTAAAATTAAATACATAAATATCTTTTACTCATTTATTATTTCCATTTATGTCCTTCACTAGCTCTTTTCCGGGACTTTGTAATAAAACTACATGTAAATTTTACTCTAGGTACATCTGACCTCATAACGTGTATGCTCGTTAATTATTAAGTTTAATTACTTTATTTAAATAGGTAGCAGGAAAACATACTCATTATATTTTTATATTATTAATATTATTATAGTTAAAACAATGAGGAGTAACTTCGTGCTGTATTAAATAGCAATTCCCTTGCAGTAAAGTTCTCGGCAGGTTTATTTATGTCCGGCAGTCTATGCAAAGTTATAACAAGACCAGAAGTTTTGCCAAGAGTTGCTTGCAATAATAGCCGTATTACTTGCTAGTAACGTTATAATACCTTGTGTTGGTTGTTGGTTTGTTGGTGTGAAATAAATACTTAATTACAACCGCACCAGATACCTCTAAGTCTCAAGAGCTACTATCAAACTTTTCTTTTAAAATAAAATAAAATGAAACTCAATGGATGTGCCTATTTGTAAAAAAAATACATCTTACGGTTTCTTATTGCATACAATTTTTGAATAACGTAGGAACTTTACGAGCTTGTTCGAGAAAAATATGTTATTGCAGCAAACAAGTAGGTAGGTACAGTTGACTTGTCGTCAACAGCAATCAGGCCAAGGCCCAGCTGTTTGCTGAAGAGTTTGATATTGGAACATCACTTGTATTCTTTTGACACGTATCTATTCTTTGCTAATGGACCATTTTAGCATTTTCAGTACACAGAATTGCAAATACACTTCAAACTATGCTTGAGAACCAAAATTGATTTTGCTGGTAGAATTGTCCCTTACAATTCAATGGTTCACGCGGATAACAATCTTCTTTTGCCGTCTACTGAAATGGTAAACATTTTTTTTAAAGAATTGCTCAAAATAACAGTTAACATTAATAATAGTTAAGTCATTTCGAAAGTCACCCGTTTAGCGTGCGAATAGTTTGTCATTTTTGAACAAGCGCTTTTTGTTTTTGAACACCTACTGAGCGTGCGTAAAAGTTTTTAGCGTTCTACTTAGCGCTTTATACTTTTTAGACTTCACTCTGTTAATTTATAATTACATTATTATATATGTTTTTGCAAATTAAAGAAAGTATTAAAAATGACATTTTCACTCGTCCCTAATGTTAACGCTCGCTCTCGCTCGCGCAAACTTAACTAGGGACTCGTATTAAAATGACAACCTTTTCCACCGTTCTTTTTAATTTAGTTAGGAGATTATTTACTAACTTATTTAGGACTAGCTTCTGCCCGCAACTTCCTCCGCGTTAAATTAGGTAATATAGTTCCCGCGGGAATTATGCATTTTTCCGGGATAAAAGTAGCCTATATGTTGACCAGTGTTATAAACTACCCCCATACCATTTTTTTTTGCAATCTGACCACTAGTTTTCGAATTAAATCCGGACATACATACATACAGACAGTTTTTTTTATAAAAATCCTTATTTCGTGTTCAGTATCGTTTATATGTATAGTCCCCTCGACTTGATAGTTTCTTTTAATTTTCAAGTTTCAGACGCGACTTCTTCTACAGACTTATTATTTTTAATAATAATAAATATAGATTAGACAACGTTAGATGACTTCTTACGGATTCAAAATATATTTTCCTGCTCTGTCCCAACTTAACCAATGTCCACAACCCATAACATGAAAGGCCGTCCAAAGCACAAGAAAACATCTACTTATTCAAGAACAACACTGAAATGTTGTTTAAGCATTGACTTCGAAATATCGTCTTTTAAGTTATTATAACAAGCTGACGCAACGATTAAGAAGAGAGCTTTTTTACAATCGATAGTTACAATCAACATCTTTTTCTTTGTCATCATTATAATTATACTAGCTTCTGTCAACGTTTTGTTATAGCGTTCCCGCGGTTTTTCCGGGATAAAAAGTAGCCTATATCCTTTCCCGGGACTGAAAGTATCTCCGTTTTAAATTTCATCCAAATCGGTCTAGTAGTTTAACAATAAAAAGGTAACAGATATACAGACAAACATACGGAAAGACAGACAGATAAAAGTTACGTTCGCTTTTCAATATAATATTAGTATAGAAAGTACACATTTGTTTGTTGATGAATGATTTCTAAAGATCCATCCTGATTTTTATTTACAAATGGAACTGAAATTCTTTGGTTTGTAGCTTTTTCACAGTAACTATTTCAGTACTAAATCGGCGGCGGCGCCAATTAGTGTCACTCGTTCATCACAAACGGTACAAATTACACGCTCCTTTGTTTGCAACCGAGAGATCTATGCTTTGTGTTAATCGTTGGCTATTTGGGCTTTACTCGTAAATTGAGAACTAAGACTAGAGAGCTATTTGGAAATTCTTGCTTTAAATTAAAGTGTAACTTCTTCAAAAATAATCATTTATTCCAGAGAGGTAACGTCGCCAGCCGAAGACCGAGCTTTTGGAAGGTATTTTATTCCGTTTTTTTCATTATGTAGGTATTACGTTTATTGTTACTTAGCCAAAATTTATTCAGGAGTCATTCTTTGCTAATTTTTGCTTTTATATCTGTTGGTAGAGATAATTCTTAAAAAATATTTTTTTATCTTTTTGTATTAAAGTTTTTATGTGCTATTCTTTTCAAAATTATCATTGGGCGATGGCAACAAAACAAACACTGACGCGACGCGGCGGTGGCGACAATGATATCACGACCGGCGGCACCCGACGGCGTCGCCACTCACTTTCTTGGACCACACCGGCAATGGGCGACACCTATATCTATGACTAAAACTGATAAACGAGCATGAGGGTTACCTGGTGTTAAGTACCTAATCACCACAGCCCATAGATACTAGTAGGGTAGGTACGTACGTTGCCGATATCGCTATTCGCAGTACGGTGTTACTTTGACGGCATTATACCAGCCTTACGAGTATATACAGTCCACTTTGTTATATCCTAGGATCCCTTTCATTGGTCCTTTGAATTACGAACCCAATTAGTTAATTAAATAGATTAAATTTGATACGGATATAGTTTTAGAACCGGGGAAGGAAAGGTGATATTTTTGATACCGGATTTCATTCCTTAAGGTAGGTAATATGAGAAGAAATGCAGACAAGTCGCGGGTAGCGACTAGTAATTAATAACAGAAACCATTAGGGCCGAAGCCATAAAGCGGTCTAAGTATAATAATAAATTCCTGCCAAATCATTGGGCAAGCAATGACAAATTGAACTCCGATGGAACAGAGCGAGAAACTGCGGAATTAGAGCAATTTAGCCAACCTTCGGCGTAAGATGGATTACAGGTTAACCTTTTTAGGACGACGGTTCGCTAATAACTACTAAACCGTCTAGGTAAATGTTTTAAATTTAGAAAATTTTCAAATCTCCAAACTAAACCACCAAAGAGCCACCTACATTGCCAAAAATGAAATTAAACCAACATACACATAATGTGTATGCTATCATTGCGAATTTGCAGTAAAAGTTATTTAATTTGATGAATTTATACATTCAATTACTAGACTCGCCTACACACTTGAATGCGTCGTTCGATAGGTAGGTATATTAATACTATTAACAATAGCTATTGATCATAACAATTATTATATTCATTATTAATACCTACTAGAGAATTATTTACCGTTGGAAGTGCATTGAAAAGCTATTGTTCTTATAACGCAACTGGATGACAAATTAATATTTATCCGTTGAATGCTCGAAACTGAATATTTTACCTTCGGCGAGAAAATGGTAAATACCTATCTTCCGTATGGAAAATTTCTTTACCTAATAAAAACCCGATCAATTTTAATTTTGAACAAAAACATGAAAATCATACTATAGACATTTTTTTAAGTCTTGCTGAACTTTGCACATAATACTTACTAATCTTAACATAAAACCTCGTCCAAAGCATTTCAATTAACCGACGAAAACAAAAGATCGGCCGTCGAAGTAAAATAAAACTAAAGCTAATTACCTACGACGCCCAATTAACACCCGAGGAAAAGCAGTGGAAACATAACTCACCTGGAATCGGGATCACGTACAACCCTCAATGTGGGCACGCACCACTAATAATCACAAAATTAGCGGAACTGTTCGCCGAAAGTTGTCGAACTGCGTAGGAGAGTCGAAAGTTCGCCGGGTTTTCGACAGACGACGTGCACCCTCGTGAAAATCGGAGCCGAACTGAAGCAGTCGGCTCCCGGGGCGGGGACTCTAGCAACTAGTGGGGAGTGGATGCAGCCACGGGGTGTCTTGCGCTTGAAAATTTGTAAAGAGCTTCGTAGAAGGGTCAAGGGCTTAAGCCGGTGATTATCTTTAGATATTTAAGTTAAATACGTATAGGGAGGGCTTTATTGTACCTGTAGAGTGTGGAGTACCTAGTGTCACAGATGATGAAATGACTTTTGTTCCAAGAAGGATGTTATGCTGTTTCTTACGTTTCACAATCCACTGATGTTGCTTAAATATGTTAATGATATTAGATCTATAGCCAGGTATTATTTCTTCGATGATATTGACGTGGAAAATTATTATACTCTACAAGCGTAGAGATCAAATACCTACTATGTATATTTTGATACTCTTGTTTGTTTGAGTAGCAAAATATGAAAAGAAAAGTTTTAATATTCAATTTCTCTATATGTTCTTCAAATGTATAAAATGAAATCCATGCTAATATTATAAACGCAAAAGTTACTCTGTCGGTCTGTCTGTCTACCTCTTCACGCTTAAAACGCTGGACCGATGTAGATAAAAAATAATATGGAATACACTTTGTCCCGACTTGCGTACTTCCGGCGGGAAAGCTAAAATCGAATTCCATGCGCACGAACATCATAAGTACATACATTGCACTCTGCGGTTAGTTGACATCATACGAAATGTAAATATTACAGTAAATCGCTCACCGCTACCGCTTATGTTCGAGGTCGAGGAAGAGATATATTTTATTAATGTGGCGATAGTTGTATTAATAGAGGGAGTGCCCGTTGGTATGACATACTTGGATGGCCGACAATGCTCAGTGTTTACTATGTAATATTGCCAATGTTTACTGGTATCGGAATAATGTAACGGCAAGTACCTACTCGTATTAGGTAATATGTACTTCTGCGATAATTCGCGAGGGTGAAAAAAAGATGAAGTTGTTACGACTTAAGCATAGTAAGTAATTAAATTGACGCATAGTTTTCAAGACGCCATTTTTAGGGTTCCGAAGTCCACAAGGAACCCTTATAGTTTCGCCATGTCCGTCCGTCCGTCTGTCCGCACTATTGCTCGGAGATACTTAGTTCCAGAAAGCTGTAATTTGGCATGAATATACATATTAGTTACACTGACAAAGTGGTACAATCAAATTTTTTAATATTTTTTTTTATAGGGTACCTCCCTTACTCGTACAGTGGGGATGTAATTTTTTTTCTTGCGTACCCCATGGTGCGGCATATCGTTGAATAGGTCTTGTAAAAATATTGTGGGTTTGTTAAAACCATTTTTTGCTTAAGTGATGCGTTTGTGAAATATTAAGCTTTAAAGTGCTATTTTTTGTTAGAGTCACGTGTCCCCCCCCCTGCCAGCTAAATAGTGGTATTTGGATGGCTGAAAAAAATCACGGTTGTGGCATATATAACGTAGTTGAAAGGAAAACTATCACAGCTAAGCTGCAACAAACTTACGAGTCATAGTCGACCAACTTATGAAATGATAAAAAAACCAATGATATTTCTCGAGCGGCAGGGGCGTCGGGCGGGCACGTCATACGATAGGCTAGCTAGATGCTAATAAGTGTTAGAATGGTACTGCGGGCATCGTCTCAACTTCGGAACCCTATACTTTGCGCGTGGACCGACACGCACTTGTTAATTTTATAAAGTCAAAGTCAAAGTACATTTATTTCCATAAACATAGGCATTAAGGTGTTCACAATACTCCGAAGGTATCACTATGTTTTGCAGTCAGGCATACGGCATACATGCTTTTGTTCAGTAAAATCTCCATATTATTATCTAATAACATTAACTTTTAATTGTCCCGTTTATCTAATAGATAAAGCAACAGGCTAGTTCATAGTTTAATCAAGTAAAGCGTGTTGGTTAGTATAATGGTATTGGACAGGTGCACATTATGAGTCAGTTTTATGGCCGGGGGAGCGTGGGGCGAAAGAGAGATAACGCGCTAATAATGCTTATCACCTTTATGCTATGTGATTGGGGTCATTTTATTCCGTTTTAAGTGAATTATAATGTGTAATAACTATAATTACTTATGTTTTTTTTAAGGTATGTTATAACAACGATTCTGTTTGACCAGAAATTTAAAAACATAATAAAGATCAGTGTGAATGATTTGAAAACAATTATGTTATGTTAGTATTGTAGGCATAAATAACGGGTTTGTAATAAACAAAAAAAATAGTGTGTGTCCTATTACAGCACTACACAACTTAGAAGGCGCGCGGTGAAGCACGTATGCCGTTGACACAGAGTCTATTGTTGCTTAATCCACGCGCCTTATAAGTTGTGTAAACCTGTAACATACTTAGGATATAAATACTTATATATATATAGAAATACATGCATATATAAAATAAGTTTGTCAAGCGGGACTCGAAGCGACCATCGGAGCAGGGTCACTACCAACTGGACCTGGATTTAATAGCAGCAAAAACCTATTAGTTTATCAAAAAAGTCTCATGCTAATTCTATCCTCAAGATTACACTTAACACTAAAAAGGAAAATATCTACACCTTAAGTGTCCACTTCTCACATTGTAGAGCCAAACTACTTGAAGGAACAATCAAAGAAACAATGCACTTTTAATACTTAAGTCCTTAACAACACTTGAAACAATGAGGTAAAGTAAACAATAGTCGGACGGACATCATAAAAGTTCATGACAAAGCCTTGGAGAAGGTAAAACGTCTGGTTATTGTTAAGCTGTTTCTACCTTCTAGGTAAGCTCGCAGGTAACGTGCTTGTGATGTGACCATGATACCTTAGGGTTGTAGGGACACTTACACGGAAAATTAAATTGATTATCTAAAAACCTATGAACTTTTTCAGTATAAAACAATTTGGTAGGAAGTTCTTGTTTATTGGCGAATCTTAATCAACTATCAGAACCCAATATGTAAAGTAAAATTAAAATTGAATTTAAAATATATTACTCGATTAATCGTTACTCGAGCTAACGGTGTATACTCGTATTTATACAAACTATCTCAGAAAGGGTTCTGCCCATTGGCGGTATAGAAGTTTACTGGTGAGAGAAAGCATTAGCTTCTCGTGTCTGGAAAAACTCGTTTATTTGGGAAAACTTAGCTGTTTTCACGCGATTTTGCCCAACTTATATAGTAATAATAGCTAACAAGAACGAAGCAAGAATTAATTGTGGCATGAGTCCAGCACATCGAATCTTAATTGAGTGCCTCTCGTTCGTCCGTGAATTATCCACAGTATTTCACAAACCATGGTAACCCTACCGTAGCCCATATATTGAGTGAATTTCCTCCTAAAAGCCGAGTGGTACGGGAAGAAATTCTTGAAATAATAATGGTTAAAGTCAATAAAGGCGTTCTTGAAGTGGTATGTTGTAAAATGTATTTACGACTAATACTTTACGACTATCGTAATAAAAATGCACTTTTGTGAACTAGACCCACTTAGGTACCTTTTTCGTTACCTGAACATACCTCATGTTAATGTTTTTACGATTTTAAGGCAATCGCGAACTTGAAAAGGTTAATTTCTATAACTTTATACCTTGATTTATAGATTTAATTATTTACTAAGATTCCGCATACTTTAACATGTTTTTTTGAGAAAGAAAAACGAATTAAATATGATTATCTTCAGGTTAAGAGGCACAATACATTTCTAGGGCCTAAAACTAGCCAATATAGCCTCTATACCAAATTAAGTCCGCGACAACCTGATTTCGACTCTCTTTCTGTTTCTGTACATAATATCTAAAATGTACCAAAATAAAAGAAATGTCTTAAATATCAAACTCGCTATCTTCACTAGGTTGTTACTCCATCTTGTTGAAAGCATAACCAACTGCCTAGGTACCGACCGGTAAGTCTCCGTCATTACAGAACACTATTTTCCGGTACGCCACCATGCGGACAGTAAGATCAAAAATACAAAGTATGCTTGGTGGCTACAACAAGCACTAAGATATGGAATTTTAGGAATTAAGACCACCAATTAGGAGTGTAAAGCGTCCCTCTGCTGGGCACAGGCCTCCTCACATCACGAGAAGGTTTGGGCTATAGGCCCACGAGTCCCGCCCAGTACGCTCTGGGGTGACGTATTGGGGTGGGGATTTCACTCTCATTATTTACTTATTTGCAGATGCGTGCAGGTATCCTCACGATATGAATAAACCCAAGGATACTACTACAGCCTATTTCTGGGCAGGTCCTAATGCTGGGCACAGGCCTCCTCTCATCACGAGAGGGTTTAGACTATAGTCCCCACGCGGACCCAGCGCGGATTGAAAACTTCACACACATCTTTGAATTACTTCACAGATGCGTGCAGGTTTACTCACGATGTTTTCCTTCACCGAATAGCTCAATGGTAAATTCAAATTGAATTAAGCACATAAGTCAACTTAGAGGTGCGAGCCGGAATCGAACCCCCGACCCTCTGCATGAGAGGCGGTAGGTCGAACCACTAGGCCACCAAAGGTTGGAATCATTTAATATTCACCAAGAAAGGTCGTTCATCCTCTAAATAAAGTTTTTACCTTACCGAAGACTTTACAGGCAGAGCCAGTAATGTCAACGAACATCTCACGTCCCACCTGTCATTCTTGGCAAGATATCGCAGTTACAACAGCCATTAGAATTGGCAGTCAAAATCGGGAATTCGTGAAAGAAATATGCCATTATGCCATATACTATTCAAACCGATCCCTGCACGCGTGATCTATCACTCATCCGTTCAGAATGCCTCTTTATGCGGCCCCGTACATGCAATAATAATAAAATGGTCATAACCGTAGGCGAATGCTGTTGTATGGTAAATTAATCCCTTGATCGAATGTGGCTGGTTTAGATACGTTAGGAATATATTTTATAAACGATTAAGTATTTGCTGGACTGATGACCGATGGGGCCAGAAAGTTCTGGAGTGGCGTCCGCGAACCGGTAGACGAGCTGTCGGTAAGCCTCCAACAAGATGAAATGACGACCTTGTAATGGTCGCGGGAACACGGTGGATGTGAGTAGCACAGGACCAGTCTGAGTGGCGCGCCTTGGGGGAGGCCTATGTCCAGCAGTTGGCGTCTATCGGCTGAAATGATGAAGTATTTGCCTCGGTCAACTTCATATCACCACGGATTCCCAAACACAGCTATTTTTTGAGATGTTTCTTTAGATTCATCCAGATTCAATTTCTTTCTAAATCTTTCTTGGATTTAAGACGGTAAAACTAATGAGAAAACATAATCTCTATTTTGAAATCTCGCCAGAAAATAGGTAGGTATACCTATCAGGAAATTTTACACAAAATCCCCAAGTCACAACCTTGCATTTTTATCTACAACCACATCTAAATGCGCCTACCATCTAAACACAATCATGAAATATGAGTACCTAATAACCAAAAAAGTTGATCGAAAATCAAAATGCAATATCAAAAAATCTCTGCGCCCTTCGTTATGAAATTATGGTAATGAGCATATTATGCGTGGTATATGCTGCGCCATTTTCAGTTTTATATGGACGTAGAAAGGTACTTATTTGGTTAGAAGAATCATCTTTAGCCAAGCAAACAGAGGGGCATATAGTTATGGGTCCGCACAATAAGGAGATTATTATGGGTCTCTTATGGTGTCCTATTGTTGATTTTTTTTATATTAGGAGCTTATGTCTCACCATAGACGATGTTATGGACATCAATGACCGTGGGTATACTTTAATAAAACTATAAATTGCTTTAGCAAACTTTGGGGATATGAAAAGCGTGGTATTTAAAATTATACAAAAAACTTCAGTGCGTTTAACATTTTAATGGGTTGCTTTTAAATCACTTGGTGTTTCGGAGGATTAATTTTAGTGATAACTATAAATATAATTGTGTTGAGAAATATGTGTTTGCGATAGGTCAATAAATATTTCATACTTCAATGCAATCAATAGGTAATAATAAATCGACGTAGATAATGCAGACGGTATCAATGATGGAAATAATGATGGAAATAGTATGGGTAGAAAACGAGTAGGATACTTAAAAATTAAAAACAAATTTTATGAAATACATAAACATACCTACTTACCTACACCTCAAAGTAGAGGAAACAAGTGACATGAAACATGAAAACGAATCAGTGTCAAAAAATATAAAATCCATGAAGGTAAAGAAGTGAGCGCAAATATCGTTTTCATTCAGAATTCAAAAACGCGTTTTCCGTTGCCTTTATCTCTCGTTATGAGTTTGTACAAAGAGAGATACCTACAAGCTATTTATGCCCCTCACCTCCCCGAACACGGCAAAAATTGTGATCACAGTGGCAGTTCCGGGAATTACTTACTACGTCCATGATAAAACCAGATTTTCTTTTATAAATCTCAGTTTCCGAATGGCCATTACCTAATTAAATCATCCACATATCTACCTCGTTCCAAAGATTAAAAAAAATCCTAAAAGTAATAACCGTTTTAAAGCTAAATTGACTTGCACGTAACTATTTCCATTATGCGAATACGTTTCGCCACTCCGCTCAGAGCTTAAATCCATTTGACATAAATAATCCTTGGTACAATACTAATCCCCATAAATCGATACATCGGATCTGTAGGTACAATTGCGCACACAAGCGCATATTTATTAGATAGGATCGCGCCACAGTACTTTGAAAATATACATCAATTTTCCAAATAATATCCCAACTAGCAAAGTAGTCCTATAACCAAAATTATAAGACTACCAATTCTCATAATAGTCTAGTAAGTGCACTGAGAAAGACTTTCGCTCTTATATTGGCATTCCACAAGTCTTGTTATACTCACGATCTCGTGTTCTTATAAATAGGCTTGTAGTGTACTACAAGGTTAAGCTATAAGTCTTGTTACACTCAAGATCACTTGTTCTTATAACAAAGCTTTATAGTTTACTATAGGAGTACGTTATAAGACAGTTATAGGACATGGTATGTTATAAGTGCATGTTACAAGACAAAATAGTCTTTGTAAATTTAGGTTTAATGCTAGGTCTCAACATCATACATTCTCGGGGTTAGTATAAGTACTTATCATACGATTCACAATATACATCCGTCAATTACTTCGCAGGAACGTGCTGGTTTCCTCACGATGGTTACATTCGCCGAATATGTCAGTGGTAATACTGGTAATTCACATTGGGTTACCTACGCACATAATAAACTAAGAGGTGCAATTCGAACCCCGACCTCAGGGCGGACCGGACACGGCCTATAAAAGCACATTTTCGAACACAATTCGAATGAAATTTCAATGTTTGCGTGCAAGTGCGTCTGTGTGCGTGCGAAGACGTCTGTACACTTGAAAATGTGTGCACCAGTACGCGCGCCAACGATTCACTCTCCATCTCCGGATGAAACCAATGACTTGTAAGGGCGAGTTGGGCGCGAGTTGCGCGCCGGCTAGATTCAGGCGGGTGATTTCGTGGCCATTCTGTACCTACGTAGCTATTAAAATACTTATTCTGTGCCCCGACCCTCTGCATGAGAGGCGGTATCACAGACCATTGTAATGTTCATACATGTTAATGAAAGTACACTTAAATGTTTTAAGTGCATTTTCATCATCTTATCGTGGATGAACTTTATTAGGTTCAAAATATTTCTGCGGGCGGTATGGTCAAACTACTAGGCTACCGTGGCTTGAGGACGTAAATCACAATATAAAAAAATACTTTAAATATAAATACACATTCACGGGAAGCACTGCGTTGCATTTGAATATTTTATTTACGTTTGTGAATTATATTCTGAAACTACTTTTTCAGAGCACAAACGCACAAAACCTAATGAAGACTCCAAAACAACTCAATGTCAAATAAATAGATACATACATAAAATCACGCCTTTTTCCCATAGGGGTAGGCAGATACAACTTCCTTCCATTTGCTACGATTCCTACATATAGGTTTACACAACTTATAAGGTGCGTGGATTAAGCAATAATAGACTCTGCGTCAACGGCTTAAGTACTGTCGTGCTGTACCTCTTTCGCTTCTTCAACTTTCATTCCGTTTCGCATACTACTACTACTACTACAGCCTGTTTCCGTCCCACTGCTGGGCACAGGCCTCCCCTCATTATGAGAGGGTTTGGGTTATAGTCCCCACGCGGTTCCAGTGCGGATTGGGGACTTCACACATATCTTTGAATTACTTCGCAGATGCGTGCAGGTTTCCTCACGATGTTTTCCTTCACCGTAAGTAAACTTAGAGGTGCTAGCCGGAATCGAACCCCCGACCCTCGGCATGAGAGGCGGTAGGTCGAACTACTAGGCCACCACGGCTTTTTTACATGCTACAATGTTAAATAAAGCTCTCATAATAGTAACGGTCACCGTCAGTTTAAATCAGCGTCACGACAATCGCATCTGCGATCGGAGTCCGATAGAATTCTCTAATCGCAACAATGCTACAGATGTGCGATCGACTATATGATAACGAATGGGGGTCGTAACTTAGCCATAATTGGAACAATTTGTTTCATTACTTTCGTTTGGGACATAACATGACGGCCAGATTGGTCCAGTTGCTAGTGACCCTTGCCTTCTGTTCCGATGGTCGCGGGTTCTAGTCCCATGTTTAGTTTTTATATATGTATGTATTTCTCTACATAAGTATTTATATCGTTGTCTAGCACCCATAGTACAAGCGTCGCTTAGTTTGGGGCTAAGCCAATATGTGTGATATGTCCCAGAATATTATATTTTATTATTAAATTCATATTTATCAATATTATAAGGTCAACCTAGAAGGACACACCTTTACACAAATCAGCGTACGCCCGAAAATCTTCTACTTTAAACGCGCTAAACTGGTATAAGTATATCAATCAAAATATATTAAACTCTTCCGTATCTGACTGAGTGACTGACAGACAACGCACAGTCGAAGCTACTGAACTTGGTAATTGTATGTAGTAGGGGAGCACTAAGAGAGGATTTCCCGAAACAACGGGATCAGGAAAAAATGGGTATGCAGGTCCCTATAAAGTAGTAGACCAATCTGTAGAAAAGTTGCGTCCGTAGTAGGTATGTCTGATTATGGGTCGAAAACTAATTAACCGATTGACAAACCTTGTTTTGGGGTTAGATTTGTATTTAAGACATTGGTATACCCATTTTGCTGTCCCACACCATCTGAAGGCTCCACTGAAAACCAGCGCTGCTGCCACACTCCGTGTGACAACAGCACATGCTGAGTGGAGAACTTTTCAGTTGCGGCATGTCACATAGCCTGCAATATTTGTTTGTATGTTTTCTAAGAATGTCGTTTGTATGTGCATGTCTGCTTTCTGAATAAACTTTTCTTTATCATTATTTTTGTTATTATCTCGTTCTATAACTTGCGAGTAACAGCTAGTCTATCCTAATAATCTGCTGGAGCTGCCACAGAATCTGGTATGAGGGAATAATATAACACGGGTAATACTTGTATCAGGCTATTTTTTATCCCGGAAAAAAAGGCATTGTGCCTCGCAGGCTCTTCCCTGCCGAATCGCACGCGGATGAAGTTGCGGGTAGGTACGCTAGTTTTAAAATGTTTGTTTATGAAGTCCTTGTATTAAGTTTACTATAAGAATTAGAACTGTCATTAACTATAATGATACATAATTGTTTAATAACAAAATATTTTACGAGAAGGTAGGGAGATTCTACAAATTAAATTATTCTTATACTGATTTTATAAAAAAGAAACTGAGGTTTTAACGGACATGTTTACCGTAATGGTACCGAAACTATAATTTAACGTGTTGAGAATGGGCATTGTGAGTATCGCGCTCGTTCTATTCGAATAAATCATTTCGATCGCCACGGACCGACTCACGTGCGAAATGGGGGGTTTTGTAGCCAACCCTAAGCCATGTATGGTCTAAACGCAGAAAAACAAAGTACCTTATTTATTTATTTATTTGAACGAATCACCATTTATTATAAGTAAGGAATCACAATCAGCCGGAGAAAAATGGCCCCGTCAAAACGGGTGCCCGATCAACTCGGGCACTCGTTTGGCGCTCAGTAAATTTGATACTTAAGTCTTATAGGGTTAGGTTTACTTTTGTATAAAATATTTAACGTGGCACATATTATAAAGAGGCGATATTAGCATATTGGAACGTAATTTCGTATGTCAGTTTGCTCCATATATTTTTACATATTCTGTTAGGCACTGTTCGTCCATATGTTATTATAGGTCAATGCGTATAACTCTTAAATAAAACGTTTCTTTAAAACAAACAACGATACAAACTCACGTTTAAAAAGACAAGGAAATAGCTGCAGTTTTTCAGGAAATGTGATATTACTAATTATTGTAGACGGACACGCTAATAGCAGTTGATAGCAGTTGTTGGTTGCAGTTGATATTATTTAAAAATAAATGTAGGTTCCTATCGATACAGACAAAATATATGTACATTTTGGCATAACACTGTTGAAATCTTGCTGTAAGTAAGTTTTACATTAGAAAGTACAACGCTCTCCATTCCACACTTACACTCCACCGTTCTACAAAGGTCGTTCATTTGGAAAAAGAATGTATTGTATGCTCACCCTCAAAAAGATACGTCGCGAGTACCCTGTCGCTGTAACCATGTGTTATAATCTAAAGCAGTTTAGACAGACCTTTTCAAGAGACAGGGTTCTAAGTGTGTTGTTGGTTTAAAGTTACTATAATAGGTAATAGTACCCTCGGATTAATCGTGTTATTTCAAGAGAAGGCCCTTTGAGAGTCGCCGAGACGTCACTAATATGTTGCTTTAAAAATATTTTCATATAGAGATTGTGTTGTAACGTATTATTTAATTTCCTTTTGTTGATTGTTTGCTGGAGTGCTTATTGTAAATAAAGATTTTTTTGTATTTAGGAAATTGAAATTGGGGATTCAGTTTCAAGAACTATAATTTTAGAGATTGGGGAACTTGCGGATGTATATCTGGGAATAAAATATAATCGAATGCAAATTGAATCGAATTAAGTTATTGAGGATAATTCCATATCTTAATTGGGCATTTTTACTGAACTTTTTATTGGTGTAAATATCACAAAAAAATCAAGACCGTGTCAGTTTTGTGACCACTTTCAATTATAAATTTAATTATTATGAAATCAAACTGATTTCTCGTTGTTATTTTAAAGTCTAGGTATGCATTAAGCAATTGAAAAATGATATGAAAATTTATAATTCCATGAAATTTTATGCTTACCTAATTGTGGTCACAAAACTCACACGGCTTGAATTTTTTGTGACAGCTTACGGTAATTGGGGACAGTATTTAGTAAAAACTCCCACTTAAAAGACCGATTGTTTCTACATTATATTATTTTAATACCTCCTTGTTTTAATCTAAATTAAATGGACAATGGAGGCCATCTCCATAATATATTTTTTTCTGGACTCTTGGAGACTATACATTTCTAAGTTCTTAGATTTAAGTTTAAGTTAGGGACTATACATCCCTTCAATGTAATTTTAGTACGTACCTATATGTAGATTTTGTACATGTAATGTAAATTTTGAAAAAAGGCTTTCTGCTTGAGTTTGTTACGGCGCGTCTTCTCAAGCAATGGGTCTAGGAAGCGCTGATAAATTCTTTTTCCAAGGCCAATTTGCTGAATAAATGATTGAATTGAATTGAATAGAATAAATAACGCACAAGTTAATAAGGTTCGAGATTTGAACCCGCTACCCCTTTCATAAGAGGCAGTGAATAGATCCAACCCCTAGGCTACTACTACTACTACTACAGCCTATTTGCGTCCCACTGCTGGGCACAGGCCTCCTCTCATCACGAGAGGGTTTGGGCTATAGCCCCCATGTGGGCCCAGTGCGGATTGGGGACTTCACACACATCTTTGAATTAATTCGCAGATGCGTGCAGGTTACCACTACGCTACTTACGAATAAAACGTCTAAAAGTAAAAAAAGGTGGCGTTGTTAAAATATTAACCATTTGTTTTACGGCATAGCGTTTAGTAGGCTTTTATTCCCCTAGTGCGTGAGTCAGAACTATAAAAAGCAAGCGTGAACATTCAACCAGCTGACTGAGTCATAACTCATGGAAATTAGCACGAGATATCTAAATAGATAATAAACTTGCCGCCAAACAAGCTCCTTTGCAATAAAAGAGTCAATTTCAGTGAAAGGTAAAATAAAAATAATGATGATAGTAATAACATTAATAGTTCATAGTAACATTAATAGTTACTTATCTCTTTTACTTGATATCCACTACCCAAAGGTTGTCTGGGAGAGATCGCTCTATTAGCGATAAGACCGCCTGCTGTATACCTAACAACATGTTTTCCTGATCTTTTTTTGTCCTGTTCTTTTTTTTCTCTATTGTGTGGTGTTCAATAAAGAGTATTTGTGTTGTACCTATTGTTCCTACCGGAGCTCAAGGAGATCAATCTTTTCAACCTATTATTTCATTGGGGGCCATTTATGTGTCAAATCAGCCTAAAATTACTGATCTATTGTGACGGCCATTGACCTATAATAAGTAATAACATACGGACGAACAATGCCTAACAGAATATGTCAAAATATATTGAGCAAACTGACATTAGAAAATACGTTCCAATATGCTAATAACGCCTTTTTATAATATGTGTCAAGATAAATATTTTATACAAAAGTAAACCTAACACTATAAGACTTAAGTGTCAAATTTACTGAGCGCCAAACGAGTGCCCGGGTTGTTCGGCCACCCGTTTTGAGGGGCCATTTTTCTCCGGCTGATTGTAAATCCTTACCTATAAAAGATCAATGGTGATGGCCCTTTTTGCTTTATTATATTTCACCAGAAGTGTCCCTTGAGTGCAGGAAATTCCAGATTTTTTGTGCGGGGATATCTTGTATCTCTTTCGGGTGTAAGATGCGTTTATGTATGAGTGATTCACACTCGCAATGGATATAATAAAAGATACTAGTTAATATTATAATTGCGAAAGTAACTCTGTCTGTCTGTCTGTCTGTTGCCTCTTCAGGCTTCAACCGCTGGACCGGTTGCGATGAAGTTTGGTATGCTAATAGTTTGGGTCCCGGAAATGGACATAGGCTACTTTTTATCCCGGAAAAACGCATAGTTAACGCGGGAGCGCGATAACCGAATTCCACGCGGGCGAAGTCGCGGAAAGAAGCTAGTACCTAATAAAGGAAATAATCTCCTCAGAATCCTGGCAGAATGAATACTATTAAATTTTATGCTATGAATTTGAAAAAAGCTCCTTTGATAATATGAATAAATATTTAACATAACAACCATCTATCAACTTTTATAGGTATAAAGCTACCTACTTATCTATACTAATAAAGTATGTAGAAGTAGTCGCGTCTGAAACTTCAAAATTAAAAGAAACTATAAAGTCGTAAAATAAACGATACTAAACAAGTGAACAAAAATAACGATTATTAGAAAAAATGTCTGTATGTATGTAGGTATGCCCGCGAACCGGGAGACGAGCTGTCGGTAGGCCTCCAACAAGATGGAGCGACGACCTCGTGAAGGTCGCGGGAAACCGGTGGAAGCAAGTAGCACAGGACCGGTCTGAGTGGCGAGCCTTGGGGGAGGCCTATGTCCAGCAGTGGACGTCTTTTGGCTGAAATGATGATGATGATGATGTAGGTATGTGTGCGCGTAAGTAGTTTATAACACTGGTCAACATATAGGCTACTTTTTATCCCGGAAAAACGCATAGTTCCCGCTGGAAGCTATTACCGAATTCCACGCGGACAGAAGCTAGTTCATAAATAAGCATAATAGTCCGGATCCATCACTCGGCACTTAACTAAAACTTCTCTTTAGAATTAAAGCTCCATTAAATAAGCGGATTGTGATAAAATCTCGTACTGCAAAATTATTTCCAAGAAAGGATTATCCTAGGTTTCCTAGTGAATGTTTACTCGACAAGAACTGTTGCCCAATTTACCGCCTTGTTACAAGTAATAGTACATTACAGACCTAGGGTGGTGAATTCGCAAATGTCCCAGATTGCAGGTTTCTGTGGCCCGAACCGAAGGTGAGGGCCATAAATATGCGATCGGGGGCTTTACGAATTACCACCCGTGGTTTGGCAAAAGTTTTACGTCTTGCCTTGGCCAAGAAGTGAGATTTTCTCCCCGCGTAGCGGGCAGAAAATCCCACTTTATGGCCAAGGGTGATGTAAAATCCTTTTGTTTTATTTAACTTTACATATTTTTTATAAATAACAATTAGGGCGAAGGGTGAAAATTAATTTTTGCATATATCCTGATGAAATTATGGCAAGTGGTCAATAGAAAAATACTTATTCTGCACATAAATATACTTAATTTGGGATTTACAGCGCCGATAGGTTCCTAAATTAAACCGTTGCGTTGTATTCTTCCTAGGCAGCATTTTACATTGCCAAATTTTTTACAAATATTTTCATGCGATTGATATAAGTGATGACAGGAATTTAGGATCATGTCGGCCCTGTAAATCGCTAATTGAGTTTATTTATGTGCAGAATAAGTACTTTTATATTCACCACTTGCTATAATTTCATCAGGATATTTACACAAAATCAACTCGATTCTGAATTTTCACCCTGCCCTTCGCCTTAATCGAAGGAAAGCTTATGTCCAGTTTCTCGACCAAGTTACTTCCATAGTTCCAGAGGTAGTATAAAATGGAATTAAAAACAAATAACTATAACATGCGACAGTCATAAAAATGTAATTTCATTGTTTGAACTCTATTACTAGTCTACGTGGATGTTCCTCCCTTGGGAGGCAAGTCGGTCTCTTCCTAGATGCGACTATTTATAGGTACCTATAAAAATGTACAGATCGTTTTATGTTTATGTTTCGGATAAAATGTGTTACATAATATACCTGCATTTGCCAACACTGCATTTCTACTAGCTAAGCTCATATTTTACTACTACTACAACAGCCTATTTACGGCCCACTGCTGGGCAACGGCCTCCTCTCATCACGAGAGGGTTGGGCTATAGCCCCCATGCGGGCCCAGTGCGGATTCGGGACTTCACACACATCCTTGAATTACTTCGCAGATGCGTGCAGGTTACCTCACGATGTTTTCCTTCACCGAAAAGCTCAGAAAAAAAATATGAGAAATTCATATTTTGCTCACTAGTGATAATTCAACCAAACACTTATGGACTTCACCATAATATGGGCGATTTTACAATTTAGGAAAATGTAGGTTAGGTAAGGTAGGCATTTCACGGCTTTTAGATGTGAAGATTTTTCATCTACTTTTTTGAGGTATGCGTAAACTTTCTATGTTCAACCCGACATATAATATTATCTTAGTACCTTTTGTTCCGCACATGACCATTTAACGAGTATCAGTATTAGTCAACACTTTATGAATGAATAGTAAATTGAAATGGAAGGCTGGACACACTTAGGATCCTTCTCAGATCGACATTGGTCTTGAAACCGACATCAAATAGGTACTTTCTTTAAAACGGTAGGTATTCAATTTCTCAAAAATCTCTTCCAGCATCGTAGCTCCTTTACTCATCCGTCGAGAATTCGGTTTACGGCATCACTACCGCTAGCAATTCCAAGGAATATATATGTGCATCGGTCGGTAGTACCGAGACGTAAGGCAGGCTTTGTGTCGTACGGGCTTTGTGGCTTAAGTCGACGAGGACGACGAATCGAACAGCAGTTGGTAATTTTTAAAGTATATTGTACAATTCGCCAATATATACACACTTTTGCACCTTACCACGTTGTAATAAGGTCCAAAAGTGCACACATATTAATGAACTCAGCTGACCAGCCGTTTGCCCGCGACTTCGTCCCGCGTAGTCTAAGAATTTGAGTACCCGATGATACTACCTATTATAGTTGGTTATAATTATAGAACTATTGAGAAATTTGACCCGTGGAAAACCCGTTCCCGTGGAAATATCGGGATAAAAAAAATCCCAGGGTCTCAAACTATCTCCATATTTAGTAAAATATCATCCAAATCGGTCCCGTGGTTGCGACGTGAAGGAAGGACAAACAAACACACTTTCACATTTATGATATTAGTATGGAAGTATGGATGTTATTTTTATGAAGTTCTAGAAACGTATTGATTCAGGCTTTAAAGCAATTTATAGCATTGTATTGCTTCATTTATAAGTAACTTGACTACTGCAAAACCATTAATTCATTATTCAGCTCTTTTTGAACTGAATAAAAAATGCGAAATAAATATCTACGACTGGCCTTAAAATATGGTGCAATCGATTCTACTGGTGCACTTGAATATGTGCAAACTGTTTTTAGATTTTCAGTGGATTATGTTACACGTTGTTAGGTGTGTGTAGGTGTCAGGTAGGTCGCGGAACGATCTGACCCAACTTAATTAAACTAATTAGGAACTCGTAGTAGTAACCAACCTTATTAAAGTTAAATGTGAGTGAGGTGGGTTCGGCATTCCGGTGAGGATTCCGCTTTGTCAACAATACGGATACTCAGCTTGTTCTATTTTGTGGTAATCAATTATAGTTATATCACCACACCACTACTACAGCCTATTTACGGCCCACTGCTGAGCACAGGCCTCCTCTCATCACGAGAGGGCTTGGGCTATTATAGTCCCCACGTGGGCCCAGTGGCCGTGGTGGCCTAGTAGTTCGATCTACCGCCTCTCATGCAGAGAGTCGCGGGTTAGATCCCAGGTCGCACTTCTAAGTCTACTTATGTGCGAAATTCAATTTGAATTTAACACTGAGCTTTTCGGTGAAGGAAAGCAACGTGAGAAAACCTGCATGCATTTGCGAAGTAATTGAAAGATGAGTGTGAAGTCCCCAATCCGCACTGGGCCCGCGTGGGGTCAGAAGTGGGACGCAAATAGGCTGTAGAAGTAGTAGTAGTAGGGCCCAGTGCGGATTGGGGACTTCACACACATCCTTGAATTACTTCGCAGAAGCCTGAAAAATAACGAATCACGTCCAGTAGCAGCATATTTATGGGGGTCTAAAGTGCTGGAAAAGTATCACCTTATTAATGGACGGCCCCCATAATATTTGTAATCAATAAAAAAACTATATATTCTTAGAAACCGTCCGTTTAGCCACGTATCTTGTGATCTGAAAAAAAAACATTTCAGGTGCAGTTGCCGGAAAAATCCAGTTTCGCTGGTCAGTAAGGATTTAAAAATACAATAACTGTATGGCGTTGGCAGCCTGCGCCCCGTCGCCCGAGGCACACTTGGAGCGCAAAACAATTTACCGTTATACCCATCGAACTGGAACTTCAGACTACGGAAAATTGCCTATTGCACCCGAAGAGAACATAGGTACTGTGGAGACTGGCCGAGTACAATCGGTTAGTTGTCACATTTCCTTTCAAAAATAGGTAATTTTAAGCGTAGAATTAATTTGTTTAATATATTTAGTCTTTTTCTATCGCTTGTAACGAACAGATCTCTGAAAATACATTATCAATTCAACTTTAAATCTATTATTTCATAGTTAGGGAAATGTTAGGGCAGTAATAGGCCAGTCTTCAAGATTTAGAGATATTAATTAGCTAGACATCGTCTTCGTATCCTCGGATTCCACCGCTGATCTCCGTGCCTGCAGCAGCTACCTGAGCTAACGCCAACCCCCCTTCACATTTGGTGGAGGCGTGGGGTAGCTGCTGCAGGCACGGAGATCAGCGGTGGAATCCGAGGATACGAAGACGATGTCTAGCTAATTATATAGGTATAGCTACAAATTGTTTTTTAACCACGTTTCGAAATTATTTTGAGATGCGATAGATGTCTAAAAATCAGTAGGTACCTAAATAGATTAAGAGAAATGACAATGAGTTTTGAATTCAATGGTCGATTGAAGTATATGTGCATTGCCACTTCGACCACTCTTTTAGATTACTTCGTGAACTAATATAGACAAATTGATTAGATAATTAACCCAATGGAAAGATCCCGATGGGTCGAAGCGGGTCGTATAGACCCCAAATCTGATGATACGGCCAATTGACCGGCCTGTACGAAATCCGTCCAATCATGATAAATAAGAAGATTTTTGGGTAAGTAGTTACGTCATCATCATCATCATTTCAGCCGATAGACGTCCACTGCTGGACTTAGGCCTCCCCCAAGGCGCGCCAGTCAAACCGGTCCTGTGCCACTCGCATCCACCGCGTTCCCGCAATCTTTACAAGGTCGTCACTCCATCTTGTTGGAGGCCTACCGACACCTCGTCTACCGGTTCGCGGACGCCACTCTAGAACTTTCTGCCCCATCGACCATCAGTCCTGCGAGCAATGTGCCCCGCCCACTGCCACTTAAGTAGTTACGTAAAATACATGATTACCTACTCAGGGTTTGACTTTCGATAATCCAAAGAAAAACACCTGTGTATTGTGAATTTGGACAATAACAGCTTCTTATTATGGGTCTCGTAAAAGAAACCTCAAATTCAACCAAGGGGTACTGAAGAGAGCTATGCTCGGGGTGATGGAATTAGAAACTATATGATAACCCTAGTAAAACTAGGTCACCGACAAAGATCGAAGAATAGCAAAGTTCAAGTGGCAGTTGATGAGTTGGCCACATCCACATTGCTCGCAGGACTGACGGAAGTTCTCAAATGTCGTCCGCGTACCAAAAGCGCTGTCGGTCGTTTTCTATTAGTAGGTACGTCGACCAGTCGACCCAGGTATCGCTGGAGTGACGCTGTCAAGGCGGAACTGATTCAGATTTAAGCCGACGACTGGCGAGAAGTTTCTCAGGATCGGGACCTCCGGCAAGGTCTCTTTGACACTTTAGACACTTTTTGAGCCAAGGTAGTTAGTTACGAGCAGCTGTGATAAGATCGTATTAGACCGTGACAACAACGTGGTTTCGTAATGATCTCTTGTGCTGTTCTTTTTTCTCTGTTGTGTGGTGGTCAATAAACAGTATATTTATATTTTATTGTGTTGGCTATTTAGTGGCAAAGCGACGTTCTGATATCCATATCAGAACGTATTTATCTACAGGACCAGTCTAAGTGGTGAACCTTTGAGTGTGCCTTGTTCAGCAGCAGCATGTCTTTCGGCTGGCATGATGGTTATGGCTAAAAAGATACTAGGTATACCTACTACAAAACTTAAATCATGTTCCGTCAAGTCGCAATTGTTCACAGTGCACGTGCAGTGGGCTAAAATGCAGACACTAAACGCTGTGATGCACGTCTCCTTTGAACGTCGATTCATTATCCACAGCCAAATAAGCCGATCACTCAGCGAGCATCTTCACGCTAAGCAAACAGGGGGCGTTAGTGGGCTGGATGTGGCTTGCGTCGAGACAGTGAAACTACTTGAAAACTTAACTGGTTTTCGATCGACACAATTATTTCAATATAGTGTTTTTTTTTAAATCATTTTAACTGACTGGGGTTAAAATAAATTTTGTTGTAAACCAACTACGAGTTGTTACCGACGGGTATGACATATTACCACCTGTGATTCCGAAGTTGGCGTTAAGTGCCTTAGTTAACAAGTCAATTATAAGATATTATTTTCAACCAAGAACTTCCGTAAATTTTTCATGCTTTCCTTTCATTCATCGCCACCTCCCACCACGAGCAAGATTCAAAAAATTCAATTGAATCTTTTATTCAGCAAATTGATGCCACATGTCCTTATGCCTTTTACACGTCAGAAAAATAATTTACCAGCGCAGCGCTTCCTATACCCGTTGCTTGAGAAAAAGCGCCGCAACAAACTCAAGCAGAAGGCGTCTTATCAAAAATTCCACATAGTTACAAAATTTACATTTGCATTACATGTATAAAATGAAGGCAAGCTGGTCCGAATGGCGATCAGAAGACCTCTTTGGCAAAGAGAGAATTATAGCCGGGCCACTTGGAGAAAATCTGGAGAGGCGTATGCCCTACGGTGGACGAGAATGAGCTGACGGAGAAGAAGAAGAAGAGATAATCATCTCGAGTTTTGTTTGGCTGTCTTGGTCTTGGGTTGTAAACATCTAACGACCTCCTTCACTTTGTCTTGGGTACTTTATATCTTCCATTAATTCTTTAATATTTAAGATGGATGTTAATTATTGAACCGTGACTCTGGGTTCTGTCAAGTAACTCGATTACCTTTATAATATAAAGGTAATCGAGTAGATATATTATATCTATATATTTATGTACGAGTAGATAGTTTAATTTAAACATTAATAACTAGTATATAATGTTTGTCTCATCCAGGCTCCAAGATCTTTGTAAAGGTGAGCCGAGGCAGTTGTTTAATTTACCCACTGATTACTCATTGTACGAGGGGCGAGTGCATACAGGGTGTTTGCGGAGGGTGCATCTACTTCATTTGAATTTAATTAAACCTGCCAACATCGATATCTAACGTATTCATGTCTCTGTAAGCATTGAATTTACATTTTATTACAGTTTTCGTTTTGTATTTGCAGTGGTTGAATGTGGTGCCATGTTGCGGCAACGTGGTGTTTCTTATTTGTTTTAATTAAACTCTGATTTTAAATTAAATAATTGTCATTAGAAAACGTGTGTAACGGAAACTAATTTTAAAGGGACCACGGCACTGATATAATATAATAAAAGTATTTTTTCGCACGAGTGGCAACAAACAATATCCTTAATTAAACTTATTTAAAATGTTTTTATTTATTTATTTTTTGTGATGGATTAAAGGAAACTTGAATAGATTAATGAACATGAAAAAATTGTCCATGTTGTTGGAGACCAAACAACTAAATTACCCATTCCTTATCTTTTTGAAAAATTTTATATTGCGTAGAAAGCCGATATTAAATAATAATTGTACGTAAGTAATTGTTAGTATTTTTGCCTGTTCGTTTTTAATTTATTTTTGACGACACGGAAACCTGGATCCCCCAAAGCCTTTTCATCGCAACGTCCCCAACATTCCTCATTACAAAGAAGGTAACTAAACCAAAACAGGCCTTCAAAGTGGATTAATTGTTTGCAGCTGAAAACGTACCTTTTGGGGGTCCGCGCGTCATGGTGACGGCATTCCGCGGAGATTCTTTCCTCGCATACTTTCAGCCTAAACAACAAAATGCCAGGTATCACACTAGGCCCCGTGGTATACAAAATGGATGTGGCTCAAGTTATAAGGTACTAGCCTTTTCCCGCGGACTTCGTCCCGCGTAGACTCAGAATCTGCGTACCCGATGATACTATAATATAAATGGTTGTAGTTATAGAAGTATTAAAAAACTGGTTTGACCCGTAGAAATATCGGGATAAAAAGTACCTACTCTATGTTAGTTGCACGGGTCTCAAACTATCTCCATTCCAAATTTCAACCAAATCGGTCCACCCGTTGCGACGTGAAGGAAGGACAAACAAATAAACAAACACTTTCACACTTATAATATTAGTATGGATTGCAATGTAATAAATTTTGGCTCTAGGCAGTGAAAAAAAGAAAAACTAACTGTTACCCACGTCTTTGTTCAGGTGCTTTTAGATTTATTTTTCACCCATGGCTGCATGGGAGTCAATGGGAGAGGCTGCATATACTCGTATTTTAGAGAGTAAAGAATAACTACCCTCTTTTTCAAATTAAATCATTTATTCAGCAAATTGGCCACATAGGGGCACTTTTACACGTTAGAAATGAACTTATCAGCGGTGAACGGTGTTATAATCTACCCCCATGCCAAATTTCGTGGCAATCTGTGCAGTAGTTTTCGAGTTACAATCGGACATAATACATTAACTACATACATTCGTTCGCGATTTTATACTTCTACAGACTTACACTGAGAAATATAGATTGCTAGTTTCTGTCCGCCACTTCACTTGCGTGGAATTCGGTTATCGGGTTCCCCTGGGAACCATGCGCTTTTCCGGGATAAAAAGTCGTCTAGTCGTCCTTCTTCGGGACGAACTATCGTCAACTACATTTCATGGAAATCGTTCCAGCGGTTTAGGCGTTCAGAGGTAACAGACAGACATAGATAGTTATTTTTGCATTTATAAATATTAGTAGGATCTGACTGCTTCGGAAATCGTTTATAGCATTTCCGTGGGAACTAAGTCTATTCCCGGGATAATAAGTAGCCTATGTCCTTTCCCAAATCTTCCCTAAAAATTTTTTTTTTTGTAGATTTTTGTAGATTTCGGCACATTTTCTTGGTATCATATATTTAATGACTACGAAATTTCCCGTAATAACGTTTTAAGTAAACATAATTAATGTTTATTGCGTTTGAATTTACGGTAACATGAAACAGCCGATCGTTGAGAGTCTCCCAACTTTTTAACTTACAATCCCCGTCTACGCATTTTCTTAGATCAAATAGACTAAGCTTTCCGCTTTACACCCGTCCTACAGACCGTGGTGTAAGGGCGAAATTACAATGCAGGGTAGGAATAATTTCACGGACCGTTGACTTGCCGCTGGCTCAATATAATGAGTGCAATGTTTACACGAAGATGTTATTGCCTTGGGTTTAGGGGCTCCTTTGGTAAAGGCCACAGATGACGGAAGAAAAAACAGAACGGAAAAAATATGCCGTGACGGCGTAGAACGCGTGAAAGCCACGTGGCCATATATAATGCTTGCCGTGTCCTTTACAACGACGTAGACACGAGTAATAACTAGGAAGATGGACCACCTGATGGAATCCGGTCTCCATCCCCTATAGATTTTTGCAACACGAAGATAGTTGACAGGTCACTAAGGGCGGACTGAATAACTTGACACACTAATGCTCTACATGGTCTAACCTTTTTGTTAAAGGCGTTCGATTCCGGCTCGCACCTCTAGTTTACTTACGTGCGAAATTCAATTTGAATTTACCATGAGCTTTTCGGTGAACGAAAAAAATAATTAATTAAACAATTAAGTAATTCAAAGATGTGTGTGAAGTCCCCAATCCGCACTGGGCCCGCGTGGGGACTATAGCCCAAACCCTCTCATGATGAGGGGAGGCCTGTGCCCAGCAGTGGAACGCAAATAGACTGTAGTAGTAGTAGTAGTGTACAATGTAACTACTAATGTACTCGTATTATTATAGGTAACTGCAATAATTGCAATATTAATATTTAAGCAATATTTCTCTATTAGGGCGAATAATTAAGAGATCACCAAGTTTTATTTTTGTAGTCTAATGATCTGTAGGTAGCAGGTTGGACGAAAGCCTTTTGCTACTTTCCATCAGTACCTTGAAGTTCCATAGACAATAATAAAAACTTTACTAAGTAAATTAAACATATCAAACATAATTTCAGTTACTAATTCAGTGGCCAGGCAATTTGTATACATCAGGAAAAATAAGATATATGCCTTCTGCATACTGCGGTAAGGAATTGCTCTGAATAATTTATTCGCAATGATATACTACAAGTTATCAGAAAAATTATATATAAAATATTGATAATGATAAGCAACCTAAACCATTCCATTACGTGGGTTCAAACGTTTTTCATTATTATTATATCAAACCAAAGGCAAAGGTTTTTCTTTCTCTCACGATTTTCTGTCTTTTTGAGAAATTATAGTTAAAATAAAAAATAAAAACTTAAGTTTACCCGTCCGTTAATAATGCGTTTCTATTTCAAAGGGTATCGATTTCGTAGAGATGGCTATTCAGCGATAAGATCGCCTGCTGAATACCATACCTCTGATGTTTTTGTAACCATTTACATTTTTGTACCTTTTTCTCATGTGTGGTGTTTAATAAATATTTAATTGTATTGTATTGTATTGTATCGCATTGTTATAAGAGCCTCTGATACTTCTTTACAGCATCATCCCAAACAAACCTCAAAGACGGCTAAAACTACTCTTAACACAAAACATTTTATTGTTTCCTTCCTGGATACTTAACACTATGAATGCCTTCGAAAACAAAGGGTTAGGTAAAACAATAAATGGGATACATTTGCGGGGCTCGCTTGTCAGTTATTATCCGTTGATTTTAATGCCGCGGCAACAATGGCCTTTGAAAGCTCTTTCTTGAGTGACAAATGGAAGCAAGTACACTTCCTTAATCCAATTGGAGTTAGAACGGGAATATACGGACGGACGTTTAGTTTGTTTACAAGTTTCTTAAGCCCGAATCCGGATCATCTACATACAGAATATCTCAGAGTTAAAGGAATTAAAGATCAATAATAATAAAAAGAACATGGAATGCTTAAAACTAGATCTTAATGTAGTTAGAGTAGACATAGATATGCATTTAAGATTAATGTAGTCTAGCATCTAAACTAGGCCGAGCCTGTGTCTTAGAGGCTAGATTCCAAAATACCTTCAGGAAAATCAACGTCTTGCTATCGATTTTTCGTTAATTTGTTGCTAAAAGTAGTTAAAATGGACAAAGATAAGGTAACTAATATAGACTGGGCAATCTCCTTTCATTGTGGCGTACATCGGAGAAGCTCTGTAAGTAGGTGTTTCTAAAAGTATATTTACATTTTTTGTACCTTCCTTTTTCTCATGTGTGGTGTTCAATAAAGAATATTGTATTGTATTGTGTATGTAAGCAATATCCGATATAGTATTATTCTTTGCAAAAGCTCTAAAATAACAAACCGTGTGTTTCCTCTAACGTAAGTTTCACTGAATACGTAAGTCCTGCACGAGCCTAAAAGGCTTTTGGGGTAACCGCAGATGCCAGTTCACTAGGACTTATAACTTCACCAGGCACTGAAACTACTCTCTGAAATAACTTATGTTAAGATCATTATGTAATTGAAAGTTTAATTCATAATAATTCAACAGAAAGGAAAGCAGGTAAAAGTGAAGGAGAAATAGCATGCTATTTTAAGTGATAATTATGTTTTTACTTGGTTTGTAAACAAAAATAAGTAATTACTTCTAATAGTCCCCATCAAATAAACATTATAAAATCGAAGAAGACGATCATAAATATATGATCACGATCTCATTCCACACATTAGTACAACACAATTCCACAAATTCGAATCCGATTCGGCTGAGCAGCGTTCGGGAAGCTTCGCAGTGTCTTTTCGTCCAAATTACCGCAGTGTCTTAAGTCGAAAGTCTTCGACCAGTGTGTGTTGCCAGTGATGACTTATGGTTCCGAGACGTGGGCGCTAACGAATGGGCCTGATAAAAAGACTCAAAGTCACGCAAAGGGCAATGGAGAGAGCTATGCTTGGGGTTTCTCTGCGTGATAAAATCAAAAATGATACATACATACATACCGACAATTTTTCAAAAAAAATCGTTATTTTGTATTCAGTGTCGTTGACATAGACCCCTCGACTTGATAGTTTCATCTAACTTTCAAGTTACAGACACAGTTCTACAGACTTATTATTAGTACTTACAGATAATTCCGCCTCAGATAAGACCGCCTGCTGTATGCCATACCTTTTTGTGTAATTACATAATGTCTACTGTTCCTTGATTGTGTGGTGTTCAATAATAGTACATTACACACCTAGGGCGGTCAAGTAAAGAAAGTCTCAGATCGCGGGTAATTGAGGCCCGAGCCGGAGGCGAGGGCTATAATCTAGCGGTCTGAGGATTTCTTTACGACCGCCCGTGGTTAGTATACGATTTTACGTCACCACCTGGCCGTGAAGAGGGATTTTTCGTAGCGCCCAAGGGCGGTAAATCCCGCTTTTCGGCCTGGTGTGACGTAAAGTATATTGTATTGTATTGTATAATTCCACCTACCATATCTGATGGCGACTGTAACTTAATTACAAGCCGTCTAGTTTTTTACGTATACGTACGTACGAACACTTTTTTTAAATCTATGAATGCAGTTTATCTTTTCGCTAAAATCGATGACATGGTTCCTTATTGAGCCTATTATGTACCTTATGTACGGGTCTTCAATGTCCGTAGTGTTTTTTTTTCTTCTTCTTCTTCTTCTAAGTACAGATCTTTGTCTCATAGTTTCATACTTGCCAAACGGGTCACCCTGAATAGCAGTTACTCCTCGACATATAATCTCATCCACACCTAGGGCCGGTACACACGGACTGCATTTGAACGATAATCACTATGAAAACTGCAAACCAACTGCATTTGAACTGCACAGCCCTCATATAAATTGCAGTTCGGTTGCAGTCCGTGTACCGGCCCTTAGGTATCGAGGCTTACCGAGTTCGATCTTTATTTATACAACTATACATACACATTCCAACCGGCGCAAATCATCACTTTATATTTTACAAGCTTTTACCCGCGACTTCGTTTGCAGGGAATTTAACACTATATTTCCATGGCCTTTTTTCCATGATACTTTTTAAACCATTTCCGGGATTACGGGATTCACGGGATTGCGGGGTTTGTGGGATTCCCGGAATTTCTTTCCAAAGTCCTCTTTCAGGGTCCCTCTAATTTTATTTACCGATTTACCGGGATTTCCGGGATTCTCGTGGTGAGAGGAGGCCTGTGCCCAGCAGTGGGACGCAAATGGGCTGTAGTAGTAGTAGTATAGCTTATTCCAAGTTACAAACTATCTGTTTGCTAAATTTCATGCAAACTGGTTGAGCCGTTTTAGCGTGATTGAGCAACAAACATCCAAATAACTTTCAGCTTTATTATATTAATAAGATTCTTGAAATTTCATACAAAACTTCTTATTTAGGTACCCTACTAGTTTACTTTCAAACACAGAGAATAAAATCGAAAATATTATCTTAGTTCTCCCCTTATCCCCTACATTGCATAAGGAGCTTCTGTTCAAAGTTTCATGATACTTTCCACAGAAGTCCAGAAGAATGCTTCTGGATCTATTTACTGCTTATATAAGGTTATGCGTTATCTGTAAGACAAACTGTCCAAAATATAAAACTGTATTAAAATGATAATTTCAAAACTTATGGGACAAGTTTCAAGTATGTACAAATATTATGTATTCCTACACAAAAAAAAATCAAGTGCGGGTGGTTCGAACCACCCGCGCGACAAGAAAAATATGCTGATACCATCACTTCAGTCTTCTCGTGACCACGGCCACTGCGTCGCGGCCGAAACGTCGAGGTAAAATTTAATATGAGTAGTTTTTTACGCGATTAAGTCCCGTCAATAGTGTGTTTAATATTATGTATTCCTGTAATATACCTAACGTGTTGAGTTCCTTTCGGCGCTTCTTTCTGCTTTTGCACATGTCAAGGGTATTAATTTGTATAAATTTTTCAAACAGCTCTATTGTCTTATGTCCAAACATGTACATATATTAATACACTTAACTTAAGCCCGGCTCACTTGCCTCTGCAGCACGTCAACGGCTCGCTTCGTACCGCCTTGCGAGCCGCGCAGCTCTGCGCGGCGGAACTGCTCGGCTCGCAACGCAGACGCATTCAGTGTGACCTGGGCTTTAATATTCAAAACTTGCGGCTAAATAAGTTCAATGAGGCTATTTCACTGAATGAATGAATTGAATGGTTGCCTACCTACAGAATAGTAGGTGCGACCTGATGTGGCAGACGTGAAGGATGAATGAGGTTGTCTGGTGAAGCGAAGCGAGTCTCGTCCATCCCAACGACCACGACTAGCTACTTACTCTGGTAATAGTATAAAGACTAAAAGGTAAGCTACGTTCATTAAAAATTTGTTCAGTTTTCCCAAATCCACTAAAACCTCGAGATTAAGTACACGTATTCACACACACAAAACCCGAACAAAGGCTCGTGATGCGCCGCAATAAAAGTAAAATAAAAGTTTTCAGACAGTGCTCAAAAGAGGAGCGAATAAACAACTTTACTTCCTATTTGGAGAACAAATGGCGTCATTTTGCTATTTCACACCGAGATACCCCTTACAGGGGAGCATTTCGAACGTTATTTACAGCGCCGTGAGGTTCACTCTGTGTGCTACAAATGTTTTATGTCGGATTGCATTTGGTTTGGAAACTTATTATAATGTTTGTAAGCCTTTACATTTTTACCAAGGAGATGTTTATGTGTCTTGCTCTTGTTTGAATGGAAAAAGTTATTTATTTATATTAACTTATATAGGGAGGTAAGTCGTGGTGACCTAGTGGTTCGACCTACTTACTGCCTCTCATGCAGAGGGTCGGATGTTTGATTCCGTATTTGTGTCAATTTGAATTTACTACTGAGCTTTTCGGTGAAGGAAAACATCGTGAGGAAACCTGTACGCATCTGCGAATTAATTCAAAGATGTGTGTGAAGTCCCCGAATCCGCACTAGGCCTGCGTGGGGACTAAAGCCCAAACCCGTGATGATGATAGGAGGCCTGCGCCCAGCAATGGGACGCAAAAAGCTCACGCCTCATTTCGGGGTCGGCAGAGATCCCAAAACTCGATATTAGATTAGGTGTCATGTACCGAAACAATGCTTTTTTCAATTTTAAAGTTTTCACGTATACCTATATAAAATTTAAAGTAGTTTTACGTTATAGTATCAATTGAATTTTGGCCGCCGGCCAAAAGGCAAAAGGCGATGTGTTGCCAGTGAAAACGGGGCAAGCAAATGAAAATACAGTGGCGTTTTTAAACATTATTTTTAACTACTGTGCTTTTATATTTTGAAAATTTTATGTTTTGTTATTAAAGCATCTAAGTATGTGTATATGTAAATCGTGTATTGATACCCACCATCATGGCAGACCGTCATGACGTTGAATATTGTAATTATCATGATCATTTCAACGTTATCATCATTTCAGCCGAAAGACGTCCATTGCTGGACATAGGCCTCCCCCAAGGCTCTCCACTCAGATCGGTCTGCTGCCACTCGCAACCATCGCGTTCCCGCGACCTTTATCATTAACCTAATCACCTTAGGTAATATATACGAACATGATTGAAATTTACATTTCAATTTTTAACCTAATGGGGGATCATAGGATTTCGGTGTCTTTGGGCCGCAGTGACCACTTACCATCAGGTCGGCTGTGCGCTCGTTTGCCTATACCAATGACATAAAAAAACCCTATTGTACCACCTATTGTAAGGCTTTGTATGATCATTACAGATCCGGACTGCTAAAGGAATTCTCTTCCGTCCTCTGTTTTCCCAGACAGTTACAATCTAGAGGTCTTCAAGAATAGAGTGAATATGTATTTACTGACCCAGTGAGCTACACCTTTGGCCTCATTGTCACTTTCCATCAGGTGAGATAGAGGTCGCTGGTCAGTCGTAAATAAAAAAAAACCTATTGTACTTACCTATCTTAACACATGAGATCGTAAAAAAAATTAATAAAAAAATAAAACCGACTTCAAACTCCGACAGCATGTGAAGTTGATGTCAAGTTCACTATAAGATAGTCATAGCTTTGGGGCGATTCACTTGATACCGACTTCACAAGCTGTCGGAGTTTGAAGTAGGTTCTATATTTTTATAAAAAAAAAAAAAAAAATTATAGTTTCCAAACACGTGTACGATGGAACGTAAGTCTCACTGTAGTCTTTGAAATTGATACCAAAATCATACACATGCTAATAAATTTCGAGGAGTTCCCTAATTTTTTCATGGTTCCCATCATCAAAACTAAACCAAATTCAAATGGGACCAATTTGGAGGTACCACCTTTCGTTTAAATGGGGGCTACATATATAAGAATCATTGAAATCGGTTTATAATTGACGAAATTATGCGTGGTCATACATAAAAATATATGTATATGTACGTATATATACGCGTCGACTTGGAGAACCTTCTCTTTTTTTTCGTCGGTTGAAAATAAAATTAAACAAGAGATGAACTTAGACAAATTAATGTGTTCCGAAAAGGAAAAAAAGGACTTAGCAATAAATAAAATTAAGCCGGGTCGTTAAAAGCCAGTTAATTGGCCGTTGAATTAGTTCGGCCCTAATTACGGCGCCTGCGTGAATCCAGACAGATTTCCTTTACATCTAGTTAAAGAAAAAACAACGCTTTGACATTTTCATGCCCCCGTCCAACCTTCATCAGCAGATCAGCTCGGGTGGTACCATTTTATTGCACTCTCATCTACTACCGTATAGTTACCAAGTTTCATCATTATACGATAACTACTGGAAGTGGGTGAAATTTAGCTAATTCTAAGATTTTCTTTATTTTTATTTAATCAACAAAAATAACATTTTTGGATAATGCATTATCTTAAAACGAAAAAAAATACCTTGACTTCAAGAACATCAACATTCTCTAGTTAGGAAAATCAAAGTCAAACAAAAAACAGTATAATATTGACTTCAAGTCCTCTAAGTTATACAAAGAAGCAAACAAAGCTTTTATTCTAAGAATAAATGTCTTAATCAGGAGAAAATTGTGAATTCTTAGGTTTAACAATTTTATTATTGACTTGGTACAAAAAAATAACTTCAAGAAGTTTGTTTACTCATACGAAGTAAATTTGCTGTAACGTCTATAGTTAGAAAACCGTTTTTTCAATAAATTTGCTTTCATAGAAAGACATATGCTTAATTTCCAGAAATCCTTTCTGCCTATGTATATTTCAAAGAACAACACATAAAAAGTGCAATAGGCAGTTAATATCTGGATTCTCACCCTTATTTATTTATTTATTTTATAAAAGTTTAACATGACATTACAGATAACACCAATGCGTCATGAATCCAAATAAAACTATTTAGGCGACGAAACGGCGTGGCTCCGCTGCGTCGTCATCTCCGGTGTAGGATTCGGTAGGTTGCCCCGGAACCGTCGAAACACGACACCCTTCGGCCAGAAGCAGCACTCTCGATGTTCTCCAGCAGCGGCCGCGGCTTATAGATGATAGGTACTAATTAAATAGGTACCCGTAGACCTCGTTCGGCTGAAGGGAACATGAAAATGGGACCTTTATATACAAGGGCAATGGATTGTTAAGGTAGTCTTGTACACTTACAGGCGTAAACCGCATCTATTTATAGCAAAATACTTAATATATTTTACGTCACACTAGGCCGAAAAGCGGGATTTACCGCCCTTGGGCGCTACGAAAAATCCCTCTTCACGGCCAGGTGGTGACGTAAAATCGTATACTAACCACGGGCGGTCGTAAAGAAATCCTCAGACCGCTAGATTATAGCCCTCGCCTCCGGCTCGGGCCTCAATTACCCGCGATCTGAGACTTTCTTTACTTGACCACCCTAGGTGTGTAATGTACTATTATATATAACTATAAAGGAATAAAATAAAAAGAGTAGCAGAGCCATAGACATATATAATACTTCGTATGGACCCGGCCTAACGTAGATACATGTCATGTTTCCCCACTTCATTGGTGTCCAATCCAAAGTTAAACTTATATCGTGACACTAAAGCTGGGTCACATTTTTTCAACAACGAGACGAGTTTTTAGATACTGAGAAACAGTTTCGAAAAAAGTTTTTTTAAAAACGCTTATTGTCACGCACGCTCGGTGACAGAACTTTGGATTGGACACCGTGGAAGTGGGGACATATTATGTGTACCGGGTCTATATTATTTACGTCTATGAGCAGAACCTAATACTACAGTGCGTTCGCCGGAACGCGGGTTAACACTAGATCGACATCTAGCGTCCAGTGGCTGAACCCCGATCACCTGACCGTTTAGCAGTTGCTACCGCTACTTGAAGCTAGATGTAGAGCCGAACGTAAAGCATATTTTATTGCTTAGCAGTAGGTATACAACTTACAACCCGAAGTCTCTGTGTAATAAGAGGATGTAGAGTTCTAGTTATAATTATTAGTTGTAAATTGTTTAGAAATACATTCCTAAACAATTTACAAATAGACGTTCTTGCACGCAAACATTGACACTTCATTCAAATTGTGTACGAGATCAAGTTATTATTTAGCCGTTTTTATTTAGTCTTTCTACGGCGTTATAATTTTACAAGAATGAAATGTTCTGAATTCTTTTTTCAAGCTCGGCACGCGGTGCACATTCTCATTTCTATTTTTATAGCATAGCGTGTCTCTCCTAAAATATTTTGTTCCTAAGAAAAGCCGGATGTTATGTTACTTAAAAATATTGCTACTTTAATTAAAATATCATGGTATTATAGGACAACCGTTATGAAGTTGAATGCTAGGTATTTTTCTTTAATCTTTGCTAATGATAAACTCTCATTTTAGCTGCAGTTTGTACAATCAACATAATAGGCTACATATCTATGCAGTTGACATATTTTATGCGCTCCAATAGCGCGCATTTCACTGTCTCGACTCTCTACTCTTTCTTTATACGACTAAACGGGCAACGATGGCTGCGGGCTGCGAGTATAAAATATGATGTGTGCATAGGCTCTCCAAAGTTTTCAAAAGACTATATTACGACTACATTCGTTATAATATATATATATATTTTATTTTTGACTAGCTTCTGCCCGCGACTTCGCCCGCGTGGAACTTGGTTATCGCGTTCCCGCGGATCGCGTCTTTCCGGGATAAAAAGTAGCTTATGTCCTTTTCCGGGCCTCCAACTATCTCTATGTCAAATTTCATCCAAATCGGTCCAGCGTTCCGGTCCAAAGCGTGAAGAGGTAAGAGACAGATAGACAGACAGACAGAAAAAGTTACTTTCGCATTTATAACATGAACTAGCTTTTTCCCGCAACTTCGTATGCGCAGAAAGTTTAAAATGAAAAATCCCGTTTTTTCCGTTCCCGTGGGAATTTCGAGAAATCCTTTCTTAGCGGATGCCTACGTCATAACATCTATTTGCATGCCAAATTTCAGCCCGATCCGTCCAGTGGTTTGGGCTGTGCGTTGATAGATCACTATGTCAGTCAGTCACCTTTGAGTTTTATATATTTAGATAATATGGATTTTGTATTCTTTCTGATGATTTCAATGTAAATTCACTTACATATTTTGACACATGTAAATGCAAAAAATTATATATATCATGAAGGGGTAAACGAGTAGACGAACCACCAGAAGTAGGGGGGTAGTCATCGTCCATGGACGTGTGTAACATCCGAGGAATCGAGGACCCTCTTAAAGATCTCCATAATAATCGTTTTGACTTCAAACAGCTAAGGAAATGTTTTATAGACAGACACGTTCATTTCAATCTATAGGCGATTCAGTAATTTTCCATCGTCCTAGAGTACATGATTACACAACTTAGAAGGCGCGTGGATTAAGCAATAATAGTCTCTGCATCAACGGCATAAGTGCTTCGCCGCGCGCCTTATAAGTTGTGTCGTGATATAAGTACCCGATCCAGGGACTACCACAATTTGAGGGTGACTATCTCGACCTAGTTAACCCCGTGGCTACCACGGACGCTCACAGCCGACAAAACTCACAACTTAAAATAGACTTCAGCAGGTGCACGTAGCGTTCAAACTGGCTCTAAGACTACACTTCGTGTGGCGATGAAAAAGCTAACCCTGTGGTTTGCGGTGGAAGGCCCACTAAAGACAAATATTCCAATCCTATTTATCTTCGAGTTGGGGCACGTTTTGTTTACGTGGAATATTCGAGTTATTCAATCGGAGTAAATAAATGAGATAGCCGTTGCCTAAATTGGAGTAAATTTTATATATCCAGGCACTACTACTACAACTACTTTTAATCTGTCAAAAAGGTTCGTCTTATGAAGTAATTGAGCACTATAAGAAAGTAGGTAGTTTGTAAATTTTCCGCCTAAAGAGTCACAAAAGGGGTTTTGTGTAAAAGTCGTGGGCAAACGCTAGTAACTTCATATACTACGACTACTACTACAGCCTATTTGCGTCACACTGCTGGGCACAGGCCTCCCCTCATCATGAGAGGGTTTGGGCAATTGGGGACTTCACACACATCTTTGAATTACTTCGCAGATGCGTGAAGAAGAAGAAGAAGAAGAAAGACATTTATTCGCTGCACAGAAGACACAGTTTACAGCTTCGCAGATGCGTGCAGGTGTCCTCGCGATGTTTTCCTTCACCGAAAAGGTCATGTTAAATTCAAATTGAATTTCGCACGTAAGTAAACTTAGAGGTGCGAGCCGGAATCGAACGCCCGACCCTCGGCATGAGAGGCGGTAGGTCGAACCACTAGGCCACCACGGCTTTTTTTAACCAAATATCCAGACACACATTGCAAGGATAGGGAATAATAAAGTTACCTGGGAATGGTGTTTTTTCCTCAATTAGACAGAGTTTTTTTAGTTCATTAGGTATTAATGAACGTTTGGTAACTTATCTTCTTTGGTATCCTCGATTAATTGACATTAACTTTTAATTTGTAACGATGTATGATTAATGCTTATTTAAGACTAGCTTCTGCTCGCAAATTCGTCCGCGTGGAATTTGTTTATAGCATTCCCGCGGGAATTGTGTATTTTTCCGGGATAAAAAGTAGCCTATATGTTGACCAGTGTTATAAACTACCCCCATACCAAACTACGTCCGTCCAGTAGTTTTCGAGTTAAATTCGGACATACATAACATACATACATACAGACGATTTTTCTAAAAATCGTTATTTTGTATTCAGTGTCGTTTATAAGGCTTAATATTGTTTTATAGTCTTTAAATGACTTTTTGTTAAAAAATAGAAAAGTAATTAAACACAAAGTATCAAATTAAAGTAACTTTGAAAACAAATGATAATAAGTATTTTATGACATAGCCACATGCAAACATTTGAAGAATATTTAGGGATCCGTGATATTAAAATATATTTAGTTCTAAACCACGTAGAAATAAATTAGTTGATTAAATAAATATGTTCGAGCATTTTACCTACACACTTCTGCACAGATTTAATATGTCTCGAGTAAAAATATTCATGCTCCTAACGCAAAGTTTACTTCTATCGATATTCGAATCCGTATAGACTAGGTAATATACAAAGTGTGATATTAAGTAATGAAAGTTACAAATTCAACATTTCAGCCGAAAAAAGTCCACTCTTGGACATAGACTTCAAGGATCGCCACTCAGACCGGTCCTGTTCTACTCTTTTCCATCGGATTACCGCGACCTTTACGAAGTCGTCGTTTCATCTTGTTGGAGGCCTATTGACATTACTTGAGAACTTTCTGGCCCCACCAGACATCAGTCCTGCGAGCAATGTGCCCTATCCATACCCATAGTATCCATTGCCACGTAGGCTCTCAATTCTTCGGGCCCTTTGGTTGCTCTAAACCTTAGTTCTATATTTCTGAATCCATCACGCAGAGGAAGAGTTTTAAGTACAAAATATTACCTACGTCACAAAATAGGTATCATCCAAATTTGAATACCCGTTTTAGCGGAAACGTAATGTGTAAACAAACATCTAAACATGCAAATTTTACTATACTTTTTTGCATCTATTTATTGACTAATTATAAGGCTGGAATTATACAGGATTCAGGAGACGTGAGCAGGATCAACCCTACATATACAGTTAATATTACTGCATCGTTTAATATCGTAAGTTAGTTAAACCTGGTGGTTTAACTAACTTACGATGTTAAACGTTACAAATAGTAAAAAATAAATAAAAAGATGTGGTCATCTTTTTATTTATTTTTTACTATTTGTTAAATAAGAGGTTAAGTCTCTAATCATGGTCAGCCTAGTAACTAGACCGACACTTTATCTGCTGACAATCAATTTGATTTGACGTTGACTAGACAAATGCGAACCGGTACTTGACTGAAGTATTCTAATTGTAGAGTGACCAAACTTAACGTGCAAAATTAAAAAACTTTGTTTTTTTTAACACTTCAAAAAAATTAACTTAATCACACTAATACTAGCATGAGAGGGTATCTTATAGTTAATTGAATCCGTAGGGTTGATGCTGCTCACGACTCCTACTACTCCTAATAATAAAATACGTTATGTTTGTACTGGATACACCCAACCCAATACTACAAAGATAAAATAGGCGGGTACAGGAAAATAATACATGGTCAAATGCCTAGTAAACGCATAAAATGTTTCTCAACCACTCAATTATTCAAAACGAATTAACAAAAACATTTAAAAAAGTGTGACAGTTTCTAAATGGGCCTTAGTTCAAAGAAACATTAGTACTTTATTTCGGCGCTCGCTGCAGTGACTTAAATTGAAAAAAAAAGGCAAATTGAACTTTAATTTCCACGGAACCCTCGGCAATTTAACAAGTTTCGCGCTCCCGATTATTTACCAGTTATTACTGGTCGTAAATTCATATTTATGACTACTAATACCGGTTATACCGGCGCCTAGTCACCGCACAGTGCATAGATACCATCTTTCAATACCTAGTACAGTAAGTGAAGTTATTAGAGATAAAAAGCCATTGTTTTGTCTTTTCGCTGCAATTTGTTTCAAAAATTTGATGATGACACGAAAATAAAATCCTGCAACTGTTTTTTTATTATTTCGTGAATTTAATATTCGAAAAGCAAAAAGTAAGCGTAAATACTTCGTTTTAAAAATTAGATAAAAAATTTCGATAGAAATATTAGCTATTTGTCATATTTGTCATAATGATAATAAACAACCTACCTACATACAGCCTATTTGCGTCCCACGGCTGTAGTCTCCACTCGGGTCCGTGTGGATGGGGATTTAATAATTGATAACGTTTTTTTTTTATAATTAGACTAGCTTTTCCCCGCAACTTCGTATGCGCAAAAATATTAAAATGAAAAAATCCCGTTTTTTTCCCGTTTCCGTGGGAATTTCGCAAAATCCTTTGTTAGCGTATGCCTACGTCTTAACATCTACCTGCATGCCAAATTTCAGCCTGATCCGCACAGCCCAAACCACTGGACAGTGGTTTGGGCTGTGCGTTGATAGATCACTATGTCAGTCACCTTTGAGTTTTATATATTTAGATTAGAATCTAATCCTCATTGAAATCTGCTTAGTATTTTTTTTGTTAAAGAGTAACATACCTTCATATAAATATCACACTTTTATTCTTCATAAAACAGGAGAAGACAAACACAGATACTTAGATACTAAAATACCTATTTTATTTTCATGTACGAAATGAAAAAGTAATAAAACATATTAAACGTTTTAAAATCCCGCCCACAATTATTTTAAACGCACTACGCGATCTGAAACTGAAATTTAATGGCTTTTTAAGTACTTAGTGTGTTAATGGTTAATTATTTAAAACAGTTCACTTAATGTCATTCGCAATATCTATTTTCCATTCACACGTGTATATGTACCTACATAGTTATCTTTGTTTTCATGTCATCGATAATAGGATGTGTTACAAAAATCATCACCAGAGTCTGTCATCATCATCATCATCATCATCATTTCAGCCGAAAGACGTCCACTGCTGGACATAGGCCTCCCCCAAGGCTCGCCACTCAGACCGGTCCTGTGCTACTTGCTTCCACCGGTTTCCCGCGACTTTCACGAGGTCGTCGCTCCATCTTGTTGGAGGCCTACCGACAGCTCGTCTCCCGGTTCGCGGGCGCCACTCGAGAACTTTCCGGCCCCATCGGCCATCAGTCCTGCGAGCAATGTGCCCCGCCCACTGCCACTTAAGGCTCGCAATTCTTCGGGCTATGTCGGTGACCCTAGTTCTACTGCGGATATCCTCATTTCTGATTCTATCACGCAGAGAAACCCCCGAGCCAAGCAGAGTCTGTATTAAGTAGGATTTAAAAAAAAACCCGGCTAAAAACGAGTTTGACTCGTTCAATGCAATTCAATCCAATTTTATTCAAACCATGTCTACTTTTAAGGTTCTACTGAATCGTATACTTCCAATATTTTTTACAATTTTTCACTCCGCAGTTCAAAAGTTCGAAAAAAAAAAAAAAACTTACTTTTGAACCTCTTTAATATCATTTTAATGACCTATCCAATTATATCCCACATGTCTATGTTCTCTTAAATTATTATTTTCATCTCTCAGTAAAATGTAGGGAGAACCACCTTTCATATTTTTTGATCTCAAAGTCATAAGTACTGCATCATTTTGTACCGGTTCATAGAATACACACACCTCGAAAATTTCAACCCTGCAGTACACATAGTCTCTGTACGAGTATCAAAAGTCCGAGACATATGGACAGACGAACCGGGCAGACATACAGACAGACAGACATAAAGAAATTATAAGGTTCCGTTTTTATGCCATTTGACAAAACAAGTCATATAGGACCTGTTTAAAGATTGTTATCTACACTCATATCATAAACCCTCTATGATGCGATCAAAAACCGCAAATTATGACCAGCATTAGATAAACTGTTTAGTTAGAACACATTTCTTATCTGTGGAAATGTTCTAATAGCATTCAAATTTCGAACAGCAATGCCCGCTTATATTCTTCAGTCAGACAGAGCGAAAGTTTGTTCCAAATTCAAATGTCGGCTCTATTTAGTCTATGCTTTTCGAAAATCGAATGTGAGACACTGACGTATTCGAATTGCCGCCATTGTGGACAGATTTTGAAGCATCTTAGAGGATTTATAAAATGAGTGTAGATAAAGTTGTGTATGCAACTGTATATAATTAGGCCTTAAAACACTCGTGCGATATTATTATGGAACTCGCCTAACGGCTCGTGTCATAAAAACGGCACGTGTTTTAAGGACCTTTATTATGTAACAGTTACATAAACTACTTTTACAAACTAAAAAAAATTGGAAGTTTACCTAGTTTTAGAGACTACTGCAGGATTGGTGGATATTTTAGACAGATTGCTGTATCATAAAACAGCGGATCCAATTCGGAACTATTTTGCCCGGGAAACTAAAAATGGCAATTTTTTACAGGCGTTGCTTTTAGTGCTTTTTCGTGCACTTGGTTTTATTTGAAACTAGCCTCTGCCGGGACTTTGCCAGCGTAGAATTCATGTGTCGTTCCGGGATTAACGTAGTCCACGACCTTGCTCGGGGCTCCAAAAATCTTCACAATAAATCTCACCGGAATCGGTCCAGTACTTTAAGCGAGAAGAGAAAACACAGACAGGCAGACAGACAGCGTTACTTTCATATTAGAACAGATACCTTTTTGAATTGCAAAAACGAGAGGTTATAGTTATAGACCTTCACCAGGTGATGACCTGGTGAAGGTCCCGGGGAGTCGTAGAACATATCCATAGTATGCAGGTCATCTGATGTTAATTAGTCACTGGCATGAACACTGGCAGCCCCAGAAGACTCACCAGTGCGTTAGCGACTTTGCAGTTCACAGTATACTTTGCCTCTTTACCTTAGTCGTATCTCGCTGGAAAACTCATGGCAAGAAGTTTTCTTAGGTACTTAAATATTTCCTCATTTTATTAACTGTTTCATCTGTCTAATCTTTGTCTACATCTACTTCTTCTCTTGTATTTGAGATACCAACTCCAGTAAATGTTGTTCAGTTTGTAAAGTAAGGGAGTGTTTTATACTCGAGTGTATCCGACGAGGGCACTTTGGACTCTGGAATCGGAACAATGTATTTATTGACTAAGTTTTAGTGCCGCGAACGAGACTAGGGCCGCCGTTACACCGTGCCACAGAATATTTAATAGTAGTACGTATAGAATGGGCACGGAATCACCCGCCTGAATCTAGCCCGCGTGCCGCTCGCATCCTACGACTCCCCGGGACCTTCAGCAGGTGATGACCTTGTTCTGAGTTCTGAGTTCTGAGTTCTGGTGAAGGTTCCGGGGATGCGAGGCGGGGGGGAGCGATGGCTCCATCTTGATTCTTGTTGGAGTTCCGACAGCTCGTCTTCCGGTACGCGAACGCCATTCGAGAACTTTCTGCCCACACCGACCGTCAGTTCGAGCCTTCTTATAAGGTCCACCCATCGTTAGTGCCTCTATTAGTAGATTGTGTGACTAGGGATCAAAATGGTATAAGTATTTTACCGCGGCCACCGCGGGAGACGGATTGAATCCAGAGCGACGCGAAAGATTCCAGAATAGAATCCCGAGCGGAGCGAGGGATTCTAACGTGGAATCTTGAGCTAGCAAGGGATTTATTTATTTATTTATTTATTTATTTATTTATTTATTTATTTATTTATTTATTTATTTATTTATTTATTTATTTATTTATTTATTTATTTATTTATTTATTGGAACTACCAACAGCCTACACATTTATACAATTAATAGTTATAAACTTAAGGCTAGAGAGATGATGCAAGGGCCAATTATAGGCAGATACATCACTTATTAAAAATAAATACATACAAGAAGAATTTAACAACTATCACTAACAATAAAATTAAAGTACAAAACTAGTTTACGGATTAAATTAAATTACAACATATTAGAAATTTAGAACAATTAAAAAAAAAGTTTAAGTTTAAAGAGGGATTCCAGCTATGTCACCCAATGTTTAAATAATTTTGCTACTGTGTTGCACACTCTGCTTTTCACTCCTCCTATGAGAAAACTAGTAGCAGGCGGGGAACGAAATCGTACTTTGCTCTCTAGAGAGCAAAATCTTACTTTGCTTCCTGTTTGCGGGGCAGAAATGGAGAGGGAGCCAAATCGCATTTTGCTCCCTCTAAACTGGGAACAAAGTACTCCTTTTCGAATAGGAGGAGCGAAAATCTTGGTTCTAATAAGCCATCACTGGCAATTTAGCACACTATAAGTTTGACCGTTGCGCCAAATAATTTCTAGACAAGTAAAATATCACTTCATCTTTTTGGTGAATTGACGTTATAATATACTTTCAATAATGCACTACCCGATCGTTTTTCGTATTCATATCCCTTACCCCATCTCAATAAACAGGGTACCTTATAGCGGTTGCTTATATTTCTTATCTCACTCATTCCGTGGGTAGCTCATAAACTCAAATCGAAACGTCACTGGCAACGCAATATGCTTTAGATTATTATAGAAAATTGTCTCGAACGAACATATTTCCTTTTCTATTTTGAGTACGTTTAGGTGAGAGATTTAGATCTTGTTAGCAGAAAGCTAGTGATACAATGAAACGAGTTTTGCTCCGTTATCCGGGGATTCTGTTATCGTCTTCCCACGGAAATTGCACGGAACTGTATATTTTTTCAGGATAAATAGTGTCCTTCCCCGCGACTCCAACTATCTCCTTACGAAATTTCATCTAAATCGGTCCATCGGTTTAAGCGTGAAGAGGTAACAGCCAGCAGAGTAGCTTTCGAATTTTTAATATTAGAATAGATTCTTATTATTACCCGACTGCGCCAGAAGTAGGGTTATGTTTTTCGAGTGCATGTATGTATATATGTATGTAGATTTCTTTGGCACGCTGTGTAGCCTAAATGGCTGGATGGAAATTAGCTTGCCAGGTGTCGTTAGATTCGTCTTAATCGTGAGAGTGACTCTGGGTATATCAAAATTGCAAAAAACAAAATGGCTGACTTTTGGAGACATTTTAAAAGAGTCCAAAAATATATTTTTTGTAGCCTATCGAGTGGGGTATCACAATGAAGGGCCGAATGAATGGATTACAAATATATATATAGGTAATATATAATACATGTGAAATCAAAAGTTTGTTTGCAGTCGGGTTTTATATTTTTGCAAAAATCGAGTTATTTCATGTTTTTTTATTGTTGTAGATGGATAAACAGGCAGACGGCCCACCTGATGGAAAGCGGTTACCGCCGCCTATAGACATTTGTAACACCAGAGGCGCCACCAATGCGTTGCCGGTCCCGTAGATATTTAATTGACACCCTCATTGAAGTGTTTCGGTGTGCTTGCATCCCCAAATACTCAAGATCGCTGGGTGCAGGTGTAGCTGCTATACTAATGGCATATTTATGCATTGATGTCCCCGCTCTTATGAAACGTTGCAAGCATAGACATAAATAATACTTCGTATGGACCCGGCCTAACGTAGATACATGTCATGTTTCCCCACTTCATTGGTGTCCAATCCAAAGTTAAACTTATATCGTGACACTAAAGCTGGGTCACATTTTTTCAACAACGAGACGAGTTTTTAGATACTGAGAAACAGTTTCGAAAAAAGTTTTTTTAAAAACGCTTATTGTCACGCACGCTCGGTGACAGAACTTTGGATTGGACACCGTGGAAGTGGGGACATATTACGTGTACGATAGACCGGGTCTATATTATTTACGTCTATATGGTTGCAAGGTACCGCAGCGTTATTTGATCGAGTTGTATAAATATACTTTTACCAATTACTAAATGTTGACAAAACTTTAAAAGCAATATTTAAGCATACATCGACGATAGAGACGAAAGAGCATATAATGTTGAAACCGCTGAACTAAATTTATTCAAATATGTATATTTATATAGGTATATTAAACACTAGCTTCTGCCCGCGACTTCGCCCGCGTGGAATTCGGTTATCGCGCTCCCGCGGGAACTATGCGCTTTTCCGGGATAAAAAGTAGCCTATGCCCTTTCCCGGGACTCCAACTATCTCCTTGCCAAATTTCATCTCAGCAGTTGAAGCGTGAGGAGGTAACAGACAGACAGACAGAGTTAGACGCATTTATAATATTGATATGAATCACTAAAAATATCGTCGATCAACTCACAATACAAATTATTATGTAAATAAAAATCGACTCATCCGTTGCAATGCTACGAACCCACAGACATACACGCAGAAACTTACATATGTCAAACTTATTAAAACCTTTGTTCTTTTGGGTCGAGGGTTGAAAATTAACTGTCTATAATGTGACTCAAAAAATATCTGATCCAACGTGCTCTAATCAAAAACGATACAGTCGTATAAATGTTTTTGCTTTTCTTAGATGTGAATAACATTTGTTTGTTTTTTTCAATCGTGTTAACAAAATGTTTCTTACCAACTTTAGGTTTTGCCATGTAGGTACATTGCTCGCAGGACTAAAGGCCGATGGGGCCTGAAAGTTCTCGAGTGGCGTCCGCGAACCGGGAGACGAGCTGTCGGTGGGCCTCCAACAAGATGAAGCGACGATCTCTTGAAGGTCGCGGGAAACCGGTGGAAGCAAGTAGCACAGGACCGGTCTGAGTGGCGAGCCTTGGGGGAGGCCTATGTCCAGCAGTGGACGTCTATCAGCTGAAATGATGATAACCTATAAGTTAGATTATTACCGAAGTATACATGGTGGGTCAGAAAATATTGCAAATAATTAACCCACAGTATCGGCTATCGATTCTAAGTATATTGTATAGGTCTTGAATTTTTTTTGAGTCGGTATATATAATGCTTTTCTCAAACAGCGAGGAAATACGTAAGGTCAGTCGGGGCAAGTGCGCCAGGATGGGGTAAGTGCGCCTAACATAAATATATCGCAATCTATAAATATTACTCAACTAGAAGTTGGCTGTTTACAAGGCATAGGGGCGAAATAAATTTAGGCGCACTTACCCCACATCACTATTTACTACTTCCATGATCGTGGATGATTTGGCCATGGAAGTTGTACTTATTACCTCCATGGATTTGTCAGTTTCGGGGCAAGTGCGCCAGGATGGGGTAAGTGCGCCTAACATAAATATATCGAAACCTATAAATATTACTCAACTAGTAGTTGGCTGTTTACAAGGCATAGGGGCGAAATAAATTTAGGCGCACTTACCCCACATCAGTATTTACTACTTCCATGATCGTGGATGATTTGGCCATGGAAGTTTTACTTATTACCTCCATGGATTTGTCAGTTTCCCTACAGAGGTGTCTCAAGCGAATTAAAAAAACACACACGACAATAATGTTTTTGCTGGCCAAGGCCGGCAATGGACAGACACACGAACATTTCCGAGCATGTTTGAGAAAACGTATTTAACCAACTAAAAACTTGGAACAAAGCCTAGTACCTACCCTTATAGGTATTTTATTAATCTGCTTTATTTATAATGTCCTTTTAATTTAATGTTGCAATTAACAATAGATTTCGATCTGCTCAAACAACTTTCACAAAACTTGTTAGTTTGTTGTGTGTAATGGCTCAGAGACATGCGAATAAAATGTGAATAAAAGTCGCCCTGTAATTAAAGTTGATTAACTTTTTACCATTAAAATCACGGTTTCAAGAAACGTATTATATATAAGCCGTGGTGGCCTAGTGGTTCGACCTACCGCCTCTCATGCAGAGGGTCGGAAGTTCGATTCCGGCTCGCACCTCTAAGTTTACTTATGTGCGAAATTCAATTTGAATTTACGACTGTGCTTTCCGGTGAAGGAAAACATCGTGAGGAAACCTGCACGCATCTGCGAATTAATTCAAAGATGTGTGTAGAGTCCCCAATCCACACTGGGCCCGCGTGGGGACTATAGCCCAAAACCTCTCGTGATGAGGAGACCTGTGCCCAGCAGTGGGACGCAAATAGGCTGTAGTAGGTATATATACGTACGTTTATATTTTCATGTAATGGTCTTTATAATATTAGCGATCCACTAAGCAAAAGCAAATGGCATTGTTGCAATAAATAATAATGAAAATAGTGAATTATTTACAGTAATTGATGGGTTGTAGCTTTTCTGAATGAACGGCCGACCTTATTTCTGCATGAGAGGCGGTTGGTCAAACCACTAGGTCACCACGACTCCTTTATGCATTGGGGGTAAGAAATATACATGCCCATTAAATCAATATTATGTGTAAAAAATACACGATACCACAACATCCTATTTCCGTTTTACTGCATGGACACAGACCTCCTCTCATCACGAGAGGATTTGGGCTATAGTCAGACGCGGATTGGGGACTTCACACGCGTCTTTGAATTACTTCGCAGTTTCATTTTCTGATGATGACGTTTTCCTTTGCCGAATGGCTCAGTTATTTAAAAAACTAATTTCGAACATAAGTAAAATCAGAAGTACCCACAAGAAAGGTTTCTCAGACCCACTGTATACACTTGCCGCCTCTAGGTCAGACCACTAGGCTTTACCATTGCTTTATACCATGATACAATAATATAATTTTCTCAAACATGCAATGAAATATTGATATTATGTTCTTCTTATTAGCCTGGGAAGTATCACGTTTCAGGCGCGGCTAGACAATTGGTCTATAATGAAATTTCATACAAACGTTGCAGGCCTAGACCGGCAACTCACTTTTTTAAATTTTTATTTGATATATTTGTGACACAGCATCTTGGCATTTCGCCATTTAAAAAAAGCTACAAGCAATATTTACTCTATGGTTCGCTATGACATTCTGCCAATACAGCTATTAAAAAAAAAACCATATTTGCTACATACGTATCGCAGTTTTATTTATGTAAAAAAGACAAAATATATTATATATAAAATATTATTTTATTTATTTATTTCATTGCATGTTTGAGAAAATTACTATACATACATCGGCGGGGAACGGAAGTTGTCGGCAACATCCTCCTTCCCGGCCTCTGTAGTAATGTACTATTGCCAGGTATGACAGTCCGGTATTCTGTAGTAGTGTGGGTGTCACCCTAACGTCATTCGCACTGCTCCCCGACCCTCATGTATGCTGTGAGTGTTTCAATAAATTATTACGTTCATTTGTTTTTAACTTGTCCCATTTTGTGTGCTTAAACAAGTAAACGACAATTGTAATGCGCAAATAATTCATTTTGCATTATAACGGCAGAAAATATGTCCTCCATTTTTGTTTTATTGCAATAAGGTGGCAACTCGACTTTGACGTTACGGTGACACGTCACCCGGATCGGCAGACCTTGTTTTCTTAGACCATGCTTTATACCTACCTAAATCGTATCAGCTCTAAATTGTTGAGTTGTCTAGTCTGTATCCTTTCTGACACTCCTCCTAATTTCAATCTCTCTCGTATATTAAAAACATAAAATTAAAACGCCGCCTGGCAGGCTGGTACGGAAATTCACAAATCTCATAACCTTGGTATTTACAGCTCTGATATCAATGACGTCTCTGAAATCTCCGGGTAGGTAAGTAATAAAATGAATGTTTTATTTCTAGTTGTTAAAAAGTTTGCAGTGGTAAGTTTTAAATTGCATTTCTATGAAATGGGTGTACATTATTGCTGCATTAATGAATATGATTATGATTTAATATTCTCACTTCACATTTTCCCAATTTTTAGCCAAGCTAAACAACAAAGCATAAAATAATTATGTTTAATTATATCGTCACTAGCCACCTTCGTCACTAGCCCATGGTATCCCGTTCCCGTAGGATTTTTGGGGAATTCCTCTCTTAGTGCTCCCTTGCATTTCCTAGGAACCTACATGCCAAATTTCAGCATTCTGCGAACAGTAGTTTCGGTTGTGCGTAACGTTGTCATCAGTCACTTAATCAATCAGTCACGGAACAGTATTAATATTTAATTATATTTTAATTGTAATTTCCAATGCATCATCAATCACAGACTGATATAAAATCACAAAATTATTGCTATAACATATTTACTTCAGTGCATGCGGAAATAGGGTCAAATTTGTAATAAACGTGGCACCGTCAAGCTCCAAATCAAACACAGACACTAATCGTTCCGTACTCCATAGTCGTGAGAAAATACCATCTCTTAACTTCAGAACTCCAAAAGACATTTTTCAAGTCTCCAATAACAATAATTCGCTATTTAGTTGTGAGGTGAATGGAAACGCGTGGTTTAAGTGCGTGATTCGAACCATAAAACCGCGTTCCAACATGTTACCAGCTATACAAGGCCGTTCCAAAAGGGGAAACAACGTTCTCGTAATAAATACATAAAATTCTTGTTTAAACATCTAAAGTTCACGTAGTTCAGCTAAGTAGGTCATCATAAGGAAAAGCCGTAAATTTAAAAATGTTAAATGCTTTTTTAATGGTTCTGTTAAGTAAAGTGTCGTGGCGCTACTTACCTATTCGTTTATAAGTAGGAAAAGTTACAATTCTTTATAATAATAAAATACAGCTTGCACGTAGGTCTCCAAAACAAAGAGTAGTGAATACAGTACGACCATTATATTTTACGTTTAAGTTACGTAAAATATAATGGTCGTACTGTATTCACTACTAGGAGAAAATAATAAGAACCAAGGCATAAAATTATGCAACCTCTACAAAAACAAACATCTACCACTCGGTCCCCCAGTAAATACGTTTAAAGGTCTAGGCAATGCGAGTCGAAGCATAATTATAAATCAGAAGACTTAAGAAAATACCAGTTTGATACAGGTCACCCTTAAGGTTCACCAAACAGTCTTACAATTTCCAGATTGCTACAACATTATTTTTCCAGATATTAGTTTGGAGTCTTTTTGCTTTCATTAGCAATTACTCACCACCTTGTCCTACTCTAGCAGTTCTTCTATGTCAGACACTTATTTAGTCCTAGTATTCATAAAATCCAAACTTTCCCATTAGGAACATTATTAATTTACCATAATGCCCCAAACATCGAGGCTGCCCACTTTTCACCCACTATATAGCAACGGCAATTACTGATGGTGACGGGCCTTATCTTTTTTAACAAATGATTTCCGACACGCAGGCGAGGATTCAAGTTTTGAAAAGTTGCTGCATTAGTGAAATAATTTAATGTTAATGAAATTATACGCAGGAAGCATGTTGATTAACTATAGATAATAAATTGACATGGAAAAATGAAATTGATAATATATGTAAAAAACTGAATCAATTTTCGTATGCATTGTACAGTATGGCCAAAATAGTAAATTCTTCAACAGTTCTTACGGCATATCATGCATTTGTAACCTCCACACTTCGTTACGGAATTATTTTTTGGGGAAACTCTACGGACCGTGTGATAGTATTTAAAGCACAGAAGAAATGAATAAGATCTATTTGTAGAATCCCTCCAACGGAATCATGTAAACCATATTTTATTAAACTGAAAATATTAACTTTGACATGTCTCTATATATTTGAAATTGCTATGTATGTATGTATTGTATGTAATCAATATGACTCAATTCCCTTTCGCAAACGTGGAAAAATCGGGCCTTGGTATTTTAAAACCGCTTTACTTGGAAAAAGCGTGTTTGGAATGTCCCATAAAATATATAACAAAATACCAAATGGAATTTCACAAATAGATGATGTAAGCATGTTCAAAAAAAACTTTTTGATTATCTTGTTAATAAGGCTTATTATTCACTAAATGAATTCTTCGACGACCATTATTGATTAAAAAGATGTGTGTATTTATTGCATGCTGCTGGATAGTTTTTAAGAATATTTTGTATGCCTGAGGGCTAAGCATAAGGATTCTATGACATTGTACTGTAACACCTTTAACACCTATGTCTTGACAAAATAAATAAATTGATTGATTGATTGATTGAAAAAAGCGCAAAAAAGTTTATCAATAAAAGAATCTGCTTGTAAATCCATCCCGTTTAAAATCTTTTACACACTATAAGATTCTATACATTATCGCCATCGACTCCATATCAATCATAATTTGATAACGTTTCATTTAATTATCGAAAAACTTCCAGTGCCCAAATAGACCTTCCTCAAGTTTCCCCTCAAAGTCCAGCGTCACATAGATCGGATTATCGTACTTCACCAGGTCGTAACTAGTAATTTCTAAATAATTTATAACGTGGTCACAACTCCGAACGTAAAAACTTGCTTATCAGATATAAAAACGAAGCCGAACTTTTTTCATTAACTACCAAGTACGTAAGTACGTAGGTACCCAAATTATGCGTCCAACAAAACAACGCAATATTAATATCGAATCAAATATTGAATGATATTTAAGTAATTGGGCTAGGATGTTTTTGTTTACGACATGTTGAACTTCGACCAGTGTTTTGCTTCGTATTCTTGATAAACAAAGTCATTTATCGACTGTCACCAGGTGTGTCAAAAAGAGTAGGTACTTGTCATGTTAAATGTCAAATGTTCAAGGGTTTAGGGAAGTATGTTTGTATAAAAGCAGAGTGCGTTCTCTGGTGTCTCTCTACCCCTAAGGTAAACAGGCGTAAGTTTACACTACAATACAATACAATATACTTTATTGAACACCACACAGTCAAGGAACAGTAGACATAATGTAATAACACAGAAAGGTATGGCATACTATGTATATTTTATACATGTAATGTAAATTTTGAAAAAAGGCCTTCTGCTTGAGTTTGTTGCGGCGCTTCTTCTCAAGCAATGGGTCTAGGAAGCGCTGGTAATTTTTTTTTCTGACGTGTAAAAGTGCCGCTATGTGGCCAATTTGCTGAATAAATGATTGAATTGAATTGAATTGAATACAGCAGGCGGTCTTATCGCTTAATAGCAATAGGCGTAGAGTTTATGTACTTATGTATAAATTATACATGGTGGGTCAGAAAATATGGCAAATAATTAACCCACAGTATCGGCTATCGATTCTAAGTCAATATACTTAGAATCGATAGCCGATACTGTGGGTCAATTAGTATAGGTCTTTAATTTTTTTTGAGTTGGTAAAAATATATATTTTGTATAGGATTCCGGCGTCGCTCACACAACCAATCCCATATACAATTGTTTTTTTTACTAACTCAAAAAAATTAACGACCTATACAATATACTTAGAATCGATAGCCGATACAGTGGGTTAATTATTTGCCATATTTTCTGACCCACCGTGTATAATTATGTATCGGTGTTAAGTGCATTTTCGTCATCATACCTATGATGAACATTAGAATAAATCTTTTTTTTAGCCAAGCGGCTCTAGAATCATGTCTGACCTTAAGCCGTTACAGTTAGTCTACTAGAAAAATTACTATAGGTGAAAAACTTAAGTAAGTCACCTGTTGTGTATAAAATTCAAATATGGAACGTCAGCGTTCGTATCCAGACAGGTTACTACTACATATACGAGGTCATTTATCTATGTTTTTTACCTATAACTAGGTTTTAACAGACTAAGCTATTAATAAAGCTAATATAATTACACCCAACGGTAATAAATCAGCCTAACCACAACACTTGACGCCTCATTGTACACAAAACTGCTAAACAATTTACATACATTCCACATGTAAATGGATTTCATACAATCATTGTACCGGCGACAGATTTAATCTAGCGGTTGGGCTGAACCATCAATCATTCTATAGATTTCTCGTTTAATATCCTGTCGTTACTTTGGAATAGAGGCTTTATAACAGTAAATAATAGATTGGAAGTAGTACGCTAAAGGGGGAATATATCAAAATTAATGTGAAAACGTACATAGTATTAATTGAATAAGCTATCAGGATTAAGTAGGTTTTTGTTCTGGTTGAATATTGAACTATGTTCTGGTTTAAAGAGAAACTAAAGCGATAAAACTGTCGACAATGTTTGCCAAAGGTTTTTATAAACTTTAGTATTTTATGTTGGTATTTTGTTAAATAATTCAATGTAATATTTATACCAAATATGCAAGTATTTGTGGTACTTATCATATAGGTAATAATGACAAATACTTGCTAGTCTATACAAGTTGCTTTTTTGGACCAGATTAGATTCTTTTGGAACCAAGCAAGATAAAAATAACGATCAACAATCCTCGGACTATAAAAGAACATTTATTTGAAATACAAGATGTTGCTGATACCGTGTGTAAACTAACCTTTTTCGGCAAAGCGCGAGTGATGCATCTGGTTTTGCAAGCGTGTACATGCGACGGTGAACTCTGACCATCAGAAGGGCCGTATGCTTTGCTAGCCACACTTAGTGGTATATAAAAAAATCTAACTCACGGTGCATCCTCACAAACCTGAGAAACATTCTCACCCGAAAGACGTCCACTGCTGGACATAGGCCTACCCCAAGGCGCGCCACTCAGACTCGCATCCACCGCGTTACCGCGACCTTTACAAGGTCGTCACTCCATCTTGTTGGAGGCCTACCGAAAGCTCGTCTACCGCGTTCCGGTTGTTTGATTTTCAGTGAGAAACAGTGAGTATTTCAGTGAGAATGTTTCTCACTGAAAATTAAACATGGTAATGACATCTAATGGTCATAAATTGAATTTAACTTCTTACCGTACAGTGTACATACTTACAATAATCTCCAAACGACGAAACTTCTTGAGAAAATCTGAAACTTCAAAAGTTACCGGTTTTATTGGTATAACCTCATTTTAACCTTAGGGATCGTGGGCATTATCAACCCGATAAAATACCCAATTTACCCTTCAGGGTTTTATTCAAATTGGTCTTTATGAATACATTTCTCAATTTAAAGTAAACCGTTCAAATATACTTTTTCGTCTCCATTATTTAGTAGTGGGCGGTGAAATAACCAAAGACTAATTTAAATTTTAACATAATTTAATGGTTCCTTAGGATCTTTGCGATAAAAAAGGCTATTTTTAACTTTGTGGGAAATTACAAAAATAATATCTTTTCAGGCGCGGAAATAGTCATTTCCTGAAATCTTCATGGAAATAAGTATTTTTTGTCCTCATGTCTCTTTTGAGCGCAAACAATGCTCTCCTTAGATTGATAAAGAAATTATTTTCATTTGAATGCTGCGGCAATCACTATGGAGAATTCCATACAAATACGTTGCATTGCTATAAGTTTGACTAAAAACGTAAGCAATAACGAACGATAACACCTAACTAACTAAACATGATGTGAACTGGATTTACACAAGTTGATCATTTAAGATTGTACCTAAAAAAAATACTTTGCGGCTTGAAATGGAAAAGCATCTCTCGAACAAAATAAAACCGACGTATACTTAACTTACCCTTATATCTGTTACCGAAGAATACCGACATCGATTCCCACACAGACGCGCCATCCCTTTTTATGTCGAAACTACTAACACGATTACATTATCGGCAGAAAAAAGACGTCTCATGCATTTTATTTCACGGCCTACGTGGTTATTAAGTATTTTTTCGTCCCGAGAAGAAACAATAAGCTCGTTACAAAGAAGGCACGTACGGCCGTGTACGTGTGTCTCGCAGGGGCATGAATGCTTTCAACGTTGTTTTCCACGATAAAATATCTACGCGTTGAAATATTTACCTAAACTAGCGTCGCGAGGAATGAAAAGTGGGAGAATTTTTAAATGTGAACTATTATATTATTGTGATTTAAATCTGACAACTTTAACAAACTCTTTTATATATACATACATACACACATATCGTTACGCCTATGTTCCCTTGCGTGGTAGGCAGGGCGTTAGTGACTTTCAAGTGAGATCGTCAACATTGGCATGTAGTGACATGTGGTCAGCCCATCGCCCATGGTATACCAATACCCTCGCGTCTCTTACCATCTTTTACAGTATGCCCGTAACCTCTTTTATATTCCTCTAAAATTACCTCAAATTCAAGTGTCAGATCTGGTTCTTATAGCAATCAGTCTGTCTTTCAACCGCTTGTTCAATATTCCTGCCACAATTCTATCTTTGATCAACCTGTTGGTTACCGAAATCACATTCTTTGTACATTTTCTGTTAAATATGCATTGAAATTTTCGCCTTTAGATTGAAAGAATGAGAGAAAAAATGTGCATTTGCGTTTTCTATTTTCTTGTGAATAAAATGACTCGTAAAAGGTTAATATTTCATACGTTTCCGACTCTCCAAAATTGCACGTGTCCCCAAAATAATGCAACGAAGTGCCATTTGGAAATATTTCGTCTTTAAAATGTGCCTTTCCTTATAATTCAAATAACTTTATTCATCTTTTGAATTCCTCCGATGAGAAATTTCTTATGGAATCTGGGGGCTTTAAATCCCATAACTTCTTCATTCAACGGCCTGACCGAGGAGGCCGTTTAAATTCTCAAACACATTTTCAAAATGATTCAATCCTACTTATATCACTTCCTATAACAGTACCCTGACGTCTGCACCATGTAATAGGTAGGTACTTGGATGGTGATGAGAATCCAATCACCATGGGCCTCTTTAAAAGTGAAATCTACACCAGAGAGCACAGATAATTTACCATCCAATACTAATATTTTAATATGAAAGTGTGTTTGTTTGTTTGTCTTTCCTTCACGTCCTAAGGACTAGACCGATTTGAATGAAATTCGGTACGGATATAGTTTGACACCCTGGGAATAACATATAATACTTTTATTCCCGACATTTCAACGGGATGACAAATAAATTCTCTTATTCTTATTCTTAAAATACTGTCACAATCCGATAGGCACAGGACCGGTCTGAGTGGCGAGCCTTGGGGGAGGCCTATGTCCAGCAGTGGACGTCTTTCGGCTGAAATGATGATGATGATGATGAATCCGATGGGTCAAACTACTAGGCTATCACGGCCCTCAATATATCACCATCACATCTGAACTTTTAAACATTAATATAAAAAAAAGATTAAATTTTGTTCCGCCGTAAATTCAGTCGTTTTTATATTGAAAAGGGTCGACCCTTAAATGACAAATAATTACGTAGTTGATTGCAACTATGGAGGGTTGAAGTAAAGGAGCGCAATCTTTATAGTTACAAAAGTGGACACCAAATCGGGTAGGTTGGGGAAGCTGCGGTCACCAGAAGAGTCAAGCCACCTAGGCGGATAGTCTGCAGTAGCGCCTTCAGATGGCGCTGCTGTGGCGAAATCGCAGCGAAAACGGTTTTGAGGAGAGTGTGTTTTCTTTTGTTGCTTATCAAATCCGCTGGACACGTTTTCAACTGTATATATAAGATTGCACTTCTTACACAAAGACACATTCCACACTTCATAATTGCAATAGGTAAGCCTTGTCAGGTACGAACAGAAACTTCCTGGTGTTCGAACATAATTGGCCAGCTTAAAGAGTTTTCAACTTGGCTAGGCCTTGTTCTCACAATTGTCCCAACTCGCATCTTAAGTTTTAATCTAACTCATAGACATAAATAATACTTCGTATGGACCCGGCCTAACGTAGATACATGTCATGTTTCCCCACTTCATTGGTGTCCAATCCAAAGTTAAACTTATATCGTGACACTAAAGCTGGGTCACATTTTTTCAACAACGAGACGAGTTTTTAGATACTGAGAAACAGTTTCGAAAAAAGTTTTTTTAAAAACGCTTATTGTCACGCACGCTCGGTGACAGAACTTTGGATTGGACACCGTGGAAGTGGGGACATATTACGTGAACGTTAGACCGGGTCTATATTATTTACGTCTATGATCTGACTACATTTTCATTGAACATTAAGGCGCTGACAATACCTAAATTGACTTCATTTAAACAGTATTTAAACGAAGACTATTTGATTTTGTAAGGCGAGTGAAATATATGTTAATATTCACTATAGACTTAAAAAAACTTGCTATTTCGTAAAAAGGATTTCATGAAAACGGTTCGATGAAAGAACATCGTGAAGTTACGTCTTTTTATCATATTTAAACGGTTCTATAAGTTTAGTTTTTTTAATGAAGATTTCTATAATTAAATAGGCACACTATTCCGTCATACTCATACCAAAAAAATTGCAAATTTATATTGTTCATGCAATGAGACCTGAATTTGGCATGTAGGTTCCTTAGGGAACGTAGAGCAGCACTAAGAGAGAAATTCCCGAAATTCCCACGGAAAAAAACGGGATTTTACATTTTAATATTTCTGCGCATACGAAGTTGCGGGGAAAAGCTAGTTGCATATAATTTAATAGGAGTTCTTAGGAATTAGAAAATGCAATAATTAATTTTCCTTCTGTACTTCGATTTACAGACCCTGACCTACTCAATACCCCCGCATACCGAGGCAACCAAGCCAAAGGCCGTTTAATTTGACTTGTTCCAATAACCGCCGGCGAAGCCTTCACAAATCAATGCGTCTAATTTGCATGCAGCCATCTCGGACAAAAGACTGAAGAGAAAAGAAAAAAGGTTGGGGAATTTGTGCTGAAATAAATGAATTTGTTCGTTTATTTTTATGTTTATATCGATAGAGATTTTAGGTATCACTTTAACGTGATCCTACTAATATTTTAAATTTGAAAGTATCGAAATTTATTCATGGAAAACACCAAAAAAGACAATCTATTAGAAATAAAAATCACAAATACAAAATTGGGCCTAAATTAGCTGAAACTCAAATAAAACATAGTGCACTTTTCCAGTTTGTTCCCATAATGTCCAGCAATATACAATAAATATGGCTTATCTAAAATAATTCAATATTTCATTTTTATCGTTGCAAATCTATTCTAAAATATCTAATGTCAGTTATTTAAGCAAAATAGGCAAAAAATGGCCGTTTCGCTTTTGATTGATCTCCTAAATTAGTGCGCCGAAAAGTTGGAAAGAAATACGAATAATAGGTTCGTTCTATAGTATCACGGGAAAACCTAGGTATCAGGAAGATTATTGAAACGTATTGGACATGTATTTTTTTCTTTTTTCACGTAATCAAACTTATACGGAGATATATTAAGTTGAAATGTCGCGTTACGTCATGGTTAGGTACGATTTATACCTAACGGTGACGTAGTTAGCCCCCACTCTCCAACTTTAATGCTATTTAACTTGGTAATTCTTTGTCATTTGATAAAACAAAAAATACGTGTCTAATATTTTTTTATTGCCTCACTGACGGACTAATTGGAATTTCGATTTCTTCACCCTGTCGTCATCCCTATTCTCTCTTATCCGATTTTTCTTACAAGTTACAAAGGACCCAAGCTTCTGACACCATATTTGCATGGGTAACATTTAAAAAACCTAAATCTGACCCGGTAAATACTTCACGTTTTGTGTGCCTCTAATATTACTTTGTTAACTCAAAAATTCTTTGTATCCACAGCGGTATGCATATTTTAAATACACACAAGAACGAGTTGAGAAAAAAAATGCTCCGCTGATGAAAATTTGTACTCTTACCAACTGGGCTAAGCTAGGACCATTGCGTAGCTAAATACCGATTGTCCATAGTATTATTATAAATGTGAAAGTGTTTGTTTGTTTTTCCTTTCTTCACGTCGCAACGACGGGACCGATTTAGATGAAATTTGGTATAGAGATAGTTTGAAACCTTGGGAATAACCTAGGTTACTTTTTATCCCGATATTTCAACGGGAACGGGTTTTCCAGTGGTAAAACCAGTTTTTCAATACTATTATAACTATAACCATCTATATGAGTTAGTATCATCGGGTACGCAAATTCTAAGACTACGCGGGACGAAGTCGCGAGCAAACGGCTAGTACATTTATAAATATGAACTCCAAGTAGCATTTTAAACCATCGAACGATATTTAGAAAATATTGCATTGTAAAAGCTGTGGTAGCCTAGTGGTTTGACCTTCATGCAGAGGGTCGGGGATTCGAATCCGGCTCGCACCTCTGAAATTATAATATAATGTGCGATATTCAATTTGAATTTACAACTGAGATTTTCGATGAAGGAAATCATCGTGAGGGTTTCCTCACGAGTAAAAACCGCCTTCAAACTCCGATAGCCTACAAAGTCGATGTCAAGTGAGCCGACCCAAAGCTATCACAATATTATAGTTAACTTGTCACAGACTTTACAGGCTGTCGGCATTGATCTATTATAAGTAAGGATTCACAATCAGCCGGAGAAAAATGGCCCCGTCAGAACGGGTGCCCAAACAGCTCGGGCACCCGTTTGGCCTTCGTTATAAAAGAGGCGTTATGAGCATATTGGAACGTATTTTCTAATGTCAGTTTGCTCTACTTATATATTTTGACATATTCTGTTAGGCACTGTCCGTCCATATTTACTTATTAAAGGTCAATGGCTGTCGGAGTATGAAGGCGTTTTTTTTAAATCTTGTATTCAGTTGAATATTGTCATTCATCTTTCAAAACCAGTGAACTCTCCGCTCCATATCTATGATGTGGCGCTGGGTGATATTTTAATTTTAACCCTGATATTGCTCGGGCCATTTCAGCCTAATTGCACTTTGTAATTTCGCAGCATTAAAAGGGTTAATGTAATTTATTTGACAATATACGCGGTGGCGGAAGCATGATTGTTGTACTAATGTGCCAATCGTTTACACAACGAACATTGGCAAAGTCAGAGATCTCGTATAAACACCGCGTAGGTAGAGATCTTCTACTATCTAAAGTCCCGCGCCTTCACATTTCAAAATACTTCAATGTAGGTATTTAAAAACCACAACCAACACTCTCAACACATGTGTGCGTGCTGAGACAGCCATCAACTGTGCGGTAAGAGTGTTGGTGGTGCTTTTTAAGTAAAGATAAAAAAAAGCGTTTTGAATTGTGAAGGCGCGGGACTTTAGATAGTAGAAAATCTCTAAAGCGGTATGATCTACCGCTTCTCGTGCAGGTCAGGGGTTGATATCTAGGATCGCACTTTAGTGTAATGTACTTACGCGAAAAAAAAACATTAATATCCATTGAGTGATTGGCGTGAGAAAAACTTAGAATCATCCATACACACAAACAAGCACTCACGTATCGTATACCATACTGTCTAATATTATAAATGCAAAAGTAACTATGAATTTTTCCGGGATAAAAAGTCCTTTCTTATGACTGTCCTGAGACTCCACGTGAAGGAAGAACAAAAAATCAGACTCACATTTACATTATTAAATACGGATTGCGGCTTCTACTTGTACTTTCTTGTAAAAGGTGTATATCAATGATGAATTCAATTTAACGATGGCTTTTGAATTGATTTGAAAATATGGAACCTCATTGAGCAGACGCCATTGAGGTACCTCAGTTATAAATAAATCTTATACATACAATGAGGTCTATTGGTGATTTCAAATTGTATGAAAGGAGTGCTAATCAAAGGGTAATAAATTTAAATAACTACACTCAACAGCAATGAAAACGGGTTACTTTGTATGGAAAATGTTATACAAAGTGACCCGTTTTCATTGCTGTTGAATGTATGAGCATTTTTACCCCCTCTTGCCGAAACCGGGTCTTGAGGTTAGTAGACCTGATGGTGACACAAATGTACCTACTTACGTTTTTAGCGCGTACTATAAGCATTTGGAATGAACTCCCTGATGAAATTTTCCCTCTGCGCTACTACAATATGGGATGTTTTAAAAAGGGTGTCATTAAATATCTACGCGACCGGCAATGCATTGGTGATGCCCCTAGTGTTACAAATGTCTATAGGCGGCGGTAACCGCTTTCCATCAGGTGGGCCGTCTGCCTGTTTGTCCGTCTATAATATAAAAAAAACTTATTAAATTAAAATAAATATACCTATATGCGAGTATCAAAATGCTTGAACTTGGACCTTAATAAAAATATATATACTTTTTTATTTATGTAGGTGCCTAACCATATGTAGATATAATATAAACTACATAAATTGTATTAGAAGTTTATGATATAATATTAAGTTTAGAGCATCATTTTAAATATTGTTATCGTACTTCAAAGCTTGGGAAGGCTTCCTTTAAGTTAGTTAACCGTTCCTAGCCGCCCGTAGCACTTTGTAGCGTCTCGTAGCAGCTATAATAAGCAGTGCTACGAAGAACGTTTGTTGAGATAAAGGCCTTTATTGTAAGCAAAAGCTTAAGGGATTAGAAACAATAATGCACAAAAATAATCAATAACGTGACCGGAAACACAAAAACAATTAAATGTACTTGAATAAAATTTAACATAATTTATTCCTTTTTTCTTTCAAAAAAAAAACGATGTAGTTTAGGCGGGTGGAATTTTGAACACTTGTTACTAATTAACCATCTGTAAAAATTGCCAGTAACAAATTTCGCACATAAATGCGTCGGGAAAACGCATTTTCTTGAAAGTAAATATTTGATTATTTTAATTTTATAATTAACAAAAATCTTCTTGCGGGAGTTTTTCATTGATGACGGTACTCAATTAAGTTTCCGTACATATCTTAAGATACAGTCAGGGGAAATGAAATCGGGCACTTTTTATGGAAATTTAATTGCTTTTGAATGTAAATAAATACACCTACATATTATACAAAGGTACATTTCTCAAGTGTGCGGGAAAAAATATCAGAAAAGAAATTGAACTGTATTTTTCTTAGAAAAAGTCATTTAATTTTTATATGAGTTATTAAAAATACTTCCACCACACCACCACAACCAGCCATTTACAGCCCACTGCTGGGCACAGACCTCCTCTCATCACGAGAGGGTCCCCACGCGGGCCTTTGCATTGGGGACTTCACACACATCTTTGAATTATTCCGCAGATGCGTTCCTCACGATGTTTTCCTTCACCGAAAAGCTCAGTGGTAAATTCAAATTAAATTTCGCACATACGTAATAAACAATTTCAGAGGTGCGAGTCGGATTCGAACCCCGGACCCTCTGCATGAGAGGCGGTAGGTCAGACCACTAGGCTACCACGGCTCTAACAAACAGCTTACAACGAACCGAGAGCCCGGAGACACGAAGCTTTAAGCTCGCGGCAAACAGTCTAAGCTCTCGCAATTTTAAAGCGTACTGGAGTAATTTTACAAAATTGCTAAGATTAGACCTAATAAAAGCGTCCACCTAATATGACAAGGCTTATACGCTTCAATTTTATTATGTAATATTCAATTTTCAATCCATTTTAAAAACAATAAGGTTAAAATTTCAATTTCGTGGCAACGGGTAGTAATAAGGCTAGAGTTTCAAACCACTATTATTATTGGTATTAATGCAATGTTTATCTTATAAGTACTTTAAACGCGCTTATAGGGATGACGACAACTTTTTTTCCTTAGCCTATCAGGAAGATTATTGAAAAGTATTGGACACGTATTTTTTCACGTAATCAAACTTATACGGAGATATATTGAGTTGAAATGTCGCGTGACGTCACGGTTAGGTACGATTTATACCTAACGGTGACGTAGTTAGCCCCCACTCTCCAACTTTAATGCGTTTTAACTTAGTCATTCTTTGTTAATTTGATAAAACAAAAATTACGTGTCTAATTTTTTTTTATCACCTGACTGACGGACTAATTAGAATTTCGATTTCCTCACCCTGTCGTCATCCCTATTTTGTGTATATATTATTATTTATTACTTTATTTATTCATACAAGATATCTTGAGCGGATTTGGACGAATTTTGGAATATAGGGGTTTACGGGGACGACAAATCGATTAAGCTAAAGTCTCATATACAAATGTAGTGTATTAGCAAATACGCTCTGCCATTGTATATCTTCTTCCTTGTATGTTGTATTTTTGTGTAAGCTTATACTGAAATAAATTATCTTCTATTCTATTCATATGTGAGAAAACTCGGTTTAGCCATTTTCACCTGAGCATAGCTCGGTCGTCGTCATATTTATATACGCGCATGGGATATGCGCAGAAAGAGGATTCAAATTTTATCTGACGGAAGCTAACATACTGCGTTGAGTCACTCCCTAATGCGGACAACGTACCATTTCTGAATCGATTGTGGAAGTCCTGCTTAAATCGCTCTGAAATCTGCTTAAAAAGGATCGACGGCCCGTTTATAAAGGCTTGGGACACCCTGCATATGTCGGCTAGGAGGGAGTAGGTAGTTTTAAGTTAGAATAATATATTACTAACATAGATTGGTTAAGATAATTGTTACTAACACGAAAATATGGACATAGTCTGAAATAAAAATTATTATTATTATTATTATTAAATATATTTATTTTACCTTTATTTTTATACCAACAATTTATCGAAATATCCATACTAATATTATAAATGCGAAAGTAACTCTGTCTGTCTGTTACCTCTTCATGCTTCAACCGTTGTACCGATTGAGATGAAATGTGGCATGGAGATAGTTGGGGTCCCGGGAAAGGACATAGGCTACTTTTTATCCCGGAAAAACGCATAGTTCCCGCGGGAACGCGATAACCGAATTCCACGCGGGCGAAGTCGCGGGCGGAAGCCAGTCATGAATAAAAGTAATAACGCATCGCCCAGGGCAACATATCCATAATTTACTACCGAATCTTGTTCAAGAAAACCCTAATCCTCGGATCGGCCAAAATTAAGCGGACAATATTTAGGTAGGGATTTTGTCGACACAGTACGCGGGTCGGGTTGGACCCAATTAATTTCTCAGGCACCTTTATAGCACGACTCAACTTAGAAGGCGCACGGCAAAGCAGTTAAACCGTTGACACAGAGTCCATATTTGCTAAATCCACGCGGCTTCTAAGCTGTGTAAGCCTGTACATGCCCTCCGAGTAGTTTTTCGTTACAAGCTGAGAGCGCACCAAATTCAATCTGCTAAGGGCCTTTATTAGGTATGGGTTATAAATGTTATAATGATGTTACTCAGATATGGGTAATTTCGACTAAATATAATAATTTAATGTACTAGGTATGGTGGTTTTATTACTTTCGCATTTATTTTTTTAATTTCGCTTAATATATTTAAAAGCCGTCTTACACAATGGTTGACTGAGCACACTTTCTATAGCATCAATGAATTTACGCAATACGTCAGTTAATTAGTGATTATACTAATTGGTAATATTTTACTTTTCTAACTATTTTACTTGAGCATAGCATTATTTGTAAGACCTGGATTTGTAGGGTCACAGAAACCTGCGATCTGGGACATTGACGAATTCACCACCCTAGGTCTGTAATGTACTATTGTTTCTTTCTAAGACTAACAGGCAGTCACACACAAAAGCGCGTGTTTTTACAAATCACAACTTGTAGTTGTATGGCTTTCCCGCAATAGTGAGATAATACAAAATACTAAACTCAAACAGAAATGAAAACGGGTCGCTTTGTATAAGATTTTCCATACAAAGTGACCCGTTTTCATTTCTGTCCAGTGTATTTTGCTGCACACAGGTCTCTCCTCATCACAGGTTATTAATGTTGGTATAGAAGATTAGATCACGCTTTATTTATTATTTGTTCACACTTTAATCTATGTACCAAATCATCATCATTTCAGCCGAAGAACGTCCACTGCTGGACATAGGCCTCCCCCAAGGCTCGCCACTCAGACCGGTCCTGTGCTGCTTGCTTCAATCGGTTTCCCGCGACTTTCACGAGGTCGTCGCTCCATCTTGTTGGAGGCCTACCGACAGCTCGTCTCCCGGTTCGCGGACGCCACTCGAGAACTTTCCACCAAATAATGGTACCAATGGTGGTTTTCATGCACCAAATAAATAGCTTGGGACTTTTCACACAAATTGACTAAGCCGCAAATTAGGCGAAGTTTGCACTATGGGTGTTCAGAGAAGACATAGAAGTCGCGCGGCGTAGCATTTAAGCCGTTGAATCAGACTATATTAGGCTCACTTGCAATAAGCCGCTAACCTCAGGTTAACTGAACTCAGGTTTAAAACTAATTAACTAATACTACTACTACTGCAGCCTATTTGCGTCCCACTGCTGGCCACAGGTTTCCTCTCATCATGAGAGGGTTTGGGCTATAGTCCCCACGCGGGCCCAGTGCGGATTGGGGACTTCACACACATCTTTGAATTACTTCGCAGATGCGTGCAGGTTGCCTCACGATGTTTTCCTTCACCGAAATGCTCAGTGGTAAATTCATAATGAATTTCGCACGTAAGTAAACTTAGAGGTGCGAGCCGGAATCGAACCCCGACCCTCTGCATGAGAGGCGGTGGGTCGAACCAGTAGGCCACCACGGCTTTTAAAACTAATTATGATGCCTACAAATTTGCTCAATCACTTTTTATCTAGGACATTGGTCCGACTGGACCGACAATAGACAGAGAAAATGAACATAAATTATTTTATAATCGGCAATTTTATAACAGTCAAAATTAAACCCACTTCTCACTTACCATATACATTATTAAACTCAACATTAATTAACATTATTATTGAACTCTTTCTCGGTTTACTTGATATTATGTACGGGCAAGTATTGTTTGTACCTGTGGACGCGTGTACCTTTGGACACTGTCAATATTACAAAAACTATCAGACATAGAGAAATATCAAATACTCATTCGAAAAGCGTTTTTCTCAAATAATAACACTATTTAGTTGTGATTTTAATAAATGTTCTCAGCTTCACCCCAAGGTTTACTGGTAGATAATGATTGTAGCATTAAGTCCAAGTTTTGTACCTACACTGCATTTTTTGTCTTTTGTGTGCAATAAAGTGTTTAAATAAATAAATAAATACATAGGTTGCAGATTCCAGGGAAACCTACATAATACTTTATAATATTTAATATGTATCTATTAACATATTGCATGTGTCACGAACTGAAATATTCAAATTTATTATGCACCTACCACTGCTTAAACGACTAAAGGGCGTATTTGCTTACATTTTTCATTAAATATCATGTTTTTTTGCTATCACGTGGTAGCGTGAAATTCGACTACATTTACAATAGAACACAAAATACCTAACGTTCGTTATTCCAGTATGGTATCCAATATATGGATGGACAAAATGTATTGACACAGTGACTTGATAACAGTAACCACTGCATCTAGTCGCGGTCCACAAATGGAATACACATTTTGTGGTGGCAATCCATTCAGATACATAGATTTGTTTTCTGTTTAAAGGTGAATGTGGCTTTATTGGCATAAAAGCTAAGTAGTTTTTGCAGAAGTAATGGAATTGATTCTATTGAATGTGGGCTCGTATTGATTAGATCATTTTGTTAGAGATTGAAACTGCTTGAAAGGAATGCCAACCAATTTTCTAGATATCGGGAGGTGATGGGGAGTTTTTAGTATTTTCAATTTCTATCTATTTATTGTCTATGGCAGTGTGCACGACAATAGCGCCAGCTATCGGTTGCAAAATGCTGTCACTAGGTTCCGTAGGAAAACAAACAAAATATTTTTATTGCATAATGTATAAATGTATTTAGCACAAAATATAAGGGGATTTTAAATATTAGATATTAATTTATTAATAAGTACTGTTCATATTGATGAAAAAATTGTAATCACTAATCACATAAATAAATATGCATTTAGTAGAGGTTACCGCGACTTTGCCCCGCGTAGACTTAAAATTTGCAAAACAGACTAAAGTTACTGTCAACTGGGGGCGGATTCTCTGACTATTCGAAATGATTTCGTAAATGACAGATACATACAAAAATGACAGATTGTGTTGGAAATTTTTATACGACATTATCGCGATATGTTCGAGATAGGGTCCTGTCACAGTTTCATATTGTCACATGGTCAAATCTTTACTTATTAAGTCTGTTGATGTCACGTAACCTGTCGTATCAGACCAGAATCCTAAAGTGGAATTGTTTGTTCTTCTTCATAAGGATACTATTTTGGGAACATGCCATAGCTAAAATATCATGAAACTGGCGCTTGAACGCGATCTTTTCATTCCACTGCCAAATTAAACCACAAACTGAAACGTCAAAACAATCAGTTCTAGAACAAATGGAGAGCGGTTTTTAAAAACAGTTCCGCTGTTTTCCGTTCGGAATGGCCTACGGAAATTGAAGAGGGCGGACCGAAGCATATTGCGGGGCGGGTCTGGACCGCTCCATGATTTCCAGGATATGCCATGAGCGATGCATGCTTTTTCAATGCTTCAAATGTTCACGGACTGGACTTCCTAAAGCAAGTTGTTGTTTTGTTTGGAATTCAACCGTAGCAACTTAGTGTAAAGTTCTAGTTAAAATGGCGAGGTGTGTGTTTTGCGACCTTCATCATTTAACGGTAAATGCATTAATTGCCCGGATGACAGCTATTAGCAAAATCCGGAGTTATTGATTAAGCTCTATAAGGGGCTCAGAGCTATGGGTTCGCAAAGGGATTTAAAACAAAAGGATATTTCTGAAGGGGTAATTAAAGATATTAATCACGCGTCTGTTAATTTAGTTGTTCCAATATTTAACATATTTTTTGTGAAATGGGCTGGGTGTACCACCTATTTGCGTAGAAAATTAACGTTTTATTCTTGTAACTATACTTAAGTATCGTGGCATCAAGCTTTATATTACCGTCAGCCACCTCCATGTTAAACATCAAACTTACAACAGGAAACTAGAATCCCGAGAGAGAGAAGAATACAGAATCCCGAACGGAGCGAAGGTTTCTAACGTGGAATCTTGAGCCAGCGAGGGATTAAAGCTGTGCCAGCCAAGGTGCAAATAATTTTGCTACTGTGTACACTTTGCTCTTCACCCCTCCTATGAGAAAACCAGTAGTAGCAGGGAGTAAAATCGTACTTTGTGCTAATTCCTAATTAGTACATTTTAACATTTTGAAGAAAGCATAACATTTTGAGCTGTTGGTAGGCCTCCAACAAGATGGAGCGACGACCTCGTGAAAGTCGCGGGAAACCGGTGGAAGCACAGCACAGGACCGGTCTGAGTGGCGAGCCTTGGGGGAGGCCTATGTCCAGCAGTGGACGTCTTTCGGCTGAAATGATGATGATTTATTTATTTATTTATTTAAACTTTATTGCACATTAGTAAAACTAATACAAAAGGTGAACTTAATGCCATAAGGCATTCTCTACCAGTTAAACCTTTGGACATAATGGAAAATGTTGTGGCGGTGCAATAGAGGCTACTTACAAGTAGCCACACTGTAAAAATATAACATATAGAAGCAAATTAAATAAAAATAAATAAACTACACACATAATATATAGTATAAATATACATAAATATAAGTAAATACATAAACACACATACATATAACATATAATAAGAATGATGACAAACGAAAAAAGCGACAAGTAATAAAAGAGTAGGTGTTCAGTTCTGATTCGATACGATATGATGACGATGAACATTTTATAATTTCTTCACTATTGACTGTATTGTCATAGTCACGGTGGTAAAATGCATAGAGCGTCATGGTCTTACGTAAACTAAGTAAATGCATGTTAATGATTAAAAGTTTTTTTATACTACTACTACTACAGCCTATTTGCGTCCCACTGCTGGGCACAGGCCTCCTCTCATCACGAGAGGGTTTGAGCTATTATAGTCCCCACGCGGGCCCAGTGCGGATTGGGGACTTCACACACATCTTTGAATTACTTCGCAGATGTGTGCAGGTTTCCTCACGATGTTTTCCTTCACCGAAAAGCTCAGTGGTTAATTCAAATTGAATTTCGCACATAAGTAAACTTAGAGGCGTGAGCCGTAATCGAACCCCCGACCCTCTGCATGAGAGGCGGTAGGTCAAACCACTAGGCCACCACGTCGACAAGGTTTTTTGATAGGTACTTTTCAAGTATCAATAGTTATTAGTCTTTACACTCTTAACGGAACTTTTCATTCCTGTTTTTAACCCTTTTAACCAATTTTTAACTGAAATAAATGGCCACCATTATTAGGGACTTATTTTGTACTCGCCCGCTTCCGCGACTGGTATTTCTCAAAAACTCAATTAGGCGGCGTAAGTATATTGCCTTACTAATTTAAATTCTAAATGCGCGTTTCTGAGTAAGCGGGGTGTGAATGGTCGTTAATGAAAAACGTTACCTTTTTCAATAATTAAGGAAATTCTTTTCTGGAGTCGAATTAGTGTCATTTACTGGACCGGAAAAAACGGGTTGAGGAAAACAAATTGTATTTAGATATTATAAAAAGCTTAGTAGCTATATTCTGTTTGGTTCGGTGCTTGAAATTTATTCATTACTTTATTTCGGCTCGTTCGTAAATATTATTATTATTATTATGAGCCTATAGTGTCCCACTGTTGGGCAAAGGCCTCCCTCTCATTTTTCCACGGTTTTCTGTCTCTTGCGACATCCGGCCAATCATTGCGGAAGGCGTCTAGTTCGTCCCGCCATCTCCGTCGGGGTCTACCGCGGCGCCGAACTCTATTTTGGGGGGACCAATTGGTTGATATAGTGGCCCATGAATCGTCCGGCATGCGGCAGACGAGACCAGCCCAGTCCCACTTTAGCTTAGCGGCTGTCAGGGCTACATCGGCGACTAGGGTCTCGGAGCGTGAAGATGGTATTTCTGACGCGGTCTGTGAGCTTTATCCCCAGTATGCTGCGCTCCATCGCCCTTTGGCAAACCTTGAGCGAATACTTCTGAGCATTTGTCAAAGACCAAGTTTGTGCACCGTATGTAAGAATTGGAAGAATGCACCCGTCCATAAGTTTCCTTTCCAGTGATATTTCCGTTCGTAAATAATCGAAAGTAATTTTAGTTACTATTTCAGTAGATCGTTTAAACTTTGTTTTTTTGTATAACTTTAAATTTAAAAAAAAAAACGTACTTTTCACGATAACCCTGTTTTACCAATTAAAAAAAAACAACAAGCACTTTACAATACATTTACTTTTCATGGAAATCAGTTTCGGTTTACTGAAAAATCGATTTTCAACAGTAGGTATCAATACGGCGCAATTATGACCATATTTCTTATCGAAACTCACACACCTTCCGTTTATTAACATCAGACTTGGTATTAAAACTGACAGCTTCGTTGTTTTACGTCGATGAATATGATGAATGTTTTTGCATCAGAGACTTGCAAGAGATTTTTTTTTTGTACGGAGTCGGTTAAAATTATAACGGAAACGTTAACAACCCGCAATTAGTTCTTCAAAATGGGCTATTTTGAAAGGAATAACTACTTATTTATAGAGGTCAATCATCAGACGACATTATGTTCGTGAATCATTTTTCATAGAACAGATGACTAAGTCGATCTTGTTTGACCATTTAAGTTAAGTAAGTAACACTTTATTGTACAAAAACACAGAAGTACGAAAACACAAAACAGAACAGAAAAATGTACAAAGGCGAGCTTAAGTTAAACTTAAGCTCAAGCTAATCTTAAGCTTAAGTTAAGCTTAAGTTTAAGTTAAAGTGACAATTCAAATTCACGTTTATCTACTCGAGATTTTCATTTCATTCCCAAATTATATCATAGTTCGCCTTTTTGTCACGATTACAGCTGTGTTAAAATAACTTGGTCAAAAACTGTCACGGAGTTTCGTATAAACAGGCCGGTTTAATTTTTGAATAATTGACGCGACCACTTTGGGGGTGGATGTATGTACTAAAATATTCAAGCGTCTTAAATAACTAAGGGAAGGCTTCGTACATATCGTACTAGTTTCAGTTTTTTTCTACTATCATTTTTATGCATTTTTATAACTAAATTGTCGTCGCTCGCGATGTAAACCGCGTGGGTGCCCCTCCGAACGCATTTTTTTTGGCATAATGCCATAACGCATAAAGTTTTAACAACCTTCATATAACCTTATAAGCCTCATATTCTCATAATTGTCATTTGGCATAATTATCAATTGGCATAACAGTATACTGTTATGCGTTTTGAGGTTATGCGTTTTGATGGTTATGCCATTGTAAATTATGCGTTTAAATTTTACGCGTTCCATTAGGGACCCAAACCGCGTACCTATATCAAATTTCGAGAAGCCTCTTTTAGTGTTACCCTACACTCCTCAAGGAGAGGAACCTATGTAAGTTTATCCTAATTTTCAACTGGCTACACTGGTAGAGCCGAATCTACTGGTCGTAGTCGGAAAAATTGATTGATTGAACGATTGACTGACTGATAACAACTCATCAGTCAGCCAATCAATCAGTCAGAAATGGAAGAGTTTGATAGGTATAATATGTATTGATTATTCACCTCTTCAGACGAAATTAATTTTTGAATAATTAGCTCCTTACGGTTTGCCATCACGCAGTGATTCGTGTTGATAACGTTCGAATTGTTTAAACCTCACCTCAAAAAGATTTTGAGGATTTTTTTATAGAAAAGCAGGTTTACCATTAATCTTCATAATTTAGTGTTACAACCTCATAATACGCTTCACAAAATATTAAATGAAGTTCTAAATACCTTATTTATTGCACTTTCAGGTGTTTTACGATTAAGCCTTTTAAACCTTTAACCCTTTAAGGTTGTCTGTTCTCGGACTAACTTTTTGCAAAGGTCAATTTGGCAATTATGTTGAGATTTTCGAACACACCCAAATCACAGTGCGGACACGGTCTATAAAAACACGATTTCGAACACAATTCGAATGAAGTGTCAATGTTTGCTTGCGATGACGTCTGTATACTTCTAAATGTGTGTGTACCAGTACGCGGGCCAATGATCCACTCTCCATCTCCGGATGAAACAAATGACGGTAAGGGCGAGTTGGGCGCGAGTTGCGCGCCGGCTAGATTCAGGCGGGTGGTTCCGTGGCCATTCTGTATGTACTACTATTAAATAATCTGTGTCCATATATCAAATCATTTAGAGTACGCGTTTGTTCCAAAGGGACATTACCGTACGAGTATTTTTTTGCATAATTTTGATGCGAGTGGCACAGCACTGGCAGGGACGCGCCTTGATTCAATTTAAGGCTACATAAAAGGTTAAAATCTGTAAAAATTTTCCATTATCACATTTTTTTGCGTAGGTGCAAACTTAAACAGAAAGCTGTCAGGTGTTAAGATAAATGCTTGCGTATATACTACGCAAGTCTACCAAAGTATACCAAAATAGCTGTTCGAGCTTTTAATCAAACATTGTTTTTCATAAAGCTAAAACATTTTTAACGTTAAATCCTTATTTGATCGACCTCGAAGCTAAAGCACTTCAAGTATTACATTTATTTATTCAAACATTTTATCCACTTTTCTTCATTTTCCTATAGCTTTACTAGATTGGTTAAATGTCTTGTTTTATTTAAAACCGTGAATAACATTAATAGAAGATACCAAAAGATGGATATTAAAAAGTTAAGTTTCTATTACACAATAAAATTATATCTATTTGGGTTACTTCAAAATTTACGTTACGTAGGTAAAACGGGCATTCAGTTAGACTCTTGTTCTTTTTGTTGTTATTTTCCGAGTACATAGGGTAGGAAATTTCGTACAAAAACATGGCGGGCTTTATTGGCACCTAGTCGAGTTTTTGTCTTTAACCTTTTTCACTTGTTGGTAAATCCAAATCATATTTCTCAGTATGTTTAGTTCTATTAGAACTCAAAAAACATGGCGGGTTTTATTGGTACCTAGTCGAGTTTTTGTAGTTAACCTTTTTCACTTGTTGGTAAATCTAAATCATACATTGTCTCAAACTTTCGCGATACACACTCATATTAACCACACTATCACCGGGACTTAATCGCGTAAAAACTATTTATATTTTACCTCGACGTTTCGGCCGCGATGCAACGGCCGTGGTCACGAGAAGACTAACGCGATTAAGTCCCGGTGATAGTGTGGTTAATATAAATCTAAATCATATTTCTCAGTATGTTTAGTTCTATTAGAACTCAAAAAACATGGCGGGTTTTATTGGTACCTAGTCGAGTTTTTGTCGTTAATCTTTTTCACTTGTTGGTAAATCTAAATCATATTTCTCAGTATGTTTAGGTCTATTAGAACTCAAAAAACATGGCGGGTTTTATTGGTACCTAGTCGAGTTTTTGTCTTTAACCTTTTTCAGTTGTTGGTAAATCTAAATCATAATTTTCAGTATGTTTAGTTCTATTAGAACTCAGTGTGAACAAGTCCTGTGCCGCATTGCGTTCCGGCTAACCACACTCTGGGGACGGTTCGACTCTTAATAATACAGACCACCCCCGACCCTAATATGAACCTTCATGTAAGGTACGACGCCAAACGACGAAGGTGAGAATGGAGCAATGTGTGAAAATTATTAGGGGAAATTAGGTATTTCTTCAATGGAGTAACACAATCTGTAGGATACCTACTACTACTACTACTATTTATATTTATAGCCTATTTGCGTGCCACTGCCGGGCATAGGCCTACTCTCATCACAAGAGGGTTTGGGCTATAGTCCCCGCGAGCCCAGTGCGGATTGGGGACTTCACACACATCTTTGAATTACTTCGCAGATGAGTGCAGGTTTCCTCACGATGTTTTCCTTCACCGAAAAGCTCTGTGATTAATTCAAATTGAATTTCGCACTTAAGTAAACTTAGAAGTGCGAGCCGGAATCGAACCCCCGACCCTCTGCATGAGAGGCGGTAGGTCGAACCACTAGGCCACTACGGCTTGGATACCTACATAATATGTAGCCGTGGTAAGAATGGATGAATGATATCATTATATTCATCATCATCATCATCATTTCAGCCGAAAGACGTCCACTGCTGGACATAGGCCAAGGCTCGCCACTCAGACCGGTCCTGTGCTACTTGCTTCCACCGGTTTCCCGCGACCTTCACGAGGTCGTCGCTCCATCTTGTTGGAGGCCTACCGACAGCTCGTCTCCCGGTTCGCGGGTGCCACTCGAGAACTTTCCGCCCCCATCGGCCATCGGTCCTGCGAGCAATGTGCCTCGCCCACTGCCACTTAAGGCTCGCAATTCCTCGGGCTATGTCGGTGACCCTAGTTCTACTGCGGATATCCTCATTTCTGATTCTATCACGCAGAGAAACCCCGAGCATAGCCCTCTCCATTGCCCTCTGAGTGACTTTGAGCCTTCTTATGAGGCCCATCGTAAGCGCCCACGTCTCGGAACCATAAGTCACTGGCAACACACACTGGTCGAAGACTTTCGACTTGAGACACTGCGGTAATTTGGACGAAAAGACACTGCGAAGCTTCCCGAACGCTGCCCAGCCGAGTCGGATTCGACGATTGACCTCTTTCTCGAAGTTGGACCTACCTAACTGGACTGTTTGTCCCAGGTATACATAATGGTCAACAACTTCGAGAGCAGAGCCTCCAATTATTACGGGAGGAGCACAACATGGACATTAGACATAATTTTCGTCTTGTCCATGTTCATTTTAAGACCAACTCGATCGGAAACTCTGCTGAGGTCAGCGAGCATAATACTGTATGTACTCGCCATTAACATTGATGCCTCGACCTTTCCAGTCCAACACCTTGAAAGCATCCTCCAATGCAGCGGTGAACAGCTTCGGAGAGATCACGTCTCCTTGTCTGACTCCCCGCTGCAGTGGAATAGGCTTCGTGGTCTGGTCCTGTAGTCGGATCATTATATTATATGATAACATTCATCCATTCTTACTTTGTTACAGATTAGAAAAAAATGAAATAGCGAATCTGTTAAAATCTACTCATAATGTCTGATAAAGATAATGACAAGTAAGTTGATACTCGCAATGTACCTACTTACCAACCAATAATATACCTGTTTCAAATTGGTAAAACATTAAATGAAGCGTAAAAAATTTCGCAAGGGTTCAAGCGCAGTGAAAAGTATCGTATTTTAACTGGTAAGTAGAAATGTGTATGAAATATCAAATTACATGAATAATTGAAGTTATCCCGACCTACTTCTGGCTTCTAACTTCAATGCAAAATTACAAGCCTTAGTTAAAATAATAAAGTGTACCGTAAACTACACCTTAGGTATCTTGCCTACTTAAGCAGGACCTTAAGGGTCCCTAATCACCTTTGCGTACGTAAGTATGCTCTAATGCTCGAAGCGTTTTAAGCCACTGTATAAAGTTTGACAGCCCTGGCTCGAAGGACCTTTTGGGAATTTCACGCAGAACTCACCTGTTGTAGTTAAAGATTCAGATGCTCTCAAACGCTTTGCATTTTATTCTGTAAGCCGTCTCACTTTCGCGCGGACCCATAACTTGTTGTAGCATGGAGAAATACTAAGAAATAAATAAAATTTGTTTAAAAGTGTCTGCGACAAGCAGTAAAATAAATACCGAGCAACAGGACAAGGCGTATCGTCTATATGATCTTAAATGTGTAGAATATTTATTACGTATGTTTAAACGATAATAATGCCGTGCATAGGTACACATTCCTGTGGTTACACATATCTGAAATACTAATTAGGTACCTACTAATAGAAGTCATGTGCCTGTACGAATGCACGTTTTGTTTTAACTTGAGAAATACTGTTCGAAATGCCACAAAATAGGCTAACTCTTTATCCCGGAAAAAACACGAAGTTCCCGCAGAAACGCTCCAACCAAATCCCAGGCGGAAGAAGTCGCTGGCAGAAGCCAGGTTCTTAATAAAGTTGTGTTCAAAAACTGGCTTGAGAAAACATCGGGATGAAAGTATCCTATGTTATTGCCCGGATCTTAAAATATCTCCATACCAAATTTCATCCAAATCGGTCCCGTCACCCGAAGGAAGGACAAACAAACAAACAAATTAACAAACAAACACTCTTTCACATTTATAATATTAGTAAGGAAGTATGGATAAACAAGTACAATTTCTGAAACTTTTAAGGTTTCTTGGATAGAACGGTACTTTGTTATAGCAGAGAGAAAATTATTATTCTATGATTTAGTTGGGTCTCAGGAGGCTATACGTATAGATGAAACTATTAAAATCCAAACTACATGTAGGTACTTATATTACCTATTCAAATGTCTTAATTGAATTTAAAATATAAAACGAATCGAAATCCCATATCTCCCCGTAAATTACAATTACGCCATCCCAGATCCCTAAGTAATTCAAAGAGAAGGCTTGTAAAACTTTTATTATTGTGGAAATAAAATTTTGTTTAACGGTGTCGCTGAGCCTGGGTGATGGGCTATTTAATACAGGAATAATGGTCTCCGAGCAACAGACAGACATCGAAGACACGGCCAGATGTAGAAAATTCTGATGCGGTAACATTTGAATTTCTAACGGCCGTTTACATCACAATGTCATAAGTAGCACTTTTATAGTATTTTGAAAGTGAACGATTCGGTTCTATGTTCAGGCATAATTCTTACGGTTTGTTTATTCAGAAAAAAATTCACGGCAAGGCATAGTGACTAATTCAGATGCTATGCGGCATTGGAAATGGATTCAGATTTCACAATTATGTATAACAGTTTTTTGGTCTGTGATGAAGTTGTTCAATCTCCTTGATAAGTAAATACTTAGCTTACATATTTCAAAGCTGATTATTTTTATTCCAACGTTATTTAAATTGGTTGGTCGCGGGTTTTCGGTACAAACAATCGACAAAGGAGTGGATTGGCGAGACTTGGGAGATATTTACATGATATTGGTCTATACAGACATTTAATTCTTGCTTTTGGTATAAAATATGAAAGAAATAAAAAAAACGGCCACTTGCGAGTTGGACTCGCGCACGAAGGTTTCCGTACCATTATCTATAAAAACAGCAAAAAAAATCACGTTTGTTGTATGGGAGCCCCCTTAAAATATATTTATTTTCTTCTGATTTTTTTTAGCATTTCTTGTTAGCGGGAACAGAAATAAATCATATGTGAAAACTACAACTTTCTGACTATCACGGTTCATGAGATACAGCTTGGTGACAGACGGACAGACAAACCGACGGACGGACGAACAGCGGAGTCAGCGGAACCTTAAAATACAAAGCTATTCTTTGGGAGTTAAGTAGGTACACTCGGCGTCAAAATTATCGCGCCTCCTCGAAAATCAGATTCAAGCTAATCTAGACCTTAGCGCAATTATATTACGTTATTAATATTAGTATTAGTATGTTAGTATTATTGTCTCAAATTTTCGCGATACACACTCATATTAAACACACTAAAACCGGGACTTTAAAGATATTATGCGATTAAGTCCCGGTTTTAGTGTGTTTAATATGAGTGTGTATCGCGAAAGTTTGAGACTACGACTACAGATACGACTAAAGATATTATGCGTTTGTCTTCTCGTGACCACGGCCGTTGCATCGCGGCCGAAAAATAGAGGTAAAATATAAACGGTTTTTTACGCGATCAAGTCCCGGTTTTAGTGTGTTTAATAGGATTTAAGTATGTCGACCACCCCATGTATTGCCATCGTACTTCCTGGAAACCTTATTTCATACCATATCTAGTCTGCTAGCACTTCCTCCGACCATCTCGCAGTCCCAAAGATGCTATTTCGGAGACTTTATAGCGTAAAATACGTACCCGACGCGAAACATATTTGAGAATTCCCTTTTAACACCCATTCGTGATGAGAAGAGACCGTCTGTCTGTTAATGCCTTTATGATAGATGCTAAAAGACGCCTTAAATACAAGTTATTCGCTGTTTAATGTCTTGCGAACGTTCGCTGTCACTTCTCTTGATTACTTTGTCCATAATCATGAGCTTAAAAGATGAAAAACTATTCGTAGTTTGACTTCTGTTCTTTTAAATCTGCACGGCGCATTCAAATGCATTTTCTAAAGAACAAACGTCTTCAGGCTTATTCTTACTGGCCAGCAACATTGAAACGAAAAAAACTCGCTTATTTTCTTTAATTACAGCTTGGCAGTTGAATTTAAAATGTCCCGTTCCAATTTCAAACACTTGATTGATTACACGATTAGCAATCGGTTGACCGCCAGATACGTTTCCATGGCAACAGTGCGACATTTCAAGCGATTGGCCACCTTATGTTGACCTCTGTCTTTAGTCCACAGATCACTTTGTTTAATAACTCTTACAGTTCATTTCAAATTGGCCGTTAGATGTTTGATGGCAGGTTTAATTCTGCACTCGTGGGAATCTTTATTTATAAGCTGTTAACGGTCATTTTTCATTTGGTTTTCGTCGTTTTGTTTTGTGTTTTTCGCAAGTGTGGTGATTGGCTTGGGTGACAGTTAGGAAGATAAACGATGGCTGTCATTTGTCATCTGCGTCCCCTCGTGTTGACGTTGTGTGCACTCGCCCTATTAAATGCATTATGATGAGAAAATTCGGAACTTGATTTATGATGAAAATTCTAACTTTAAAATTCCAGGGGAATAAAAAAACTGAAATGTTCTTAGGGCTCTTATTACTTATTTCAGATTTTTACATATTATATAGGTATTTAATATGAATAAACTCATATTAGAAATGATATTTTTCAGGTTACTTGTTAGATTAGATGTCAATACTTTACATCATTTACTATTACTACAAATTTTTCAAGTGATTTTTATTATGTAATGTTATCTTCGAGAAGTGTTTGTTTACACTATAAGGCAAGTAAGACATACATACAGACTTTCAGTATATCTATCTTTGCTCATTGTGGGGCTAGGTCAATTTGAGTGAAATTTCTCCAGGTACTTATATTTAGGCAGGTACTTACTTACCTCTAGTATCCATATATCCATACTTATAAATTCAAAAGTAAGTCTGTCTGTCTGTTACCTCTTCACGCTTCAACCGCTGGACCAATTAAGATGAAATTTGGCATTATCTCCATGCCAAATTGGGGTCCCGGGAAAGGACATAGGCTACTTTACATCCTGGAAAATCGCATAGTTCCCGCGGGAACGCGATAACCGAATTCCACGCGGGCTAAGTCGCGGGCAGAAGCTAGTTAATTATATATCATGAAAGCGACTAAATCTATAGTATTGTTAGAATCACCAGCTGCTTATGTAATAGGTAGGTACTAAATCAAATTCGGCATTATAGGCTTATGGATGAACAGATTATTAATTATGCAGTATTTCATCCAAATGGATTAACGGTAGATCTGAGTTATGTTTCCTAATTGAATGATATGGAAATAATTAAATGTAATCTATCTTCGTTTAATTTGCATAAGTTAGTAGGTACACATTTTTTAAATTTATTTAGGAATTTGACATTCACAATCGAATTTATTCGAAACAAAATTCTTCCACACATAGTATTCAAATACCTAGCTTATTGGATGCTTTGTTCTCGATTTTTATATAATTCGGCGCAGAAGATCTCCTTGAACCCTTGTGCTAAAATTCAGCTCTCTGCAACCAGTAGTTACAGCGGTGCGTTGTCATCAGTTAGTCAATCAGTCAGATTGATTGCTTTTCTGGTTTACCTACACCATTTACAATGTATAAAAGAATATACAAATAACTAAACCGACCGTTTCGGCTCGATTGTTAACCCCTGATGCAAAAAGAGGGGTGTGTTATAAGTTTAACGTGTCCGTCTGTATATCTATCTGTGGTATCGTAGCTCCCAAGCGGATGAATTGATTTTCAATTATTTATTTCATAAGGTACAATCCCGCGCAAATATGTTCTAGCTTTGGGATATGGTCTACTCTGTCGAAAGCTTTTTCGAAAACCGTGTAGACTATTTCAACCTGATTCCGTTGTCCATGTGTGTACCTAACATTTGTATTGTCCATGTGTGTATCTATATTCTAACATAATGGATTTTATTATCTGATTAAATAAACTTTATCATTAATATTATTATATTACGTGAAACGGTAGTTAGCTTTACAACTCATCTACCCACCTAACTTAAATGTGTATAATAATCTACTTATTACCGTATAATGTGGTTAAAGGTAGATCGAACTCTTATAAGTAGCTACGGTCTCGAAATTAAACCGACTCATTAATAATTTTACATCACCCTTGGCCGTAAAGTGGGATTTTCTGCCCGCTACGCGGAAAGAAAATCTCACTTCTTGGCAAGGCAAGACGTAAAACTTTTGACAAACCACGGGCGGTAATTCGTAAAGCCCCAGATCGCATCTTCATGGCCCTCACCTTCGGTTCGGGCCACAGAAACCTGCGATCTGGGACATTTACGAATTCACCACCCTAGGTCTGTAATGTAATATTACTCAACACAGTTGAAAAACTCAACGTCAGTTAAGTTACTGACGTTTGACATTTTAATGCAGATTTACACTTTGATAAATTTATGCGAAACGTGGCAATGAAAATCAGTGAAACTCAATTTTATAGATTTGAGCCAAATTGAAGTGTTGTTTGGAGAACTCTTGCACAATCTTGCAATGTAAGGACTTAATACTTGTCAATATAGATAACCGGCTTCTGCCCGCGACTTCGCCCGCGTGGAATTCGGTTATCGCGTTCCCGCGGGAACTATGCGTTTTTCCGTGATAAAAAGTAGTCTATGTCCTCTCCCGGGACTCCAACTATCTCCATGCCAAATTTTATCTCGATCGGTTCAGCGATTGAAGCTTGAAGAGGTAACAGACAGACATTCAGACAGACAGAGTTACTTTCGCATTTATAAAATATTATAACAGATAGACAATCAAAGCGCTGCATTTTATATAATCCATACTAATAAGTATGGATTATATAAAATGCACCGCTTTGATTGTCTATCCAGGACTGGTGATTTTAAATGAGTTTCAACTTCGGAAAAGACCTTTTTTTATGTCACAGCCTACCTCATGGTAAGTGGTCACTGTGGCCCATGGACACTAAAATCCTATGATCCCCATTAAGAAACCAACTAAGATCCCGAATGCGTTGTCTACCCTGAGGCCTAAGATGGAATGCCTCTGTGCCAGAAATTTCACCGGCTGCCTTGCGGAACACAACAGTGCGAACACTGATATTTGGCGGCAGGTTAGCGGGGAAGACGGTGGTACCACTCCGGATAGACCTAGCACCAGGCCCTACCACCATTAAACCTATTGTTTTTTTAGCAACCTATAGCCCGAGAAATATCCGAAGCGCTGGAAAATTCAAAACTGACACGTAGTAGAATCCAGATTAAATTATTACTAAGTATAATTATACTAGCCCGTAGTGTCTCACTGTTGGGCAAAGACCTCCCCCTCATTTTTCACGCTTTTCTGTCCCTTGCGACATCAGGCCAATCATTGCGGAAGGCGTCTAGTTCGTCCCGCCATCTCCGTCGGCTCGGGGTCCACCGCGACGCCGAACTCTATTTCGGGGGGACCAATTAGTTGCCCATGAATCGTCCGGCATGCGCCAGACGAGACCAGCCCAGTCTCACTTTAGCTTAGCCGGTGTCAGGGCTACATCGGAGACTTAGGGTCTTCGAGCGTAAGATGGTATTTCAGATGCGGTCTGTGAGCTTTATCTCAAGTATGCTGCGCTCCATCGCCCTTTGGCAAACCTTGAGCGAATACTTCTGAGCATTTGTCACAGACTAATTTAAATTATACCGTAAAAAATAAACAAGCAGGTAAACGAATTTTGAATACTCCACTCCATTTACACTTCAGTGCATCAAAGACGAGTAATCTCGTGCAATTCCCTCTATTTTGAAATGTATTCGTTAAAACTACAGTCCAGATTCCTATTACACTAATTCCAAAGCGAATCTGCGACTTAGCCTTTAATACCTTGTTATTAAATTTGTAAAACCGCACAGAGCAGAGTTAGAGATCTTCTACTATCTAAAGTCCCGCGCCTTCATATTTCAAAACGCTGCAATGTATTTAAAAAGCACCACCAACACTCTCAATACATGTGTGCGTGCTGAGACAGCCATCAATTATGCGTTGAGAGTGTTGGTGGTGTTTTTTAAATAATAATAAAAAAAATTGAAGCGTTTTGAAAAGTGAAGGCGGGGGACTTTAGATAGTAGAAGATCTCCACAGAAGCCCTTATTTTGGTACAATTTGAATGTTTATCCCTGAGCTTAGTAAAATCGTTGAAAGATATTCACTATTGGATAGTCCAAAAATTCGCGAGGAATCTAGTGAAGAACCGTCTGAATTCATCGCATTCCTTGAACGTCCCTAGATCGTCGCATTATCCTTTTGTTGGAGGAGATCTTTTTAAAAATTGTATCTATAATTTTCTGAATACGTATTTAACGTAGTCTTACTTAAATCACTAAATAATAACAATATTAAATCGCGCAATAGACGTACTAGTTTACGATTTAAGATGATAATTTGTTTATAAATATATGTATGCTTATCTTTTAATTTACTCTTTCTTAGTTTAAAAATTCAAAATTGCAAATATTTTTTAGGATAGTGCTAAATATTTCCTCTATAAGTAGCCATTCGAAAATCGAAATAATGGCTATAATAATAATAATATATAATATATGACATAGGAAAAAAATAGTATTTCGATACATACTATACCTAATCAAGGCCCTCATTAAAAAATTATCTTGCTTCGTGTAAGGTATGAAGTTTCGAACATCTCTTTACTAAGCAAGGCATGTACTGTACAAAATGGATTTTCAAGAACTCGTCGAAAGAAGTTTTGTTGGTATTACGAGTATAAATTATATGAAAACTTAACAATGAACTTCGTATGGAACATCTACTTTACATACTTTAATGTGACTTACATTGCTTCGCGAAATATTAAGGGTCTGTCCTACTTTCAGGAGTTGGAAAATTTGATGACGTAGTTGCTTTATTACGCCAAAGTGGATTGTTAGTCACGCTGTTGGTATGTGTATCCATTTCTATTTATTTATTTATTTATCGTATGGCTTATAACACAGCTGTATACCTAAAAACTACAGTTTAAATCTGCATTCCTTGAGAAACATTGCCACTTCATGCGTGAATGTTTTAAAATCTTTAATCTATAAAATGAGTTTTAATGTATTTTGCAGCTATCTACTTTAGAGACTAAGGGGGGGTCCCGAGTTGCATTTGCCACTGTATTTAGTAGCTTAGTGACCGCTCTTCCCCAGTCTGCTCTCTCACCCCGACGGCGGCATCATTCACAAGATCAGTAGCGTCGACATACTGTATTTACGACGCATTTTTGTATTTTATACAAAAGTTGTACATAAGATTGAGGGGTCAAAAAAAGCGAGTGATGAAATCACGAGAGGCTTCAGCTGTTTTCAAAAACGTGTCAATGGCTGTTATGAACTTCGATATTCAAAACATTGCATAAAAATAAATAATGGCTTGAAAACTAAAACAACGCTTTGACATTTCCGTGCTCACCTCCAAGCTCCATCATCAGATCAGCTCGATGGTACCATATTATTGCATCGTCATCCAAGTTACATATACATGCCTAGTTTCATCTTGATACGATAATTAGAAGTTGGTTAAATTAAGCTAGCAAGATCGCTTACATAGTGTTGATAGTTAGGTACTACTACTACTACAGCCTATTTGCGTCCCACTGCTGGGCACAGGCCTCCTCTCATCACGAGAGGGTTTGGTCTATAGTCCCCACGCGGGCCCAGTGTGGATTGGGGACTTCAGACACATCTTTGAATTACTTCAGTGCAGTGCAGGTTTCCTAACAATGTTTTCCTTCACCGAAAAGCACAGTGGTTAATTCAAATTGAATTTCGCACATAAGAAAACTTAGAGGTGCGAGCCGGAATCGAATCCCCGACCCTCTGCATGAGAGGCGGTAGGTCGAACCATTAGGCCACCACGGCTTTTAGTTAGATACACGACGACCTAATAAAAGCGTTGTAAAAACATAGGCAAATCTCTAGATTCTGCTTCGATACACGCTCGTTACAAAATTCATCAAAGCCCCAACTTGCTACAAACTGCATTACATTATTCCTGTACGTTCATAAAGTACTTCGAGATCCTGAGTAAGAAGTATGCTTGCACAACGAAAATTTCTCCTAAATTTTAAAATTAACACTCCATCCAAACGTCAACCTAAAGTTTTAAATTCAAGGCACTTTTTGCAATGCAGTTGGGTCGCTGATCGATGCAACGTTGCATTCGGCTGAAGCACATCAATTTAGTTGATTTTCTTCAACGTTTCGGTTACTAAACCTCGGCTATTCATGCTCATTAAATTGGTAGAATTTGTTTTGTTGAAGGACTTGCGATGTTGTTTGCGAAATTTTGGATTATTTTTTTAAACGTTTCAGCTAAAACCACTAAGAAAAAGCGGTTGATTTACGTATTGAGCTCTTTGTTGGCCTCCGAAGACATCACTGAATATCTTTAAAAAATCTGGATGGATTTTAACAAAAACACATGCTATTTAGGGTTACAGTCCGGTTATTAGTAGGTCTGTCCGTCTGTCACCAGGCTACACTCATGAACCGTGATAGACAATAGAAATTTTCACAGATGATGTATTTATGTTGCCGTTATAACAGCAATTACTAAAAAAACCCCGTTGAAATATCAGGGTCTCAAACTATCTCCACATCAAGTTTCATCCAAATCGGTCCAGTCGTTGCGACGTGAAGGAAGGACAACCAAACAAACAAACACACACACTTTCAGATTTATAATATTAGTAAGGATAGGGCTTGAATATAGATGAACATCCAACACAAATGATATCAATTTTTGTAGTTCTTTAGTAGTAAGTAAATCAATATATTATTAGTATTTATAAGCTCGATTTCAATAAAATTAAATATTGCCGAAATTATTAAATACCAACTTGGCTTCAGAAACCTAAAGTTGCGAGCTTACTGAAGAAGCTCGCTCGCTCGCTCGCTCTTTTGTGAAGCTCGGGAAGCCATGTCCTCATTATAAATAAAATACCTACCTTATATTATCATACTATCAACGTTACAAGGTAACTAAAGTTCGTAATAATTATTTCCTTATTTAAAATTATTCTATAGTAGTTAATAGGTTATAATGATATAATATTAAAATTGTTTGCGATATTAAGAAGAAACCGATCTTCTGTGATTTTCCATCCTCCTTCTTCTTGTAGGTCGGCAACGCACTGGTAGTTCTTTTTTATCTGCTGGTGTCCATGGGCCTAACCTGCACGCAACTGCGAAGTAATTCAAAGATGTGTGTGAAGTCCCCAATCCGCACTGGGCCCGCGTGGGGACTATAGCCCAAACCCTCTCGTGATGAGAGGAGGCCTGTGCCCAGCAGTGGGACGCAAATAGGCTGTAGTAGGGTAGGGGTAGGGGGTCCATGGGCTGCGGTGATTACTTAACATCAGGTGGCCGCATGCTCGTTTATCAACTTCAGGTATAAAAAAATACCTGGCGTACTAAATACTTTCATGTAGGTAATAGGTGTTCAAATAAAAAAAATAAAGCAGCTAAATGCTCAGAAGATTATTAGCCTCTAAGCTAAAGTGGGACTGGGCTGGTCACGTCTGCCGCATGCCGGACGATTCATGGGCCACTATATCAACTAATTGGTCCCCCCAAAATAGAGTTCGGCGTCGCGGTAGACCCAGGCGGAGATGGCGGGACGAACTAGACGCCTTCCGCAATGATTGGCCGGATGTCGTAAGAGACAGAAAAGCGTGGAAAAATCAGAGGGAGGCCTTTGCCCAACAGTGGAACACTACAGGCTCATAATAATAATAATAGGTGTTTATGTCCTTTTTTTTATCAAAAAATAGATATTTTTATTTTTTCGTGCTTGATTTCTGAAATCCAGATTTACAGAAAAAATATCTTTACATATATACCTACTGCACAACCTATTGATGGGCCTTTTTGATGTACCAAATTGTACTTTAATGGTTCAAACTTAAGCTCATTGGGCGTGGGCAGTAATGTTTGTCCAATATTTAATTTTAGTAACTACTTCAAAATGTAAAATAAACTAATTAAACTACACTACAACTAAAAATGGTAACTAAATTAAAAAAATAAAATTATTTAAAAAGGGTCCTTGCGGCATTGTTCCGAGGATGATGGCAGCATTGATACTGTTGATACTCAAAAGTGAACATTCTTACGTGTTATTTTGATGAAATTTGGTACGGTTTACACTGAAACCTTCGGAGAGACTTTGCATCTCTCTGCGTCTTCTACCGTCTGTATAATGGGGAGTGTTCAGAGGAACTGTTTAGACTGGTGCCAACCGCTTCCTTCTATCATCGCACCTCTCGTCATCGGCAGGGTGTTCATGCCCATTTCCTTGAGACATTACGCTCGTCTACGCGTCGGTTCTTTAGAACGTTTTTAGCGCGTACTATAAGCATTTAGAATGAACTCCCTGCTGAAATTTTCCCTCTGCGCTACAATATGGGATGTTTTAAAAAGGGTGTCATTAAATATCTACGGGACCGGCAACGCATTGGTGACGCCTCTGGTGTTACAAATGTCTATAGGCGGTGGTAATCGCTTTCCACCAGGTGGGCCGTCTGCCTGTTTGTCCGTCTATAATAATAATAATAACAAAAAAAACAATGTTGTTAAGGACACCGATGCTTACAACGTATCGGGATTTCCGCTGGCAAGCTCTACAACTTCTAGTGTTTCTATCACAAACAGGATATAAGCCTGTCAATCCACAATATTCTACTCCGAAACTTCTTCCCTAACTTGTTTATACGAGAGTCGTTAGTATTCGCTATGTAGGTACACGTTCTCGAAACTTTGCCATAATATCGGGTTACCTAAACTTGCTATATTGTGTGAAGACGTAATACGGCGGTTTGCGGCGAACGCTGTTAGTGACACAGACGGTGGTAACTGATGTCAATATACATAATATTGTGTTAATAATCAGAATTTATGATATCTGCAGTGGAACTAGGGTTACCGCCAAGTGAAACGAGCACTTCCTTGCACTATTGATATTTGATGGGAAGACTTATCTGGAACAAAATTATTGTCATCATCATCAATAATATAATTCGTAAGACGTCCACTGCTGGGGTCTCCCCAAGGCTCAGTAAGTAGTTTTCGGGTTAAATCCGGACATGCATAGGTATAAACATACAGTTTTTTTTCTAAAAAGGTTTGTTTGTGTTCAGGGGCTATATTCGAAGTCTTAAATAGGGACTGGGAGATTTCCTATAGCATCGTTCACGCGTCGCGGCGCTCAAGTAGGACTTTAAATCTAACTGCTTAAAGTTCTGTTGCAACGCCGCGATGCGTGAGCGATGCTATAAGGAATCTCCCTGTACCTATTGAAGACTTCGAATAGAGCCACAGTCTATATTATTATAGTCCCCTCGATTTTATCATTTCTTTTTATTTACAAGTTCCAAACGCGACTTCTTCAACAGACTTATTATTAGTATAGATAACATTTAATACGAATACATTTTTTGCATTATTTCTCTCGCTTTAACTTCGGACACTAAGTACTTAACATTAATAACGTTTTATATTTATTTTTATTTCTAATATATTACCGCCATGAGCATAACTTGCAAACCTACAATGTCAACAAGATTCTACTATAATAATATCTTTTTGTATAAATTCTATAACGATGCAAAATGTACCATCAAAACACTCGATTGTCTAGTTAAGTAAAATTTAATATGCATGCTGAGTTTATCTGTAATTGGTTGTGCATTTAGATTTAGTTTTTACTTGCTATATTTGTGATGTTATCTTGATGTAACAACTGTTGATAAACCTAAATAAATAAATAAATAAATAAATAAAATAAATTTCAATCCAGCTTTTAAAACGTTAATCTGAAAATCTGCGGATTCCATACCCGGCTCCCTGAAAAGATTTTCAATATCGCATTTTATTGAATCTTCACGGACAAACTTCAGCCATATTTTTTTGATATTCACTAATCAATTCTGCGTTGTATTTTATGTCACCATAAAATCTTACATAAATCAGAGTAGAAATTGCTCCACCGAACATCACTTAGTATTCCGAAGGCTATTCTTATAAAACTTGGGGAAAATCTTTTAATGACTAGCAATTTACGAGTTTGCCTTTAGGAAATTCCGGAAATGTGTTCAACATTGTTAAGATATTGAGACTCTAATATTGATATTTATTTCTCATCAATGATTTCGGGTTTTGTAAGTTTCGTCCTTAATTATTTTTTTTACATTTACCTATTTGATGACTAGCCGTCTGCCGCGGTATAACCCGCGTAAGTTCCATTTTTTCTCATTCCCGTAGGAATTCCAAGAAATCCTTTCTTAGTTCTCCGCTACTTTCTCCAGGGAACCTCCACGCCAAATTTCTGTTTTTTCATTTTTCTACGATCAGTAGTTTCGGCTGTGCATTGTCTGTAGTCACTTTTCTCATAATTATGCACACGTATGTATACACCATAATATTTAAGTGTGCAGTTTAGGTTCGGTTTGTATGGAGTGTCGCGGCTGTTGTTAGATTTTCATTCAAGATAAAAAACACACGCCTCAATAGGGTTGAGAGTCTTGCACGAAAGCCTAGTATAAAGTAATAAGGCTTGTAATCCCCGTATGAGTAAAGTTGCAAGCCTAACGAAGCAGAAAAAAAGCACATCATAAAAGGTTTTTTAAGGAGTCCTAATTTCACGTCCGTTTTAACCGCTTTTGTTCGGTGGAAGGGCTTAGTAAGTGTTTTACGGCTTAGGAAATAACTACCTAGTCCAACATTGTTCACCGCGATGTCTTTTATTGCCCTTTGTTTTAAAGGCTGAAAGAACCACTAGTTAAGCTGTAATGGGAGAATAATGAATTTACGGTTAGTTTTTAGGTATGTACATTTAGGCATGAATCTCGTGCTGTTCTTGATTTCTTTTATTGTCTTCTTAGTCGGATAGATATTCTTGTTTGAGTGGTTGTGGTTGTGCAGGTGTACTTTCATTTATAAATTATTGTTTCTTTTACATATTTTACGAACAGAAAAATTGGCTTATTACCCAAGTGCATTCTGACGTTATGTAGGTAGTTCATAATTCAAAATGCAGAATTTTAATCCAAAATTATTTCAAAAATTCAACATGAATCTTTCGCCCAGTTTAAGCTGTTTCTATTACCTAAAAATAATAATTATAATGTTTGTCAGTGTTAGGTACTCCGCCTCTTAGGTCTCCAGAAGAAGAACTCGGATGGTACGATCGAATACTTTAATAAAAGGTAGGTACAATTATAAATATAAAAATATGTGTTGCCGTCGCGGCTGTGCGGTGCAGTCTGGCGGCGCCGGCGGGCGCCGGAGTGGGCTCGTGACGTCGTCGAAGGTCAGGTCAGCTGCCAGGTGAATATGACCCGTATGTGCAGGTAAATGGTGTTGTTACTAGCGGTAACAGTCAGAGATACTTTTAAACAGATGCTCCTATATCATATTATTTTATTAATTACCTAATGTATTGGACTAGAATTTATTCGTTGACATTGAGATTAAGGATTAGCTAGACAAGAACCAAACTTTTATTCATTAAACAAAACACGATTATTTTTACTTTTGTCAACATTTATAGAATTATGTTCTTTATAGAAACATTCCATTAGGTATTTAACATACATGATATCTTCATTATGGAAATAAAATAGGTATCTGCTTGAGAAATGCACATTTTCAGTTTAAATAGACTGGTGATAATGTATCTTGTTATTACGTTTAGAAAATCTTGCTCCATTCATCAGAGAAATAAAGCCTAGATATTAAGCCATTTATAAATTTGCAGAATTTGAAAAGAATAAATTTATAAAAGTAAAAGTTAAAGTAATCCTAAAGGTATTAAGATTTCCCAGTAAAACAAATTGGCCAATAAAAAAGTGTCAAATCTGCGGGGAGGCCTATGCAGTGGACGTCTTTCGGCTGAAATTACTTAACTAAATCGAAATCTATACTAGGTAATGTCATAAATGCGAAAGTGATTCGGTCTCTTTGCCTGGTCTTCACGCTTAAACCGCTTTACCGATTTAGATGAAATTTGGTATGGCGAGTCACAGGGCTACTTTTAACAAAGGCACTTTTTATCCCGGAAAAAACGCATACCTAGTTCCCGCGGGAACGTTACAAGCAAATTCCACGCGAACTAAGTTGCGGGCAGAAGCTTCAATATTATCAAAAGCTAATAATTACACATTTGGAGAATACCCAAATTGGATAAGTAATAAAACTTATAACTAATGTTTCTGAGAGCTCTGTTGACCTCGCTAGTCTACCTTTGCATAGCTTAAATCATTTTCAAATATCAAATAACGAATCGACATAAAAAACCTTAATCTTCGAACCTAATTCGAACAAAATTTCACGAGAATCTGTTCAGGAATGCGACCTGTAGAGGAAAACAAACTAAATCCTGAAATCCGGACATACGAAAGCATTTTGTTTTAGTTGAAAAGGAGAGGCTTCGCTCACTCGGTCAATTATTTTTCTATTCAACACACTTCTCGACACGTCTGCGCCGGGTCTATATTGACTGACATAACATCGAAGTTCCGATTTTCACAAGTCATTATGTTTTGGGTAATAATTATTGTAAGTCATAATGCCGTTAGTAATAATATAAAAAGCCATAAAAACAAATTACCTAATTTCGTAAGGCATAATAGTCGTGGGTCAGAACTATCATTAGTCATACCAATCAGTACCCAGAACTATCATTGGTCATAATGTAATTGATCCTAAAATTTTCTGACATAACGTTTGATGTGAATTTTTACATTAGTCATAAAACTTATTAGCGATTTCTATAAATATTCATACTCTAACCTAACCCAACCTAAATGTTTCGTCTGTCGCAGTATTTCATTCTAATGATTATTTTTTTAATGTAATAAAGCCGTTATGACTACCAATAAAAATCCCAATGCGTATAAGGCTATAAAATAATATGAAATAAAACAGTTATGACTTAAAAGCTTATGATTTATTAAGTTTCTGATAATAAACAAGTATGTCTTCAGATATTATGGATATCAATATTATGACTAACGATGTGTATTTCACTTGATATTATGACTTCTGAACGTTAGGAGTATCTCAAGTTATGTTTATGATTATTATGACTAATGGTACTTATTTCCATAAATTTTATGACTAACATTTTCTGACTAATGAAATTGGGCCCTACAATTTTATGGGAAACAATAAGGGGATCCCGTCTGCGCCTTTTTATTATTTCCAAGGCAGTATTAGGCAGTATTTCCAAGATGCGATTATAAACTATTCCAAATTGTCGATCTCATTTTAATAACAAAGAGCGATTTAATTATAAGAAATTACAATAACAATGCGTGTCAATTTAAATGCAAGCGGGGCGCGGCGGCCTAGAATAATACGCGTGTTACAGTAATTAGGATTGACGTTCAGTGAGATATCTTCATATTTAACTCCCGAAAAATCCATACTTGTTAAATGCGAAAGTATATCTGTTTGTCTCTTTTTCCATTACCTCTACATACTCTTCTGGGCCAATTGCTCTAAAATTTGTTATAAGAGATAATTCAAGTTCTGAGAAAAGCCATAGGCTACTTTTTATCCCGGAAAACGCACAGCGATAACTGAATTCGACGCGGGCAAAATTGCTTGCAGAATCTAAGTTGTAAGTTTGGCGTCTGTGTATATCTCAGGGGCTATATTCGAAGTCTTAAAATAGGGATCTCCCTGTTCCCTATAGGATCGCTCACGCGTCGCGTGAACTTTAAGCAGCTAGATTTAAAGTTCAACTAGTGTACCTTGAATGAACTCATTGACGGGTCTGCTGAATTCCTGGTCAATCTATAGTATAGGAACGCTTTATTTTGTTCACACTTTACAGCACCACCAGACGTTTACGTTCCTCCTTTTACGACGTAGACCTTTACACATCTAATAGGATTATTTCGCAGATGCTTGCATGTTTCCTCACCCTCCAATTACATTATCATTTTAGAATCAACAGAGCCAGCTCATTACAATAACTTCTTCTCGTCTTGGCGTACAAAGTATGAGATGTAGATATTTCAATGACGAAGCCTGCAACGGATAACAGTATGTTTTAAATAATAACTATAATCAAATCCAATTGTACATGCTGTTGTTGATGCAAAAGTGGTTGTAAAATCCTACTGGATTAAATACTTTTTATCTTTATCTTATCTTTTAAATGCAGGTATTTGTTTTACCTTCTTTGGTCCCTCACAACGGAGGCCTTTGCCCAGTCGGTCGTAAATAGGCTGATGTTGTTATGGGGTATTTATTTCAGTAAGCGGTGGTCTTAGCTAGCGACATATTTCGGCGTAATGAATGGCTTCCGCTGGTGAAAGGTGGCACCGAAAAAACGCGCAGTCAGTACCGAGTGCGGAAAAGGTGGCAATCAGCGCTAATCAAGCGTGCTATTAGCTAAGTAACTATATTCAAACGGCCAGGAATAATGAACTTTTTTTGAATTAATTAACCCAAAATTTTAAATTCGCGGCCCTCGTTATGACGAACGAAGCAAGTGTAATAGTACATTACAAACCTAGGGTGGTGAATTCGTAAATGTCCCAGATCGCAGGTTTCTGTGGCCCGAACCGAAGGTGAGGGCCATAAATATGCGATCTGGGGCTTTACGAATTACCGCCCGTGGCTTGTCAAAACTTTTACGTCTTGCCTTGGCCAAAAAGTGAGATTTCCTCTCCGCGTAGCGGGCAGAAAATCCCACTTTACGGCCAAGGGTGATGTAAAGTAAGTTTAGTTTTTCAAATGACCGTCTTATTTTTGCAAAATTTATGTAAGGTTTAATAAACGAACTTCAGCATTGTACTCTTACATAACTTTACTAATCCCATTAGACATAGACATAGACATTTATTTCTCAATATCAAATTACAGCATATTTTACATGTCAAAATAAGAGAATTTCACATTGAGATCGTCAGAAAGAATACAAAATAAAAATAAAATGAAAATCAGGAATAAAATGTTTCACCGTTAGGATCGTCTTTTCATACCAAAATGTTATGTTTTGCTTCTAAGTAAATGTCTGGTTTTAATTTCAGGAACACATTCCGAACTATAAAAAATAATTCCTATTTTTAAAACAACCACAAAATAAATATTATTGAAACAGGCTGAAAAACGAACCGGTGCGTGTTATCTACATAGACTAGTAATTTATTCTCTACTATTTTTCCACATTTTTCAAAAACTTATAATGTGACTGTAAGGAGAATATAATAAAGTACAAATAATGTTAAATATATAAGAATTCTTATCACAATACCCACGTTTTAGTAAAGTTTTCTTTTGCTACTTAATACTTTGATCCTCTTAGTTAGTTCTGTCATCAGCTGCAGCTGTTCTCGATATAAAATATCAGAAACCCGTCCTACCATTAAATATTATCACTGAATTAAATTATTACATTTCTATAGTTGAAATTCTGCCTCTAAAATACGGGGCGAAGACCACACTATTTCATATTCTTTTAATTCTAGAAATCGCACGAAGGATCTATTTATTTATTTATTATGGTTTGGTACGGACTCCGCCTAGCCGACCGCAATGTACTGAGTCCAGCCAGTGTTTTCATTTCGTTTGCCTCTGATTCACTTTATCAACTTTGCATTTCCATTTCGTTTTTACATACAAATAGGTTTTATCGAGCCACGTATTAAGCAGTAAGCCAAAAGAGCACGGTCCTAAAATACTATACTCTAAAGAGATCTCGAAGAAAGGTTTGAGATCTTGATTTTATGGCAAATTTAGATTTCACTAAGTAATAATAGGGATAACGACAGGGTGAAGAAATCGAAATTCTAATTAGTCCGTCAGTCGGGTAGTAAAAAAATATTAGATACGTATTTTTTGTTTTATCAAATTAACAAAGAATGACTAAGTTAAAACGCATTAAAGTTGGAGAGTGGGGGCTAACTACGTCACTGTTAGGTATAAATCGTACCTAAACGTGACGTCATGCGACATTTCAACTCAATATATCTCCGTATAAGTTTGATTACTTGAAAAAGAAAAAAAAACGTGTCCAATACTTTTCAATAATCTACCCGATAGGAAAAAAAAAGTTGTCGTCATCCCTATTGCAACATCAATTTCACTACCTACGATTAATTTAGTATAGGTAAGTATTATATTTTCTGCTTTGCCTAAAGGTTGACTGCTATATAATGCCTCGAGGCATTAAGTCCGCCTTTTATACAATAAGTTACCTTGTCTTTATGTTCTATAAAGATTAAATCAAATAATTTTGAATTTAAAAAGGATAAACGAACCCTCTCCGTGTTCGCAAATTGTTATTCAGTACCGCTTTTAATGGAAATTGTATTTACATCTGATCGACATACGGAACACGTATAGGTAGTATGTGTAAAATATTGTACTCTTAATAATGGAATCTTATTGTGTACCTCACATACGAGTATATCGATTGTTTTGTGATATACTTAATAATAAAATAGTTTCCTATTTTCACGACAGTAATTTCACGAGCTTCTTTACCCCCTTACCGATACCATCGCGGAACTCAACAGTGCGGGCACTGCTATTTGGCGACAGGGCGAGTAAGACAGTGGTAGCTATCCGGAAGGACCTTTCACCATTCACTCAGACCGTAGGTGTTGTAGGTGATTGCTACTTAAGTGTGCGGAATTCAATGTATCAAATTATCACTGAAGTTTTCAATAATGAAACGTTATTTTATTATTAAATAAAATAGGAAACAAAATGAATTTGATGAAACGATTAAATCACGAAGTACTTACCCAAAAAAAATCTAATGTTATATTAACACTATAACATTAGATTATATTTTACTACTACTACAGCCTGTTTGCGTCCCACTCCTGGGCACAGGCCTCCTCTCATCATGAGAGGGTTTGGGCTATAGTCCCCACGCGGGCCCAGTGCGGATTGGGGACTTCACACACATCTTTGAATTACTTTGCAGATGCGTGCAGGTTTCCTCACGAAGTTTTCCTTCACCGAAAAGCTCATGGTAAATTCAAATTGAATTTCGCACATAAATAATTTCAGACGTGCGAGCCGGATTTGAACCCGCGGCCTTCTGCATGAGAGGCAGTAGGCCAAACCACTAGGCCACCACGGCTTCTATTTCTTCGGTTTTTGTGTTGTAATAATCATATTGCTACGCAGTGGGTGCCACAGAACGCTCAGCGACGGCGAGGCAGGCCCAGGCGGAGGTGGCGGGACGACCTGGACACGTTCAACAACAACTGGCCTACAATGGCCGAGGATAGAGGGAGTTGGAAGGTCACGGAAGAGGCCTTTGCTCAGCAGTGGGACATTCAATTAGACTAGAAAAAAAATGTATCAATACCATGTCTCCACTTTAAGATACCGTTAATGTGCGTTGGTGATGCCTCTTTTCACGTAATCAAATTTATACGGAGATATATTGAGTTGAAATGTCGCGTGAGGTCACGGTTAGGTACGATTTATACCTAACAGTGACGTAGTTAGCCCCCACTCTCCAACTTTAATGCGTTTTAACTCAGTCATTCTTCGTTAATTTGATAAAACAAAAAATACGTGTCTAATATTTTTTTATTACCTGACTGACGGACTAATTAGAATTTCGATTTCTTCTTAAATATTAGGTTGTCTGGTAGAGAGCGATAAGACCGCCTGCAGTATGCCATACTTTTTGTGCAATTACAATTGTATCTGTACTGTTCCTTTTAATGCGTGGACTGATGGCCGATGGGGCCGGAAAGTTCTGGAGTGGCGTCCGCGAACCGGTAGACGAGCTGTCGGAAGGCCTCCAACAAGATGGACTGACGACCTTGTAAAGGTCGTGGGAACGCGATGGATGCGAGTGGTACAGGCGCACCTTGGGGGAGGCCTTATGACCAGCAGTGGACGTCTGTCGGCTGAAATGATGATGATGATGATAATGATGATGATGATGATGATTGTATTTTATATGGGACTATAGCTCAAACCCCCTCGTGATGAGATGAGGCCTGTGCCCAGCAGTGGGATGCAAATAGGCTGTAGTAGTAGTAGTCGTAGTATTTTATATTGTATTGTAAATATTAAAACGATGCTTATAATAATGTGTTTCGTAGCGTGACCACACGTGGCACGGGTGTCGTGTTTAAAACCATTCTAACATGCTAATGATTTGTAACGAGTGCTTTATCAAAATGTCTAATTACTTACTTCAAGCGACACGCCTCTGTTTCAAATGTTTTTCAAGCTTTTTGACCAAAATGGGTGTTTGAATCCCAAGTGGGCTAAGTGAATTAAATTTAATCTGAAAATGCTAATAACATTTAATTAAAGTTAACACAAAGTAAATATGACGACGGTATAGTTGGCAATAGCGAAATTATTGTTTCTCAGTGAAAATAATCTTATACTAATAATAATAATAAGACTGTAGCGTCCTGTAATTTAGTAAGTGACTGTCAGTGGCAGATGAACTCTGTGTAGTGTTCGTCCGTAGTGTAATATAAAATTTAATGTTATTTTTGCAAAACGTGTTAAACGTAGGGATCTGTTATATACGGAAATCTATGGAGAATGTATGCAGATGTTCCCACTGTTGTAGCTTTCCCAGATCGCAAGCATATTACTGACCAGCTGCATTCTCACGTGCATAACATAACACCTGCGCTTTTAGTCATTCTGTGGAAACGACCGCCCAATTTTCGGCAGTCTGATCTGAGCTTTGTGGAGGACAAGTCCTAATTTTTGTACAAGTGAACTTAATTAAACGTGTGTGTTAAAAACTGACTTTTTTTAAAAAGCCTTCGAGAACCCACTCCGTAACAGATCGTATCCGGAACACTACCCAACGCTCCAGGACACAAATAGTTGACGTAGCTCAGAAGGCGGCCAAACTGAACTGGGGCTGGGCTGGTCATGTCTGTCGCATGCCGAACGAATTGTGGGCCAAAGCAACCACCGAATGGAAGCCCAACAATTCCAATAGGAGAAGAGGCAGACCTCGTCGGCGATGGCGGGATGAAATCGATTCCTTAATACGGAACTGGACAGAGACTGCACAAGATCGAGAGCAGTGGAAAAAGTGGGGGGAGGCCTTTGCCCAGCAGTGGGACACAATGGGCTCGTAATAATAATAATAAATAATAATATTTTTTTCTAAAGTAATAAATTAAAAAAAAACATTTAATTTTTAAACTTCACAATTTGTAGTTTTACGACATGGCAATTAAGTAAGTACCTGTGTGACTGTGTGACTTGAGTTTTATTCGTAGGATATTTTTTTTACAACGGGGTATACACTGCGACCTTTGGTTGTTAATGAAGTTTAGCAACGCGTTGGTTTGTCAAAGGTTAAACTGTATCAAGTGACTATGTCAAAAAAGAGTTATTTACAAATGTATAAATGTATGTGTTTAAGCAAACACAAATTCACATTTATACGATAAACAAGCGTTTATCTTTATTTCACTTTGAAACAGATCGAATTTGACGTGATTTCTGTCATGATACTCGTAGATGAGCGAAAGTGACTTTTGGCCAAATGTGTCATTGGTTCTTCTAAGGGCTTGAAAAGTGGCAAAGCTAAGTCACACGGCGGACACGGCCTATAAAAGCACGATTTCGAACACAATACAATTCGAATGAAGTGTCAATGTTGCGTGTGAGGACGTCTGTACACTTGTAAATGTGTGTGTATCACTACGCGGGTGAATGATTCACTCACCATCTCCGGATGAAACAAATGACGGTAAAGGAGAGTTGGGCGCGAGATGCGCGCGAGCTAGATTCAGGCGGGTGATACCGTGGCCATTCTGTATGTAGTACTATTAAATATTCTGTTTCTAAGTACTACTAATAGATATAATGGGGTAATAATATTCCTACATTAGCCAGTTATTTCATTTCCATTTCAATCCATTCCGTGTGCTCGGGATGATCCCGAAGGATTTGAACAGATACCGAATTTCAGAGTTTGCTTTGTGAGTAAAATATGTTATCTGAACATTAATATCTACCTAGATATTGTTTTTAAGAGTCCCCAGCACACTGCTTTCGCCATACAAACATTTATAATACCTACTTAATTAATTGAGTATTATTTTACCATGACTTGTACTACTTTTGGACAATCACAAATAGTGATTTTATTATGTGTACCAAAATTCAAAAATTCAAAATTCAATCATTTATTCAGCAAATTGGCCACATAGGGGCACTTTTACACGTCAGAAAAGAATTTACTAGTTCGAGAGAACTGTTTAGTCATTTGGGAATAAAAGCGAAACTACGTTTGTATGAAAAGTCAAGAAACGCCGTGCGTACTGGGGACTCATAATATATAAATATTAACTTATGATCACGTTACATTTCGTGCGAACTCGTTCCGACCTTTGAATATTGTATTCCTCAGGAATATAATCCATATCCATGTCTAATATATAAAATTCTCGTGTCACAGTGTTTGTAACCAAACTCCTCCGAAACGGCTCGATCGATTCTTGTGACATTTGGAGTGTATGTTCAGTAGGTCTGAGATTAGGTCGTAAGCTATTTTTCATGCCCAAAAAAAAATCTAAGGCGGTACGAAGTCCGCGGGGTCTGCTAGTCTATCTATATATTCATATACATGGTGGGTCAGAAAATATGGCAATACGGTGGGTTAATTATTTGCCATATTTTCTGACCCACCGTGTATATATAAAAGCAATTGCTATTCGTTTGTCTCGCTAAAACTTGAGAACGGCTGGGCCGATTTAGCTCATTCTTTTTTGTTTTATTTCCTGTGTTTCAGGTAAGGTTAAAAAAGAAAAAAATACGGGAATCGGGAACACAAAAAAAATGAATGGGAATTCGTGACGAAACGAAGTTCGCCGGGACAACTAGTTAATATTATAAATACGAAAGTAACTCTGTCTGTCTCATGGAGATAGTCGGGGTCCCGGAAAAGGACATAGGCTACTTATTGTCCCAAAAAACGCGTAGTTCCCGCGGGAACGCGATAACCGAATTCCACGCCGGCGAAGTCGGGGGCAGAAGTATTATTTTATGATCACGACTACAATGTGGGTAATACACGAGTTTATTTAATTAAATATACTTAGTTAATTGTTTACGCACAAACCATTTGTTAATCTGAAACGCAATCCCAGAGTAAATAGAGTCTTCCTATTATAGAGTCGAGATAAACGACGTTCGCTCGATCAATGGGCGCCTATAATCCGGTGAGAAAAAATAAGTTGATAAAATAGTAGTTTATTTAACTACTACATAATAAAGGTCCTTACCGCATGAGTATTTTAAGGCCTAATTATGTACAGTTGCATACACAACTTTATCTACACTCATTTTATAAATCCTCTAAAATTATTCAAATTTGGCCAACAATGGCGGCAATTTGAATACGTCAGTGTCTCACATTCGATTTTCAAAAAGCATAAACTAAATAGAGCCAACATTTGAATTTGGAACAAACTTTCGCTCTGTCTGACTGAAGAATATAGGCGGGCATTGCTGTTCGAAGATGTTCGAAATTTGAATGCTATTAGACCATCGAATTTGAGGGTCTAATACAGCTATTAGAACATTTTCACAGACAAAAAATCTGTTCTAACTAAACAGTTTATTTTAATGCTGGTCATAATTTGCGGTTTTTGAACGCATCATAGAGGGTTTATGATATGAGTGTAGATAAACCAATTTAAGTAGGAAGGTATTAAGCATAGCCGTCACGTGGTGGCCTAGTGGTTTGACCTACCGCCTCTCATGCAGAGGGTCGCGGGTTCAAATCCGGCTCGCAGCTCTGTAATTATTTATGTGCGAAATTCAATTTGAACTTACCACTGAGCTTTTCGGTGAAAGAAAACACCGTGAGGATACCTACACGAATCTGCGAAGTAATTCAAGGATGTGTGTGAACTCCCCAATCCGCACTGGGCCCGCGTGGAGACAATAGCCCAACCCTCTCGTGATGAGAGGAGGCCTGTGCCCAGCAGTGGGCCGTAAATAGCTGTTGCAGCAGGTATTAAGCACAGGTTAAGTAATAGTTAAATCACTACGTTTGACTCATTTGAAGGTGATGTCAAATAATATAGGTACATTTTTCAAAAAGCGCTTTCTGCCCTGAGTCTGCAAAAATAAAGCAAGGCTGAGAGTTGTTTCCAGTATGGCAGTCGGTGGTTGATAGATTGCTATGCTGAAATCGTGTACAATTGAATTTAAATGTGGGTACCTAATATTAATTACACACTTTGTAAGCTTATTTCTTATTAAACTTTGTAAAGTTGTCATAATTCGTTTGGTATACGTACCAGTATAATAATGGATTCATCATCATCATCATCAAAAAATCATCCGAAGAATTGCGAGCCTTAAGTGGCAGTGGGCGGGGCACATTGCTCGCAGGACTGATGGCCGATGGGGCCGGAAAGTTCTCGAGTGGCGCCCGCGAACCGGGAGACGAGCTGTCGATAGGCCTCCAACAAGATGGAGCGACGGCCTCGTGAAGGTCGCGGGAAACCGGTGGAAGCAAGTAGCACAGGACCGGTCTGAGTGGCGAGCCTTGGGGGAGGCCTATGTCCAGCAGTGGACGTCTTTCGGCTGAAATGATGATGATGATGATGATATTATACGAAGAAGATTGCATGACAATGAAGCCTAATTGTACAAGATGGTATATATTCAAGTCACTAATCTGTTAGTCATAACATAAATGTCATAACCTTAATTGTATTACCAAGACCTCTATGAAACCTCATTAAAATTTAACACTTTCGTGTTCAGTCAAAGTAGCAGTGTAATATAAAATATGGTAATATTTTTTGTATTTAAATTTAACTGATGCTGTAAAGCACTGTGTCTAGTCGAATGACGACACCAGCGGTCGGACGGAACGAGTTTACTCGCGTTAACAAGCTGCGTTAGATCGGACGTGATTCCGTACACGCCACCTGATTTATTTGTGTTAAGGTGGAACTTCATTCTGGCGACCTATTTCACTTATTCCACTGCGTTAAAACGGCGTAACTCTACACGCGTTTCATATAAACGCACGCTCTTTTAGGGCATTGACTTTACTTTTTTTTCTTTGACCTTACGAAACGTGGTTCTTTATGAGCACGTAGTAAACGTTTTGATGGTGAATGAGTGTTATCTAAGAATCAAATTTGTTGATTTTGGACCCGTAATTAATATACAAAACGATGTTTTTTCTAAACGTGATTTTCATAAATCAACAACAGTTATTATTAAAGCTAATGAAGTAAATATACTTCAGAAATTTTCTATAATTGAAAAAGGATGAATTTTTGCAAGTAGGTTTGTATGTATATTATACATACGTAAAACGTAGTTGAAAGGAAAACTATCACAGCTAAGTAAGCTGTACAAACTTATGAGTCATAGTCGACCAACTTATGAAATGATTAAAAAACCAATGACTTTTCTCGAGCGGCAGTGACGTGGGGCGGGCACGTCATACCACAGGCTAGCTAGATGCTAATGTCTTAGAAAGGTACTGTGGGCATCCTCAACTTCGGAACCCTATAATTTGCGCGTGGGCCGACACGCACTTGGCCGGTTTTATTTATATGAAACAGACTTGTTCCGTGATGACAGGACAGCCGATTGTTATTTACCTGTCAATTCTATGAGTGCTGAAGTAACGTACCAGTATACACGTTTCTATGCTTAAAGTATATCATAAATGCAATGGTATAACTTTGCCTGTATGTAGGTACATAGCTCGAGTCCCACAGGGAAGGACATAGGCTACTTTTTTACCTAAAAAACTCATATTTCGATATATAAGTCGAGGGCAACAGCTAGTGGCAGAATAAAAGTAAATAAAAAAGCAATGAAACCACTAAACATCCCGACCGTGACCTTCGCCATCCAAAATTTAATAAAAAGTAACGGATTATTGTGTTATCCATTTTTAATACCTTTCATAACTTCCATTTCCCCGCTCGTAATTGATGAAAAGCGTAATGAGAATACAGCGCGTGTATTCAATTTCCCATCCAGCCGGGGTTCTAATAAATTATAAAATATAACGAAAAAAGTTGGACATACCTAACCATAAATTCGCGCATGAGTTTTGGGTGTGAGTTTTAATCGTGTTACTGTGAAATGAATTTACGACGGTGAATATCGATTGGAGTTTTATAACTCGACGCTATGATTCTGTTTGTTTGCTATTTAGGTAGGTACGTCTTCAAAATGGAATGATAGGTTCATTTAATTTTAATTTAATAAATGAATGAAAGTTGCCGCCGGTTTATTAAGAAAAAAATGCAACGCAGAACCTTAAGAATTGTTTGATACTGTTATGTAATTAATCATATTATTAAAGTCATTATGAATCTTAGCATTAATTCGTAAGGCAGTTTAATTGTAAAAATTGTAATAAAATTCGCCAGCAGTGTGACTAACTCCCCTACCAAAAGGAGCGCGTTATGAGGCATTATAAGACAGTATTTCTCGAGTGGCTGCTGTGGACGACGTGCAGCGAATTTTATCTGGAAAATATTTAAAAGGAAGCATATTCCTGTCTTGTACCTACGACGGTAACTTTTCTCTATCCGGGTCAAACACAAAAACTGAAAATAGAATTACAAAAAAATAAAAGTCGTCATTGCTCGCAGGACTGATGGCCGATGGGGCAAGAAAGTACTGGAGTGGCGTCCGCGAACCGGTAGACGAGCTGTCGGTAGGCCTCCAACAAGATGGAGTGACGACCTTGTAAAGGTCGCGGGAACGCGGTGGATGCGAGTGGCACAGGACCGGTCTGAGTGGCGCGCCTTGGGGGAGGCCTATGTCCAGCAGTGGACGTCTATCGGCTGAAATGATGATGATGATGATGAAAAGTCGTCATATTGTAATCAAACTTTTTTTTTATTCTAAGGGTATCCAGGTTTTGACATGTTCCAATTTGCGACCGACAATTTCATATTTTTTCTTTGTTGAATTTTGTTGTATTTTAACTCTTTAAATTGAGTAACAGTTACAGTCTTCCATTAACACTATTTACTATTTGCCTCTAAAACAAATTGTAATGGTAAGTTTAGTACTACATAATTCTGTATCATTTTATCTTTAACATTTAGGAGTTCTCTAACTCAAAATATTATAGTTAGGTTCATTATTTCAGACTGTAGGTGCAATTTACCTCAACAATAAACATGTTTTTTTATTTACCTAACTATTTTCATAAAAGAACCAATCACAAAGTCTTAATACCTTAATACATAATTGTATTTCCATTGTAAGAAGAGAGGCCCCTTAACGTTCCATAATTTTAAGCTAAAAATAACGTAGCTTATTACGCTTATTAGTTTCGGCGATTATCTCAAGCCGTGCCGCGACAGATGGTAGGAACATTAACACTATCGAGGTACCTATTACAACACATTCTAATAAGCTCATAGTTCAAGCATTAATAGACCCTTTTGTCAACGGCGTAAGTGCTACGTCGCGCAATGAGAATACGTGTCGTGGTTGGCACCCTAAGTCGAGAATCGCAATCATAAATTGGTTCTGCCTTTGATTTGTCTTTTGTGACTTTTTTTCTCTCGCAAACCAAGAAAAATGCCATCAAATGTGTCTGCTATTGCTCAAATAAAAAACTACCTGACTCAAATACTTACTTTTACGAATTAAAAACTGAAACTGAAAGTCTGTACAAAGTAAAGATAAATAAGGTTTCCATTTACTTCTCAAATTGACTTCCCCTTTAGAATCAAAACTTTCATTGTTAATACCAAAGTTTCAGTTAGATTAATCTCATTTTGAGCTAACACTCAAAGTTGTTACGACTCAATAAATTCTCTAATAACTTGATATCAACTGAGGAGGCAGTCCCTTAACCTGATACGTCAGTTGAGTGCTTACAACAACAATACAACTGAATCCTGGCGCGGATAACGATCGATCCTTTAAGGGGACGCTTACGGAACTGGAGTCTAAAACATAATTTAATATTATTTTATTGTGATTGAAGTTTATCATCATCGTCAAACTAAGTTTACGCGGCTTCTTCACAGTCGCGGAAGCAACCATTGACCAATGCCAAACCACGACACGTATTCTCATTGCGCGGCGTAGCACTTACGCCGTTGACAAAAGGGTCTATTAATGCTTGAACTAGTCGGGTAAAATTTGAAATTTAATTTGTTTATTAATTAACATCTATTTTCAGTAGGTACTGTAGGTATGTAATTTTAAGTGAAATAAAGTTATAAAAGCAAATACCTGATTTATACAAAGCACATAGATTAACAGACAAAAATTAGACGCGATCTCGCTAAAAAGAAATCATCGATATAAGTGCATCAAAAATATGAATATTTTTATTTAAAATACAAATAATAATAATAATAATATATATTCTCTTACTTGAACTGTTTAAATGTTTGTATTACACATCCGCAACGATACAATGATAACATGAAAGTAAAAAAAAAAACAGAAGACTTTTAAAAAAGCCATTCCGTGGATGTCGACTTCAGAAACACTGCATTCACTAAGTATTATTATTCAGTAGGATCGTGAATACACCCACAGAAATTCAATTTACATGTGGAATTTAGAAGAATGTATTTACCCTTAACACTGACTCAACCCACCTGAGATAACGACAGAAGATTACGTACAAGATTACAGGAAACGTGATGTCTGAACTCGCGTTACACGTACATTGAAGATTAATGTTCATATTAGAGCAGATTAATTTACGCACAAGAGCAAATATGGCGAGCCACAAACCAGTGCCATAATGCGATAGATTACTCGGGTTGCTATCAAGGAGATAATGGTCTGGAAATGGTTTTTTGTTCAAAGTTGATTGTCAGTGGACGCTTACGGTGAGATTGGTCCACGAATTCAAAGTAGCTCAAAGGGCGGAGAGGGCTATGCTCGACGTTTCTCTGAAAGATCGGATTCGCAATGAGGTGATCAGGCATAGAATGAAAGTTGTCGGTATAGCCCAAAGAATAAGCTCTTTGAAGTGGCAGTGGGCCGGTCACATCGCGAGAACAGCGGATAGTCGTTGGAGTAAACGCGTTCTTGAGTGGAGACCACGACAAGGCAAACGAAGTGTAGGGCGCCCTGTTGCCAGGTGGAGTGAAGATTTGCGCAAGGTGGCCGGTGTAGATTGGATGCGGCACGCCTAGGGCAGAGCTCATTGGCGTGCATTGGGTGAGGGCTACGTCCAGCAGTGGACTACTATGGGCTGTTTATGATGATGATGATGATAATGTGCGGTCCGTTACCTACCATATTTCAAAGTATTTTACGCGACAGCGCCAGAAGGAGGATTATGTTTTTCTAGTGTAGGCATACTATGTATGAATATTTCTTTGGCACGCTCTGTAGCTTAAATGGCTTGATGGATTTGAGCTTCTTGTATGTCGTTAGATTCGTCTTGCTTGTGGGAGTGACACTGGGTAAATTAAAGGTACCTATACCTATATCAAAAGTATTAAATTTTTTATTTTTCCAAAATCGAGCTATGAAGCAACGGATGTGTGCTGCTGCAGCTGGCACCAGTTAAGTATGACACTTCTTGCTGTTTGTTCTAATTCCATGATTGTTCGGCAGTGCTGCATAGGTGATAAATAATTTTAGATTCGGCATTTTTATGGATCGAATCCGTTTCTAATCTGAAATTACTTCAAGGTGGGTAAGTAAATTTTATTGCAAAAAACACGAATACTACACATAGATACATATTTAAATCCACACCATGCTTCGTCAAAATTAAACCTAAAATCTAAAATCAAATCAACTATCCGCCCCGAGTTTGCTCCCGCCGTAAGTAAATTAACTGACGGTACATACAAATAATCAATTTGAACGAATAATGCATGGTGCACGAGATAAAAGCCAGCTGAATTTTCTTCAAATGGAGTGGATATTTCGTACTTATAGACGTCAAAGACGCTTTGTTAGTGGTAGAGCCTGGTGCTAGGTCCGTCCGGGGTGGTACCACCGTTTTTCCCCACTAACCTGCCGCCAAATAGCAGTGCTCGCACTGTTATGTTTCGGTAGGGGGTTAAGGCAGCCGGTGAAATTTCTGGCACAGAGACATTCCATCTTAGGCCTCAGGGTAGGCCACGCATTCGAGATCTTATGGTTTCTTAGTGAGGAATCATAGGATTTCGGTGTCCATGGGCCGCAGTGACCACTGAGGTGGGCTGTGCGCTCGTTTGCCTATATCATAGGTATATAAAAAAAGACCTTAAAGTAAAAAAAGTTTCCTTGGCATTTATTCATATTGTAATCGCTTCCCTATTTCTCGGGCTACGTGTTTAATTTCTGGATGTATGGGGAACAGTTTGACAAACGTTGTTTCACACGCGACCCTGCAATTAGCTAAGTACATTAAAAATAAACTAATTTCATTTCTTTGAATAAAAATTTTCTTTGTATAATATAATAATGAAATGTACTTTCAGGAACCACATTCGAAGACACAATATTTAGTAAACATTTGAAAGAAAAAAACATACTGAAGGGATAATTTTTTCGAACGGTACGGAACGGAACGGTATCAACGGAATGATGATAACGTAATCCGTCACTAGATAAATAATTAGAAGATCAATAATTGCCTTCAACATCTACATTAATAATGTAAATAGGTGCCTACAGAATTTAAAAAGAACTACCGAGCTTTACTAGCTAATAAAATCGAATAAAATCGGTTAAGTAGCGAAGTAAATGTTTTGTAACAGAAGACAAACAAATACTCGCAATCCTAATCTCAAAACATAAGGCTCATCTTAATGAAAAACTAGATTTAGATGAATATTAAAACACAATCCATACTACCTATACTAATATGTAACCATATGTGTGTGTGTCTACCTATACTAATGTGTAAGTGTATTTCTTTGTTTGTCCTTCCTTTACATCGAAAAGACTGGGCCGATTCGTACGGAGAAAGTTAGAGCTTCTGGGAATAACAAAGGATACTTTTTATCCCGATATTTTCACGGAACTGGTTTTCCACGGGTCAAACCAGTTTTTCAATACTTCTGGAACTATAAACTCTATACGTATAGTATCACCGGGTAGGTACGTACTAAGTCTACGCGGGATGAAGTCGCGGGCAAGGGCTTGTTACTGAATGAAGCTTTAAAGTTGTAGTGGGTGTGTTTATGCTTTGTAATTAAAGTACATACATAGGTACATACTTAATTCCGTGCATGCATGTCACCCGAGTAATAACTAATGCACATGCAGAAAACAATTACAAATTATTGCGAGTCGCGTGACCGCATGCGGCCGAATTCCTTGCATTTTCAGCCTGAAGGCAGAATTATGTGCGCTGCTATGTTAATTCTGTCGTATAAAAGAGTACTGTTGACCCACAAATCGGGTACACTTGGAAACATTTGTAAGTTAGTAGCGTGAAATAAAAAAAAGCGGCCATAGAGTGTAAATTGCAAAATTTTAAGGAGCTAATAAATGTGAAATCCATTTTTTTTTTTTTCTGAAGGGCAAGTATGAATAATATACTTCATTATAATACGCGATTAAAATATATTGAACAGAGACTAAATAGAAAAATCTTTAATGTGGAAGAAAGGCGGGAGGCACGAGTTATAAAAACGTTTTGTGGTCTGTGCCTGAAATAATCGTGAGATTATAATCATGTACATATATAAAATAATAATCTCACGATTATAATATTACTAGCTTCTGCCACAAAAGCTTCTACTACTACTACTACTAAAGCCTATTTGCGTCCCACTGCTGGGCACAGGCCTCCTCTCATCACGAGAGGGCTTGGGCTATAGTCACCACGCGGGCCCAGTGCGGATTGGGGACATGCAGGGGATTGCGTGCAGGTTTTCTCACGGTGTTTTCCTTCACCGAAAGCTCAGTGGTAAATTCAAATTGAATTTCGCACATAAGTAAACTTAGAGGTGCGAGCCGGAATCGCACGAGACACGCACGCCTCTGCACGAGAGGCGGTAGGTCGAATCCGGCTCTGCAATAAGCTTCTACATATGTACAATATTGTCATGTATTTAATTGCGTCTGATGATGCGCGTAGTACCTATTAGACTTTAAAAGGAGATTTTGTCAAGGCGGCATACCCTCATGAAAACATAAGTACGTGACCTACTTATTGATATTATTATGCCAATCATAATCCATTAGGAACTACTGATGGTGATGACTAATGCCTAAGTAGAATTTCAAGACAGTTTATCAACAAATACGTAACTCTATTTGACTGAAACTATCCGGATCATAAGTTTTTCTATTTGTTTCTTAAAATAATATTTGCTACCTATATAACGTAGCCAACTGGAACTCCGCGTTTTTTTCGTGTGATTTATTTCGGTCCGTGTAATTACCTAATCGATTTCAATAGAACCATTTTTTGTATAATATCTGCATATATGTATACTCATGTTGAACAATAAATTATCATTATCTTTATCTTTAGAAATAGCCAAGGCAGAACGGAAACAACGGAATAAAATTTTGTCGCAGCAACATACAATACAATACAATACAAATACACTTTATTGAACACCAAAAAACAATTACACAAGTAAATACAATAAACAAAGAAGAAGGGTGACAACAGGCAGTCTTATCGCTAAAGAGCGATCTCTTCAAATTTAAAGAATATATTTTTAAGAATTCCATACAATGAAATTCTTACGGAACATTTTTCTTTAATTCGAATTTACTAAAAACTGTATTTACAGTACCTTTTATTTTAGTTAATATATCAAGAACTTTGTCGGAGTTACGTTACACGAAGAAAATCAAGGTGTGTTGAGAGTTAGAGGGGGTCGAAAGTGGCTTGGATGATGGCCACCGTATACCTGCTCACTAGTTGGCGCCTCTATCTGCCAATGGCTGTCAATGTCAACGTTTTGTCATTTCATACAATAGTGTCAATGTCACTGTGACATTTGACGTTTTGGGGACCACAGTATTGCCAATTTAGCGTGTAATAAGGCACATAATGTGCTAAATTGGCAACATGCACCGCGGAGGACGGCAAACGCCTCTAGCGGCAGATTCACTCGCGGTGACTCTGATTAAGTACCCAATGATTCGTGGAAATATACACATATAGGTACGCGGCAGGTGTGTCGGTATAAGCCCTGGTGGCCTAGTGGTTCGACCTACCGCCTCTCATGCAGAGGGTCGGGGATTCGATTCCGGCTCGCACCTCTAAGTTTACTTATGTGCGAAATTCAATTTGAATTTACCACTGAGCTTTTCGGTGAAGGAAAACATCGTGAGGAAACCTGCAAGCATCTGCGAAGTAATTCAAAGAGTGTGTGAAGTCCCCAATCCGCGCTGGGCCCGCGTGGGGACTATAGCCCAAACCCTCTCGTGATGAGAGGAGGCCTGTGCCCAGCAGTGGGACGCAAATAGGCTGTAGTAGTAGTAGTAGTAGTAGTACTAGTAGGTGTGTCGCGAACTTGTCAGACACGCTACCGAAACATTTTTATTTCGACATCCACACATAAGTAATAGAAATATACAAAAAAAAGAGATATACATAAAATGAAAAACGTGCAAGTAATAATTAAATTAAAAAGCCAAAGTAAAACTAATGACGTTAAACAAACATACAATTAAAATGAGAAGCTAATTCCTTAGACAATACATGAGAGAAGTGATGGATGTCAAGTTGGCGACACTCAGCACGATGCCTTGGCCCTGGGAGGCCTCGGCGCTGGTTTTCAGGGCCGCCAACTGCGAGTGACTCACGGACAACAGGACAGCACAAATAGAGCGATAGATGACTGTGACAATCAATGGAAAAAATAAAAACAAATAAAGATAAAGTAATAAAAAACAACAACAGTATGTATAAGGAAAACTTTTAACACGCTAATGTAGTATATTCCTCTGTTTATTTTACACTGTTTACTTATACACAAACGATCTCAGAAACGGCTCTAACGATTTGACTGAAATTTTAGACATAGGGGTTTACCCTACAGATACCTTCGTCGAGCTAGACCAGTTTGTTGTGTATCCATAATTATGATTTATTTTATTATCCATATTTTCACGCTTCAACCGCTGGAGATACAACCGGTGCGGTGTGGAGATGGTTGGACTCGCGGGAAAGGACATAGGCTACTTTCTATCCCGGAAAAACACATAGTTCCCGCGGGAACGCGATAACCGAATTCCATGCGGGAGAAGTCGCGAGCAGAAACAAGTACATATATAACAGAGGACAAAAACGCTGACGCTGACGAGCATGAGATGCTGACGATGCTTGAATATTATATGCATTCGATTTTATTCTTTAGCAATGTGACCGACCGTAATTCTCCTAAACTATAATGAAACCTGTATTGAATGTCCTAAAATATTTAGCCTCTATGTATAATATTTCAACAGATTCCTTCTATCCTTACATTCCCCAGTTTTCATCCTATGATTGAATTCCGCTGACCTTCCGAACCCGTTGTTGTGGGTATCCTGAAATTCTATTATGGGGAGTGAATAGATAATGTTCACACATTGCTGACTTGGGTAAACGGTTAATAACTAGGGTACGTAATAAAATTGTTATAGAAATTAAGGAATAGGGTAAAGTAAGTAAGTCATTAAGGAATATTTAAACGACTAATTTTAAATATACGTAACCTAGTAAATATAAGTAGTTTATTATTATATTTTTTTATATAAATTCCCTACTTTAAATAGCCATGCCATCAAGGTGCAAATATATGTTAGTGCTTATGATTCTGTAACTATGACATTTAAGTAAAGCAATAAACTATATGAGTATATGAGTATGAGTATGAGTAAAGTAAAGTAAAGTAAAATTTTATTGATAACAAATGTTACAAGACATAGAATATCACAACCATAAAATAAATTTATTTGTTTAATCGAAAGAGGTATTAGTATTATTAGCGTACCTTTATAATAAGTATTTAAAAAAAACTGTTTTTTTTTTAATATTTAGAAGTATTGTAGTGTATGACCAATGTATGACCTCTATCATCCGAAAAAAAATGTAGTGTCGCTACATCAAACTTATTAAACAATAACATTAGGTATTTCACAATTTCAAACAAAACCTATCACTATTAGGATACTTACTGATACTCACCATAAATAATCCTGATTATAATAAATGCACTTAAAAAAACATGATTGATTTAACGCTACTGCCGATTCACTATGGAAGGCCGACTATGGCCTTTTTTATGTGCGAGAAAGAGAGAAAATAAAGCAATAAAACATCCTAAACGTGTTATCGCATGCTTTTAATTTATTTATATTTTGACGTATTTTGCAGCAAAGCCGATTACCCCTGGTAGAGGTCCAATCAATAAACCACGTAGTCACCTAGTCTTTCACCAATATTTTTGATTCGAAATGTTTCCACTATGACCCTACTTTAAACCATGGCCATTAGCATAATCCCCGTCATTTGACAGCGATACCTCTCACCCCGGCAATAAATCAAGATGGATTTTTATGGCGAAGCTTAATTTTTAAGTGAACATGAATAAAACATTTAATTTTTAGTAATAGACTCGGTACGTGAACGCGTGGAATGATTTTCAGAATTACTTTAACTAAATCGTGTATTTAAGATGAGAATTTCAATGAAGGAAAACATTACTCGTAACTATTTCGAAATTAACTTTACGAAGTGTAACTTCACTTAGGTACGTACAGGTACCTAATTTTCTCTATGTTAAAAAAATTGTTTTCAAAATCAATAAAACAGCCGGCAGTAGATAATCATGGCGATTATTGCATATAACCATTATATGTATTACTAAACTACTTATATTTATAAACCTAATAAGTATTACAATCTTCTATAACTGTGTTATATCGTCTAGGGTCGTATAGGGTATGACGACTTCATATGGGATCAAATTTAATATTAAAAAACAAATATGTGTAATACTAATATGTTTATTAGCATTACAGATTATTCAAAGCTCTTAGATATGGATCTTAGATCGAATCTAAATTTTATCTCTAACATTGGATAATAGTACATTACAGACCTAGGGTGGTGAATTCGTAAATGTCCCAGATCGCAGGTTTCTGTGGCCCGAACCGAAGGTGAGGGCCATAAATATGCGATCTGGGGCTTTACGAATTACCACCCGTGGTTTGTCAAAACTTTTACGTCTTGCCTTGGCCAAGAAGTGAGATTTTCTCTCCGCGTAGCGGGCAGAAAATCCCACTTTATGGCCTAGGGTGATATAAAAATACTATGCATCCTTTATAAGGTGAGGCTATTTTCACACGGTAGCAAGTGGCCAAGCTTTATGTACGCAACTACTACCTACCTTATATACTAAATAGCTTTCCTAGGCAAGTCGTAGATAATATATGAAATAAGCCAAAAATAATTAAAAACATAGTCAAGCAAGCACTCACAAGCATAAAATAACACGACTAGAATAAGCACCAATAATAAATAATTAAGAATATATAGGTAATCAATTACAAATAGATAAATTATATTAATTTTGTTAATTTATAGATAGAAGAACTACTAACAAGAGACAAGGAGCCCAGCACTCCATAGTTTTAATAATCTTAAATATAAAAGATAGTTCCACTATGTATGTAACATAAAAAAAACATGTAATCTTTACTGAAATAAACAGATTATTTTTTTATTTTTTTACCTAATCGAAACGTTTCATAGGGAAAGGAAAATTCCCTATCCTTCCTACTACGTACTTAGTCTTCAAGAATAGACAAGAATACGCAAAGCTCGACTTAGATGGCGCTGCAAACGCTTGACCCAATAAATATGCGATCTGGGGCTTTACGAATTACCACCCGTGGTTTGTCAAAACTTTTACGTCTTGCCTTGGCCAAGAAGTGAGATTTTCTCTCCGCGTAGCGGGCAGAAAATCCCACTTTATGGCCTAGGGTGATATAAAAATACTATGCATCCTTTATAAGGTGAGGCTATTTTCACACGGTAGCAAGTGGCCAAGCTTTATGTACGCAACTACTACCTACCTTATATACTAAATAGCTTTCCTAGGCAAGTCGTAGATAATATATGAAATAAGCCAAAAATAATTAAAAACATAGTCAAGCAAGCACTCACAAGCATAAAATAACACGACTAGAATAAGCACCAATAATAAATAATTAAGAATATATAGGTAATCAATTACAAATAGATAAATTATATTAATTTTGTTAATTTATAGATAGAAGAACTACTAACAAGAGACAAGGAGCCCAGCACTCCATAGTTTTAATAATCTTAAATATAAAAGATAGTTCCACTATGTATGTAACATAAAAAAAACATGTAATCTTTACTGAAATAAACAGATTATTTTTTTATTTTTTTACCTAATCGAAACGTTTCATAGGGAAAGGAAAATTCCCTATCCTTCCTACTACGTACTTAGTCTTCAAGAATAGACAAGAATACGCAAAGCTCGACTTAGATGGCGCTGCAAACGCTTGACCCAAAACAAAACCCAAACACTGCAGCTGTCAAATTTGTACGGGTTTTTTGGTTGAAAATTTTAAGTAGATTTGTTTTAAATTGTTAAATATTGACCGCAATTTTAATTTTGGTTCAGTTATTTGTGATGTAAATGAAGACATCCCAATGCAATTATAGCTGCCCCAGATACATACCAAGTCTTTCGGTAATACGTGTCGTCCATTTTCATTGCATCCTGGAACTGCGCAGCGCGGCATTTTTTAATCATTTAATTAAAACCAATAATAAAAAACATTTCTCTATGTAATTGACAGATGGTTTGGGTCAAGCGATTGCAGCGCTCCTAGTGGCCTAATTATGCAGATTTCTTGTCTATTGATGTGGCGCTCACCAAGCCTCTGTAGTGAACCTTAGTGGGTGACGATCAACAGATATGCTTATGTAACTTTAGCCAGTGCCAGACCTAATCGTCGAAATGATGGTACGCTTTCGTAGAATAAGGTATTTTTTTTTCAAGCAAATATATTAAAGAGTCGTGAAATTGTACCAAGTATAATATGAACACAGTACGTTTGCGTATCGGTTTAAAAGCAATGCAAATATGGATTAGGTACATTTACCCATCGATATCCGATTCAGAAAAAAGTTTATTTGAACATATCGTTCACTTTTTCAGCAAACAGTAGGTTGCACTAGGTTTTATTTATTTGGGGCGCTAGGTCGGATAACCTCCTCGTGTGTCCGAGCTCTACCACTTCCCTTTGATTTCGATCAAGGGGAAAGGGTAGAGTTCGGGCCGGTGCGCCCTGGAGGCAACGGTAAGTGATCTCCTGTTCACAGGGATTGCTTACCGGTGCTACCAATGATCCGACAGGAGCGCCTCTCTGCGCGTCCCTTTGACCTGAGCAAAGGGCGCAGCAGACGAGGCCGGGTGGGCGCGCTGCCCTTTTCGGGGCGGTGCGTCCGGGGCACCGGTCGCCTGGCGACTGGGCTCCCGGGGAGGGTGCGTCCCCTTTTATAGGGGCGCAGTGGTGGGGGGGTTGTGTGGGGAGTGGGGATGCCGGCCAGAGGGGCCTATGGCGCCTGCTCCCTGCGCAACCGATTGGTGGGTGTTGCCCTTTTCAGGGCGATACGTGTTTTGTCGGCGGTCGACTGGGGGCTGGAGCGGTTCTCCTTCACCCAGTTGATCGCCGATGGGGACTCGGGTGATGGGCCGAAAGGCTAGTCGCCCGTGGGAGAAGTCCCCTTGGAGATGGTGCCCTTTTGGGCAAGCCGGGGGGCGTCGTGGTCGAATGCTCTGCGATCCCATGGCGTCCCCATTAACGGCAGTGCGGAAACGCCGGAGTGGTTTTAGTGGGTAGGCCCGCCGAGCTCCTTCCCATTCGGGGTCGGGGCGAGGTGGGAGAGTCCCACATAACCTCCGTGGCTTCTCCCAGCCCGGGGGTATGCGTAACGCATTTCCACTCCGATAAAAAAAAAAAAAAAAAAAGGTTTTATTTATTTAATCATCGTGTAGCTTACTTTTTTTTAATATTGACGAATAGTTCCAATATACATCAATAATATTCAGTACGCACGTGTTGCTTGCAGAAGACAACAAACGATACAGTTCGAGATTAATGTTTTTCAAGTCATTGATTGGCGAACGAGCACACGGGCCACCTGATGGTAAGTGATCTCTGTAGCCTATATTCATAAGGAATCATAAGATGGTGAACGCTTTGCGAAAACTCAGGAGTGCGATTGAATACCTATAACTATGCTGGTAATTTCGATGGCTCTCTTGCTGCGTTATTGGAGAACAACCAATCAGAGTACTGCTGTTTGGCGACAGGTTGGATGGTGGTAGCCATTCGGACGGAACCTGCATTGGGTCGTTCCACCGTAAAAGCATCGACGTTTTGTTTTCATTGTTTTTACCCGCCTGCGCCTGAAGGAGGGTTATGTTTTTCGAGTGTATGTATGTATATTTCTTTAGCACACTCTGTAGCCATATAGGTGTCGTTAGACAGTCACACTGGGTATACGTATCAAAAGTTGGTATGCAGTCAGTTTTTTTTTTCAAAATATCAGGTTGTTGAAAATTGATGTGCATCCGACGGTAAATTTCGTTCATAATTTCAACTGACGGCACACTTCTCGGCAAAGGAGGTCCAAAGCCATCCATATACAATGGACTCCAGTGGCTTTCACCAAATCATCTGTCCCTCTTGTGAGATGCGTACTGACAGTACCGACAGTACCTTTCGGTATACAGACGCCATTCGAGGCTCTAGCTCAATTTGTCATTGCTTCTGCGAGAAATTGCACGCCGCACACTTGCAATCAAATTTTACGTTATCCCTATCGCAGTGGTCTTTCATCATTTCTGATTCTTACCTTTGGATGCTTAATACGAATGACTTTTCATCCTATTAAACACCTATTTATTTATTATAAGTCTAAAATGAAATGTAAATCTAAAAAGAACTGTATCCAAACCCAAAATGAGAGGGTAAACACCAATCACACCACTCAATGCAAACCCGTAGTTCCTTACACAACGCAATATTTCTCGGCGCAAAACTTATGATTCTCGTCTCGCCCCGACGTTTTTCAATCGCCACACAAAAACGCAGAGGCAGTCTTGCTCACAATAAATATTTTTTCGAATTTACGTTGTATTCGGGGCTCGCTCGCTCCAGATTCAGTGGCGCGATGTTTGAAAAAGGTTAGGAGTAGGACATTTTTCTCGGCGTACGTGCGTGAAGAGCGCTAGACGCTGCTGATTTTGGTTAGCCTTTTGTCACACAGTAGCGAGCAAGCATTGGATAATCAACTAAGCCGTGGTGGCCTAGTGGTTCGTCCTACCGCTTCTCATGCAGAGGGTTCTATTCCGGGTCGCACGCACCTCTAAGTTTACTTATGTGCGAAATTCAATTTGAATTAACCAATGTGCTTTTCGGTGAAGGGAAACATCGTGAGGAAACCTGCATGCATCTGCGAAGTAATTTAAAGATGTGTGTGAAGTCCCCAATCCGCATTGGGCCCAGGTGGGGAATATATAGCCCAAACCCTCTCGTGGTGAGAGGAGGTATGTGCCCAGTAGTTGGACGCAAATAGGCTGTAGTAATAGTAGTATTCAAAAAATATTATTAATTGTGATTAGACCTACTTTAAAATAACACACATAAGTACCTATGTATAACACTAAGCTGCCCCCCGTGGTAAAGCCCGCGTTGGTCCCATTTTTTCCGTTCGTAATCACAAAATCAGGTGAAAATTGTTTTTAGAAGAGAGTACGGAAAAAAACACATCAAGATCGTTTCTGTGCAAATGCGTCGTAAAGGGTATTTCACACTTGATACTCGTGTATGCGATGGTCGCGCACGTGACGGTAGATGTGTATTTTGATGCGGAAATTTTGAAACTGTGTTGATCGATCATGCATAGGTACAGGTTTACACAACTTAGAAGGCGCGTGGATTAAGCAAAAATAGAGTCTGTGTCAACGGCATAAGTGCTTCACCGCGCGCCTTCTAAGTTGTGTCGTGCTGTAATAGGAGTTTTAAGTTGCGAATTAGAGAGATGATGGTGAAGACAAGATGTAAAAGACCAAAAAAATGAAGTCGTAACGACCACCTAAATTAATTTAGGTACGGTGTGAACGATTTGGTTTTTTTTTTTTTTTTTCTTTGTAATTCAGGGAAGGTTTAGAAATAATTAAATTAGGAAAAAATGTAAAGGTACAGCTAAAAAAAGAAAACTAACTCTTTATGGGAATCGCCTTCGCGTGACATTGATCTATTATAAGTAAGGATTCACAATCAGTCGAAGAAAAATGGTGCCCAAACCACTCGGGCACCCGTTTGGCGCTCAGTAAATTTGACACTTAAGTCTTATAGAGTTAGGTTTACTTTCGTGTAAAATATTTATCTTAACACGTATTATAAGAGGCGTTATTAGCATATTGGAACGTATTTTCTAATGTCAGTTTGCTCCATATATTTTGACATATTCTGTTAGGCACTGTTCGTCCATATGTTATTATTAGGTCAATGCGTGATACGAAGTTTTCCGGGTCAATTAGTTAAAGTATCTCAAAGCTTGTAGAGAAATGTAATTGCCAAGAGTGGACGGCCCCAAGTTGTGTTGTTTACACTTGATTAGTCCAATCTGCCCACTCCTTTCAACCCGGCCCATTAGACGGATGACCAAAATAACTCAAGAACCCACGTTGCTATTGATAATAACCCGCAGGACGGACTACTTTGTTTCCTATAGGTAGATACGTAAGTTGGGAAGTCATTTTGAGTAGCGTTTAGGGGAATTTCAAGGGTTGGCCTTTCATAGATTGATTTATTTATCCACTGCAAACATGGATCGTCTGTATACATTTTATATGTTGTAAAAAGATTTCGGATCATAGGGGCATTCATGAATATTCACGCTTGTTGTTAATAAAAAGGTAATGATAAAATAAAGCACTATAATATGCAGGCTTCATTTTGAAATTCAGATGGTAAAATATTACCTCTCTCTTAGCCGCTGAAATGTTATTTTAGAAGCGCACATACCTTTTTTTGTTAATTTTTTTAAATGTTATCAGATTTTCACCTTGTGCGTACGTTGGTCTCTTACAGTACTTTCGGCTTTTCCCCGCAACTTCGTATGCGCAGAAATGTTAAAATGTATTTTTTTCCGTTTCCGTGGGAATTTCGGGAATTCCTCTCTTAGTGCTCCCCTACGTTCCCTAAGGAACCTGCATGCCAAATTTGAGCTCTCTACGACCAGAAGTTTCGGCTCTGCGTTGATCGATCAGTCAGTCAGTCAGTCAGTTTCTTGTTTTATATATATATAGATTAATTTCCGACGTTACATAGTACCGGACAACTACTTACTGTCCTACGTCATTACTAGTGTATTATGTAAATAGATTCTATTATGGAAAAACAACGCCATCCATAACCCGTAACCCTCAAGCAATATCCCAAAAACCGTTCGTCGGCCTAAAATTTTAGTCACGTCGCTTCAAAAGTGTCTAGTTGGCGATTTTGTTTAATTATTTCTAGAAAGATTTATGTGCCGCCCCTTCAACGTCGTCGATTCGGCGGCGACGGACCGGAAAATAACTAGCAATTTATTCCAGGAACGACCTCTGTTGACGCGCGTTGAAACTAAAATGCAAGGCGGATCGCACTGCGGTTTAAAAATAGTACTTACTAGGTATTATCGAAATTTTATGGCTAGGCTGAGTATTTGGCTGAACGATAAACGAGGCCCTTTTAAAAAGTGTTTTATTAATAGAACCTTTCTGATTGATTGAGAGATAGAAATAATAGTTATTGTATTAAATATGATGCTGTAACACTATAGAATATGTAGGTAAAATTTAGTCTTATTGCGTAAGTATCCCTTCTATATTTCCTGTATATTATATGTATGGTGTTCAATGAAGAGTATTGCTGTTGTTGATATTTACTTACAAAATGCACTCGCGCACGAAGGGTTCCGTACCATCACTACATAGTATAAAACAAAGTCTCTTCCCGCTGTTTGTCCCTATGTATGCTTAGATCTTTTAAACTACGCAGCGGATTTTGATGGGTTTTTTTTAATAGATAAAGTGATTCAAGAGAAATGTTTAAGTATATAATTTATTATAGTTAAGCACTCAATTCCCGCTCCCGCGGGAACTCTATAAGCGAATTCCACGCGGACGAAGTCGCGGGCAGAAGCTAGTTATCTATAAAAACGTCAAAATATCACGTTTGTTGTATAGGAGCCCCCGTAAATATTAATTTTAATCTGTTTTTCAGTATGTATTTGTTATTATAGCGACAACAGAAATATCTATCTGTGAAAATTTCTAATGTTTAACTATCACGGTTTATGATACATAGATATAGCCTGGTGACAGACGGACAGACAGACAAATAGACAGACGGACGGACAGTGGAGTCTTATTCATAGGGTCCCGTTTTACCCTTTGGTACGGAAACCTAAAAAGGGACTTAACATAAATCCTAGATAAGAGGCGAATTCAGAAACACGTGCTCCGGGCAATAAATACTCCCTTGTGATGTTATAAGTATTTAGAAAAAAAATCTCAACAATTATTCTCCAAGGTAAAAAATCAAGTGAAAAGTAATAAAGTAGTTGAAAGATCCAATTTACAGTGCAAGTTTGTTGCCTTTAAAAAGGGGAGAAAAGACACTATTTCAAGTTGGGTCCCACAGCACGCTCCAAATAGCTCAGTCCAATAGCGACAGCCGTACAACAGTACTTTTACAAGATACAAAAACATTAAAAGCTTAAATTGAAAATTTCAAGAAGTCCCGAAAGTGCCGATTTTTTTTTACTAGGTGGTAAAAAAAAATCGGCACTTACGGGACTTCTTGAAGTTTCTTGAAAACCTTTAATTAACAACAAAAAGAAAACTGAATTGGAATCGCAAAAGGACGTGCACACAAATACCCGCAGACTTAATAACACACCTTTTCTGCATCGGGGGTTTAAAATTATGAAATTCAATGCGATAGTTAATTGAGGCTACAGTGATTGTATAACAATAAAATTTGAATTTTCAAGCGTATTTCGGCTGAAATGATGATCAATGAACATTTTAACTACTTATAAAGCAGTTATAATTGTTACTTTTTACTGACTCCAATTATAAAAGCAAGATTGACCCACATACTACCAGAAATCTAGATAAGTTTGTATGACGCAGCGGTTTCAGCAAGTCAACCCTTAACCAGGGATCAAAGTTTGAGTAATTTCAAACTATAGTTTAGCGTACTCAATCGCTCGATTAACGAGCCGATTTACTGGGGCTATATTCGAAGTCTTGTATAGGGATATTGTTCTCGTAGGAAGCTGAAATTTGGCATGTAGGTTTTTTGGGGAGTTTCAAAAAGCACTAAGGTAGGATTTCCCGAAAACCCAACGAGAACGGGAAAATAAACGTGCTTTACATGTTAGTGTTTCTGCGCTTACGAAGTCGCAGGCAAAAGCTAGTCTAAATATATAAAACTCAAAGGTGACTGACTGACTGACTGACTGACTGATATAGTGATCGATCAACGCACAGCCCAAACCACTGGACGGATCGGGCTGAAATTTGGCATGCAGGTAGATGTTATGACGTAGGCATCCGCTAAGAAAGGATTTTGCAAAATTCCCACGGGAACGGGAAAAAAAGGGATTTTTACATTTTAATGTTTAGGCGCGTACGAAGTCGCGGGAAACATCGTAGAGATCTGAAATTTGGCATGCAGGTTCCTTGGGGAGCGTAGGGGAGCACTAAGAAACGACTTCCCAAAATTCCCACGGGAACGGGAAAAAATGGTTTTTTTACATTTTAAGGCGCGTACGTAGTCGCGGGGATCATCGTAGAGCTGAAATTTAGCATGCAGATTCCTTGGGGAGCGTAGGGGAGCACTAAGAAAGGACTTCCCGAAATTCCCACGGGAACGGGAAAAAATGGGTTTATTACATTTTAAAACCCGTACGTAGTCGCGGGGATCATCGTAGAGAGATGAAATTTGGCATGCAGATTCCTTGGGGAGCGCAGGGGAGCACTATGAAAGGATTTCCCGATATTCCCACGGGAACGGGAAAAATGGGATTTTTACATTTTAATGCTTAGGCGCGTACGAAGTCGCGGGAAACAGCTATCTATCTATCTAAATATATAAAAGAAGAAACTGACTGACTGACTGACTGACTGACATATCAACGCAGAGCCAAAACTACTGGTCGTAGAGAGCTGAAATTTGCCATGCAGGTTCCTTGGGGAGCGAAGGGGAGCACTAAGAAAGGACTTCCCGAAATTCCCATGGGAACGGGCAAAAATGTTTTTTTTTACATTTTAAGGCGCGTACGTAGTCGCGGGGATCATCGTAGAGAGCTGAAATTTGGCATGCAGGTTCCTTGGGCAGCGTAGGGAAGCACTAAGAAAGGACTTCCCAAAATTCCTACGGGACCGGGAAAAAAATGGGTATATTACATTTTAAGGCGCGTACGTAGTCGCGGGGATCATCGTAGAGAGATGAAATTTGGCATGCAGGTTCCTTGGGGAGCGTAGGGGAGCACTAAGAAAGGATTTCCCGATATTCCCACGGGAACGGGAAAAATGGGATTTTTACATTTTAATGTTTAGGCGCGTACGAAGTCGCGGGACACAGCTATCTAACTATCTAAATATATAAATAAAAGAAGAAACTGACTGACTGACTGACTGACTGACACATCAATGCAGAGCCGAAACTACTGGTCGTAGAAAGCCAAAATTTGGCATGCAGGTTCCTTGGGGAGCGTAGGGGAGCAGTCGCGGGGATCATCGTAGAGAGATGAAATTTGGCATGCAGGTTCCTTGGAGAGCGTAGGGGAGCACTATGAAAAGATTTCCCGATATTCCCACGGGGACGGAAAAAATGGGATTTTTACATTTTAATGTTTAGGCGCGTACGAAGTCGCGGGAAACAGCTATCTATCTATCTAAATATATAAAAGAAGAAACTGACTGACTGACTGACTGACATATCAACGCAGAGCCGAAAATACTGGTCGTAGAGAGATGAAATTTGGCATACAGGTTCCTTGGGGAGCGTAGGGGAGCACTAAGAAAGGATTTCGCGAAATTCTCACGGGAACGGGGAAAAAAGGGAATTTTACATTTAAATTTTTAGGCGCGTACGAAGTCGCGGGAAACATAGTAAGGATCTGAAATTTGGCATGCTGGTTCCTTGGGGAGCGTAGGGGAGCACTAAGAAAGGATTTCCCGATATTCCCACGGGAACGGGAAAAATTAAATTATAATCCTAGATTACAAACACTTTCAAGAAACACGTTATGCAGATTACCTACTGTTAGATTACCTGCCTATTGTCCAGTAAAAAGGAAATGATTGATGAGTTCCCTAAAACATTCTTTAAACCAGTCTGATATTACCTAAATAATGAATTTTGGCACTAAACTATTTATTCATAAGAGATTAATGAATCCGAGAAAAAAAAGGAAAAATCTATACATATAATAAATAATAATTCTGTAGAAGTCGCGGCTGAAAATTGAAAATTAAAAGAAACTATCAAGTCAAAGGGACTATATGAACGATACTGAACACAAAATAACGATTTTTAGAAAAAAATACTGTATGTATGTATGTATGTCTGTCCGGATTTAACTCGACAACTACTAGTCCTATTGCAACAAAATTTGGTATGGGGGTAGTTTATAACACTGGTCAACATATAGGCTACTTTTTATCCCGAGAAAATGCATAGTACCCGCGGGAAGGCTATTAACAAATTCCACGCGGACGAAGTCGCGGGCAGAAGCTAGTTAGCTATAAAGCGGTTAAAACCACGCAATAAAATATTACTACTCGAATTAGTACTGACTCTTCCAGGGAATGAAAATGCTTTTTATACTACCTGTAGGTAATACTTTGAAGCCGTGGTGGCCTAGTGGTTCGACCTACCGCCTCTCGTTCGATTCCGGCTCGCACCTCTAAGTTTTCTTATGTGCCAAATTCAATTTGAATTAACCACTGAGCTTTTCGGTGAAGGAAAACATCGTGAGGAAACCTGCATGCATCTGCGAATTAATTCAATGATGTGCGTAAAGCCCCAAATCCGCAGTGGGCCCGCGTGGGGACTATAGCCCGAACCCACTCGTGGTGAGAGGAGGCCTGTGCCCAGCAGTGGGACGCAAATAGGCTGTAGTAGTAGGTAATACTACTCGTACCAGTGTAGATACATCCAAAAAAGTATTTTTAAGACATACAGTCGAGTTCACATTCATATTCAGTTCATATTAGTTCGCCAATATTAAAGTAATAAGGTCCAAAAGTGTACACATATTAATGAACTCGACTGTACAAGGTAAGAGCCTATTTCTTGCCTATGCAACGTTAATGAGTTCTTTAACTCCCTCGGCCCTGAAACTTAGTTCCAAATGCGTTAAGATAAATAAATAAGCGAACTCATTATCATTTATCTCAATAAAAGGCTACCAGTGCAATGATAATGACGTGCCGGCACGAACGAAAATACCTCAATTGTCAATATTAGACACTATACAATTTACCGAGTATTTTTTAGCTGGTCATGCGTTTTTAGAACAATACGTTTTTCCGGGATAAAAAGTGCCTAATAAAGTAAGTGCCCTTATGTCCTTCTTGTCATCTAAATCTGTCCACCGTAAGCATATAAAGAAACAGATAGACAGAATTACATTCGCGTTTTTACTATCAGTGTGGTACAACCATGGTACAACATCCATACTAATATTATAAATGTGAAAGTGTGTTTGTTTGTCCTTCCTTTACGTCGCAACGTGTGGACCGATTTGGATTAAATTTGGTATGGAGATAGATTGAGACCCGGGCTATAACATAGGATACTTTTTATCCCGAAATTTCCACGGGAACGGGTTTTCAACGGGTCAAACCAGGTTTTCAATACTTCTACAACTATAACCATCTATATGTATAGTACCATCGGGTACGCAAATTCCAAGTCTACGTGGGACGAAGTCGCGGGCAAACGGAGTCTATTATAAATCGTCAGTTGCCTAGGACAACCTAAGGTATAATATAATAATAGACAGCCTTTGGCTGACTTTCTTCGCTTGTGGCTGGGTGAGGTGACCCTATTTCTAGGCTGTTAGCCTTTCTGGCTGAACCTAATCCACCTAAGAGACAGACGATTTAACATATGTTATGCCTTAACTAACTAAAATAGCTACAAGCTTTTGTTTCAAGGGCCTGGTGCTAGGTCCGTCCGTGGTGATAGATACCACCGTCTTTCCCTGCTAACCTACCGCCAAATAGCAGTGCTCGCACTGTTGTGTTCCGGTAGGGGGTTCAGGCAGCCGGTGAAATTTCTGGCACAGAGGCATTCCATCTTAGGCCTCACGGTAGGCAACGCATTCGAAATCGTACGGTTTCTTAATGGGGGATCATAGGATTTCGGTGTCCGTGGGCCGCAGTGACCACTTACCATCAGGTCGGCTGTGCTCGTTTGCCTATATCATAGGTATAAAAAAGCTAAAAATAAAACCAGCTTTATAACTGAGTTTCCAACTGATAAAAATGTTATCGCTTTGTAACTTACTCGCGCTACATGACTGAGTTTCAAAATGATAAAAATATTTACCATTTTTAAGCTCGTTACAATACTATAAAAATAAATCAAAATATTTTTTTCACTCACAAAATAATAGCAAATAAACTATTACCTACTATTTAAAAATAACAATAAAAGGCACTTCCGAAAAAATCGAAATTAATTGAAATCGCAACAAATAGTCAGAACTGAGAATGACAAAGTATTAAAGCCGGCGGCGTGATTAATTAAACGCTTCATTGTTAACACATGGAACCTTGCCACAACAAAGCGTACACGTATCGGAAATGTCGGACGTCAAAACGTTTTTCACACACAAAGTTAAAAAAACAGTATGTTATACGTAAGCATGATTTGGTATTTACTAACAAATCTAATATATAAAATTCTCGTTTCACAGTGTTTGTAACCAAACTCCTCCGAAACGGCTCGACCGATTTCTATGAAATTTGGAGTGTACGTTCAGAATGTCTGAGAATAGGAAGTAAGCTATTTTTCATACCCGAAAAAAAATTCCAAGGCGGTACGACGTCCGCGGGGTCAGCTAGTCTAATACATAAAATTTCTCGTGTCACAGTGTTTGTAACCAAACTCCTCCAAAACGGCTCGACCGATTCTTATGGAAATTGGTGTGTATGTTCAGTAGGTCTGAGAATAGGACGTAACCTATTTTTTTTATACTAAGGTGGTACGAAGTCCGCGGGGTCAGCTAGTATTTATATACTAAGTATACCTATAGTCCGTCACCACCGTCGTGCGCAATGTGTCCGTGAAACTCTTGCCTCTATCGCGCGAAGCCATGGCGAAGCGGTAACATTGAGTGCTGGTAATTTCACCGGTTCTTAGAGATAATCTACTATAGCACGTCCCGCGCCTCAACATTTCAAAACGCTTCAATTTATTTATTACTGGATTTCGGTTATCGCGTTCCCGCGGGAACTATGAGTTTTTCCGGGACGAAAGGCGTGAAGAGGTAACAGACAGACAGACAGACAGAGTTACTTGCGCATTTAAAATATTAGTATGGATTATTTAATAATCATTACCAACACTCTCAACGCATAGTTGATGGCTGTCCCAGCACGCACACAGGCGTTGAGAATGTTGGTGATTGATGCTTTTTAAATACTTTGAAGCGTTTTGAATTGTGGGGAACACAACATTGCGTGCAATATGCTTTTATTCACTGTCACGTTATTTCAACAATATAGTTCGGGTTACGTCGATGACTAGTTCAACTCCTTTAGTCCTTACAATTAATAAAAAATCCATACTAATAATATTATAAATCTGAAAGTGTGTTTGTTTCTTTGTCCTTCCTTCACGTCGCAACGAGTGGACCGATTTGGATGAAATTTGGTATGGAGATGGTTTGAGACCCGGGCTTTAACATAGGATACTTTTTATCCCGATATTTCCACAGGAACGGGTTATCCACGGGCCAAACCAATTTTTCAATACTTCTGTAACTATGACTGTGTATAATTGTATAGTATCATCGGGTACGCAAATTCTAAGTCGACGCGACACGAAGTTAACGGGTATTGGCTAGTAATTATATAAAACTTAATCTTCTGCGGCCAATGTATATACTGTGTCCCGTATAGTTAAATGAACGCTGAAGGCATGAGAAATGGCTTTTTATCCGACTATTTACTGCGTCGATTTGTTTGCACCTGGATTACTGCTGACTTTACGTCGTTATTCTTCCTGTACTGATTTTAATGTTTCTGTGATAAACTTCGATGGAAACGTGTTGCTATAGCGAAACTGTGATTAAAGAGAGTGTAGGCTGTCGGCAGTTAATGGAGCAGGAAGTGATCGAATGAAAAATATATATTTATGATATAAATTTGCAATACATTTTATAGCTTTTTTTTATGTAAATGGTATAGGCAGACGAGCGCTCATTCCACCTGATGGTATGTACTCACTGCGGCCCATGGACATCGAAATCCTATGATCCCCTATTAAGGAACCATAAGATCTCGAATGCGTTGCCTACCCTGAAGCCTAAGATGGAATGCCTCTGTGCCAGAAATTTCACCGGCTGCCTTAACCCCCTACCGGAACACAACAGTGCGAGCACTGCTATTTGGCGGCAGGTTAGCGGGGAAAGACGGTGGTAGCACCCCGGATGGACCTAGCACCGGGCTTTACCATTAGCAAAAAATCAGTTTCAAATAAAACAACGACAATTCTACATCAAAGAATAAAAATAGCAAATAGATTCAAGTCTTGACATTTCAAACTTACAGCTTTGTCCTTACCTATAGGTATGCAGAATTATCCGATAAAATCCCTTTATCAGCCCTTTCGGGGACCTTTAGGCCGATCCGAATCCTCCAGGCAACCGAACCAAACGACCAGCCCGCGTCCTGCACCCAGCCGCAGGCGGATCTGGCGTTATTTACAAGAAGAGTGGCGGAGCCCATACTGAGGTGCGTGCTCCGAAACCCGGGTTAACACTAGATCGACATCTAGCGTCCAGTAGCCGAACCCCGATTACTTACTTAACCGTTTAGAAGCCCGGGTTAACACTAGATCGACATCTAGCGTCCAGTAGCCGAACCCCGATTACTTACCCAACCGTTTAGAAACCCGGGTTAACACTAGATCGACATCTAGCGTCCAGTAGCCGAACCCCGATTACTTACCCAACCGTTTAGAAACCCGGGTTAACACTAGATCGACATCTAGCGTCCAGTAGCTGAACCCCGATTACTTACTTAACCGTTTAGAAACCCGGGTTAACACTAGATCGACATCTAGCGTCCAGTAGCTGAACCCCGATTACTTACTTAACCGTTTAGAAACCCAGGTTAACACTAGATCGACATCTAGCGTCCAGTAGCCGAACCCCGATTACTTACCCAACCGTTTAGAAACCCGGGTTAACACTAGATCGACATCTAGCATCCAGTAGCCGAACCCCGATTACTTACCCAACCGTTTAGAAACCCGGGTTAACACTAGATCGACATCTAGCGTCCAGTAGCCGAACCCCGATTACTTACCCAACCGTTTAGAAACCCGGGTTAACACTAGATCGACATCTAGCGTCCAGTAGCCGAACCCCGATTACTTACCCAACCGTTTAGAAACCCGGGTTAACACTAGATCGACAACTAGCGTCCAGTAGCCGAACCCCGATTACTTACCCAACCGTTTAGCAATTGCTACCCCTACTTGAGCTGGAACATTGAACGGGTATCGAAATGTTTACTTTTTGAGCACCTGTATTTAAACAAAAAAACATTTTTATTATTATTCATAAACTGTATTAGGTACTAAGCTATAAGTTTAGTGCGAACTGCGATTTGACGTCAAACGACTGTTCATATAAATAAACATATTATTTATAATAAGATTAATAAGTATACCTAGTTAGGTAAGGTACATAATATAAATGTACTCTCAACGGACGTATAAAATGTACATTTTATAAATTAATTAATTGAATCGAATTGGTGTCTAGGCCAGGCGTATGCGCCGCTCGCGCACGCATTATAGGGGTGGTCTATTGCGCTACATTCGATCCGATTCAGATCCCAATCCATGAATACGACCCGGAATATTCGTAGGACTGTGTTTGTGGTAGTTTACGGTCTAAATAGATTGACAGATGACGGTAATCCGATTTAGGCCCGGTTCCTATATCCACGAAACGCCTCGTTTTGCCTACGGACGGTTGATTTTTGACATTTGTTCCATAGAGAATCTGTCAAATTTTAACCGTCCGTAGGCAAAACGAGGCGTTGTTTGGATATAGGAACCGGGTGTTAGAGAGTAAACTACCATACAAAATATAATTCTTCGACTACTCCTGATCGGATGCGAATGGGACGTAGGGCGAAACCGCTCTAAGACACTATAAAGTTCTTATTATCGATATCTTCCATAAATTCATTTATAATCATAATTTGACATCATTGATTGAATAATTTTTCCCGTACTGTCTCTACGTAGGTAAACTTAAGACAATTATAATTAACTACATCTTCCCATTCTTCCCAAATTGAAACCAGTAATTACGCATTCTTGTTTAATAACCGTTATATTGTATAGGTACATATGATCATAATGAACAAACAACGTCTATTACCGTACGCATTATCAAATTTACTTAAACTGCCTAGTTATTGAATAGTGTTAAATGTTTAGTTGTAAACAATTGGGAACATGCACTAAAAAATTAATTTTCACTTCTCATGCTCTTAAAATGTTACTTTAGTCTCTGCACATCGGGACTAAAGCTCTTTTTTAGTCTCTAGGGACTAAAGTATTTTTTTTTTAATTTACATTGGAAACCCGCCTAAACAGCCAACCACAGAGTTTGTGAAAGGAGGATTATCCCCATTTCCAGTGACCTAGACAATTTCTAGGGCGTGAAAAAACGATTTAATTTCGTGAAAAACGATTTAATGATTACGAATACCTATGAATCTTGTTTTATTTAAAGTGAATTCATTTAATAATGCATGACCCAATTAGTTTTAAAATATATTAATAGTTTTTAAGTTTGAATCTGTTGGCTAAATATCATTCAAAACGTCACGTGATAAAAAACAGGTCAAGTGCGAGTTGGACTCGCTCACCGAGGGTTCCGTACCTACAAACTTGATGATGCAAATTTAACAATACAAACTTATTATTTGCGGTTGGTGAAGTAGACACGGCTACTGTGCCAACCGCAAATGATAAGTTTGTATTAGTAAATTGGCTTTTTTTGCACCAAAATATATAATAGTTACGGTAAGACCTTGCTTCTGGCCAAATTTCATGATTCTAGGTCATCGGGAAGTAGCCGGTTATCTACTTTGTTACAATAAATATCGTAATTTTGTATGAACTTCGTTTTTTTTTCCCTCGCATTCGAAGTGAAAAGCAGAGTGTTTAACGCGTGACTAAACAACCATAATGACACTCGAACTATAGCCACCCTCGCTCTGCTCGGGTGGCTAAACATCTCGTGTCATAATGGCTTGTTTTAGTCCCTTGATAAACAATCTACTATTAGATATTTATGTGTTACTGTCGTTGGGTAACATACATCATCTTGGAGGTTGAACATTTTTGGATAGTGTTATTAAATAGTTTTCGTTTCATTTGACAAACCTGTACTTATTCAAAGATTTTCTAGATCACACGGGCATCGAACAAACTAAAAATTAAAAAATAACCTCGCTATTTTATTAGGTTCTAGCTTCTGCCCGCGACTTCGCCCGCGTGGAATTCGGTTATCGCGCTCCCGCGAGAACTACGCGTTTCCCCGGCACAAAAAGTATGGCCCTTTTCGAGACTCCAACTATCTCCATACCAAATTTCATCCAAATCGGTCCAGCGGTTGAAGCGTCAAGAGGTAACAGACAGACAGACAGACAGACAGAGTTACTTTCGCATTTATAATATTAGTATGTTTATACGAACCGGTCGGAATTTTGTTCAATGGCCCTCCAGACCCCCAATAATAAATAGTGCTTATATTCATCAAGGCACATTAAGTACGTGTCAAATTTGTATGTGCCAATGGAAGAGTTTTACAGATATTGATAATAACATAACATTTTGCAAAATATAGGTGGTTGGTTCAGCAAATGTCCATAGCCATTCAGCATGGCAACGCTGCGGGTATAATGGGGACATTCCAGCCAGGCACGATCCAGGATGTGGGTGAGAATGTTTAGTATTTCGTACCTGTTTCTTTTATTTATGTATATTTATTGCATTTTTTTATATATTTGACGAAGTCTGTTACGGATGATGTATTTGTGACGAAGCATGGTGTGGATATTTTTAATCTGTAAAATACTATTTTTAAATAAATAATTGCATACTTAAATATAGGATGATAAGTAATAACTAGGTACAATTATTATGATTTATGATTCAAGTTTGACATGCATGTACCCTATCAGACTTCTAGCGACGTTCTGTTTCTCTGTCAATTACAGTGTTACTCGGTGGAAAGTCAAATGTGACAGTGGTTTCGGTGTTGGGAAGTCATGTCAGTCCAAATTAGGGTGACGTGTAATGTGGGAATAAAATATGTCTGAATTGTTTCACTTAATTTTATGTAGGATAGTAAACAAAGCGCGTGTAAACCGTTTGTTTTGATACGTATTATTTCAGTACATATGGTTCGTGTAGTTATTTTACCAGCCTTTGCCCGCGACTTCGTTCGCGTAAACTTAGACTGATATTCGGTTTATTATCTATTGCTAATAATAAGTTTGAAGAAAAGTCGTGTCTGTAACATAAAAACCGAAAAATAACGATCAAGTCGAAGGTTCTACTAGATACTGAAACACAAAACAAATTGTCCGTATGTATATGTACGTCCGGGTTTAACTTGATTAGGCCTTTAGGCATTAAGTCCGCCAATTGTATACATTTTTTATGTGCAATGAAGTTTAAATAAATAAATAAATTAGGGTAATTGGAGTAGATTATAACACAAGTCAATATATTAATATGGGCTACTCAAGTAGCTCTTCTTTATCCCGGAAATGCACAGTTCCCGCGAGCACGTTCTTACGGAACTTCACGCGGACAAAGACACGGGAAGAAGAAAAATTATAGAAATGATACAAGAAGAGTGACAGAGCCCATACTTTAGTGCGGGCTCTGAAACCCGGGTTAACACTGAATCGACATCAAAATAGGGATAGGTATCTAAATTCTATACGATAATCACTCATCATGTTCTATTACTAAAGCAAAAGATTATTATTAGATATTCAGATTATATAAGTAGACTTAATTAACAGACATTTAAGGTCACGTTCAAGTAATAAATAAGAGCAAATATGAATATCAAATACACGTGACAGGTCCCAACCGCCGCCATGAAACACATGACATAATAAAACCCTCAAGAACATCTGTTTATTCATTACGCGCAATTCCAATAACATGCACGTTTGTAACGAATGGAGGTAATTTGCCGGTTCTCTAACGATCCTCAAGAACCGCTTAGATAAATCTATACTAATAATAAGTCTCTGTAGAAGAAATTCAATTTGAATTGACCATGAGCTTTTCGGTGAAGGAAAACATCGCGAGGAAACCTGCACGCATCTGCGAAGTAATTCAAAGATGTATGTGAAGACCCTAATCCGCACTGGGCCCGCGTGGGGACTATAGCCCAAACCCTCTCATGATGAGGGGAGGCCTGTGCCCAGCAGTGGGACGCAAATAGGCTGTAGTAGTAGAAGAAGTCGCGTCTGAAACTTGACAATTAAAAGAAACTCAGTCAACGGGACTATATAAACGATACTGAACACGAAATAACGATTTTTTTGAAAAATGATCTGTATATTTGTATGTATGCATGTACATATGTCCGGATTTGACTCGAAAACTACTAGACGGATTGCAACAAAATTTGGTATAGGGGTAGTTTGTAACACTGGTCAACATATAGGCTACGACGAAGTCGCGGGCAGAAGCTAGTACATTCATAAGTTTCGTAATTTAATATTGCCTGAATAAACTACGAAGGCTTTTAATCTAATAATCCTTTAAACACGCTAATCTTGCCTAGATACCTATTCCAACTGTCTCAGAAACCGCCCTAACGGGGTAGGGTTTTAAGAAGGCGAAAATTTGAAGACTCATTTTTGGTCATTTTCACCGGAGCCAAAGTCGGTCGCCCAAGTACTACTAGAGATCTTCTACTATCAAAAGTCCCGCGCCTTCACATTTCAAAACGCTTCAATTTTTTATTTTATTCAAAAGGCACCAGCAACACTCTCAACGCATAGTTGATGGCTGTCTCAGCACGCATACATGTGTTGAGAGTGTTGGTGGTGCATTTTAAATACCTTGAAGCGTTTTGAAATGTGAAGGCGCGGGACTTTAGATAGTAGAAGATCTCTACTCTGAATCAAGCGAGTAAATTTTTTGACAAACAGCAATCACTCCTTTTTATTGCAAAGGCTGACAAAAAGCAGGCTGGCACCTGATGGTAAGTAGTTGTTGTTGCTTTTATTACAAATACGTTATACATATACATATAAAGATAAAGATGGTTTATTTGCGTTGCCAGTTTAAATGCAAAGTCACTCTGTCTGTATTTTTATAGATGACTTACCTACCCTCTTTATTTTACGGAGCCATCTCACCCTTAGTTAACTGATATTGCCCACAACCAACAAGTTATACATAGGTACCTACCATTGACCTATAGTAACATATGGACGAACATTGCCTAACAGAATGTGTCAAAATATATGGAGCAAACTGACATTCGAAAATACGTTCCAATAAGGCGTTATTAACTCTTTATAATGTGTGTCAAGATAAATATTTTATACAAAAGTAATCCTAACACTATTAGACTTAAGTGTTAAATTTACTGAGCGTCAAACGGGTGCCTGTGTTGTTTGGGCACCCGTTTTGACAGGCCATTTTTCTCCGGCTGATTGTGAATCTTTACTTATAATAGATCAATGACCTACCCTATAATTTGTTCCGAGTGTATCTATCAGGTGATACGATACGTTATTAGGAATATGATTGAGCCAAGCTATTTGATGTTGTGATGAAATAGGATAGCTAATCGTCGCAATTGTTCATTCTATTGCTCTGTATTTTTCCATGATGTTAGATTGACTCAGTTAAGTCAATGATGTTAGCTTAACTGAGGCACTAAAGTCCAAGCTCAAGGTTTGCCAGAGAGCAATGGAGCGCAGTATCTTTGGCGTCCGAATAACTGATAGGATACGGAACTCAGAACTGCGCTCGAAGACTCAGATTGCCGATGTTGGGGTACAGACTGCCAAACTAAAGTGGAACTGGGCTAGACACGTCTGCCGCATTCACGATGACAGATGAAACAAATTATAGCCGCCGAGTGGCTACCTCGGGACGGGACTAGACGGAGATGGCGCGACGACCTAGACAAGTTTAGATCGGATTGGCTAGAACTGGCAAAGAACAGAGAGGAGTGGAAGAGAGGAGGAGAGGCCTTTGCCCAGCAGTGGGATCTAATAGGCTAGATAAGATAAAATAAGAAGTTAGATTGACTCATTGCTGAAACCGCTAGTCATCCCAGCTGATGATAAGTGGTTACCGCTACCTACGAGTATTAGACGTTTGTAACGCGTTGACGGCCTAGAAAATATTTGATGACAATTCAGTTACCAGTTGTACGTGCCAGAAATGTTCCAGAGAGCTGACACGTTGATATAGGTAAGCTCGGTGACTCTACGTGCAGGTAATTAGTGGACATGAACCTAAGTACATGGTTTGTGGCATGAACGTTCAACGTCTCGCCGATGACGAGAGAGTGTAGATGCATTGTAAAAAAATAACCGCCTTCAAACTCCGACAGACTGCGATGTCAATGTCAAGTTCACTATATGATTTGGGTCGGTTCACTTGACACCGACTTTGCAGTCTGTCGGAGTTTGAAGACGGTTCTTATTTTTTATTTAGATATAAGTAACTCTGTAGTCTTCGAAATTGACACCAAAATCATCTACGTGCTAGCAAATTTTGAGGAGTTCCCTCATTTTCTCATAGATCCCATCATCAGAACTAAACCAAATTATAATGGGACTAACTTGGAAGTACCACCTTTCCAACAAAGAAAGAATCATCGAAATCGGTTCACGTTTACTATTTATTTTTGGTGAACATAGATAAAAAATAAAAATAAAAAAGATTGCGAAGAACCTCCTCCTTTTTTTGAAATCGGTTAAAAAGAAACGTCTTCTATGTCCGAAATATTCCTCCTTTTTCGTCAAAAATGGGCCCTTCGTTGATGTCGCGACGCAAAACTAAACCTTCATTTTAAAGTCGACCAAGGACCAACATTATGCGCGTTCAGCCACTAGGTACAGGTTTACACAATCTAGAAGGCGCGTGGATTAAGCAATATTAGACTCTGCGTCAACGGCTTAAGTGCTTCACCGCGCGCCTTCTAAGTTGGGTCGTGCTGTACCTAATAGTTTTCGTGTAGCGCCTTATCACAAGTGCTGTAAGTAATTTTACTGGCGTGTCGGCGGCGAGAGATTGACTCAAATTATTAGTTGGATCGTGAAATTTCGTTGGAGCACGAATGTCGCAGAACGAGCGATATCTACTGACGACCTCTACTTTCACGATATGTTTATTTTTTGGAATGTCTATTTTTTATTTAAAATAAGCAACACTGCACGCAATATACACAGCAATGAATTACATTGTTATACATACATTTATTTACATTATGTTATATACATAACGTCATAGTTTATAGACTCTGCTAAGTGGTTCCGCTATTTCAAGTAATTACCAAAAACAAACAACAACAAGGCGATATCCGCAAAAAAATCCTCCCGCTAGTTCCCGCTAGCGATCGGTTGAACACGTTACACGCGCGTGATGTCCAACTCCCTTCTGGCCATTCCGCAATGTTCCGGAAGAGTCCCCGGTACCTGGCTGCTAAGGTCTATAACGCTTTGCCTTACGAAATTAAATCATTGTTCTACACGCGATTCTTAATAGCACTAAAAAGTACCTAATAAATCAAAGTCCATATAATCTTAGTGAATTTTATAGTAATTTATATATAAGAAAATGGCCCCGTCAAAACGGGTGTCCGAACAGCTCGGACACCCGTTTGGCCTTCGTTATAAAGAGGCGTTATTAGCATATTGGAAAGTATTTTCTAATGTCAGTTTGCTCCATATATTTTGACATATTCTGTTAGGCACTGTTCGTCCATATATTATTACTTATTATAGGTCAATGTTTATACCGTATTAAGTAATTTGCTACACCTGTTGGGTAAAATTGTATTGATACCAATCTAACTGACATGCAACGTACCATCACTCATGTAAACATACAATTTATGGCAAATAAATAAAATGAATGAATGAATGAACAAAAAAAAAAGCTTAGAACCTCTTCACAAAATTTTGAAGGATCGTTTGAGAAATGAAACCAGTAGATGAGAACAGCCGCAATTCCTCAGCAACGAGAAATAATATTCTTCTAATTAAAAGTTTCAATTTGCGAACTTAATCTACAGAGAGTCTTGTTGTTAATTTAAACTATTATACTTTATTAGTTTTGTTCACCAGCTAACTTCTGACTTAAGACAGGAGGATGATGGGTGTTGAGGAACGAAGAATACCTACCTACTTAGTCAACTTTTTAGTAAGACATTAGAGAAGTATCGGCGGGCGACGACGGAGAAAATGGCTTCCAACATTAATTCACAGATTAAATAAGCGTGGCGTAGTGCTGACAAACGCTATGTTGAAATGCAGCTGTTAGCCGATCCGTTAAATTTATGAGAGACAACATTTTCATAAAATTTTAAGAAGGTTGACACGTGTCAACCTCTAGACGTGTAAGCTTTACCTACACGTGTCAACGTCAGGACATGTAAGCTTCACGCGTGTCAACCGATAATAGTAGGTATTTTATGCAATTAGTTGTACAAGGGAGGTCAGAAGAACGAGTGGCACGAGCTGTAGCGAGGCGAAGCATGAAAATTATTGTGATTTGGTTTTGCAACGTAGCATATGTACGACTCAAAATTAAACAAACAAACAGTTACTTACCTACCAAACTGCACACACAAATTATGCAAATATGACACATATATGGGGTATAGGATATAGACTATTTAAATCAAATGATTATTATTATGTTGGTCCTTAAAAAGGTTTGCATGAATCAATAAACGAAATTGTACAGAGAGTATTTCGTTTCGAACTAAATGTTTAATTTTTAAGACAAATAGGTAGGTACAAACTTGGTCACTAGATAGTATAAAACAAAGTCGCTTAGCTGTCTGTCTGTCCCTATGTATGCTTAAATCTTTAAAATGACGCAACGAATTATGATGAGTTTTTTTTAATAGATAGAGTGGTTCTTGAGGAAGGTTTAAGTATATGATTTGTTTATAGTTTTATGTTAATTAGATGAAATATAACGATGATAGTTCAATATGGCAGAGAATATTCAAGTCAGCAGTAGTCAGACGTACATTGCTGGTTTCGAGAAAGTCTATCTAAATTCAAATTTATCCCGGAAAAACGCTTATTCCCCGGGGGAACGCTATAACTAAATTCCACGCTGACGAAATCGCGGGCAGAAGCTAGTTATTTCATAATCCTTATTATTCAAAAGTTTTGATTAAGCGGTTTTATGTCTCAGTAACCTTTCTGTTTCAAGTTCAGTTATGTATGATATTATATTATTAACAAGGCGGGGGAATTTTGACGTCCGATGAATAATGCCGTTGTTCCGGGACGCGGACAGTTTTTCGGTAATTGAGTTTCGAATACTCATACAATTTTAAACACACTGCGTAAAACAGCAAATAACTAGCTTCTGCCCGCGACTTCGCCCGCGTGGAATTCGGCTATCGCGCTCCCGCGGGAACTATGCGCTTTTCCGGGATAAAAAGTAGCCTATGTCCTTTCCCGGGATTCCAACTATCTCCATACCAAATTTCATCCAAATCGGCCCAGCGGTTGAAGCGTGAAGAGGTAACATACAGAGTTACTTTCGAATTTATAATATTAACTAGCTTCTGCCCGCGACTTCGCCCGCGTGGAATTCGGCTATCGCGCTCCCGCGGGAACTATGCGCTTTTCCAGGATAAAAAGTAGCCTATGTCCTTTCCCGGGATTCCAACTATCTCCATACCAAATTTCATCCAAATCGGCCCAGCGGTTGAAGCGTGAAGAGGTAACAGACAGAGTTACTTTCGAATTTATAATATTAACTAGCTTCTGCCCGCGACTTCGCCCGCGTGGAATTCAGTTATCGCGTTCCCGCGGGAACTATGCGTTCTTCCGGGATAAAAAAGTAGCCTATGTCCTTTCCCGGGACCCCAACTATCTCCATGCCAAATTTCATCTCAATCGGTCCAGCGATTGAAGCGTGAAGAAGTAACAGACAGACAGAGTTACTTTCGCATTTATAATACATATTAATATAGATATATTATGGATAGCAAAATTTTTGTCGGTTTGATTTCAATAGCAAAATTGTATTTGCTATAGAAATTCAACCGAATGACGCCAAATGAATTGCGTGATGTTTTTGTTTATTAAATAATATAATTAATTTATATACATAACGCTACCTCCATTTTCATTTTAAATCATGCGTTATCGTGAAATAATTACATTTGTTACTGTTCTATCTTAGTTAAATCCTGTGAGGTTATTGTGTTATTTTAGAGCTGTAATTTAATTCCAAATTGCCAGTCACTGGCTTTGACAGTAGTAAAGTTATGCTGTGATCAAAATATGGATATATAATTACCCTTAAAATTATCATTAAGTATATCATTAAAGTGATTTTCAGAATGTGCCGATTGTGCCGTTTTAAATAAGCATTAGAACATGGAAAAAAATTGTACAAGATACGCAACAGCAGCGGAGAAACAGTCAACTATGGAAAAATGGACAACGTAACTTCCAACGAAAATATACATATATTTTATAGGTATTAAGCCAGAGATACACTATAGGGGCGACAAAGTCAAAAACTTACCTATATATAGACAGACATAAGGTAATGTTGACTACGAAGAAAAGTACACTATGTTTTTTAAGAGGGTTTATCCCAAAATTGGCAACGTCGCATATAGCTGTCATATGTTTCGCTGTTTTTATTAATTTCTCAATGTTACTGAATTGAAAAATAAGTTCATCATTCTATGGTGAAATGACGCGTCTCGTTTTATATTTGTAAGTTAGGCATTCAAATGACAAGTTTACATTAAAATGCATGGAAAATACGATGGAAAGTTTTCAAAAGATATTATTTGCATAATACTAAAAAAATCGTGTTCCAATGATAACTGTTGCAATCCATACTTAATGTTTTATTCAACCATAGGGCGATAATTCATGTGTGTTATGGCTTTGTGTAGGTACCATTGTATGGATGTAGATGTGTCTCTCACAAGAGAAGGCGTAAGTCTCCGGCGACCACACAGATAAACAAAATTAATAAAAAAAATACCTCAAAAAATCTCTTGATTAGTTCAATCGCTAAATTAAACAATTAATTCCTACAACCCTTAGCAAACAGTGTAAAGGAAATCTTGCAAACAGGGAACCGCTTTATGGTACCCTAAAAAGTGCAGTTAACCCTAGGGGTCCGTAGGGCCAAACCCTTTAAGTTGGCCTATTTGGCGAAATTAGTTGAACGTAACACGCACGCTGCTGTTGTCCACCGTTATATGCGACTTGGACTGGGGTGTACATGATACACATTCCTGAAAGGGGTAAAAATAGGACGCAAAATATCCTGAAACCGTTATTGCGAAACTACTCCTAAGAAAGACGGATTTTCTTGCAAAATTCAGATCTCGACCTACTTCACGGTACCTAATTCGGTACCTAATTGATGAGGTCAATAAATAATGAAATCAAAAAATAATGAAAATTAATTATTAAAAAAGTCATAAAAATGTTGCGATAGATCATGTTCTCAATTAAAGATCTTGTGTTTTGATAGCAATTTGAATCATTCTCATTCACTGTTGAATATTGATTTGATACCTCAAAACTATGACGTCATTTGTATGATAATCCCATAAGAAAGCTGCGTTTTTATGTTAAATAAAAAGTATCTGATTACACTTGTCAGTCAAGTAGCCAATTGATTTGAACCACAACGTTTATTGGAAATGTATATGTGAAGAAATAAGTGTAGATATTTTACGTGAAATTCCCATGCTATAGTCTCCACGCGGGCCCAGTTGGGCCCTTCATTAGGGACTTCACACACATCTTTGAATTGCTTCGCAGATGCCTGCAGGTTTCCTCACAATGTTTTCCTTCACCAAAAAGCCGTGTGCTAACTACGGCCCAAATCATCTTGTGACAAGAGGGTGCATATGCCCAACTGTATCACATGTGATCTGTAGTATTCAAAAAATAGACGACGACCTGAGTCCAGATGGGCATTTTTACTAAATCATGTACCCCAATTAGTGGAAATGTCAGAAAAAATTGAGACCGCGTCAGTTTTGTGACCACAATTAAGAAGGAAATTTATATGAAAGCAAACTATTTTCTCAAAGTTTTTTAAAGGTATTCATTAATAAATTTGTAAATCATATGAAAATTTATAATTTCATTAAACTTAATGCTCTATGATGATCACAAAACTGACAGGGTCTTAATTTTTTTCTGCCATTTACACTAATTGGGGTACAAGATTAAGTAAAAATGCCCAGATTCTGTCGTGATGACAGAGAGAAGGTACCCTGGTGGTATCACCGGAACCTATAGCGACCACATAATTGAAGCATGAAAAATTCAAGTCGACATATCCTGAAAACCACCTATTCCATGGGGTCACTAGCCAAGCTAATCTTGGCTGTTACAATGTTCTGCCATTTTGATTTTACTGCCCATTTATGCGAGTCATTAATAACAGTGACCTGCGCAGTAATGATTTCCTACGAAGATATTGTGGCGTAATTGTATCCAATTCGTATTTAATCTACCGGGAAGATTACTTTCTTGTTACTGCCTACTGTGATTGACCTTTTTAATACGAAAAATAGTGTAGGTATGATTGATTTTATTAATGAAAATACATAAATAAATAAATATGGCTCGTTGAAGCAATGACCTTCAAAAGATCGCTGACAATAAACTGTATGAGAGCTGCCAATGCCAATTTGTATTAGTCCACCGGTGTATGGCCTAGTCGTTGGACCTACCGCCTCTCATGCAGAGGGTCGGGGCTTCGATTCCGGCTTGCACCTCTAAGTTTACTTATGTGCGAAATTCAATTTGAATTAACCACTGAGCTTTTCGGTGAAGGAAGACTATTAAAAGATCAGTGGTAAATTCAAATTGAATTTCACACATTAATAATTTCAGAGGTGCGTGCCGGATTCGAACCTCCGACTCTTGGCATGAGAGGCGGAGGACTAACCACTAGGCTACCACGACTTCACGGCAATAGGGATATGATGACAGGGTGAAGAAATCGGAATTCTAATTAGTCCGTCAGTCAGGTAATAAAAAAATATTAGATTTGACACGTATTTTTTGTTTTATCAAATTAACAAAGAATGACTAAGTTAAAACGCATTAAAGTTGGAGAGTGGGGGTAACTACGTCACCGTTAGGTATAAATCGTACCAAACCGTGACGCACGCGACATTTCAACTCAATATATCTCCGTATAAGTTTGATTACGTGAAAAAAGAAAAAATACGTATCCAATACTTTTTAATAATCTTCCTGATAGACTAAGGGAAAAAAATTTCGTCATCCCTATTGTGCGCCCAAAATCTCCAAAATCGCTCTATATAAAACCCGCACATGATCCAGGGAAGGTAACAATTTGCGTTCTGATCGTATTAAACATGGGTAAACAAGGAAGGATCAGCCTAAGCAAACGTGTACAGGTTTACACAACTTAGAAGGCGCGTGGATTTAGCAATAATGGACTCTGCGGCAACAGCTTAAGTGCTTCGCCACGCGCCTTCCAACTTGTGTCATACTATACCTGCCTGAACCACACAGCCTGCGAAAGAAAGGGTCCGCTGACCGAATGCTTTCTCATATCTCTACTACTCCCAAACTTGAACAAGGAACGTTGAATTTAGACTAAAAAGGTTGTTTTTAGGTCATACCGTTGAGTCAGATATACGACATATTAAAAGTAAAATAGCCTTATGCAATTACGCATGTTGTAACAATCGTCAAATTGTTTGCTTTTTTTCGCTCATGTGGTTTTAATAACGGCGCAATTCTGAATTTCCGAAAATTGAATCGTTCGAAAACGCACATTCACATTAAATTATTTACTTAGGGTGGGTTAATTCAAACCGTTTCTTAACTAAGCAGGACTCGTTAAATATTTCACTATGGGATAAAATGACGTTTCTCTATGGAATGACCACTCGGCGGTCATATTAAACCATAATGAGTCCGTCAATTGTGCTTGAATAAACCAAGCCAGGTGAAGTAACTAAGAATTTACAAACCACAACTGCACCGGAAAGCTCAGTGGTCATCGACGTAAATAATATAGACCCGGTCTAACGTACACGTAATATGTCCCAACTTCTTCGGTGTCCAATCCAAAGTTCTGTCACCGAGCGTGCCTTACAATAAGCGTTTTTTAAAAAACTTTTTTTCGAAACTGTTTCTCAGTATCTAAAAACTCGTCTCGTTGTTGGAAAAATGTGACCCAGCTTTAGTGTCACGATACAAGTTTAACTTTGGATTGGACACCAAGGAAGTGGGCACACATGACATGTATCTACGTTAGGCCGGGTCCATACGAAGTATTTATGTCTATGTCAGTGGTAAATTAAAGAAATAAGAATTTATTAACACGTAAAGACAAAGTCTTCATTCAGATATACGACGCATGTAAAGTTTAAAAAATGCAATAGAACATAACAGTATTTTAGAGTGTTTCAGAAGAGACACATTTTCTAAAGTTTCAAGCTGTTATAAAGTTTCGAACTTTCAGTTCGTGAGGTTTTGTGAAACTGCGGATAAAGTTCCTGTTGGATGTGATTTACACGAAAGGTTTGGAATAGCAGATACAAGCATACTAATTTATAAAAAATACAATTCCCGTCTGTCTGTTACGTTTCTCACTCTTAATTTGCGGAAGGAAATTCGAATAACTTTACTATCAAAACAGTTTGAGGAATGGCAGTTTGTTTTTCGTGATTATGGTTTTCAACTTATTTTTTCCGCGGATACTTTTCACCCATCTGGACCTAGCTTAGGTTTGGTTAGGTATTATTATTAGGAGAAGTTTAAACACTCAAACTGAAAAAAAATGGCGACATAAAAAAAACAGTCGCAATAAAATTAATACCTAACATGCTTTTAATTTCTCAAGTGCTTTATTTTTTAACATGCATTGCATAATTTCTTAATTAAGTAGGTACATTAAAAGTCCTTTATAATAAGTTATTACGCTATCGTCTCTAGCGCATAAACATAGGGTGGAACCAAACAGTACAGTATGAATGGAGATCCATTAAATTACTGCAATAGGGATGACGACAATTTTTTTTCCTTAGTCTATCAGGAAGATTATTGTAAAGTATTGGGCACGTATTTTTTCTTTTTTCACGTAATCAAACTTATACGGAGATATATTGAGTTGAAATGTCGCGTGACGTCACGGTTAGGTACGATTTATACCTAACGGTGACGTAGTTAGCCCCCACTCTCCAACTTTAATGCGTTTTAACTTGGTCATTCTTTGTCAATTTGATAAAACAAAAAATACGTGTCTAATGTTTTTTTATTACCTGACTAACGGACTAATTAGAATTTAGATTTCTTTACCCTGTCGTCATCCCTATTGTTTGTTGTAATCTCGGCGTTCAATCGTAGTTTGTAAGAGTCGCAACAGTCTTCAGCTATGGTCGCAAATGCGGTTTCGGAGACCGCAACACTACGCTGTAACTATAGGTTACTAAAACCAACGCCTTCGGAGAAAATTACCTAATTAAGAGGAAAGCCTGTCCCACCCTGGCTGACAGTATTTAACCACTCACATAAATTTTAACGTCTGAAACATTCTACACGTAAAATTTGTTTTGTATACGCTACGGAACCAAAAAGAAGAAGTATCGGACACCAGAATGCTAGTTTCATTCACAGAAATCAGACGATATTCGAAGAATGAAGCATTCTAGCCATTCATAATATCGTTCGCCTGGAAAAGTTATCTGTAACGGGGTCTTGTAAACTTTCTGCTTCAGAAACCAAACTACAAAAGTGGTTCCAACTTGTTGATACAACGTTTCTTTCTTTTTCCTCTCGTAATTTGTATTTTTTTTCGTTTTTGGATATTTTTCAACTTTCACTGTTTTGACTTGAGTACTTTTACGACGATAAAGTATCAATATGCAGTTTAAAGTCGTGCGGCTTAATAAAACTGCGCCAGACGAATATTCAAATACCGGTATTGATAAAAATTCACTACTAGTGGACTGATATTATCTTTAAACCTACTCATATTAAAACAATGGGTTACACCCCGTTCCGAGCCGCATGTTAAAAATTAAATTCACCCGTTAAACTTTGTTAAAGCTGGTACGAGTATTACGGTTCGCGTGCCGGCCGGAGCGGATCGAACCGCCCATAACCGGTAATGTGACACTTTAGAGCCGGCCCTTTAATTCTGTAAGTACTTTCTAGAACATTGTGCTAAGATATCTTGGCTAAAAGATCTTGATGACGTGACTCTAAACGATTAAAGATTAATTATTGATACTTACTTGAAAAGGTTTTTAAGTTTGTTTTTAGGATGGATACACAATCAGCCGAAACAAAAGTGGTGCCAGAACAGCTCGGGCATCCCTTTTGCGTCCAGCTTAATTTCTGTCGAACTGAACTGAACTTTACATATACGGTTACTATGATCTCCATTTGATGTCAGGTTTTGGAGCAACCATTAATCACTTATTTCAGGCGTGTACGCTGATTCGTATGAAGGCTGTCATTCTAGGTTAACCTTTTACTATGGCAATATTTTAAGTAATGACAATCTTGTAGTAACTAATTTCTCTTAGAAACTATATAGGCAGTGGACGACTTTGAGTATGCGATCGTATATTTCCCAGGAATGAAGCATTCGTATTCATGAATTAAAATTATATCAAACATGAAAGGTACGCAAACCTATCTTTACATTTGCAAATGTCCCATCAAAGGTTGCCATGGCAAAAGATCCAGAGAGGAATAATTATCCCCTTTCCACGATATTAACTTTTGCTTCACCGAAATAAAACTACTCACTGTTAACGCCGGGAAAGTAGACTAAATTCACGTTCACTATTATTATAATAACTAAGAGTTCAGTCGGTTGTTTTAACAAAAAGGCTGCGAGTAAAAACGTTTTCAAATAGGTATGTCGCATAATAGCCGTAGCGAATATTACCGTGAAAATTTTTACAGTTTTATTCAGAACTTTACGAACTTTTGGCTCTATTAAGCGTTTTTATTAAGTTTAGTAGTAGGTAAGCTTCTGTTTTGGGATGAATTTTATTAATTTAGGTATTTACATCTTAGTACAGAGCACCGCCTACCAACCTAGTTTGTTTTTCTTCATCTCCACTATCCAAAGGTTGTCTGGTAGAGATCGCTATTAAGCGATAAGACCGCCTGCTGTATGCCATACCTTTTTGTGTAATTACATTATGTCTACTGTTCCTTGATTGTGTGGTGTTCAATAAAGTATATTGTATTGTATTGTATTGTATTTTTGAAAGTGATGATTTAACAAGGTGATGACAAGCGTGCGGCACGCCTTGGACAGAGCTCATTGGCGTGCATTGGGTGAGGCCTACGTCCAGCAGTGGACTACTATTGGCTGTTAATGATGATGATGATGATGATGATGATGATGATGATGATGATGATGACAAGCGTATGACGCTTAACGAAGTAGATTAGATCAGGGTTGTGTAAAGAAAATTACTGGTAATCCATACCTCCTGCATACATGTGAAAGTGTCTTCGTTCTTCCTTCACGTCGAAACGACTAGACCGATTCAAATTGAATTCGGAATGGAGATAGTTTGGATCCCTGGAAATAACATACTTTTTAACCCTATATTCCCACCGAAACGGGTTTTCTACGGGTCAAACTTGTTTTTCAATCCATATTAATATTATAAAAACTATAGTAACTCTGTCTGTATTTCTGTTACCTCTTCACGCTTCAGCCGCGGGAACGATTGAGATGAAATTTGGCATGGAGATAGTTGGGGTCCCGGGAAAGTACCTCTATAACTATAAACATCTACACCAGCTATAAAAATCTATATCATCGGGCAGAAGTAGAGCTGAGGGTCGGGGGTTCGATTCCGGCTCGCACCTCTAAGTTTACTTATGTGCGAAATTCACTTTGAATTTACCACTGAGCTTTTCGGTGAAGGAAAACATCGTGAGGAAACCTGCACGCATCTGCGAAGTAATTCAAAGATGTGTGTGAAGTCCCCATTCCGCACTGGGCCCGCGTGGGGACTATAGCCCAAACCCTCTCGTGATGAGAGGAGGCCTGTGCCCAGCAGTGGGACGCAGATAGGCTGTAGTAGTAGTAGTAGGGCAGAAGTAAATTGTAAGTGGGATGAAGTCGGTGCGACGTACGGTGGGAAGCTAACTCCCAACTTAATTAAACAAACTTGTTATGAAAACGACAAATAGATGCCCTTTTTGCCATTGGAAAAATACCTTCAATACGCAATAGATAGGTAAGCCCTCTTGAACTCTTGTTAAGGTTGAGTTCATCGGAATTCTTTATCTTGTAGCTATTAAGTAAGTATATTTCTTTTTTTTAAGTTTGGGTGTCAATTCTAGTAAAAAACTTAGACGGCTTAAAATATTGTTGAAATACAGTTACTAGAAATATCTACGTACATACTCAGTAAAAGTTTTTATCTCCATTATTGATGAATTATTTTCCTCGAATTCGATATCGAATTACTTTTTTCAGTTTCTTTTCTAACCCCAGACATTTATATAGGGTCAAGCAAAACTTTGTGACGATAATTTACCCACAGAATCACTGATGATCACCTATCGATGCTAAGCATGTTTTTTATGTTAATTACTTTTTAAGTTGTTTAATTATCGCTCACAACATCAATCCCAAACTAAATTATTTTTCAGCGACTCGAAAAAAAAAAAACCTAAAAACGTGCTTAGAATTGATTGTTGAAGAATTCTACGTATATCGCCCACATGCTGCGGTCGTGCTTCTCGCTCTCTCCAATGCAAACAGACATTGTCCGCTGAGATAGTTGTCTGGTCAGCGTCTTAAAGTGCCTTATTTCAACTGACACATAACAATGTCGACAATCCGCATTGGGCCCGCGTGGGGACTATGGCCCAAACCCTCTCGTGATGAGAGGAGGCCTGTGCCCAGCAGTGGGACGCAAATAGGTTGTAGTAGTAACAATGTCGACAAAACACATTTTTCTGAACTGTCAGAAATACAAAGTAGTAGCAGTAGTAGTTAGAAAAGTATTAAATTACACTCAACCACAATGAAATCAGGTCACACTGAGCTTTTCGGTGAAGGAAAACATCGTGAGGAAACCTGCCCGCATCTGCGAAGTAATTCAAAGATGTGTGTGAAGACCCCAATTCGCACTGGGCCCGCGTGGGGACTATAGCCCAAACCCTCTCGTGTTGAGAGGCTTGGCTTGTGCCCAGCAGTGGGACGCAAATAGGCTGTAGTAGTAGTAGTAGTAAACTCAGAGTTGCGAGTCGGGTTTAAGCCCTAAACCTTCACATGCATAAATTAAATTCAAATTATTAGTAAGCCAAATAACGCATCCGTCCATACATTTTGTCAAGAAAAGAGTATATTTCGTGTTAGCACATTGTCTAGGATATTTGCAACACTGATTGCCATTTTAGAACACTGTTAACGCATGCCCGCCACAATCCATAGTCATCTAGTATTAGTCTTTATAGGTCGTAAATGGCCAAGCGCCTGATCTTCCTTAGCAGCGATTGGTCTACCCTTTTACGAGATCCAATCAAGCCGGAGTTTATGACTGACTTTATTGTTCGGAATAACTTAGCAAGCTACCTTTTGTATCTGTAGCTACTATACTAGAATTAGTTCAAGCGTTGACCTATAATAAGAAATAACATATGGACGAACAGCGCCTAACAGATAATGTCAAAATATATGGAGCAAACTGACATTAGAAAATACGTTCCAATATGCTAATAACGCCTCTTTATAACGAAGGCCAAACGGGGCCATTTTTCTACGGCTGATTGTGAATCCTTACTTATAAATAGATCAATGAGTTCAGGAAACATTGAGTAGCTACGGTACGGTAGTATTTAGATACCTACCTAAAATAAGTATCTAATTAGAAGATGATGTTTTAACTCTATTAGGGTAAGGTTGCGATCATTGGACCGGTTCTTTGATTGGACCGCTTTGATTTCTCGGAAACGAACTAATTTAAAAATCCGCCATGGCGTCTAAACGCTACCTATTTGTACCGGTACACCCCCCCGCTCCCGCCAGTTCACCCGCGTCCTTCGTTGGGGAAGCACGTACGTCGGAGTGTTTCGCGCGCTCCCGATATAAAATTTCTGCGAGTCTCTGTACCATGTAAGTACAGTTTTTAGAGGTGTTGAATCCAGGTTTTTCATTAATTGCATACTTCATTTATCTGCTCAACCAATTTTCTAGTCTATGTACTTCTATAAATATTCTTCTATTTTCTAAAAAATGTTTTATGTTTGGGTAGTAAATTGCCATCATTGGACCGGAGGGAGGATCTTTGATTGGACTGGTCCAATCATAGAAACTTTGAAAATAGAAGTTTTAATCGGTATATTTTGTTTTAGCATGGAAAAACGTGGCGAATATTACGCATGGCACGAAGAGAGCATTCCGAAAATTTATAATTATTTAATTGTATTGAAGAGTTTAGTCTTAGTTTTTATTTTATTTTTGGGAGTTGTAAAAACTTTTCTCAGAATTTAAGTTGAGGTAAGAAGATTGTGTTGTTTTGTTTTTAACATTACTGTTAAGTTTTGTGACGTTGTTCATATGTTAAACACGCTTCGTTAATAAAGCACTGAATTAATTATTAAATTGTATTTTATTTGTTTGAATTCCAATGGGTGCGTTACTTGGACCGCTACAGAAAATTACCGAAGTCCAATTATAGCAACTAACTGGTCCAATCAAAGAAACAGTGGTTCAAACAAAGCAACCGTTGCGAAACCGGTTTTATATTTTTTATTAATTTATGCTTATGGAAAAAAATCTAAATTGACGCGTACATGTTCTTTTATACAAGACTTATCAAAATGACTGTTCCCTATTCCTCTTATTATAATACTTCAGCTGTTATGGTCATCCGAAGTTAAGTGGTCCAATAATCGCAACCTTACCCTAAGTTGTTGAGTTCCTACTGGTTGTAATTTCAAAACTATAAGAAAAACCAAAAATTAAAAAGAAACGCTTATTTTCATACGGCTAAACTGATGTTCATCAAACACTCCAAAATAAATCGGTTGTCTATAAAGTTGGTTTATGGACGATAATTTTACGTGATAACGTCATAAGAAAACATTAATGAATATGACCCATTACGTAGGACATACTATAGCCCAACCCTCTCGTGATGAGAGGAGGCCTGTACCCAGCAGTGGGCCGTAAATAGGCTGTTGTAGGACGTAGGGTGTGAGGATATCCGCAGCAGAACTGGGGTCACCGACATAGCCCGAAGAATTGCGAACCTTAAGTGGCAGTGGGCGGGGCACTTTGCTCGCAGGACTGATGGCCGATGGGGCCGGAAAGTTCTCGAGTGGCGCCCGCGAACCGGGAGACGAGCTGTCGGTAGGCCTCCAACAAGATGGAGCGACGACCTCGTGAAGGTCGCGGGAAACCGGTGGAAGCGAGTAGCACAGGACCGGTCTGTGTGGCGAGCCTTGGGGGAGGCCTATGTCCAGCAGTGGACGTCTTTCGGCTGAAATGATGATGATGAGACGTAGGACATACATCGCCATGGACAAACATGGACATACATTGCGTCATGATTTTTTGTGGGCCGAGCCGGCGTTCATCAATTTATAAGAGGTTATCATGTCAAAAAAGTTCAGTAAAGGACCGGATCGGAATTGCATACGATCTTTTGATATGCCCAGGTGTCACTCTCAATGAAGGCAAACCTAACGACATCCCACCAAGCTAAAATTCATCAAACCGTTTAGGCTACAGAACGTGCGAAAGTACATAAATACACTTGAAAAACATAATTCTCCTTCCGGGGCATTCGAGTAAACACTAACCACTTTTTGAACGACTCTCATCAGATTTTAATACACATCCACAACAGCCTTATTTACGGCCCACTGCTGGGCACAGGCCTCCTTCCATCACGAGAGGGTTTGGGCCATAGTCCAGTCCCCACGCGGACCCAGTGCGGATTAGGGACTTCACATATCCTTCGCAGTTTCGTACAGGTTCCTCAGGATATTTTCCTTTTCAGAAATGCTCAATGGTGAATTCAAATATAATTTCGCACATAAGTAAACTTAGAGGTGAGCCGGATTCGAACCCCCGACCCTCTGCATGAGAGGTGGTAGGTGGAACCACCAGGCTACCACGGGTTCAATTTTAAAACACATACATCAAACAATTTGAGGGTTCCGACCCTATCCGTTCAGTTAAAGTCTTGCTAGACGTCGTCTTGCATCCTAAATTGCTTCGGCATCCTCTAGACATCAGAGATCAGTATAATCTCATTGTCATCTCGGAGCTTGCCCGCTTGTCCTAATCCCACGTAAGTCTAGCATAATAGCACGGATCTTGTAGTCGAATTTGCCATTCTAGAGGTAACAATGCGCGGACATAAAGCCAATCCAGCCTCGACACAGGAATCAAGATTATTCTTGCCCGTTGATAAGATTTGATGTCACTTTGAGTTTTGCGGTGTTTAAAATACACGTTAATCACGTTATGAACGCGAATAATGGTTGTAGTACTTACCTATAAAAGAAGCTTCCTGCACTTTAATTATGTAGAAGTTAAAAAGTTAATGTATATTTTTCCCTACGATTCAAATTATCTTTGCTATTGCTTTGCGTGCTATTTGAAGCTTCTATTTTACACCCTTCGTGATCTTGTTCTCTTGTTGTGTCATATTTAAAAGATATAATTTTTTAAACATCCATTCTAACACAAGGTACTTAACTTACCTACCTGCATATTAATGTATTTTTATTCTGAAAAAACTGAGCCTTGGGATCCACGCGGACGAAGTCGGGGACAGAAACTAGTTATTTATATTTTCACGTTAAATATACCCAACCGCAATGAATTCGGCTCTCTTTGTATAGGATTTTCTATTCAAAGTTACACGATTTCATTGCGGTTGAGTGTACTTACTTCGGACCGATATTCACTCTTTAACATTTTACTTCGAATCGAATCCGAATGTGAGTGAAAAGAACTCATTAGTCCGTTAGTTACATTATCAAAAAATATTTGAACGTTATGATGCGTTTTATCTTTGCTAACATTGATTATAAAACGAGCAAGTACGTGTCCATTATTTTTCAATGCTGTAACCGTCGGTCTAAATAGTTTGCAATTTACTGATGTTGTCATCTCATTGCCTATTCCTATCTGTGTGAACGGCATGCACTAATCATAGATACCATGGAGGGTTGAAGTAAAAGAGCGCAATCTTTATAGTTCCAAAAGTGGACACCAAATCGGGTAGATTGAGGGCGCTGCGGCCGCCACCACAGAATAAGTAATAGTACTAACGTACAGAAGGCCGACTGCTAACAAAAAACCGGTTTTGTTGCACCGTACGCTCCCAAATTGGCCATCTCTTTCTATCGCATGCAGCGCGCTCTTTCGGAGGCCACGCCCTAGCGCTAGGGCTGGCGCACTCGAGAACATATTAAATGATGCGTCTAGTATTAGTACATAGGTTAGGTAGAATAGTGTTATTAACAAAATATATATTTAAGTTAAGTTAGTTATTTTTTCATTATTAAAAACACTCGTCTACACAGATGCTGCAACGTAATTTACTATTAAGTTATCACATACTTTATCTGTCAATTTATGAATCTGCTAAATTCAAAATTAAGACACACAGTTACACAACTACATTATCATAATATACTAGCCGTTGTCCGCGACTTCATCCCGAGTACATAGACCCAATGATACTATACTGTACATGCATAGTTATTGTTATTATTAAAAAAATGAAAATTTGGGTTGGCTTGAACTACCTCCATACCAAATTTCATCATTTTACTCTTTACCAAATAATTACTGTTTACCAAATCATTTTACTGTTGTTGTTAATACAACCCTCTGCAATACAATTTTTTTTTTAGATAAATCAAATTTTATAGCACATTTGACTCTTGCGTCGCGGCGTACACTGAGTGAGAAAGCGCGCGCGCGTGCATTCGCTAGCAGTGCGCGGCAACCACTAATCATCACGCCACGGTGCGAAGCCGGCGGGTACTTGTATCGAGCGCGAAGAAATCAAAGAGTGCGCCGCGCCTGCCGCCACTCCAGTCAAGCCACCTAGGCGGACAGTCTGCAGTGGCGCCTTTTTTGTTGCTTATCAAATCCGCTGGACACGTTTCGCCATATAAGATTGCGCTCCTTAACAACACACATTCCACTCTCCACAACACAACAGATACATTTAGGTACGTCTATCGTAACCTAACCTCTGGCAACACTATTTACACACTGGGTTGTGTTGTACCGGATACCCAGCACTGAGAGCATTGTGCTTTATCTCCCCAATTCACTCACATAATTGTGTGCGTTCTACTCAAACGTGTTTGCCTGCTGGTCTACAAGATTGATATATTATGGGAGCTGTAGGGTTGGCAGCCATCTTGAAATTAAATACGTAATTAGAATTTGTGCTCTCTTGAGGTTCGGAACCCTAAAAATAGGGTTCCGAACCTCAAGAGGTAAAAACGGAACCCTTATAGGATCACTCGTGTGTCTGTCCGTCCTTCTGTTACAGTCGATTTTCTCCGAAACTACTGGATCAATTAATTTGAAATTTGGTACGTATATGTAAGTTTGTGACGCAAAAACGGACGTGTAACGAAAATAAATGAATTTTAAACAGAGACCTTATTTTTGGGGGCTAAATTTGAAAAAATATTAATGAAGTTTTTCAAACTATATTGTGTCACATAGTTTATGGTATATGAAATCTATCATATAATAGAGCTTATCCTGTGAAACGGTTTGAAAATGACGTCATTGAAAATAATCAAGGGTCGGAACCCTCTCCACGCGAGTTTAACTCATTTCTTGGCCGGTTTTTTGAATAATATTGACACATCAAATAGGTAAAGTTCTTTCTGCCGCGGCAAAAATCCATGTCAGTAATGGATTAAACCGCTTACTTTTAACTGTGTATTTTTTTATTTAATTGCAGCTCATTTTACATTTATTATGCAATAACGACTATTTGAATACCCGTAGTAAGAAGTTCAATGGTATGGTTGGTCAGAAAGTTTAGTTTCGTTATCTGAATGACAAAGCCAAAATTTCAAGTACCTACCTACCTACAGCCTATTTGCGTCCCACTGCTGGGCACAGGCCTCCTCTCATCACGAGAGGGTTTGGGCTATAGTCCCCACGCGGGCCCAGTGCGGATTGGGGACTTCACACTACTACTACTACTACTACTACTACAGCCTATTTGCGTCCCACTGCTGGGCACAGGCCTCCTCTCATCACGAGAGGGTTTGGGCTATAGTCCCCACGCGGGCCCAGTGCGGACTTCACACACATCTTTGAATTGCTTCGCAGATGCATGCAGGTTTCCTCACGATGTTTTCCTTCACCGAAAAGCAAGTACACTTTTCTAGTTTTAAACAGGGATTTTTTTTCGCCCTTTTAATTATTAATTTATCAAGTACTTACAAAGTCTGACCCCTGGATTCTCTAGTTCAGAATACAAATTACCTAATTAGTACGTACCTATTTGTCACACGGCGCAAATGTCAAATTGTTACCGTTCCTGTCCAAAACGCCTCGTTAATTGGACAGGACTTGAACCTGTCGTGACAGCCCTACCACAACGGTCCTCCTGACGGACGGACTGACGGACCGCAATTTCATAAATCAATCGCCACTCTCCGTCTTTGGTGAATGCGCTTTCATCGCCGACATGGAACTACGGACTAATGTATAGAAGTTGTATAGATAGGGTTGAGATTGTTACAGGTTTATCGATGTTTAATTTTCAAATTCGCAGGATTGATGGCTGGTGTGGCCGGAAAGTTCTCGAGTGGCGTCCACGAACCGGGAGACGAGCTGTCGATAGGCCTCCAGTAAGATGGAGCGACGACCTTGTCAAGGTTGCGGGTGACCGGTGGAAGCAAGTAGCACAAGACCGGTCTGAGTGGCGAGCCTTGGGGGAGGCTTATGTCCAGCAGTGGTCTTTCGGCTAAAATGATGATGATGACGATGATGAATTTTCAAATTCATAAATCAATCGTTTCACTCTCTCTTCTATCAACGCGCCTTTCAGCTCAATGATTCATAGGAAGAAGAAATTCTTCACAGGAATTTGGCCATTGTAAATTTTGAGTTCCTATATGCGAGTTATGAATATGTATTTATTTATATTATATAGTTAAATAAAGAGTTATTATATTTTATCGCTGATTATATAACTGAACTCTATAAAAATACAACTTTATGTAACTCGATCAAACACTACGATAGTGTGTTAACTTAAAGTCTTAAACTTAGTATTCAGAGGTTTTTCAAAATGTTTATAATAATTATTTAAAGAAGAATACTCTCCCGAATAATAATAGCAATTTAGCAAACGATCAAATTCACAATAAAAATAAAATAGAAAAATATAATTACCTATAATATAAAAATATAATAATAATATAATATTTAGTTTCTCCTTTATTTGTCTGTACATACTTATTTGTCTATTCGTGAACATGTTCCCTCCCCGAGATCCGTGTGGTGCCGGCAAAGAATTGCACCACCCCCTCTCTTCCCGTGGGTGTCGTAAGAGGCGACTAAGGGATAAACCGGAGGATGGGCAGCAGCGTCCTCCGAGAACTACCTTCATCAAACTGCGGTCGCCAACCCGCCTGCCAAGCGTGGCGACTAAGGCAATCCCCCCCAAGGGATAAAACTGGAACGATGAGGCCACAATTAAAACCCAGACCCCCAGTCCCCGGCGGCCCCGCTATTCCTGGCTCCGGTAGCGGCCATGGTAACGGCGGGGCAGGGGGTGCTAGAGTTAATCCCCGGCAGAGACCCGGCTACCAAAAACGACGACCCTTGGCCCTGGCAACATATAACTGCCGTACACTGCGGACCGACGAAAAGGTACTGGAACTGGAGGAAGAATTGAGCAGGTTACGTTGGGGAATCATAGGGTTGTCAGAAGTCCGGAGAGAGGGGGAGGACATGATAACCCTGAAGTCCGGTAACCTGTTCTATTTCCGGGAGGGCGACCAACAGTCCCAGGGAGGTGTCGGGTTTATCGTCCACAAGTCCCTCGCAAACAATGTGGTGAAGATCGAGAGTGTGTCGACCAGGGTAGCGTGCCTTGTACTCAGAATAACACAACGATATTCGTTGAAGGTTATACAGGTTTACGCTCCGACCTCGACGCACTCCGACGATGAGGTGGAGGCTATGTATGAGGATATTTCCAGAGCCATGCATAGCTCCAGAACTCACTTCACAGTTGTTATGGGGGACTTCAACGCGAAACTGGGCAAACAAGACGGTGAAGAGCTGAGAGTGGGGCAATTTGGAGTAGGGCGCAGGAATCACCGGGGCCACCTACTGGCTGGTTTCATGGAGAAGGAGGGACTCTATATGATGAACTCCTTCTTCAAGAAACGTGAGCACAGAAAGTGGACCTGGATGAGCCCTGATGGTGTAACGAGGAATGAGATAGACTTTATCATGTCGACGAGGAAGCAGATATTCGATGATGTCTCAGTGATCAATTCGGTTAAGTCCGGGAGCGATCACCGTATGGTACGAGGCACATTGAATATCCAAGTGAAGCTTGAGAGATCTCGACTGATAAAGTCTACGCTCCGCCCGGCACCGGCCCAGCTCCAAAACCCCGAGAGCTTTCAGCTCGAACTCCAAAACCGTTTTGCTTGCCTAGAAAGCGACGTGGACGATTACAACGACGGGTTTGTGGAAGCTGTCCATACGGTTGGGTCCAAGTTCTTCAAGACCCGCCGTACAAGAACCAAGAAAATCTCAGACTCAACCCTAAAGCTCATGGAGGTGAGGCGTGAGATGATTCTGCAGTCTTCAGGTGACGCTAGTCATTATCGGCAGCTCAATAGGCAGATCTCGAAGTCTCTGAAGCGTGATATACGCCGATTCAATACCAACAGTATTGAAAAGGCTATTGAGCGTAACAGAGGCTCGAAGGTGTTTGCCAAAGATCTGTCTATTGGCCAAAGCCAATTGACAAAACTGAAGACCGAAGACGGCAGGATCGTCTCATCCAAACCGGAGCTGTTGGGAGAAGTCGAGAAGTTCTATGGGCAGTTATACACGACAATCCGAACACCCGTCGCTGATCCAGCTAAAGACCCTAGAGCTAGATTAACCCGACACTATACCGAAGATATCCCGGACGTCAGCCTGTACGAGATTAGTATGGCTCTCAAACAGCTTAAGAACGGCAAAGCCCCCGGTGATGACGGAATTACAGCTGAACTCCTGAAGGCGGGTGGTAAACCAGTCCTTAAGGCCCTTCAGACGCTGTTTAATTCCGTCATTCATGAAGGGAGAACGCCGCGAGCATGGAACAGAAGTGTGGTGGTGCTCTTCTTCAAAAAAGGTGATAACACCTTGTTGAAGAATTATAGACCCATCTCACTTCTGAGCCATGTTTACAAGCTGTTTTCGAGAGTCATTACGAACCGTCTCGCGCGCAGGTTTGACGAATTCCAGCCTCCCGAACAAGCCGGTTTCCGAAAGGGCTATAGTACCGTAGACCACATACATGCGTTGCGGCAGGTTGTACAGAAGACCGAAGAGTATAACCTCCCCCTTTGCCTTGCATTTGTGGACTACGAGAAAGCCTTCGATTCGATCGAGACTTGGGCTGTGCTGCAGTCTCTCCAGAGGTGCCAAGTTGACTACCGGTACATCGAAGTGTTGAAGTGTTTGTACGAAAATGCCACCATGTCCGTCCGACTACAGGACCAGACCACGAAGCCTATTCCACTGCAGCGGGGAGTCAGACAAGGAGATGTGATCTCTCCGAAGCTGTTCACCGCTGCATTGGAGGATGCTTTCAAGGTGCTGGACTGGAAAGGTCGAGGCATCAATGTTAATGGCGAGTACATCTCTCACCTTCGATTTGCCGACGATATTGTAGTCATGGCTGAGACCATGGAGGACCTCAGTATTATGCTCGCTGACCTCAGCAGAGTTTCCGATCGAGTTGGTCTTAAAATGAACATGGACAAGACGAAAATTATGTCTAATGTCCATGTTGTGCCAACTCCCGTAATAATCGGAGGCTCTGCGCTCGAAGTTGTTGACCATTATGTATACCTGGGACAAACAGTCCAGTTAGGTAGGTCCAACTTCGAGAAAGAGGCCAATCGTCGAATCCGACTCGGCTGGGCAGCGTTCGGGAAGCTTCGCAGTGTCTTTTCGTCCAAATTACCGCAGTGTCTCAAGTCGAAAGTCTTCGACCAGTGTGTGTTGCCAGTGATGACTTATGGTTCCGAGACGTGGGCGCTTACGATGGGCCTCATAAGAAGGCTCAAAGTCACTCAGAGGGCAATGGAGAGGGCTATGCTCGGGGTTTCTCTGCGTGATAGAATCAGAAATGAGGATATCCGCAGTAGAACTGGGGTCACCGACATAGCCCGAAGAATTGCGAGCCTTAAGTGGCAGTGGGCGGGGCACATTGCTCGCAGGACTGATGGCCGATGGGGCCGGAAACTTCTCGAGTGGCGCCCGCGAACCGGGAGACGAGCTGTCGGTAGGCCTCCAACAAGATGGAGCGACGACCTCGTGAAGGTCGCGGGAAACCGGTGGAAGCAAGTAGCACAGGACCGGTCTGAGTGGCGAGCCTTGGGGGAGGCCTATGTCCAGCAGTGGACGTCTTTCGGCTGAAATGATGATGATGATGAACATGTTTCCTCCCCACTACTCCAAGGCTAGCTGGAAGAAATTCTTTGTAGGGATAAGCTCGCCTTTGTACATGTGTCTCTTCTCTGTATCGATAATTGTATTTGTGTATTTTATTCTGTACAATAAAGTGTTACTTACTTAAAATAGCTCATTAAAAAAACGATAGTCTATATTCTCGTCCCATCTCTAGCAAACCCAGGGCCGTCGGCTGCGGCCCACCGGGCAAACACTTTACACAGCCCTCACAAAGCATTAACAATTTGCAACTATGTTCTAAATACTAATTAAAGCGGTACTTAGTACGTTTCATGTGATTCCCTTTTGCTGGGAATTCTATACATTGAATGTTAATTGTCTCTTCTTTGTATTGCGACTGAAGTTCATGATTCTAGGAGCTCTTCTGTCTTTGTTTAAGTAAGCCCTTATTGTACTCGCACTGATGAAAATACTACTTGATTGCCATTTTGATTACATCTTTATTGCAACAAATGGTTCTAAGCAAAATGGTTGATATTCTGGGTTACGGTTTTTGCTACAAAGTTTTTTGTAAACGCTCAGTCTACCGCTAGCTTCTTACTAACTTCGACTATAAATATAACAAAAGAAATATTGTAGCAGTAAAAGAGATAGATAGGTACACGTGAACGAACAGTGTGAACAACCCGCGACCAATAATCAGGATCCATCTTTTCTTCATTTCTTGAGTGAATAATATCAGTTGATAGCTTCTCGCTTATCTCTGGGGGTGAGACAAGTGCCTTAGGCTTATTTATTTATTTATTTATTTACAGTAACAGGTTTACAGTATAGTCACCAAATCACCTATTATGCTTAATTGACAGGTACATGTGCTAAGAAGAAATACTAATTAGGTAATAACTTAAAAACATTTTGACAAAAACAAATCAATTTTTGTTAGTAATGACTGCCAGTGGTCAGCAAATACGTCGGCGTCTTGTACCTCGGTCAGAAAGTCATTGAGCAAATCTATTGCCCTTACGGTCGGTGAGTTCCGAGCCCTACGTGTTTGGTACCCTGCATGGCCGCGAAGAGAGGGCGGTGGCGCCGAGACCCGGCTTGCAGGTACTGATGAGGGACGAAGAAACGCAACCGCTCTAGAGTTACTGGATCATCAATATTATTCCCAAGCAGAGCAGCAGAATAGTGGAATAATAGCTGCATTTTTTTCCTATTAAATAAAGTGGTGAACCCAACCATACCCGACACAAAGAGCGAGGGAAACAAAAATGGGTAGTATCCATACATTTTCTTATATATATACCTAGCAAATTTACGTTGCACCCTTTCTAGCAGTACAGTATAATTTGATTCAAATGGGTCCCATATTATACAATTATATTCAAGCTTACTACGCACAAAAGCATTGAACAAAATAATGGGGACTTTGACGTCCCTGAAAGATGCTGCAGTACGCATAATAAATCCTAAGGCTTTATTAGCTCCTTTACATGCCTTTGTGATGTGATTGTGAAAGTCCCGCTTTGTGTCAAGGTTCAAACCCAGGTCCTTGATTTCTTTAACACTAGCTAGAGAAATATTATCTAAGCAGTAAGTTCCTTCAACAACCATCTTAGACCTCGTGAATGTAATTACTTTACATTTACTTACATTAAAATACAGCTTATTGCTTGATGCCCAATTCATAACTGCGTTAATGTCATATTGTAGAGCTTCGCAATCTGCAGGAGTATTGATGGCATGATAGAGCTTTAAATCATGTTATTTCAGAAACCTAACTTTTTTGCGATTTAATGATTTTACATTGTATACTAACAATTAGTTTACATTGCATAGGTAGGTAACTAAATTATCAGTTAAATATATTTATTACATGTATAGGTAGGTTAGGTTAGGTTAGGTTAGGTTAGTATGTAGTGGACTGGAATGGAAGCCATCTTTGTTATTATCTTGCAATTTTATATGCACTAGTTTTATCATGATATTGGGAAAAAAATATTTTTCATATTATATAGGTATCGTCAAAATTATGCTATGCTAACTCAGTCAAGTAGAGTTGCAAAGGCTAACTTTTGATTTTCAATTTATTACACGCTGTGGCGCGCTCAGCACGAGTATGTTTAGGTATATTTTACCATGGACCGTTTCGAATATCGAAAAACCGCACACCGGCGGCGCACCACACGTCTAAGTTGCTAACTTGTCCGAAACCTTTCCGTCGTTAATTTTATCGAACAAGCCCCGACAATTATCCGACGATTCCGCGCCTCCAGCAAACCTGTTCTGTTCTTGGTTCGGAACTTCGTAGCAAAATTACTTTCGACCTCATCGAAAATCGGATTTGAGTGCGCGTAAAAAATTAACAGCTGATTTTGACGGCTTTAGCGGAGCCTTGTTAGAATAGGATAGGTATTACACCATTTTTTGAAATGTGTTTTAAAATTATCCTTATGTCGGATTGAATCCTAAGATTTTTTTATTTCGATTTTCTGAATGCGATAAATTACCTTGAAAATTTCATTGTCAGTTTTCGCGCTGAAAAGCTAGCTACCATGTTTGCTTGGTCTGTGACGTCACTAGGATAGTAAATATAATTACATAGTAATCAAACAAGGGAAGTCAAAACTTGAAATGGTTACTTGGTAATGCTTTGTTTACAGTAATAGTGACGTCACTGCAGCTAACAATATGGCGCCTACCGTTTTGGGACAGATTTTATAAAAGTAATTATAAGATAATTTATGCATTTTTATGATTAAAAGTCGATGGTTTGGGTAGCATTTTTATATAATGTATCATAAATCATGTACTTCCCAATTTTTCCTTGAATGGTGTATAATAAATACCCTATTGCTGAAGGACGAAAGCTTTCGAATGTCTACCGAAGGACGCGTTTTCATTGAACTTCCATCTACAGGTAATGGAGCAACGACCTGGTGAAGATTGCAGGAATATGGTGATTATGATATGATGTATGTTACTTTCATAACAGCTTTCTATTATACATATACCTATTGTGTAATTGCCTTGATAATATTGGAGTTGTGTAATTCGCTTCATACCTCTCTATCTACTTTTCTCTCGCACCAACCACAGGTTTCTGCTTGAACCAATAGTTAACTGATAGAGAATGCCATGGGGCATTAAGTTCGCCATTTTTACTATAATTTTATGTGCAATAAAGCTTAAATAAATATGTATACAAAGTATCAAAAGGCTGATCTGACAGTGTCCAGTTTGGGGAGGCCTATATCTAAAATTGACGTCTTTCAGCTGACATGATGTGAATAAAGTTGGTAAAATACCTAAGGACCTATATAAAAATTAATTACTTACAATACAAACAAATATATAAAGTACAGTTGACGTCACAGAGATATCTACACTTTTGGACCACAATACAACGGAATACTTAGGGTACCTACAAAAGTGTAAACGACCGTACGAATGAAATCATAAGTAACAAATTTAAGAGAGAGAAGAGAGATAGAGATAGAGAAAGAGAAGAGAGAGAGGTTAAGTTTTGATGGTAAATTTAAATATTGTGCTCCAGTAACAAATTAAAATCTTAGCAGTGACCACTGTTTAATAGTACATTACAGACCTAGGGTGGTGAATTCGTAAATGTCCCCGATCGCAGGTTTCTGTGGCCCGAACCGAAGGTGAGGGCCATTAATATGCGATCTGGGGCTTTACGAATTACCACCCGTGGTTTGTCAAACGTTTTACGTCTTGCCTTGGCCAAGAAGTGAGATTTTCTCTCCGCGTAGCGGGCAGAAAATCCCACTTTATGGCCAAGGGTGATGTAAAATATCTTACGGTCTAGGCTATATGCGTAAGCAATATCTATAACTTTTACGGAAGGACGGTATTGACTGACTGACAGACACCGTACAGCCGAAGAGAATCGACGAGAAAGTAGAAAGCTGAGGCATGTAGGTGTAGGCGACCACTAAAATAGGGATTTTCCCAAATCCTTACGGGAACGGAAAATATGAGATCTATGCGAGTTATAGCGCGAGAAACTGACAGTTTAAGCAATTTACTGTAGTTACGAATGAAGGATTTTCCTGATCAAGCTTCTAGGTAAATAAATTAGTCAATATGTATCTAAATCTACCATTAAAAATCCAGCAGGTAGAGGCAAATCTAGTAGAATGAATTTCATAACCCACCCTAATACTACTAATTGAATTTAATCATACATTGTAGCATTTTACCCATAAACGTGGTTTAACATCAAAGTCTCCAGTTGCAAGTTACAAAGTACTGGTTAACTTTTTAAATCATCTGTAATTGTAGTGTTAAAATTATGCAAAGAGTACAAATTATAGGAACGATAAAGCCCGAGCAACACAGTATTTTTCCCTTTTCCCTCGCCTTAATAAGCGGCTGGAACACAACTTTGTTATTTATGATTTAACCGGCTTAGCGAGTTAAATTTAAAATTTGCTAGTTAATTAATCAAAAGTCCAAAGAAGATATAATTGAATTTACCTACGAATGGTTTTAATTTTAATTGGCATACTAGTTTCACTCCACATTGAGTAGATACCTTGGATCGTAATATTAATTCGAATAAAGTCTTGCTTCTATATCCATCGACTGCCGATCATTTAGATGTCGAGTAAACAAGCTGTCTGTTTGCCGAGAATAGGGATGACGACAACTATTTTTCCTCAGTCTATCAGGAAGATTATTGAAAAGTATTGGACACGATTTTTTTCTTTTTTCACGTAATCAAACTTATAGGGAGATATATTGAGTTGAAATGTCGCGTGACGTCACGGTTAGGTATGATTTATACCTAACGGTGACGTGTTAGCCCCCGCTCTCCAACTTTAACGCGTTTTAACTTAGTCATTATTTTTTAATTTGATAAAACAAAAAATACGTGTCTAATATTTTTTTATTACCTGACTGACGGACTAATTAGAATTTCGATTTCTTCACCCTGTCGTCATCCCTATGGAGAAGTGTGCAATAAAGGTGTGGCATCTGATCCGCGGTCATCTCGGGAAGACTAGACTTTCGAGAACCCTCTCTAGTTGCTCCCCTACACGCTCCAAGGAACCCACTTTCAGATTTCTACGACCAGTGGTTTCTGCTGTGCGTTGTCATCAGTCAGTCAGTAACGGAAGAGCTTTCTATACTTACTAGCCGGTGCCCGCAATTTCGTCCCGCGTAGACTTAGAATTTGGGTACCCGTTAATACTATACATATAGATGGTTATAGTTATAGAATTACTAGCTGACCCCGCGGACTTCGTACCGCCTTAGATATTTTTTTTGGTATGAAAAATAGCTTACGTCCTATTCTCAGACCAATTGAAAATACACTCCAAATTTCATAAGAATCGGTCGAGACGTTTTGGAGGAGTTTGGTTATAAACACTGTGACACGAGAATTTTATATATTAGAAAGAAAGATCGAAAAAATGGTTCCGTAGAAAAGTATCCTATGGTATGTCCAGGGTCTGAAACTATCTCCATACCAAAATTCATCCAAATTGGTCCAGTCCTTACGACGTGAAGGAAGGACAAACAAACAAAGACACTTTCATATTTATAATATTAGTAAGGATTATTGATTGATCAGAGAAAATCATTATGGCCTAAAAATCCTGAAATACCGCAACTGTTGAAGCGGCCTCCCCGAAGAAGGCTCTTTACAAATCCCTCTTTTGTCATCCGCATCAGGTGTTCGCGCGCATGCTCGCCGCGACACAGGACGCCCGCGGGGGAAGGCCCCCCGCAACCGCCGCGAGCGCATCTCGATCTATTTGCCTTCGGCCGCCGTACAGCACACACGCTCTGCAAAACTATCACGCAGCTACATACATAATTTGGCCCACCCGGGGGCGCCAAATTATGTACGAGCGTACATAAGGTTGAAATGATGGTTAAAAGGCCGATGAAGATTTAAACAATTTAATATTTAAACTACAAATAGCTGCGTGATAGTTTTGCAGAGCGTGTGTGCTGTACGGCGGCCGAAGGCAAATAGATCGAGATGCGCTCGCGGCGGTTGCGGGGGGCCTTCCCCCGCGGGCGTCCTGTGTCGCGGCGAGCATGCGCGCGAACATCAGGTCAATCTCCTTACAGTTCGGCGTACATCGGAAATAGACAGGGAGCTTCAAATTTTCATACTTCGCCTGTAGATCGTCATTTAGATGTTCCTCATGGAGTTCAAATTTCGACATCAATTTATCGCATTTTTTTTATATCTTTAATTATTTAAGAGGGTTTTTAATAATGCCACCCTCATGATATCGTACCTTTACATTTATCCTCTATTTTAATTAGATCTACTTCTCATACATCTTAAGACTAATTTGTATAGTGCTCTGGCCACTGTTGAAGTAGGGTTGGCTAGAACACTATTACAAAAACCTACTTCGCCATTAAAATTGCTTGCTGTGAAGAAGTCGTGCCGCTCGGCCTCGCCGCGGACACACTCCATCAAGATATGGAAGGCATCTTCTAAATTTATCGCATTTAACACTTATTTCGGGCGTATGCTGATTTGTTTGAAGGTTGTCTTTCTAGGTTTAGGTACTTGACTTCTTCTTTGGTAAAGTACAGTAAACAGTAATCTACAGTCCCCAGCACCACCACCAAAACAGCCTATTTACGGCCCACTGCTGGCCACAAGCCTGCATCACGAGAGGGTTTGGGCTAAAGTCCCCACGCGGGCCCAGCGCGGATTGGGGACTTCACACACATCCTTCAATTACTTCGCAGCTACGTGCAGGTGTATGCAGGCTACCTAGGTAGCGACATCTATTGTCGCATTTAACACTTATTTCGGGCGTACGCTCATTTGTTTGAACGTTGTCATTCTAAGTTTCCTTACTTCTTCTATGCCCGCATCTATAAAATTTCCTAGAATTTCAAGTTGCCGATTCATATAACCTTACAGGGATTCCTTAAAGTTAAATAACCTCGCCTTTGTAGGTACATGTGTGATTTCTCTGTATTGAAAATTGTGTTTGTGTGTTTTTATTCTGTACATTAAAATGTTATCAGAATTTTACATGTTGACGCCTAGATGATAAAGACATCGATTTTGTCCCAAATCGTATGTTACTAATGAGTGAACTTCTAATCATGCTTGTATAATTTCACAACTTGTTAATACTTCACGTACCTACTACCAAAGTATAGCCCAACTTCTCTACGATTTTCGGGAAAATCTCGTTAAGTAAATGTTATAGGAGAAATTGAAGAAAATTGTTGCCGAGTCACCTTGAACTTCGGGTTAGACGTTATAAATACACATCCGCGCCTCGGGGAGTCGTCGGGCCCGAACATTAATCGTGCAGCGTGCGTGTGGGCTCATTACGTGCTAAGTGGAATATAATATGCATCTGTAGGTGTAAAGGTTAAATTACTTTTGGTGAAACGCTGCCGCTGTCTGGGTGTAAGTACTTAGACGGTAAGTAGAGCGTGGAAAGCAAAGTCAAACGGTGCATGTGTGGCTTTACATTTGATATTTGAATATGACATCGTCCACATTATTTAAGTAATGAAAAATGTCCTACAGGAAATTACATTATAATATCAGAGAAGACTCAGTATTCAGTAATTTATTGCCATTATAGAAATTTCCATGCAACAGAATAAAACCAAAATAATAAAACAGAAACACTTTACAACTACAAAAATAAAATAGAGCGTATCACAGATATTATCACAAGCATTTTATCACAAACTAGCTTCTGCCCGCGACTTCGTCCGCGTGGAATTTGTTAATAGCCTTCCCGCGGGTACTATGCATTTCCTCGGGATAAAAAGTAGCCTATATGTTGACCAGTGTTATAAACTACCCCCATACCATTTTGTTTCAATCCGTCCAGTAGTTTTCGAGTTAAATCCGGACATACATACATACATACATACAGTATTTTTTTCTAAAAATCGTTATTTTGTGTTCAGTATCGTTCATATAGTCCCTTTGACTTGATAGTTTCTTTTAATTTTCAATTTTCAGCCGCGACTTCTACAGAATTATTATTTATTATATGTATAGATTTTTCCTTTTTTTTCTCGGATTCATTAATCTCTTATGAATAAATAGTTTAGTGCCAAAATTCATTATTTAGGTAATATCAGACTGGTTTAAAGAATGTTTTAGGGAACTCATCAATCATTTCCTTTTTACTGGACAATAGGCAGGTAATCTAACAGTAGGTAATCTGCATAACGTGTTTCTTGAAAGTGTTTGTAATCTAGGATTATAATTTATTTTTTTCCGTTCCCGTGGGAATATCGGGAAATCCTTTCTTAGTGCTCCCCTACGCTCCCCAAGGAACCTGCATGCCAAACTTCAGCTCTCTACGGTGATCCCCGCGACCTAAACATTAAAATGTAAAAATCCCATTATTCTCGTTCCCGTGGGAATTTCGGGAAGTCCTTTCTTAGTGCTCCCCTACGCTCCCCAAGGAACCAGCATGCCAAATTTCAGATCCTTACTATGTTTCCCGCGACTTCGTACGCGCCTAAAAATTTAAATGTAAAATTCCCTTTTTTCCCCGTTCCCGTAAGAATTTCGCGAAATCCTTTCTTAGTGCTCCCCTACGCTCCCCAAGGAACCTGTATGCCAAATTTCATCTCTCTACGACCAGTATTTTCGGCTCTGCGTTGATATGTCAGTCAGTCAGTCAGTCAGTTTCTTCTTTTATATATTTAGATAGATAGATAGCTGTTTCCCGCGACTTCGTACGCGCCTAAACATTAAAATGTAAAAATCCCATTTTTTCCGTCCCCGTGGGAATATCGGGAAAGCTTTTCATAGTGCTCCCCTACGCTCTCCAAGGAACCTGCATGCCAAATTTCATCTCTCTACGATGATCCCCGCGAGTGCTCCCTTACGCTCCCCAAGGAACCTGCATGCCAAATTTTGGCTTTCTACGACCAGTAGTTTCCGCTCTGCATTGATGTGTCAGTCAGTCAGTCAGTCAGTCAGTTTCTTCTTTTATTTATATATTTCGATAGTTAGATAGCTGTGTCCCGCGACTTCGTACGCGCCTAAACATTAAAATGTAAAAATCCCATTTTTCCCGTTCCCGTGGGAATATCGGGAAATCCTTTCTTAGTGCTCCCCTACGCTCCCCAAGGAACCTGCATGCCAAATTTCATCTCTCTACGATGATCCCCGCGACTACGTACGCGCCTTAAAATGTAATAAACCCATTTTTTTCCCGGTGGCGTAGGAATTTTGGGAAGTCCTTTCTTAGTGCTCCCCTACGCTCCCCAAGGAACCTGCATGCCAAATTTCAGCTCTCTACGATGATCCCCGCGACTACGTACGCGCCTTAAAATGTAATAAACCCATTTTTTTCCCGTTCCCATGGGAATTTCGGGAAGTCCTTTCTTAGTGCTCCCCTACGCTCCCCAAGGAACCTGCATGCCAAATTTCATCTCTCTACGATGATCCCCGCGACTACGTACGCGCCTTAAAATGTAATAAACCCATTTTTTTCCCGGTGGCGTAGGAATTTTGGGAAGTCCTTTCTTAGTGCTCCCCTACGCTCCCCAAGGAACCTGCATGCCAAATTTCAGCTCTCTACGATGATCCCCGCGACTACGTACGCGCCTTAAAATGTAATAAACCCATTTTTTTCCCGTTCCCATGGGAATTTCGGGAAGTCCTTTCTTAGTGCTCCCTTTCGCTCCCCAAGGAACCTGCATGGCAAATTTCAGCTCTCTACGACCAGTAGTTTTGGCTCTGCGTTGATATGTCAGTCAGTCAGTCAGTCAATCAGTCAGTCAGTCAGTCAGTCAGTCAGTCAGTTTCTTCTTTTATATATTTAGATAGATAGATAGCTGTTTCCCGCGACTTCGTACGCGCCTAAGCATTAAAATGTAAAAATCCCATTTTTCCCGTTCCCGTGGGAATATCGGGAAATCCTTTCATAGTGCTCCCCTGCGCTCCCCAAGGAATCTGAATGCCAAATTTCATCTCTCTACGATGATCCCCGCGACTACGTACGCGCCTTAAAATGTAATAAACCCATTTTTTTCCCGGTGGCGTAGGAATTTTGGGAAGTCCTTTCTTAGTGCTCCCCTACGCTCCCCAAGGAACCTGCATGCCAAATTTCAGATCTCTACGATGATCCCCGCGACTACGTACGCGCCTTAAAATGTAATAAACCCATTTTTTTCCCGTTCCCATGGGAATTTCGGGAAGTCCTTTCTTAGTGCTCCCCTTCGCTCCCCAAGGAACCTGCATGGCAAATTTCAGCTCTCTACGACCAGTAGTTTTGGCTCTGCGTTGATATGTCAGTCAGTCAGTCAGTCAATCAGTCAGTCAGTCAGTCAGTCAGTTTCTTCTTTTATATATTTAGATAGATAGATAGCTGTTTCCCGCGACTTCGTACGCGCCTAAGCATTAAAATGTAAAAATCCCATTTTTCCCGTTCCCGTGGGAATATCGGGAAATCCTTTCATAGTGCTCCCCTGCGCTCCCCAAGGAATCTGCATGCCAAATTTCATTTCTCTACGATGATCCCCGCGACTACGTACGGGTTTTAAAATGTAATAAACCCATTTTTTCCCGTTCCCGTGGGAATTTCGGGAAGTCCTTTCTTAGTGCTCCCCTTCGCTCCCCAAGGAATCTGCATGCTAAATTTCAGATCTCTACGATGATCCCCGCGACTACGTACGCGCCTTAAAATGTAAAAAAAAACATTTTTTCCCGTTCCCGTGGGAATTTTGGGAAGTCGTTTCTTAGTGCTCCCCTACGCTCCCCAAGGAACCTGCATGCCAAATTTCAGATCTCTACGATGTTTCCCGCGACTTCGTACGCGCCTAAACATTAAAATGTAAAAATCCCTTTTTTTCCCGTTCCCGTGGGAATATCGGGAAATCCTTTCATAGTGCTCCCCTGCGCTCCCCAAGGAATCTGAATGCCAAATTTCATCTCTCTACGATGATCCCCGCGACTACGTACGCGCCTTAAAATGTAATAAACCCATTTTTTTCCCGTTCCCATGGGAATTTCGGGAAGTCCTTTCTTAGTGCTCCCCTTCGCTCCCCAAGGAACCTGCATGGCAAATTTCAGCTCTCTACGACCAGTAGTTTTGGCTCTGCGTTGATATGTCAGTCAGTCAGTCAGTCAATCAGTCAGTCAGTCAGTCAGTCAGTTTCTTCTTTTATATATTTAGATAGATAGATAGCTGTTTCCCGCGACTTCGTACGCGCCTAAGCATTAAAATGTAAAAATCCCATTTTTCCCGTTCCCGTGGGAATATCGGGAAATCCTTTCATAGTGCTCCCCTGCGCTCCCCAAGGAATCTGCATGCCAAATTTCATTTCTCTACGATGATCCCCGCGACTACGTACGGGTTTTAAAATGTAATAAACCCATTTTTTCCCGTTCCCGTGGGAATTTCGGGAAGTCCTTTCTTAGTGCTCCCCTTCGCTCCCCAAGGAATCTGCATGCTAAATTTCAGATCTCTACGATGATCCCCGCGACTACGTACGCGCCTTAAAATGTAAAAAAAAACATTTTTTCCCGTTCCCGTGGGAATTTTGGGAAGTCGTTTCTTAGTGCTCCCCTACGCTCCCCAAGGAACCTGCATGCCAAATTTCAGATCTCTACGATGTTTCCCGCGACTTCGTACGCGCCTAAACATTAAAATGTAAAAATCCCTTTTTTTCCCGTTCCCGTGGGAATTTTGCAAAATCCTTTCTTAGCGGATGCCTACGTCATAACATCTACCTGCATGCCAAATTTCAGCCCGATCCGTCCAGTGGTTTGGGCTGTGCGTTGATCGATCACTATATCAGTCAGTCAGTCAGTCAGTCAGTCACCTTTGAGTTTTATATATTTAGATTAAATTTAAAAAAAATGCGAAATATTCGTCAATATTTATAGAAAGGTCTTGTTTTTAAGAATGATCTCAATTTCTTTACAAATTAATTACAGATTTCTGATTGTTTTATGCTGTCACACTCTTTAAACAATTAGACGTTTAATAGTTTTAAACATGAACAGAAAACCGCACCGTACAACAAGTTCATTGATTACTAAGCACAAAGTTGCTGCAACCGACCAACTTCCCCGTTTAGAGCTTTCCCATAAAACTTTAAAAGTACTCCAGCACGCTAAGAACGAAATTAACTAAAATAGTTGGCTAGAATTGCGCCGTGTTTTCCGATCATTATTTCGACATTTACACGACAAAAACAATTTAGAAATATACTTGAAAAAATATTTATTATCTAATATCTCTCAGCATATTATATTATGTAGACAAAAAAAATACCTATGACTTAGCCCTCATAAAGTAAAAGTAAAACTATCTATGAGGTACGTTACGTATATTTAACCCGACACCTTGACGATGAATAACTAGAAGATAGTATGTATTAGTGAGAGCAGTGGACTGTATAATATGAGAGATAATGAAAACAAGAAGCAATAGAACAATCGGAATTATTTATAATTACACAGAACCTCACTACTGACAATCAAACAATACTGAAAACAAGCCGACTAAGCGACGGTCACAAATTTTAGATAGAAAAAGGCTAATATTGAGGAGGCGGCACTATCGAAATCTACATATTTAGGGTTGGCAAGGCATTCACAATATTATGATTTCGTATGTCCATGAGCCGCAGATACTACTTACTAAAAGGCGGCCTGAGTACTCGTTCGCCAACTTATGTTAAATATTAAAAACCGGCCAAGTGCGTGTCGGGCCACGCGCAAATTATAGGGTTCCGAAGTTGAGGATGCCCACAGTACCTTTCTAAGACTTATTAGCATCTAGCTAGCCTGTGGTATGACGTGCCCGCCCGACGCCCCTGCCGCTCGAGAAAAATCATCATTATAAGTTGGTCGACTATTACTCGTAAGTTTGTAGAGCCTACTTAGCTCTGATAGTTTTCCTTTCAACTACGTTATATATGCCACAACCGTGATTTTTTTCAGCCATCCAAATACCACCATTTAGCTGGCAGGGGGGGGGGGACACGTGACTCTAACAAAAAATAGCACTTTAAAGCTTAATATTTCACAAACGCATCACTTAATCAAAAAATGGTTTTAACAAACCCACAATATTTTTTTAAGACCTATTCAACGATATGCCGCACCATGGGGTACGCAAGAAAAAAAAATTACATCCCCACTTTACGAGTAGGGGAGGTACCCTATAAAAAAATATATTTCAAAATTTTATTGTACCACTTTGTCAGCGTAACTAATATGCATATTCATGCCAAATTACAGCTCTCTAGACCTAAGCATCTCCGAGCAATAGTGCGGACAGACGGACGGACGGACATGGCGAAACTATAAGGGTTCCTTGTGGACTTCGGAACCCTAAAAAAGAGAGAGAAAAATATCAGATAGATTATGTTTGAAAATAATGAATAACAGTTTTGGCTTTAATTACAATAAAAAGATAATGATGATACTGAACAAAAAGGCTAAAATTTGTGTGTAATATTAGTCATTTGCCTTATGTGTACAAGTACAAGTGCCTAATTAATCGGAAAGTTCCGAAAAACCCAGCGACTAGCAAGGCGCAGAAAGGGACAGGTACGAGAAAATCGTTTAGCTTTCACGGCACAATACTTAGTTGGTGCCTACAGAAAACAAAATAGAAGCCACACATTCCTTCGGCAAATGACGTGTGCAGATTCATAAATCGTTTCCTCTGCTATTGTTTGTTTTTCAACTAAATCGCTTATGATAAATGTATTGCCATCCTAATGGACAATGGCCCCTTCGCTTTGTGGCTTTGATTAATGAGACTTTTAAAAACCTAAATGGTACACGCAACCCTTTCCCTGGAAAAATGTCGGTGACATAAAAAAAATGCTCTTATAATTATAGAAAAGTTATGATGGCATGTATATCGTACGTTTCTGAGTTTAGTGCTCTTATGAAAATTATACCGAACTACCTTAACGTTTAATGTGTTTTAACTTTGTCATTCTTTGTTAATTTGATAAAACAAAAAATACGTGTCTAATATTTTTTTATCATCTGACTGACGGACTAATTAGAATTTCGATTTCTTCACCCTGTTGTCATCCCTATTCTGCGGTCGCGGGAATTGGCTATGGGTGAAAAATGACAAAGTGCTTGATTATTTTTTATGGATAGGAATAACCTTCCGTAATAAGAGAAAAAATCTGAGAATTTGAGCACAGCACATGTTTCTGACAAATAATAGTGTTGACATTTGACGATGAAAGTTCTCGCTTCCTTCGTACGAACAGAACTTTACGTGTTTTAAGAATTTTATTGGAAATATAGCTTACTGATGACTGCTTTTGCTTACTGGACTTTCGTTGCTGCTTGGCCCGAACGACGACGTGTGCTTTAAACACGTTATTACGAATGAAGCAAGAACTGTCACCGTCAATAGTGTCAATTTCTTTTTTTTTACGCGAAATCTGCTGCACGGAAAATTCTGTGATTTTTTTCTCTTGATACGGAAGGTTATACCTATCCATAAAAAAAAAATCGAGCACATTGTAATTTTTCACCCATAGCCAATTCGGTGGAAGCGAATAGCACAGGACCGGTTTTAGTAATTCACTAATTATGCCTTTTATACCCTCAACAGCAATGAAAAGGGGTCACTTTGTATAGGATTTTCCGTACTAAGTAACCCGTTTTCATTGCTGTTGAGTGTATCTCCTACTTTACTATACTTACCTATTTATTACTGTATTAATTATGTATACTTGGATTTACTCTCGTCTATGCTTATATTCCACACATCCATCTCAACAAAACAAATTCAGAGTTTTACTATCAGCACAGGTTAACTTACAATTAAAAATAATAATAATAATAAAGCGTAAGTAAAATCAAACAAACTCAGTTTTATTGGAACTCCACTGCAAATATTGGTTTTTCATACATTGTAAGTGTTTGCATTTTAAGGCTATAACACTATACGTATACTAATAACAAGTCTGTAGAAGAAGTCGCGTCTGAAACTTGAAACTTAAAGAAACTATCAAGTCGTGGGAACGATATATAAACGATACTGAACACAAAATAATGATTTTTAGAAAAATTGTCTGTATGTATGTATGTGTGTATGTACTTATGTATGTCCGGATTTAACTCAAAAACTACTGGACGGATTGCAACAAAAAATTCTATGGAGGTAGTTTATAACACTGGTCAATATATAGGCTACTTTATATCCCGGAAGAACGCATAGTTCCCGCAATTGCACGTTTCATGAAATATTACAACGCAGCGAATAAGTGATGAAAATGCCTCAGGGCTTCGTCCCACAACATACTAACGTGCTATTGCCAGTAGCTTTTGAAAGCTAGTCGCAATAAAATAAGTGTACTTTAAAAATACAGGCTTATGGCTCGGGGCAGCAGGTCTCCCTGTCAAGCGCAGGCGGGGGATGTTTTTTTGCTGCTACCTCGGCTTTGATCAAGAATTACGTATTACGCACACGTGCCCTTGCAACCGAAAGGTGGCTGTTTAGATTTTTTCAAGGAAATCCTTGGTTCAAGTTTACGAACCTTCCGTTGTTTTTAAGCAGATCACTTTCCTTGAAAGTCAATTTGGAAGAACGCCATGTTAGACTATTTCGACGGACGTTTTCTGCTTTAGTCGCCTTCTCAGGTAGGCTGTCTTCATTTTCAGAAATTAGCCACATAGACACTTTTGCATGTCAGAATATTATTTTTTTATCAGCGCTATAAGTAATCTGTTAAGTTAATTTCACTGGGTCAAGCGACTCACCGCTAAATCGTCCTGCACCTCGTCCGAGGGTCCTGGAGCAGACGGTCGCAGCCAGCCGGCACCAAACACGAAAATCCAGCGAATGATACTCAACACTAGTCACATAGGTTCACTGGTCCGTAGATTCCAGGATGAAAGAGTCCTCGATATGATTGTTATACGTGGAAATGTATGAAAATTGTGCGCGCGCGACGCCGGCAGTTGTTCGTCACTCGTGCTACGTATTAGGTTGGGTGTGAAGAAATTTAAAAAAAACAAGTTTTACATTAATGAATTTATTCCACCCAAACGCGCGTACACACGAAATTTCGTAAGGGGGTAGATTCGCAATAGCCTGTTGAATTTGCTCCCTGGTTCTAAGCGGGTGTTGTTATCACGCCAGTACTTCCCTGGAACTCGGGAGCCGCCGTGGAGGTGTAATTAGCCGGGACGGGACGTCAGCCGGCAGGTACAGGTGGTGCGGTGTGATGTGTGAAACTGGGTCCTCTTGACCCGTAAGGTAGCACCCTGGAATTTACGTCCACCGTGTAAGCCTATTGTTCCGTATCTATTGACTGTGACCGGCACCGGCGTAAGCAGAAGCAGCAAAGAGAAGGAAAGTACTGCGTGATGGTGAAATGGCTTGGTGAAATGCGGATGTCACAGTCAGACGGAGTTTACAAATTTATATGAAAATGAATATCTATTGAGCAAAAGTACATTTTTATATTTAATTAATTTCAATTAAAAATGATAATGGTGCAACGGAAACAATGAAATGCGTGATTAAGCGTTACGACTAAATCTACGGGCTTGCAGGAAGAAAAAGAACGTTATAACGGAATCCCAGTTGGAAACGCCCTTAAATCTACCTACTTATGATATAATTCGTATAAAAATGTTCAACACTTACCCAATATAGGGGTTTGCACTGATTCTAGGACTTTTGCTAGATGAGCAAACAAATCGGGGCTATTAAATGCCGATTTCAAATTTAATAATATTACGCTGGCGCGACGTGAGACGACACTGAGACAAGTGAACGTGCGCCTGCGTCGAAAGCAAAATCTGTCTGCCAGCCGCGAGCCGCCGACGGGCCACCGCGGGAACGGGGCGCGGGCGCGGGCTCGAGACGCAACCGCCCGGTTGGAACAATGGAGCTGCGAGCGAGGTACAGTGCGCCAAGGAAATAGGTGCCGCAGTTAAATTAAATATGAAATTATGTTGTGTATATTATTTTATGTATAGTTTTATTTTTATTTTATTTTAATTATTATTATCATCGTAGTTATGAATAAGGTAAGTGTTTATTTATATTTAATTTTATTGTATTTTTATTATAATCATTTTAACTGTAAAGTAGATTATTTTAATAACGAAGGCTGTGTAACGATTTACGTTACAGTACCCCCGCGCGTCAGTAAGGATTTTATTACCACTAAAAGTAATAAAATCCGCACTGTTATAGTACCTGGACAAACACTTTCGTACTTCTTCATTCATACTTCACGCTTACATGTTTACGTTAACAATTGTTTTTCATTTTATTAATCAATTAGTGACGCTTTCTATCAGATTTTTTGTAGGTAACTTGTTACAAGAACATATGGAACCTCACAGGTACAAGTGCTTAAGGAAGTTAGGACGCTACGAATCTACTATGGATAAATATTATTTATTGAGACCAATCAATTTAAGATCTTTAATGTGCCAAGTTCCTAAATCTTTTCCGGTTAAATCCTGTAGCACATAAACTAACGGAGATTTTTTTTTAATAATCCTAGCCTTAATAAATTTAGGTGCCAACTTTTTGGTGAACTGCTTGCCCTTGTCACTTAGGAAGTAAGTTCGCTTCATGACGACGTCACCCACCTTAAATTCAGTTGGTTTGCGTCTACTGTTAAAATAAGACGTGCTTTTTACGTGTGCCTGCCAGAGCCTGTTTTGTACGTCATCGAAGATCGCCGACATACAACCTAAATTTTCGGCATAGATGTCACGTGGTAGGAACAAAATCTCCTTTCCAATATCCGTATCAGTATAGTGCGTTCCACATGGCACCAGCTCCCTGCCATAAACTAAAAATGCTGGTGTAAAACCTGTTGCCTCATTGACCGCGCTATTAATCGCAAACTGAACTCGAGGTATAAACTTATCCCAAGATCGATGGTCGTCATCTACAAAGGTGGAGATACAGCTGATTATTGTGCGATTGTAGCGTTCTACAGTATTTACCATTGGCGTGTATTTAGGGGTGAAGTGAATGTTAGGGACGTTGTATAGTTTAAATAAATCGTCCATAATCTTACCCGTAAATTGTGTGCCGTTATCCATTATGATTGTTTGTGGTACCCCGTGCACCAAGAAAACCGATTCTGATAAAATTTCCGCGATTACCTCTGCAGTGGCTCTTTTGATTGGAAAGATTAAGCAATATTTGGAAAAGCAACATGTGATGACTAAAATGTAGTTGTTCCTTTTCCTGGTAGTTGGCAAGGGTCCCATCAAGTCAATCGAAAGCATTTGGAACGGACGTGAACATTGTTTCGGTCTCCCCATCTCCCCTAAGGTTTGGTGGTTTTGGGCCTTATACGACAAACATTTATCGCACGCTCCTATGAACTTGACGACGTCCTGGTACATGCCAGGCCAGTAAAAACGTAAAGCAAGTCTCCGATAAGTTTTAAAAATGCCCAGATGCCCTGCAGTAGGTACAGCATGGTTTTCGTAAATTACATTTTCGCGTAATTCGGCGGGAACAACCAATTTCCATGAGAATTCTGATGTAAGATCATGTTTATTTTTGGATAACCGGTACAAGGAGTCATTTTTAATTAAGAAATTTGGAAAATCAATTGGGCTATGAAGACAACCATTATAGATGTTGTTGTACCAGGTATCCGCAGAGTTCAAATGAGTGTTGGAGGTAGAAATGGCACTCACGGGTGCCCGTGACAAGGCATCAGGGATGACATTATCAACGCCTCGACGATGTTTAAGTGTAAAATTGAAAACTGACAAGCGAACACCCCAGCGAGCCAATCTACCAGTGGGGTTGCTAATGGACAGGAACCACTTCAGTGCGCTATGATCGGTATAGACTGTGAATGGCTGTCCGTTTTCTATGTAGCAACGCCAATACTCCAAGGCCGTGACTACTGCTAGCGTTTCGCGTTCCGTTATGCTGTAGTTTCTCTCAGCTGGTGACAAACTTTTTGACATATAAGCGATCGGGTGCTCCTTGCCGTCGATTGTCTGGGTGAGCATACCGCCAATCCCGTAATTACTGGCATCGGTATGCACCTCGAACGGCTTTGAATAGTCCGGACAGCAAAGAACCGGAGCAGACACTAAACATTCTTTAAGCTGCTGGAATGCCGAATCAGCTTCAGGAGTCCACTTGAAGGGAGGAGAACCTTTCTTCGATGAAGTGAGCTTATTTAATGGGGCGGCGATGGTACTAAATTTAGGGACGAATCGTCTATACCACGTTGCGGTACCTAGAAATCGCTTCACATCTTTACGAGATGTCGGGGTGGGGTAATTTAAAATAGCCTCCACCTTCGCGGGGTCGGTACGTAAACCGGAACCATCGACGACATACCCAAGGTATTTGAGCTGGCTATTAAAAAAGTTGCACTTGTCCAGGTTAACCGTAAGATTGGCTTGCTTGAGTTTGTCCAAAACACGCAAAAGTAGGGTGACATGACTATTGAAATCCTCCGAGACGATGATAATGTCATCGAGGTAGGCGAACACTTTAAGATCGAACTCTGAGAACAACAGGTCCACTAGTCGTTGCTGAGTAGCAGGAGCGTTGGTCAGGCCGAACGCAGTTCGTTTAAAGTGGAAAGTCCCTCTGGTTGGTACATAAAAAGAAGTTTTATGTCTATCCTCTGGAGCAATTTCAATTTGCCAGAAGGCTTTGGACAAGTCGATGCTGGACAGGTAACGAGCATCCCTGAGGTTGTCCAAAATCTCTGATATGTATGGCAGGTTATACGCGTCACGTTTCGTCACTGAGTTCAGTTTGCGACTATCTAGACAGAAGCGTGGTTGGCCGTTCTTCTTATTGACGAGCAAAACTGGCGATGACCAACTACTCTCACTTTTCTCAATCACCCCAAGAGCAAGCATTTCATCCACCTGTTCTACTAGAATGCGTTGCTTTTCGGGTGATAAGCGATAATAACGTTGGCGAATTGGACTAGCATCGCCGGTATCTATACGGTGGGTGATCAAGTTAGTAACACCAAGCCCTTTGTGTTGGAAGGAAATATCCTGAAATTGTTTAACCACATTATCAGCCAGTTGTTTTTGCGAGGTGTCTAATTTATCGTATCCTTGAATGTAGGTGTCTGGCTTGGATAATGCGTCATTATTATTATTGGTGTTACCTCCGTCCAAGACAAGGCTACACAGATACTTTGGGCAGATTTGAAAGGCGCGCCAGAAATCAACGCCCAATATGAGGTTATTCTGTATACCCGGCACAATAAAAGCTTTCAGAATGTGAAACTTGCCGTCAAAACTTAAAGGAATGTTAATGAAACCCTCACTGTTCAACATTTGTCCTCCTGCGGCAGTAACAGAAATGAACTGGTCTTTGACCACTTTCAGTCCGTGATCAATGAGCACTAAATGAGCACCATTTCCCAGTATAGTCACTGCTGAACCTGAATCTAACAAAGCTGACATAGTGACGTCATTAATTTTAACGGATACGTAAGGTCTGTTATCATTCTCATTGTGTTCGTTCAGAATTGTGTCGATTTTGTATGAATTAAAAAACAGATTTATTGTGCGCAGCCACTGCTGCCAATCTTCATTATTAAATTTCGGTAAGTTAGGATCATCGACACAATTCTGACTACTCAGTTTTTTTGCTGTTTTGTTTTATTTTTATTACAATCTGGACAGTCTGGAGTTTTTACATTCTTACGACCACAGACAAAGCATACGATGTTATCTTTGTTTGCGGTACACTGTCGCAGATTGTGGGTGTCTATACGACATCTCGGACAGAAACGTGTCCTTGATGAGGAAGGAGCAATAGCCTCTACATAAGTAGGGTTGGATTTGTTAGACGTATATTGGCTGTTATTGTTTGAATATGTTTTATTGTAATTATTATTATTGTGTTTGTTTCTATTATAATTAAATTGTGTATTATTATTATTCGTATTATTGTAAGTTGGCCTACTCCTAGAACCACCTGTATAGGCAAACTCGGGTGCCAGAGTATCAGAGCTTGGTCGTGGCGGTTCCTTGAACTGAGAAAGACGGGACTGGATACTCTCGTAATTCCGACACAATGTTTTTAATTCGTCAATAGTCTTAATTTCGGAAACGGAAGATAGAGTGCTCGCATAACATGGTCGAATGTTATGAAGGAGAATCTCTAATCGGTCATTCTCCGATAAGGCGGTTGAAAGGCGAGAAAAAAGACCTGACATAACTGACAGATAAATCACTATATTTTCCGTTTCTCCTTGAGTGCGAGACCTGATCTCGGATAGCAGCCTATAATCAAAATCAGCCTGGCCGAAATCTTGCCTCAAGAGCACGACCAGCTCATCCCACGTTTGCACCCTTTCCTTGACGCTCCTAAACCAATGGATCGCATCTCCTGTAAATATTTCGGTGGCGTTATGTAGGATCCTACTGCCTGAAATATTTTTGGCCTCGCAAAATTCGGAGACACGTTGTATGAACGCCCTCACACATGTTTTGCCGTCATACTTCAGCTTGGACAATTGGTTCGCATTATTACTGTCACAAGTTACTGTGATGTTGAGTGGGCCAGTAGGAGTGGCAGGATAAGCCTGGGTTATATGAGCAGAGGAAGCAAGCGGGTCCACAATGTTTCCATCTTTCAGCAAATTCAGGCGGTCAGAGTAAAGCTTAAATTTGGATACGCATTCATCGTAAGCTTCTTTATGCTCCGCGTCTTCATAAGCGATGCGATTGAGACGGTGGTGTAGATGGTGTACCAGATTCTGTGCTCGGAGCAAAGTGTTTTTGTCTAAAGGCTGAGATTCCAATAAAGAGTTGATTTTCTCAAGCACTTCAGCCACACCATCTATATCCTCCTCAGTGTTAAAAGGACTCGTTAAGATGTCCTCTGATGGATGTAGGGGTCCACACTTGGCAATTTGCCTGCGCAGTTCCTGAACTGTGGAAGCGGGTAATTCGCCCCGAATTGCGACCTCATATTCTAGCTCAGTTTTTTGGAGAGAAAAGAATTTAATAGGGTAAGCCATTATACCATATGTTCACAACAACAAAAAAAAATACACGAAATATATTCAATTGGATAAGTGTTGAACAGACTAAAAAAAAAATCAAAAATACTCCGCCTGTTACAAAATATTGTAACTATGAACGTTTGGTTGTTTCTTTTTTACTACCCGAATGATAAAAGCATATGAAGCAAGCAAAAAAAAAACACAAAAATAAAAGAAGAAAAAGCGAAAAAAAATGCAACTATTGTGTACGGACACGGTCAGTAAAGCAGAAACTATAATAAACTACGATAACAAAGTATCAAAAAAAATAACAACATAGAACTTATCACAATTTTTTTTTTTTTGAGTGTACCGTACCAGTAAACGAGATTAAACTTACACTTTTTAACTTTTGTTCGGTGAAAAAAAAAATGATTTGTTACAATTAATGTATCCGACTGTACTTCACAATTAGTATGTTTTTAAAAAAATGAAATCCGTACACCCTAGTTGCTGGCAACCAAAAATAAAAAACGTTTCACAAAAAAATACCAAGCACACACAAGTCACAACGACCCTCCTGAGAGCAAATTCAACCTTATTTCAACCACGGTAAGGGCGCCAGTGCTACGTATTAGGTTGGGTGTGAAGAAATTTAAAAAAAACAAGTTTTACATTAATGAATTTATTCCACCCAAACGCGCGTACACACGAAATTTCGTAAGGGGGTAGATTCGCAATAGCCTGTTGAATTTGCTCCCTGGTTCTAAGCGGGTGTTGTTATCACGCCAGTACTTCCCTGGAACTCGGGAGCCGCCGTGGAGGTGTAATTAGCCGGGACGGGACGTCAGCCGGCAGGTACAGGTGGTGCGGTGTGATGTGTGAAACTGGGTCCTCTTGACCCGTAAGGTAGCACCCTGGAATTTACGTCCACCGTGTAAGCCTATTGTTCCGTATCTATTGACTGTGACCGGCACCGGCGTAAGCAGAAGCAGCAAAGAGAAGGAAAGTACTGCGTGATGGTGAAATGGCTTGGTGAAATGCGGATGTCACAGTCAGACGGAGTTTACAAATTTATATGAAAATGAATATCTATTGAGCAAAAGTACATTTTTATATTTAATTAATTTCAATTAAAAATGATAATGGTGCAACGGAAACAATGAAATGCGTGATTAAGCGTTACGACTAAATCTACGGGCTTGCAGGAAGAAAAAGAACGTTATAACGGAATCCCAGTTGGAAACGCCCTTAAATCTACCTACTTATGATATAATTCGTATAAAAATGTTCAACACTTACCCAATATAGGGGTTTGCACTGATTCTAGGACTTTTGCTAGATGAGCAAACAAATCGGGGCTATTAAATGCCGATTTCAAATTTAATAATATTACGCTGGCGCGACGTGAGACGACACTGAGACAAGTGAACGTGCGCCTGCGTCGAAAGCAAAATCTGTCTGCCAGCCGCGAGCCGCCGACGGGCCACCGCGGGAACGGGGCGCGGGCGCGGGCTCGAGACGCAACCGCCCGGTTGGAACAATGGAGCTGCGAGCGAGGTACAGTGCGCCAAGGAAATAGGTGCCGCAGTTAAATTAAATATGAAATTATGTTGTGTATATTATTTTATGTATAGTTTTATTTTTATTTTATTTTAATTATTATTATCATCGTAGTTATGAATAAGGTAAGTGTTTATTTATATTTAATTTTATTGTATTTTTATTATAATCATTTTAACTGTAAAGTAGATTATTTTAATAACGAAGGCTGTGTAACGATTTACGTTACACTCGGCGGCCATAGGTAGAAGGCAGTACAGACGATGTTGCTCGTGGAATCCGCACAAGGCGGTTGGCGCTAGTGTCGCCCATTTCCCATAGGAATTCGGTGCGTTCAGAGATAAACAGCTGATCGCTGACCCAATTAGAAAAAAAATGAAAGCACTGAATAATCTTATTTACCAAATTGTGTTGTATGAAACGAAATATATTTAAAAATAATGAAACAAAAATACCTGTTCCAGTACGGAACATAATCTAAAGATAAATTTATTGCGAAAAAAACCTTATCCAAAAAATTTCATGACATTGGTATCCATGCCATTTGAAATAGATACCTTTATTAAACTCTCGAAAACTACTTCAAAGTCTACTTTTATTTAAGAATAGAAAAGAATGTCAATGGAAATATTTATCATTTAGTTAATCTTCAACCATGTAGCTCAGGCAAAAACCTTATAACCTCGGTATACTTCAATATTTAAAAACTAGTTGTTTGCCGCGGGAATTTGTTGTTTGATTCTTCTTGGTTTCTTTGATCTATTTAACCTTCGTGTTGCGCATGGCTGCAAATATTTTATGCTTTCATTGTTCAGGATTTTTTTAATATATAAAACACTATAGAAAAACAAAATAAAAATAGCATCAACACAAAATTAACTAAAGAGGTAACTAGGTACTAAAAAAGCGCCATTAGGTAGGCGGCCCATCACGCAGGCAGCATTTCCGTGTTAGCTAGTCAGGAATTAATAAAATTAAACTTATATAATTTAAAAAAAAATACACTTAACTATTATTATTTGTCTACGCTCGCACGGGGTTACAAGCTTTCCGTAGGCCTCCAACAAGATGGAACAACGATGTGGTAGAGATACATTAATCTTTTCACTGCAATAGCATTTTTTTATTCGGAAAATATAACGCCAGTGCGATTTTAACGCCGCAAAAAGGAAACCCGTGTACACCTATTTTCAGTCGGAGTTATAGGCTGAATCGGTGTAATGTGTCTATGGCATGAACTACCTACTATCCACTACTACTACTAATTAGGAGTTGGTACTTAAGGTACTCTAGTACTGGCTGGCTATTTGTAGGTGCCAGTGAGTGTAGGCTAGATTGGTTTAGGCCAAAATGTTTATAAATTAGCAGAATCGTCTGTATAACGAAAATAAACCAAAGAAAAATGGGGAAAAATTACGGTCACAAGTAAAATTCGAACCTGCACCTCAGACCACTTTGATAGCCGTTGCAGGTTCTAATCGTACTTTAAGAACCTTTTTTTCCATTTTTACAACGCTTTTATTAGGTGGTCGTGTAACTAACACACCAACAAGGAATCTTGCAAGCTGAATTTCACCCACTTCTAGTTATTGTATTATGATGAAATTTGGCAAGTATATTATTTTACATCACCTTGGCCATAAAGTGGGATTTTCTGCCCGCTACGCGGAGAGAAAATCTCACTTCTTGGCTAAGGCAAGACGTAAAACTTTTGACAAACCACGGGAGGTAATTCGTAAAGCCCCAGATCGCATATTTATGGCCCTCACCTTCGGTTCGGGCCACAGAAACCTGCGATCTGGGACATTTACGAATTCACCACCCTAGGTCTGTAATGTACTAATGTCGATTGGATGATAATGCAGTAAAATGAAAGCCGGGCTGATCAGCTGATGATAGAGGTTGGAAGTGGCCACGGAGAAGCCTCAGCGTTTTTTTTTTCGCTTTTTTTTTAAAACTATTAATTATTCTTTGGTAAGACTGGTTCAGTCGTGGTTCCTCCAGTCATATGGAAATCCATTCTGGCAAATTTTAACGTGTTTAAAAGCCGTCGTATGTTTGTTGCTATCTAGAGATCAAACACGTGAGTCGATTTTAATTAATCATAATATGTTATTCGATTCGTTTTTATCTTGTGATATATTTTACGCATTTTATTTTGTTTTTAATTACCTTTTTTATTCACATAAATAATAATAAATATGTTCTGTGTGTGATTATTACCCTATAATTATAGGATTTGTAATATTAGGTATGATTTTCAGTTGTATATCCCATTTGCACAATTTGTACACCATTTTGTAAGTACTTTAGAATAATTACACAAAGTGGAAAAGTATCAATTTATTGTTTTCACACCTTAAATAGAAGATAACAGTTTAATTTACCCGAAATATTTACACAGAGCGTTAAAATACGCAAACTACCAGCCAAAACGGTTAAAAATAATAAATCGAAATGTTGTTCTGCATACAAATCACTGTTTTTGGTCTGTTAATAAATTAAGTGAAGCTAAACAATTGCGAGCCTTAAGTGGCAGTGGGCGGGGCACATTGCTCGCAGGTCTGATGGCCGATGGGGCCGGCGTGGCGTCCGCGAACCGGGAGACGAGCTGTCGGTAGGCCTCCTACAAAATGGAGCGACGACCTCGTGGTCGCGGCAAACCGGTGGAAGCAAGTAGCATAGGACCGGTCTGAGTGGCGAGCCTTGGGGGAGGCCTATGTCCAGCAGTGGACGTCCTTCGGCTGAATGATGATGATGATGATGATGATGATGATGATGATGATGATGATGATGATGATGATGATAATGATGATGATGATTATGATGATGATGATGATGGAAAAATGTCAATGAACTAATAAGTAACAATTTTTCGAATAATTTGTCTGATGTGAGGCGGTACTTCGCACCGAAGCAGGTTCTCCAATGGGGGATCGCGTAACGGAACTGGACAACATTGCGGCATACCTACTCGATATGATGCTAGTTAATTATAATGATTCAAGATTAAAACTTTGTTTCGGCACCGATCTTACAAAGTCGCCTTTGACAGCTATACCTCTGGACCTTAGTCAACCAGTGGCGCTTACTGGTGAGCAAAGAAACGATAGTCCCCATTATATCAAGCCCAGATCCGTTCGTGCATGGAGTACTGCTGCCAACTATGAGATGGATCCGCTACGTACCTTTAGCAAAAAGCTAAGCGTTAAATTCAAATTTAATTCCGCACATAAGTAAACTAAGAGGTGCAAGCCGGGTTCGAACCCCAGACCCTCTGTATGCGAGGCGGAAGTCGAACCACTAGGCTACCACGGCTAACAAAATACCCATGTGAACGATACAAAGCAAATCTTAAATAGGTAAATAGTATACCTACACTTATGGTCAAATCGCATTTATATACATTGATATGTAAAACACCCTAATTAAAATTACTTAAAAGCTAAGATCGCATCTTACATTTCCTTTTTACATAATTTAAACTTATGAAAAGTTGGAATGAAGGATGATAAACCACTTATTCCTAATGCTTCTTCTAGGTAATAAAAATATACCCTAATTTTATTCATGAGCTTTAAAAGATTACTTTAAAAAATATGGCATAAAAGGATCGAAATAAGTAATATAAAGCGAGTGTTGAATCATCGAGCCACAGATACCTACGCAATAGTTTCGACGTAGTATTTAGCTTTTCGTCTCTTCAGTACAAATTCTCCTATTGATAGTATTTAATAATGGCAGACCAAGCTATGAGTACAATTTTAGTGAAATCATGAATGATAGATGGCATTTTTGAAAAAAACACGTATTAACTAAAATCAAGGAATCACAAGGCTGTGAATTATTTACCTATACTTTTAAATCTACACCCATAAGATAAATCCTCTGTGATGCGTTCAAGAATCCAATTTCCTATCTGTGTTCATACTGTAAAATTAATTTTACAAAATCGAATTCGATGTTGTATGACATTCAAATTTAGAATATCTTTTAACTGTAGCGCCCGCCTATATTTAAAGTTCGTTCGAAATTCAAATGACGGTTCTGTAGTCTATTGCTTGTAAATGAAAATCGGATCTGTGACAATGGCGTATTCGATTTGCCGTCTTGGTGAACAGTTTTTAAAGCATCTTAGAAGATTTATAAAATGAATGTAGATAAAGTTGTATATTCAACTGTATGTACATACATAATTAGGCATAAACTACTTACTATGATACAACAGCAACATCCAAGTCAAGGTCAGTTATGAAACAGTCGCCGTGACCAAAATCGGTCAGTCAGTCAGTCACTTTGACAATTATTGAAAAATTCAGTGTTAGATATTTTACAAAGCATTAAAACTACTTACTTAAAACTGGTTACTAATTATTTAGTGTCTTCAATAAATTATATTAAATAAGTTGCTCCAAGTAACAAAGTCTTTGGGATATTTGAGTATTACACAGATAATTACGATTCTTCATGAAAAATTCATGACTTCTTTAATACTATAGGTATTATCCTAAAAATTAATGCGGATGTACATAGCTTAGCAAAAATTAGACTACCTAACTATGATAAAGAAATGCTAAATTATTTTACATCACCCTTGGCCGTAAAGTGGGATTTTCTGCCCGCTACGCGGAGAGAAAATCTCACTTCTTGGCCAAGGCAAGACGTAAATTATTTTACATGCTCTTTGGTATTTTATTTACTTACATACTCGTACAGATCACGTGAAAAATTTACATGCTTTTTAAGTACTACAACGTTAGCAGTCTCAGTAGTAGGGATACTTTGAGTGTCAAGGATAAAAGTACCTTATTTGAAGGAGAATAGTAATGTTTAACTTCGTCTTGGGTGGGGGGAGAGAAGGATGCTTCGTGAAACAGCCTGTTAGGGCAAGGGAGTAAGTCTGTAGAAATTTCTAGAAGCTTTTTCCTGTACTCAACCTTACTGTCTTCAACTGTATCGTCTTGCATCGTGTCTTCGTATCTATCTTCTTCGAAATCTTCGTTATTTTCGTAATCGTGTACGTTCGGGGTGACGGGGATTTTCGGTATGTCGTTTGATTTGATTTTCTTCGACAGGTCTGACTTTAGTTTGGAGTCCATGACGCAGCTGAGGCGTTCGAGGGAGGCTTTGATCCGCTTACTCCGGGTCTCGTTCTTGAGCTTTTGCAGCCAAATGAGGCGGCAGTCGCAAGTCAACTTGTTACCTGTGAACGAAACACTTTTATTATAAGTAATCGATGAAAACCAATATTGCGAATAAATGGGCGATGACGCTTTTTTAAACCTATCCTAACTCTAAATAAGTTTCTCCCAGCATTCGCTTAGCTCGCGCAAGCGCTTAGGCACGCAATAAATTGTTTAATTTCAAATTAGCGCGTCCGTAAGCCGCCTACACCGGCAAATTTCGCACTCTTCGACCGGATAGAATTGGATGAAATGCGTAATGCAGTTTTCCATTAAAGAGCAGGCTAACATTTTCTCTCGTTATTTGTTGACCATTTGAAATTTGGAATATCAATCAAAATATATCCGAATTTTAGGGTTCCTCACAAGGAAAAAACGGCACCCTCATCTCTTCCTTGTCCGTCTGTCTGTCTACCTGTCCGTCTGTAAAGACATTTTTTCTCAGGTACGCGTAACGCTATCAAGTTTTTATCAAATACGAGTATATACGAGGGTCTAGAGTCTCTTTTGGCTGTGAAAAAATCAAACTTGTTATTCAACGCGATCAAAAGAAAAGTACATGCCCGATTAATGCGTTTCATATTTTGCGATTTCACAAGGAAATCAAAACCTATCCTAGAATCATGAAATTTGGCCAGAAGAAAGGTCTTATAGCACACGTGCTTATATAAGGTGCTAACAAATTAGTCACGTATATTTTTACAGCTGATAGTACTCGGCTCTCGAAGTACATTTAAGTATGAAACACCATTGGTTTTGTTATGTTTTTTTGGAGAAAAATAGGAAACAAATTTGCTACGTTAAAACACCCTGTTTAAGAACTTGCCGTTTTCCCGCCGAATTTTAATTTTTTTTTTCCTTAATTATAGTTAAAAGTTAATTGTTTTAATGTAATTTATTAGCTCTTAAAATATCCTTGACTAATTTGTTAGCACCTTGTATAGGAATAAATCTAAAACTCTTAATAACCAATGCAATGTACTAATAAATGGCAACAAACTTATAATTGGCGGTTAATAATAAGATTCGAATTTTAGTGTTCTCATTTATCGATCCCCAAATTAGGTAAGGTTCCTTCACGGTACGCAACGCCCGGTGCGAGAGTCCAACTCGCACTTGACTGGTATTTTTTATTTCTTAGTGTTCACAATTCGGGCTGTTTAAATTCCTTTACTGTTGCAGACGGATTAAGTTGTTCGGGAAGTCCGTGTTAAGATAATGTTTAGGTATGCCAGTTTACCGACTTCATAGACATAAATAATACTATTATTTACGTCTATGTCGGTGCGAGAGTCCAACTCGCACTTGACTGGTATTTTTTATTTCTTAGTGTTCACAATTCGGGCTGTTTTAAATTCCTTTACTGTTGCAGACGGATTAAGTTGTTCGGGAAGTCCGTGTTAAGATAATGTTTAGGTATGCCAGTTTACCGACTTTTTATTCATTCTTATAAGCACGCATCAAGCTCGCCTGCATATATATATGCGGGGCCGAATGCAACTAAGTCTCATTAATATCGACTTGTTTCCTGAATACGACCGCTAAATAACGCCTCTCATGCAGAGGCTCGGGGGGTTCGATTCCGGCTCGCACCTCTAAGTTTACATACGTGCGAAGTTCAGTTTGAATTTGCCACTGAGCTTTTCGGTGAAGGAAAACATCGTGAGGAAATCTGCGAAGTAATTCAAAGATGTGTGTGAAGTCCCCAATCCGCACTGGGCACGTGGAGACTATAGCCCAAACCCTCTCATGATGAGGGGAGGCCTGTGCCCAGCAGTGGGACGCAAATAGGCTGTAGTAGTAGTACTTCTTCGGATATAATTATAGGAAGGTACCTAGGGACGAGTAACAATAACAGTAACTAAATTTCAGTAAGCCTTTAGTAATTAAGCAGCTAACTCCGAAGCCTAACAAGAATACTTTGTTCAAGAATAAGTCTAGAATCTAACTAGTATTTTCTTTATCTTAGAACTTTTATCGGGGGAATTTAGCTAACAGGAGCCGAGCGTTTGAAATAAATTGTCTTGTGTTCTTTGTTACATAAAAGAACTCTTTGATTTTGCTTATACTTAGTTAAAGTTCTCCATTAAATTTTCACAACAAGCGTAGTCAAAGGTGTTGTATCATATTTGAGTGGATTAAGACGCCTTAATATAAGTGGTAAAATCGTTTGACTGAAATCGTAAGATTAGTACTGTGATAGATAAATGTCTTCTAGATCCTACTTAATGTATACACCGAGTTATCTCAGTAAACTTACCGTCAAGAGAGATTAAGGCGTAATTCGACTTCATGTTTTCCAAAACACTTTGCATAGTCTCTTGCTTCAGAGTTTCCAAATTGTTATTCCTCAGATCCAAAACAGTCAACTTTTGAAAATCATCCAACACTCCAGAGTCTAACGTCTCCAACTTATTATCAGCCAAATAAAGTTTTCTCAGTTGTGTCAATCCGCCGAAACCCCTCTCAGATATAAATTCTATTTCGTTCCCGTCCAGGTAAAGTTCTTGGAGGCTCCAAAGTTCTGAGAACGCCAAGTCGCCTATCATCGTCAATTTGTTGCTTCGTATGTCGAGTGTGATTAGGTTGGACAGACCTTGGAAGTTCTCCCTGACGACAACAGCGAGCAGGTTACTGTCCAGCTCGAGTTTCACGAGGTTGCTGAGATGTTTGAAGCAGCCGTCGTGAAGAACGCTTATAGTATTCTTCGAGAGGTACAACCGTTGCAAGTTTGGCAGCACGTAAAACACGTCGCGTTTCAACTCGGATATCTGATTTTCAACTAAGCTCACATTTGACAGCATTATCAAATGAGCAAACGACATCCGTTCAAGTTTGGTTATTTTATTCTTTGGTAACGTTATCTCTCTCAACGTTGATGAATTCGTAAACGCAAACGATGGCACGGCGGATATGTTAGCGTATTGGATATTCAGGTACTGCAACCGCTCGAGACGAATGATCACTTTCGCTGGAATGTACGTGAGACCTCCGTCTGCTCTGACGTTGAAGGTTAGCCGTTCAATTTTGGGCTGAGAATAGAAATTCGACCAGAATGGATCGTCTTCAGCGATGCCACCGTTGAACACCCAGCAGTCTGCTTTTGTGGCTGTTTTTATTTTCGTGCTCTCACAGTAGCAGTGAACCTTGGAACCTCTGTCTTGAATATCACATATATTAACATACTGGGAGTAAACGCTTTTGTCGCTCTTCCATCTCCGCTTGTCACTGTGCCGGCTCTCCGTTACGTTGATTTCAATTGTCGCGAACGCAATCATGAGTATTAGATATTTAAGGTCCATCTTCTTTCACATCGGGCGATCTTTATCTGTAACAAAGAAGGGGCGTTTAGTGAGAGTTGCCATTGTTATTTTCTTATCTCTCGCTTCGTGCCGTGCATTAGCGAGGTCGCTGATAAGGCTGTATTGAAGTCGGACGTTAAGGTACCATTAGCGAGACATCATTGACACTTGAGCGCGAAAAAGGCACAAAGTTAAATTTTGTTCGCGAAACAAAGAAATAGTTCAAAGAGAAATCGTATTACGCCGCATTTAAGTTTAGAAGTCGGCGCTAACAAGCGACAGTGTTTTAAAGCAGCGCCGTTGGAGTTTCAACTATAAACCAAATTTGATTTTGATAAACTTATTCAGCATATTATTTTGCCTCTTTCAGTATTGAGTACAGACCACAAAACTTTCAACAGTTACAAAAACAACGCCAGTAAAGTGTTAACCATGAAATAATGATTAGGTAAGTTAAAAAGTGCATTAATTAAAGCTTTTGTCACGCCGGCATCCTGTCGCGTGTCCAATTAAGCTCAATGAGCGCTTCATTAAGCTCGTAGCTAAGCACAAGGCGCAACTGTCATTTTAATTCACTACAGTCTTTATTAGCGTAGCCGATACTCACTCTCAATGAAAGAGTTGAGAACGTAATTGGCTATGGCGTTTACTTTTTGTATCTCTCGGTTTTCTCGTGCATTTTAAACTTGAATTTCATCCGTAACCGATATGCTTTAACGAATATAACTTATTTAGTTCTAGAGAGTGTAATTTTAGCATTCCTGTGACCTGGCACAGATTTCAAATAATAATTAACTTTGAATTACAATCGGACTAGGAATTAATAGGAGAATGCATTACATTTCATTATTAGTTTATTTGCTAGAAAATATGACACAATTTCGTAGTAGGTATAGGTAGTAGGGTAGGTGTGCAAAGTGTAGCAGCACTTAGGCCCGGTTCCTATATCCACGAAACGCCTCGTTTTGCCTACGGACGGTTGGTTTATGACATTTGTTCCATAGAGAATCTGTCAAATTTTAACCGTCCGTAGGCAAAACGAGGCGTTACGTGGATATAGGAACCGGCCCTTAAACAACTTGATAAATTGGGGAATGACATGAAGTTAGCCGGGATTTATAATAGCATGTTAACGATACAACAAAAAACATTAATTATCATTAATAAATAATGTCAAAACAATTAGTATTTACAAGATACGATACGAGGCATAAACATGAGGAGAACGTGATTAAACATTTTCTGAAGCATCAATAAATTGCCAATTGCCATTATTCTGCATAAGTACATTTTGTTCTAAGTGTAGATATTTTCGTCTTTCATTCGGAAAACCTATTTATGGCAAACTGTGTGTGGGTGGATACATTGCAGCTAAAATCTTTTATTTCCGACTCCGTTTGAATCTCGAAATCGATACAGTTTGATTTGCCTCTTCCTTTGTCTTCTTGCACGCTTCGGTATTTCAGACCAGTGTCTAAAAATACAGTTATTGAACAACTTTCGGAGCGTTTACTTGGAGTAATTTCCGCTTTAGTTCAAATATGTTCTACGTAAGTAATTCGAAATCACTTACATAGATACATACTCACACCTGTTTTCCGTAGGGGTAGGCAGTCACCACAGGACGCCACCCGCTTATATCAAATACTAGCTTTTCCCCGCAAATTCGTATGCGCAGAAATATTAAAAAGTAAAATCCCGATTTTTCCCGTTCCCGTGGGAATTTTGCAAAATCGTTTCTTAGCGGATGCCTACGTCATAACATCTACCTGCATGCCAAATTTCAGCCCGATCCGTCCAGTTGTTTGGGCTGTGCGTTGATAGATCACTATGTCAGTCAGTCAGTCACCTTTGAGTTTTATATATTTATATATATACAATTCTCGTGTCACAGTGTTTGTACCGAAACTCCTCTGAAACGGCTCGATCGATTCTTATGAAAGTTGGAGTGTATGTTCAGTAGGTCTGAGAAAAGGATGTAAGCTATTTTTCATGCGGTACGAAGTCCGCGGGGTCAGCTAGTACACATATATAAGCGTGTGGAGTAAGATAAAAAATATCTAGGGGAAAAGAATTCACTTAAATTTAAAATAGGATATTTGCCGAACAAATATCATTCCGTCTTTCCCCACTAACCGCCGCCAAATAGCAGAGCTCGCACTGTTGTGTTCCGGTTGGGGGTTAATTAAGGCAGCCGGCGAAATTTCTGGCACAGAGGCATTTCATCTTAGGCCTCAGGGTAGGCAACGCATTCGAGATCTTATGGTTTCTTAATTGGGGATCCTATTTCGGTGTCCATGGGCCACAGTGACCACTTACCATCAGGTGAGCTGTGCGCTCGTTTGCCTATACCATTGGTATAAAAAATAATTAAATTCAAGCTTAGGGTTGGAAGAAAGGAAGAATCAGAAAGTAAAGGATTTTTGGGCGCTTACTTATAACCATGCGACTTTAATTCCAATTTTATAATAAGTTCGCATGGTTGTAAGCCCCCAAAAAAACCTTTCCTTTCTGATTACTAAAAGTGTATATTTCTACAGCCTATTTACGGCCCACTGCTGGGCACAGGCCTCCTCTCATCACGAAAGGGTTGGGCTATAGTCCCCACGCGGGCCCAGTGCGGATTGGGGACTTCACACACATCCTTGAATTACTTCGCAGATGCGTGCAGGTTTCCGCACGATGTTTTCCTTCACACCGAAAAGCTCAGTGGTAAATTCAAATTGAATTTCGCACATAAATAATTTTAGAGGTGCGAGCCAGAATCGAACCCCCGACCCTCTGCATGAGTGGCGGTATGTCGAACCACTATGCAACCACGGCTTCTAAGTCTCTAAGAACTTAAAATTATTGCTATAGTCAAAAGGGAAATTTCGGTTAGTAAAAAAGATATTCTATAAGATATTTTTGCGAGTGGCACAGGACCGGTCTGAGTGGCGCGCTTTGGGGGAGGCCTATGTCCAGCAGTGGACGTCTATCGGCTGAAATGATGATGATGATGAAAAAAGATATTCCGAGACTCGCTGACTCGCATTCAAACTTGAATACCTGAGAATCATGAACATTGCGGTGACTAATGTAAAGTAGAAGAACAATAAATGAAAGGCTTTTCAAAGATATATTCCTAGAAATTACATTAAACCTACAAAACGAACCTGCAATTCATTCCTAACGCAAATAAACAGCGAAGTGATATTTAACCGCCGCTAATAAAAGTGTTACTATTCCGCGCGTTTACGAGGACATAGTTTACAAAATAATGTATAAAAGTAAGGTGAACGACCCGTGTTATGCGCACGGGTTATGTTATGAGGACGGGCTGAATTTATGACTGCCCCTGTAATTAACACGGAGCATAAGTAGGGACTCGTTGGGCTGGAAGAACTATTATTTTTACTATAGGGTCTTTTATGAATCAATGACAGTTAATTGAGCTTTAAAATTAATACCACTTAAGTACCTACCGGTATATTTTAATTATAGTTTCCTTTTATTTACAAATACTAGCAGCGTTGCACGAATTAAGTATTTAAATAAAATTCGTCACCAAAATGTCATGGTTATCGAAATAAATAATTAACCAAATGGGCCATAGTACGCTCATTTGTACGCATAATACTTTTATTTTATCATATATAATTATATTGAATTCGAAAAGGACGGATGAAAAAAATTGCACGTGGCTGAGATGCGAATGCTGAGATGGATGTGTGGTGTTACTAGAATGGATAAGATTAGAAATGAGTATATAAGGGGAAGTTTGAAAGTAGCGCCAATAACAGAAAAGATGAGGAGTAAAAGGTTGATGTGGTTTGGGCATGTGATGAGGAGGGATGAAAGTCATATTTCTAGAAGAGTATTAGATATGGATGTGGATGGATATAGAGGAAGAGGTAGACCTAGGAAGGTGTGGATGGATTGCGTGAAGGATGATATGTGTATGAAAGACGTTAGTAGAGAGATGACTGCTAATAGGAGCGAATGGAAGAAGAAAACATGTTGTGCCGACCCCACATAACGTGGGAAGGGGGCAAGCAAATGATGATATAATTATATTGAATTTCGCACAGTATAAGTAAACTTAGATGTGCGAGCCGGAATCGAACCCTCGGCATAAGAGCCTGTAGGTCGAACTACTAGGCCACCACGGCGTCAGAATAGCTGTCTATTAAACTATACGTACTTATGTTCTGATGTAAGCTTAAACATTGCTATATTTTCTCTACTTAGATGTAGCAGGCCCTTCTCTGTGTTAGTTAGGAAATGTGTTGAAGTCCCAAAGGGGTTAACAATCGAAAAGCAATGAAAAAGGGTCACTTTGTAGGGATAATCCTATAGAAAACGACCCGTTTTCATTGCTGTTGAGCGTAAATAGTTATTTATATGTAGGTATATTAGCAATAACGTCTGCGCAATGAAATCCTTAATAATTATAAATGCAAAAGCAACTATGTCTGTTTGTCTTTCTGTTGCCTCTTCACGCTTCAACCGCTGGACCGATTTAGATGAAATCTGGTATGTAGGTAGTTCGAGTCCTGGAGAAGGCTAATTAAGTAAGAGGCTGGTCGACGTAACGGGGGACCGAAGAGCTGGCTCCTCAACGGATTAGCATAGCTATCCAGCGAGGAAATGCTGCCAGCATCCTCGGAACAATGCCGCAAGCAGCCTTTTTAGATAATTTTATTTTTTAAATTTAGTTATTATTGTTAGTTTTGTTGTAGTCTAGTTTATTTTGAGGTTTATATTTTATTTTACGATGAATTATATTAGAGCAAGTAGTTATAAGTAAGTAAGTAAGTAACCAACAGTCTATTGTTACTTTCTTTATACTTACATAATATGCAGTAATTTCTATACTTTCTGATAGGTACCTAAATAAATCATCTCAAAAAAATCCCTTCTATCGAAGGTTTTACAAGTTGGGCGGTGTCATTTCTAGTATTTCTAGAACAGTGTAAATATAATTAAGCTAGTGCATTGTGCAACCTTAACTAGCCGGGTGTAATCTTGCTATTATGAGGTGGCACCGGAAATTATTACCGCTTTAGTGTAAGTTTCGGACATTACTAGTAAAAAAAAGTGCTATGTGCACTTTCACGGTTAATTTACAATAGTTACCTAATGTATTTATTTATACTTACTTACTACAAAAACCATAATATTAAATAGCTACATTAAAAATATAAATAAAAAAAATAAGTTGCAAATAAAAAAATGGCACACCGTCATTTACAATAATTTGTTTCTCCAAAAATTTGCCATATTTACACCCTCTCACTCTCCTATTATTATGTATCTCTATTTCTCATTGGACGAGACTCATTTTCAAGAAGATTTTAAAACCGATTTTGTAAAAAAATTATATAAAGGTCGCTTAATAGACAACGTGGTGGCCTAGTGGTTCGACTTACCGCCACTCAAGCAGAGGGTCGGCGGTTCGATTCCGGCTTGCACCTCTAATATGCAAAATTCAATTTGAATTAACCACTGAGCTTTTCGGTGAGGAAAACATCGTAAGGAAACCTGCACGCATCTTCGAAGTAATTCAAAGATGTCTGAAGTCCCCAGTCCACACTGGGCCCGCGTGGGGACTATAGCCCAAACTGCCCAGCACTGGGAAGCAAATAGGCTGTAGTATTAGTAATAGATACATGTTCATATCATCATTAATATTTTTTTTTTTTCTCTTTTGTTTTTCTTTGTTTTACTAACCCGGAGCCTTTGCAAATGTGAACTGATCTCAGGGACGGACTGAAAACCAGCGCTTTGACACGGCAGGCTCCGGCCCGCGTTCACAGCACACGCTGAGTCCGCCCCTTTTGTCACTATTTTATTGTTTTTTGATAGGCACGTATGTCTGTCTAATAATTTAATTGTATATCTGTATGTGACAATAAATGTTTTTTTCTCAAACATGCTCGGAAATGTTCGTGTTACTTTCAAAAAAAGAAGACGCGAGGCTGTCCATTGCCGGCCTTGGCCAGCAAAAACATTATTGTCGTGTGTGTGTTTTTTTTAATTCGCTTGCTATTTGAGACACCTCTGTAGAGAAACTGACAAATCCATGGAGGTAATAAGTACAACTTCCAAATCATCCACGATCATGGAAGTAGTAAATACTGATGTGGGGTAAGTGCGCCTAAATTTATTTCGCCCCTATGCCTTGTAAACAGCCAACTACTAGTTGAGTAATATTTATAGGTTTCGATATATTTATGTTAGGCGCACTTACCCCATCCTGGCGCACTTGCCCCGAAACTGAAATCCATGGAGGTAATAAGTACAACTTCCATGGCCAAATCATCTACGATCATGGAAGTAGTAAATACTGATGTGGGGTAAGTGCGCCTAAATTTATTTCGCCCCTATGCCTTGTAAAACAGCCAAGTACTAGTTGAGTAATATTTATAGGTTTCGATATATTTATGTTAGGCGCACTTACCCCATCCTGGCGCACTTGCCCCGACTGACCTTACGTATTTCCTCGCTGTTTGAGAAAAGCATTATATATACCTCGGCCGCAATTGCGATTGCCGGACTCGTACTAATAGAAGTCTTCGCTTCGCTCAGCCTTCTAACTGACTCGTCCGGCAATGCGCTACTTGGCGGCCTCTGCAATAATGTACTATTATTCTATTAATACTCAGGTGTTTTTATATTTCTATGAGAAATGGAACGTTTTCCATGTCCTCCAGAAGCGATAACGTTATTCAGTAACAAAGTTGTAAAGCTGCGCCTAAGGAACTGGGCCACCGTGTTTTATATTCGTCCCACTTCGACATAGGCCGAGAGCGCGCTGCAATATTTCTAGGTGACTGAACCCTTGGTACGCGCAAAAATGTAGCAGCAATGAATTTGCACTCCTTATTGAAAGTGTTGCACTCTCTGTTTGACGTGGTTTGAAGTAAATCCATTATTTTTTCCTCTGTAATAAATTGTTGGAATAGTTACTTTTATTAAACATGCTTATTAGAAATAGGAAACTGCTATACATTAATAAGATAATTATTTTATGAGTTTTGTCGATTTTCTTTCATTTTACCCTCATTTAGTACTACATAGGTATCTGTAGTTATGTTATGTCAGATAGAAGTGTCACTAGAGGGCGCCTGTGGTGGCCACACGAATATAAGCAATGGCGGATCGGTGAAGAGAACTATGTTATGTGTTCCTTTGTAAAAAGTTTACCTGATAATAATCTATACTAAAAATTAATAAAACTGTGTTACATTAAAAATCATTTATTTAAACGATAATACACATTTAAACTGAAAAATATCGAGTTTCGTAGAAAACTAAATATTTCATGCTGCATTATCAATTTAAAGAATATAAGCACCGAGGAAATGTGAAACAAAACATGAATAAACCTCAGTAAACAAACTCATTGAACTTGATTAAAACTACGTTAATTAAACTTAAGCATTTTTTTCCTAGCGAAGTTTTAATAACAAAGAGTTTTAAAAATTACTTTTCTCAAAAATGGCGGGGAAACTCGTCATTGTCTGCTTTCTATCAGACCGCAAAGTGCGTCATTGACGATCAGTCAAAAATTAAAATAAAAAAAACTCAACTGCATGCCCCGGAAATTTGTATGAATTTACTTCCGCGGCATGTATAAGCGCAGGGAATGTTGTATGAAATTTCATTGTCGTACAGGTACTTTTTTTTTAAACTGATAAATACGCGAAGGAATTCCCAAACAGCCAAGTCTGCATGTTCTGTATCTGTCAATTGACGCGAAACCAAACGTTTTTATCCGTGTCTGAAACAGCGCAATGTATTTCAGAACGGAATTTAAAAAAAGAACGATCCATAAAGAGCGGGAGTTCTTGTCTTGTATCAGATTTATTTAGCTAAATTTCATGAAAATAGTTTATTAGTTTGGTTTAAAAATTAAAAAAATGGTCTTAATTTTTATAAAAAACGAGAAATCTACATGCGAGTTTTTAACTTGCCGCGTAAGTGTGTCTGTTAAAGTCAAATATCGGTGAATACGAAATAAGACTGGCGTTCCATTGGACTTGTTGTAAGTACTTGACTACCTTTGCGTGCGTGTCAATGCTGTATTATGAATACCTAATATCAAGGTTTTTTTTTTCATTTTTGAGAAAAGCACTATATAAGCCTCGGCACGTGAAAGGCTTTGCAGGCTTCGTACATATTAAAGGGCCTCGGCGAAGCCTCGGCCCTTTAAACCAGTACTCAGCCTGCAAAGACCTACTTTCCCGGCCACGGCAATAATGTACTATTAATATTTGATACAGTCTCTCGGGCTATTGAAAACGTCGCAGTGTGTTTAAATGACTCTTTGCGACGTATGATGCCTCAATAGGATTTTGTTACTCGAGGGTTTGTGTTTAGTATTTTTGTTCTGAGAATACTTTGCCTTTCTAAATGATGATGAACAGAACTCATTTATGTTCTATTTCTTTAGCCGTCTTTTGGTCCAACCCTATTAAAAAACATTGTTCAGTTCTGCAAAAAAGATAATATAACACCGCATAAAACAACACGCGAAATTTTATAATATAATATGAATCTTGTCCGATTTTGGCTTAATTCAACATATTTATGTAGTAAATAATATCATTTAATGTGATAGCTATATTTCACGAGTAGAAACTTACATTTAGAAATGAGAAAGTTATTAAAAGAAAGATATTATTTTTAAATAAATGTAACGGTTATCGACACAAAAAATTAAAGAAATTTCTCCAAAATGAAATGATTGAGAAAGGCTTCTTTGCTATGTTTAATAAATTTGGTGACAGAGTGTATTTAAAGTAAGTAATAGTAATATATTTCAATTGCGGTGCTTTACCTACAGAATTGCGAAGCTGAAAGTATCACTTTAAAAAGCCTCATGAGATTAATAATATAACGTCACTGACATAACTCATTAAAAAAAATGACGAATCCCAATATTCATCCAGGTACTTCTGCAGTTTTCTAATCGCCGCCGAGTGAACTTCTTCAACCTACAATTTTCGTTCAAATTATGGAGGTATAAATTGTTGGGTAGTTATAAAAAGTCGCCGACGAACTTACTATTACATTCTACTTATATTCCTGTATTACTGTATTCTTGTAGTTAAATGGATCGATAAGCTGTTAATGTATGCATATAATATGGATATTTTTTCTGTTATATTTAGTTTTACACTGTTTGATATAATAAACTGGAGTAAAGTTGGATTAAAGGTCCGAGTTACTTTGGAATTAAATTGAATCGAGCGAAGTTTCGTGAAACGTGTAACGAAAGCTGTCAATGTAAGAATGATATAATCAAATATACCTAACATATATTTTTTTCATATTTTTAACTATTAACATTTCTTAGAAAAGTATGATCTTACATGAGCAATTTGACGATGCTGGGTCAGGGAACGGCCTTAACTACAGAATAAGTAGTAAATACTAATGTGAGCATGCGTCATCCTCCGCAGCAGGTAATCTTGTGTAAAGATTGAGCGAAGAGTCTATAAAATGTTTTTTTATTTTTTTTTATCTTGAAATGAACAGATTAGAAGTTTTAATTTCATTTTAGTACCGTCAAATTGGACAAAACAATGAGAGAACGAGGTATTGCTGGGTTACCAATAGCGGACGCCATTCGAGAACTTTCTGGCCCCACCGACCATCGAAATGTCCCAGCAAGTCATGAATATGACCACAGCCGCCATGAATCAGCTGGATTTAATTAAGCGGCGTATGGAAGTGTCGAACTACCCGCAATTGGCGACGCAGTTAATTGCATATTAAAAATCGTTTTGTGGCAACACCACAATGGACTCATTAGTGCAGCGAGCTCGGGCTTCCGCGTGCAAGTAAGTAAAATTAATTTTATATCACGAATGCGAGAAACGGCAATTAATTAACATGCATTTTCAGGACTTCGATAGAGTCGCGTAATGACTAATTTGATTTAACTCTAGTACTCCAGTACCGAGAATCTGCTATCGCAACATCATCATCATCATTTCAGCCCAAGGACGTCCACTGCTGGACATAGGCCTCCCCCAAGCCACTCAGACCGGTCCTGTGCTACTTGCTTCAAAGTTTCCCGCGACCTTCACGAGGTCGTCGCTCCATCTTGTTGGAGGCCTACCGACAGCTCGTCTCCCGGTTCGCGGACGCCACTCGAGAACTTTCTGGCCCCATCGGCCATCAGAACTGCGAGCAATGTGCCCCGCCAACTGCCACTTAAGGCTCGCAATTCTTCGGGCTATGTCGGTGACCCTAGTTCTACTGCGGATATCTTCATTTCTTCAAACCCCGAGCATAGCCCTCTCCATTGCCCTCTAAGTGACTTTGAGCCTTCTTATTATGAGACCCATCGTAAGCGCCCACGTCTCGGAATCATTTTAAACCCTTATAAATATATCAAAACTACATAACGAAAGAGTGTTTTCACCGATTGCTTTTAAGATGTCGACGTCTTGGACTCCACACATTAACAAATGGTAGCAACATGTTGCACCTTGAAAAAAATTGCGAATTTTGTCAGTGTTTATTTTTGTCGTTTGACATTTCCTAGTATGATTAACGGAGAGCCGTGCGGGACTTTGAACTCAATAATAGGTCAAACTCAAGACAAGTAATGTAAAATACTATCTTTGCACTGGAATCGAATTCTGGTATCACATCTCCGCGGGCACTATGCGTTTTCAGGGATAAAAAGTGGCCTAGGTAAGTAGCCCGGGAAATGCCCCGGGACTAGAATTATCTCCATTTCAAATTTTATCAAAATCGGTGCTGTGGTTAAAGCGTGAAGAGGTAACAGACAGATAGATAGAGTTAGGTACATTCTCATTTTGTAATATTAGTATGGATTTGATGCTACACAATAAGAACAAGAAACCATGAATAGTAATTCCTTTTTGTGAATGTACACAAAACGTTTTCAAATTTGAGGATTTCGTACAAAACCGAAAACTCGTGTGCATAGATAGGTACTTGTTCGTCCGTGTAGCATAACCATAATGAATAAAACATTTGACCGATGTTGAATATGGAACTTTTATATCAAACAAATGACATGATTTTTGCATTGAGTATTAGTTACATTTTTAACATAAATGTTTTATTGGTTTGTACAGTATAAGAGACGATATTTAAATGAAAAACTAAAATAAGTAATACTGAAATTATATTAACGAAGAAATATTAGCGTCACTGTCTTGAAGAGACTTTCGCAATTGAATCATATCAGAAACACTTCTGCGGGAAAATATCAATAATGGTTAAATTATTAAAAATTATTGGTATTTTCCCGCAGAAGTTTCTGATATGAGAATAAAATGTTTTTTACGGGATTATTCCCCCATTAGTATTGCTAAAAATCTAATAACCAACAGCTCCCTTTGCAGACGATGTCTCTATGTCGAAGAAACAGCTACTCAAGACGCCCTGGGTTATGAGGGGGTGGCGATATAACGGGCTGAAATCTTTGGAACTTCGGGGGCGCTTCTTGAAGCCTGCGGAGACACCAGCAGGACCATTTGCTGTTCGTCGGAGCTAGGCTGGCTACACAAATAGCTAATTGATATTATATATACAAAGGCTCAACATACATGGACCAAGTGTGGAAGCAGGCACAACAAGAAGTGTGATAAGCGTTACGTTGAAAAATCAAAAAAATATGATTGGTTTCATTAGTATTCATATTAAAAATATGTTATAGGTCCTGTACAATAGGTAATACGCTGAAAACAACTAAGTATGTATAACTACTCAATTCACCATCCTCTCTATTTACTTAACCTGCATTGCAAAGTAGGATCGATCTAAAATCCAATCATGCCATCCACATAACAAGGTTTCGGTATCATTTCCCCAATCACTCGTGGACAGAATCAGGCCGACTATGGCCTGTCAGCTCGCCAATACTTCAGGCCAAGGCACTGCGACATGCTATCTAACGTATTCTGAACGGAGTCAAATTACAGACTCCGTTCAGAATACTTTGCGAGGCACGGCACGCCCCGATCCGCGTTAGAGATGACTCCTTGGAATAACGGATAATAAATTTTAACGTTTAGTTTAAGGCAGAAAGTTTGTATTTATATGTTCTGGACACCGTCAACAGTGTAAGGGAAATAATCCAAATTAATATTCTAAACTAAAAAACCTAATTAGATTCCAACATACGTCAAAAAAGTGTTGCCATTAAAATGACATATTAGGTGGATCGGTAAATTCTCACTTCTGAAAATGTTATAGGTAGCTGTTTATTTTATTTATAATATTAAAGGCTACATTTAATTTTCCTTCTTAAATAAAAAAATCTTTATTTAAATACTCGTCGCAAAAAAATAATAATAATTAATATTTTTTATAGGAGAAAAGTTTAAATTACAATGGCAATAACTCAGGGTTTAATAACATTTGGTACCAATTATTATTCTCTGTGCGATTACATTTTTAGGAAAAAAAACAAACATATTTTTACTTACGTCTTCAAAACTTGACAACTGATCATGTGTGGTAACCTTTATGGTGGATATGGTGGCCAGCGTGAGGATTATAGCCCAATCTCTCTCTTATCTTGAGAGGAGGCCTGTGCCCAGCAGTGGGACGCATGTGGGCTGAATTAATATTATTTATTATTGCAGGTCCCCAGTCAGTTTTAAAAAAAACTTACTAATATTATAAATGTGTAAGCTGGTATGTTTAATACTCAATCACACAAAAACTTTTTAACTGGTTAGGTTAACTAATGCACTGGCTAAATAACTTGTGGAAATAACTTATAGTGTTTTATTTTAACATAATTATTGTAGGTACCAAAAGGTTGGTTTTTCCTGAAACGTCACAATGATGATGACACGTGTAACTGTGACATTCCGCCATCTTTGGTAGTTTTTTTTGACGTATATTGGAATCTAATTAGGTTTTTAAGAATGAGAAAGTAACTTTGTCTGTCTGTCTGTGTGTCACGGCTGAAGTGGTGAACCGCTGGACTGAATTAGAGGAAATTTGTTATGGAAAATAGTTAGCCAACTAAGGGCTAGTAGTTTCATACTCGTAAGAATGTCTCTGACAGAAAATATTTTGTGCATTAGGTTATAATACTACTACTAGTGCCTATTTGCGTCCGACTGCTGGGCACAGGCCTCCCATCATCATGACAGGGTTTGGGCTATAGGTAGTCCCCACGCGGGCCCGGTGCGGATTGGGGACTTCACACACATCTTTGAATTACTACGCAGATGCTTACAGATTTCCTCACTATGTTTTCCTTCGCCGAAAAGCTCATGGTAAATACGAAGGAATTTAATTGCCAGTGGCTCAAGCTTCACATGTCCGTGCCGTAGACAGTTTCGATAAGTTGCTATCTACGCAACTTAGACCTCCAACATTATTTTACTTTAAGTAGCTGTTAGGCTAATAATGATAAAACCTGTTACTTGGTCCGTCCGGGGTGGTACCACCGTCTTTCCCCGCCAACCTGCCGCCAAACAATAGTGCTCGCACTGTTGTTTTCCGGTAGGGGGTTATGGCAGCCGGCGAAATTTCTGGCACAGAGGCATTCCATCTTAGGCCTCAGAGTAGGCAACGCATTCGAGATCTTATGGTTTCTTAATGGAGGATCATAGGATTTCGGTGTCCATGGGCCACTTAATATTGGATGTGTTGTGCGCTCGTTTGCCTATACCATTGACATGAAAAATGTAGACAGAGGCTAAATATACCCTTTATATACCATACAAGAAACGCGTTTGAAAAAGTATTATTTCTCATTGTCTTATTGTATCTATAATGCCTGTGATAATAGCTGAGATGATCACTGGAGTAGATGGGATCAGATTGTTTACCAATTAAATACAAAATGATTACTAAAATCCAATTGCAGCACAATATTTACCAGTCCAACAATTCAGCGAGACGATTGGAGGGCCTCGCAGTCGAAGTGGGTCAGTGCATATTTATAAATCGCTGAAAATGAATAGCCAATATTGCACTGAGTGGGACAGTTATATAATGCGCCGAATTGAAAAGAATAGGCGATCCTTATCGGAAAGGAAGCCATTTGTACATAGATTGAACAAAGTTTATGCGTTATTTAATGCAGCGAAGGAATTTGAGGGGGCATTTTGCAGAAGTCATAAGTAATTCAAGGATGGGGTGTGAAGTTTATAGCCTAAAACCAAACGTGATGAGAGGAGGCTTGTGCTCAGCAGTGGGACGTAAATAGGTTGTTATGGATGAATGGCCGCGTTCTGGGTAAATTATGATGAGGTTTTCACTACCTTATACTATTGATATACGTTGGTACATTTTCTGGGGAAACAGGAAGGGATCTGGATAGTTTAATTCACATCGGGTTCAAAATTACGTCAGATTAAAAAAATACCATAACTTACTACAACAGCCTATTTACGGCCCACTGCTGGGCACAGGCTTCCTCTCATCACGAGCGGGTTTGGGCTATGGTCCCCACGCGGGCCTTGAATTACTTCGCAGATGCGTGCAGGTTTCCTCACGATTTTTTTTTCTTCACCAAAAAGCTCAGTAGTAAATTCAAATTGGATTTGAACCCGCGACCCTCTGAATGAGAGGTCGAACCGCTAGGCCACCACGGCTACCACTGGTCAGACGAGAATTATTAAATAGTTAGATTTATTTGACAATACTCGTAAATTGGTGCCCCATCTATAAAACAAGAAGACGAGGCAGACCATTGGCAAGATGGAGTGACGACATCGTAAAAATAGCCGGCGCGCACTGGGCAAGAATAGCACAAAATAGAGACAGTTGGCACAATTTGGAGGAGGCTTTCACCGCCAATGGCGGCCCTTATAACTAAGAAATTATCTAAATATAAAGAAAAAAAAAACTTAAATACTAATATACTTGTAAGTAGATACTAACAAACGAAATGAATGTTTTGTAAGGGATAAATAAAGCTTTATTATTATTATTATTATTATAACTCGTACTATAGTAACTACAATAAGAGATTGTAGAACCATTTAGCAAAGCCACAGGTAGAGATTTATATCTATAGATAGAGTTTAAATAGATAGGTACGGTATGTTAGTGTCTCGCTCGTGTCATGCTTTTGCAATCAGCAGGGTCGTATTCAAATGCTTCTATCAAATTTCAAACCCATTTCAAACGGACATATTCGCCATTTGCCAAATGGCATTTGGTTCAAATTGTAATTCGTAGGATATCCTGTTCCAGTTTCCCATCTAAAGGAATTCCTCTTCAGTTCCGAATCAATCATCTGAAGTTCAGAATCTATAAATTAATCCATATCTACCAGTATTTAGAAGTATCTACCTCTACTCTGTAAGCACTATTTGTGATTTCACCATCTTTTTTCCGCCATCTCTTCATCTAAACGGTTGTATTTGCTTTCTTGCCAATTTCTTTTAGTTAGTGTTGATTTATGTTTATGATGATTATCTTCTTGCTTCTAAGTACGGACTTTTAGGCTTAATCTTCCTAAATCGCGGAAAGTTTACCTTTCATTGCTGCGAATTTCTGTTTACCAATGTTATGCTTATTTTATTTTCGTACCTATACAATCATGACAAACCTGAAACCGAAAACTGCGGCTCTATTGAGCTTAAAAAATTCGTAAATCTTCCGACATCCGGCTCTTTTTCTAAAAAGTTTACCAACCCCCGGTTTAATAAACTGTAGTAAAATACATCTAATTCAAAGTTCTAAGTGGGTATCGAATGCAGCATTGCAGCTTCTCCAGTATTTGCGTTTGTTTAACACACCGCGGACAAATTGGCAAATTTGCATTTTACGCGCGCAGCGGTCGTTTCGGCCTGTGACACGGTGTCATGGCAATATGCATTGGTGTCATCATTTGCCGAATTTGTAGCTTGGACATGATCACGGACAGCTCTCCTAACTCATGAATTCGTAATAACTACTAATAGATACGTCGGGCCGAACAAAGCTCAACTTTACGAGCGCGCACACATACTTCATGTTGCTTTGATTTAGTACGAGTCTTATACCAGCACTTGCAGTAAACCGAACAAATCCTATTAGGTAACTAACAGTTCCTACCTTCCCAACCTAATGCTAGCAATTTAACAATTTACGTACCTAATTTATATGGCAAATGACATATTAATATTTTTATCATCAAATATGAAACTTCATCTTTACCTATATCATGGCCATGGTGAATTTATTTAATTTCACTCAGAGTTTCGAGTCAAGCTTGGCCACGTCTTTACACGTTTTGACCCCATCTTGGACTTGACTGGGTTGGAGTTTGTGTAAATGAAATTCATTTATTCATTGTTAAAATAATTAAACATGTATACTTGTATAGGTACTCAAGTACAGTTTTACACAATTTAGAAGGCGTGTGGATTAAGCAAAAATGGTCTCTGCATGAACGGCTTAAGTGCTTCGCCACGCGCCTTCTAAGTTGTGTTGTGCTGTACGCTTCTATAACAACTTGACGTGCAACGTAATGCGTTGTAACAAAGCATGCGTTTCACTCCCTAATTAGTTAAACATTCTATTGTCGGGGTAAAATAGGGTAAAGTAAGGTAAGGTTTATTAACAACATGCGTGGGGTGCATGGGGTGACAATGAGCCAAATAAGGTAAATGCTTTCTTCATAATTAATCCTCGCATGTATGCGTGGACGGGGTGAATTTTAATCTTTTATTAATCTATGTTTACACTGATACTGCTAGTTAAATAAGTTTTTTCGAAAAATAATTTTTTTGGACATGCTTTTATTGCTGTTTGTACTTTTTTTTTATAAATCCTTCATCTACCCTTCAAGGCGAATCAAATGAGCGCAAATGGGTTTATGTAGTTTTATTACGGAGTTCCTATGGCCACCTTCCAGCTCCATCATCAGCTTCACGTCATCATAATATTGCATTGTCATGCGATTTACATATTCGTGCAAAATTTCAGCTCAATCGGAAATTGGAAAGTGGGACAGATTTAACTTGCAAGATTCCATTACATAGTTACATAGAGGTCGACCTAATAAAAGCGTTTTAAAAATCCAGTTTGATTTGGTGTGGTAAAAATAAATAAATAAATAAACATCTTGGAACATTTCACACAAATTGACCTAGCCCCAAACTAAGCAATGCTTGTACCAATGGGTGCTTGACAACGAATACGAGAAATACATACATATAATATAAATACTAAACATCCAAGACTCGAGTCCAAACATTCGTGCTCATCACACAAAGTTTGCCCCGAGCGGGATTCGAACCCTCGACAGTAGGAACAGTGGACCTGTCGTCTAGATGAAATTAAAAATTCGCGGAATAATTAACGCACCACGTTGAAGTTTGTTTGCACGGCGGTGTTAGCCGGGAATAAATCTGGCACCCCCACCATAGCCGACCTGATACCAGTAATAGCAGGGCCGCCAGAAATAACTGAGAGGTCTAGGTTCTATTTCTGTCCTAATTTTGGGTTCCAAATTTATCTCTTGAGTGATTGCCATAGTCGCCACGCTTGGCGGCTTGGCAAGCGGGTTGGCGACCGCAATTTTATGTTGGTAGTTTTCGCAGGACGCTGCTGCCCATCCTCCGGTATATTACCTTAGTCGCCTCTTATGTATGGTACGACACCCACGGGAAGAGAGGATGCAAATAATCAGCGGCAACATACAGCGCATTACGTAACAGTTTGAAACTGAATAACCGTCCTATTTTCGTCTGTTAAATAAAAGTGTGATGCTAAACAATCAAGCAACAGGCATGCATATCAGAAATACCATCAATGCCGAACCTCACAACTTTTTAGTAGGTATTTTAAATAAGAACATATATTCTGAACGCACAATACTACTATATTTAGTTGTAGAAACTGTTTTGGCAAATATTTTAATCATAATTTTAATTGTTCTGTGTTATTATCGCTGTTTGTATTCCCAATCCATTAAAAAAAATATTTGGATTGTTTTTGATAATAAATATACCTATAATGGATTGTTTTTGATAAATGTACTGTGGAGACTGGCCGAGTACAATCGGTGAGTTGACACATTTTCTTTCCAAAATAGGTAATTTTAAGCGTAGAATTGTGTAGCATTTTTTATTTAATCTTTTTATAACCATTGTGACGAACAGATCTCTGAAAATACAATATCAATTCAACTTTAAATCTATTATTTCATAGTTAGGGCAGTGTTAGGGCAGTATTAGGGCCAGTCTTCAAGATTTAGAGATTTTAATTAGCTAGACATCGTCTTCATGTCATCGGATTCCACCGCTGATCTCCGTGCAGCTACCTGAGCTAACACCAACCCCCCTTCACATATACTATACTATTAGGATTCAATACTAAACTCGTAACCATAAGTAAATGTAAAAGTGGAATATGAAATTCAATTCTACGTAAGTGGAAGCGTGACCAACACTCATTTATTTAGAGTTTTTATTATAATGTTTCTGAGTAATTGCAGCTTGACTCTTGTACACAATAATTTGTTTGAATTCCAGTTCCCCGAGGAAATAATTCCTCGAAGAATTTAGGGGGTCTAAAAGAGGTTTTCCCGAGATCCTAAGGGGAATGGGACCTTCGCGCGTCTTCGGCTTTTAGATTAAATAAATCGTGATTGTAAAAACATACGCAGTTAACAGGTATCTCGTAAACAACCTTAATAAAAATGATAAGAAGTTTTCATTATATGCCATCCACGCGTGTTTACGCGTAAATATAATTGTTTATTTAAAAACATTCCGTGCCTATCTAGGTTTTTGTGTGTGTTTAAACGAAAACAATTAATTGTCATTGAAATAAAGATCAAAACAAACGTTAGGATAGCGAGACGTTACTACTATTATCTTCTTTTTTCACATTCTCGGGAATCCCGCTACCAGTGTGTTCTTAAAGACTGATAATGATTTTCTACACTCAACAAGTGTGCGTGACGTCTGTGTGCGTGCGAGGACGTCTGTAGGTACAATTGTAAATGTGTGTACCAACTACGCGGGCCAGTGATCCACTCTCCATCTCCGGATGAAACAAATGACGGTAAGGGCGAATTGGGCGCGAGTTCCGCGCCGGCTAGATTCAGGCGGTTGATTCCGTTGCTATTCTGTATGTAATACAATTAAATATTCTGTAGTTTTAATTAAACAATCAATATCGTATTTTAAGAAATAGCCCTTAATCTAATAGTTATAACATATCGATATATACCATTATCGAGGACATCGCTCTAGTTTTCAAAATGAACCTTTATTCTTAGTTTGTGTGATTTCCCAACATGATTGAAATAACTCTATTTGAACTTCGAACCTTTGTTGTAACAAAAATAACCAATAAGTTCCGAGCTGCAAGAATCGATTCTTACAAAACTTAAAGAGTCCCCAGTACGCTCCTTTCTCCATACAAACGAATTTACGTTTTAATTCGCGAACTACTTGTCAGATTGGCACCAAATTTTACAAGTAATAGTGGAGCAGATATATTAGTGTCCGAAATATACTTCGATTGTAATAAATTGAATAACAAAGAAACTAGGACCATTTTAGTTTCCTCCATACAAACTTCAAAATTCAGTTTTTTTGGCTGTAATTTAATTGTGTTTTATTTTACCACGACATTTATTAATTTCGGACACCCACTATGATGTTTTTTATTATGTGTATCAAGTTTTAAGTACGAATAGAACCAATCGTAACAAAACTGGACTACAAGTCAGCCATTGGATCAATTTTTCATAGACCCCAATCGAATAACATTGTATGTAAGTTTAACATTCGTCCTATTTACTCGAAACGGTTCTTTCTCGCGTTTTCAATGTAGGTAAGTAGTTTATGGCCTGGGTATAAACGTACAAATGAATTTGCAGTAGAATTGCAAGACTGTTGAACTTTATTGTCTACTAGCTTCTGTCCGCGACTTCGTCTGTGTGGAATTCGGTTATAGCGTTCCCGCGGGGACTAAGCGTTTTTCCGGGATTTTCGTTTTAGTCAGTGATAGGTGAGTGATAGGCTTTCTCGAAACCAGCAATGTACGTCTGACTACTACTGACTTGAATATTCTCCGCCATCTTGAACTATCATCGTCATATTTCATCTAATTTACTGGAAACTATAACAAATCATATACTTAAACCTTCCTCAAGAACCACTCTATCTATTAAAAAAACACATCAAAATTTGTACAGCCCAAACCACTGGACGGATCGGGCTGAAATTTGGCATGCAGGTAGATGTTATGACGTAGGCATCCGCTAAGAAAGGATTTTGCAAAATTCCCACGGGAACGGGAAAAAAAGGGATTTTTACATTTTAATGTTTAAGCGCGTACGAAGTCGCGGGAAACATCGTAGAGATCTGAAATTTGGCATGCAGGTTCCTTAGGGAGCGTAGGAGAGCACTAAGAAAGGAGTTCCCGAAATTCCTACGGGAACGGGAAAAAATGTTTTTTTTTTTACATTTTAAGGCGCGTACGTATTCGCGGGGATCATCGTAGAGAGCTGAAATTTGGCATGCAGGTTCCTTGGGGAGCGTAGGGGAGTACTAAGAAAGGACTTCCCGAAATTCCTACGGGAACGGGAAACAATGTGTTTATTACATTTTAAGGCGCGTACGTAGTCGCGGGGATCATCGTAGAGAGATGAAATTTGGCATGCAGGTTCCTTGGGGAGCGCAGGGGAGCACTATGAAAGGATTTCCCGATATTCCCACGGGAACGGGAAAAATGGGATTTTTACATTTTCATGTTTAGGCGCGTACGAAGTCACGGGAAACAGCTATCTACCTATCTAAATATATATAAGAAGAAACTGACTGACTGACTGACTAATTGACTGACGGATTGACTGACTGACTGACTGACATATCAACGTAGAGCCGAAACTACTGATCGTAGAGAGCTGAAATTTGGCATGCAGGTTCCTTGGGGAGCGTAAGGGAGGACTAAGAAAGGACTTCCCGAAATTCCCACGGGAACGGGAAAAAATGTTTTTTTTTACATTTTAAGGCGCGTACGTAGTCGCGGGGATCATCGTAGAGAGCTGAAATTTGGCATGCAGGTTCCTTGGGGAGCGTAGGGGAGCACTAAGAAAGGACTTCCCGAAATTCCTACAGGAACGGGATTAAATCGGTTTATTACATTTTAAGACGCGTACGTAGTCGCGGGGATCATCGTAGAGAGCTGAAATTTGGCATGCAGGTTCCTTGGGGAGCGTAGGGGAGTACTAAGAAAGGACTTCCCGAAATTCCTACGGGAACGGGAAAAAATGGGTTTATTACATTTTAATGTTTAGGCGCGTACGAAGTCGCGGGAAACAGCTATATATCTATCTTCTATCTAAATATATAAAAGAAGAAACTGACTGACTGACTGACATATCAACGCAGAGCCGAAACTACTGGTCGTAGAGAGCTGAAATTTCGCATGCAGGTTCCTTGGGGAGCGTAGGGGAGCACTAAGAAAGGATTTCCCGAAATTCCCACGGGAACGGGAAAAAAAGGGATTTTTACATTTTAATGTTTAGGCGTGTATGAAGTCGCGGGGATCATCGTAGAGAGATGAAATTTGGCATGCAGGTTCCTTGGAAAGCGTAGGGGAGCACTAAGAAAGAATTTCCCGATATTCCCACGGGAACGGGAAAAATGGTGTAAAAAGGAAATGATGGATGAGTTCACTAAAACATTCTTTAAACCAGTCTGCTATTACCTAAATAATAAATTTTGGTACTAAACTATTTATTCATAAGAGATTAATGAAATGAAAAAAAAGGAAAAATCTATACATATAATAAATAATAATTCTGTAGAAGAAGTCGCGGCTGAAAATTGAAAATTAAAATAAACTATCAAATCAAAGGGACTATATGAACGATACTGAACACAAAATAACGATTTTTAGAAAAAATACGTATGTATGTATGTCCGGATTTAACTCGAAAACTACTGGACGGATTGAAACAAAATTTGGTATGGGGATAGTTTATAACTCCCAGATCCAAAACCCCGAGAGCTTTCAGCTCGAACTCCATAACCGTTTTGCATGCCTAGAAAGCGACGTGGACGATTATAACGACGGGTTTGTGGAAGCTGTTCATACGGTTGGGTCTAAGTTCTTCAAGACCCGCCGTATAAGAACCAAGAAAATCTCAGACCCAACCCTTAAGCTCATGGAGGTGAGACGTAAAATGATTCTGCAGTCTTCAGGTGACGCTTGTCATTATCGGCAGCTCAATAGACGGATCTCGAAGTCTCTGAAGCGTGATGTACGCCGATTCAATACCAACAGTATTGAAAAGGCTATTGAGCGTAACAGAGGCTCGAAGGTGTTTGCCAAAGATCTGTCTATTGGCCAAAGCCAATTGACAAAGCTGAAGACCGAAGACGGCAGGATCATTTCATCCAAACCGGAGCTGTTGGGAGAAGTCGAGAAGTTCTACGGACAGTTATACACGACAACCCGAACACCCGTCGCTGATCCAGCTAAAGACCCTAGAGCTAGATTAACCCGACACTATACCGAAGATATCCCGGACGTCAGCCTGTACGAGATTAGTATGGCTCTCAAACAGCTTAAGAACGGCAAAGCCCCTGGTGACGACGGAATTACAGCCGAACTCCTGAAGGCGGGTGGTAAACCAGTCCTTAAGGCCCTTCAGACGCTGTTTAATTCCGTCATTCATGAAGGGAGAACGCCGCGAGCATGGAACAGAAGTGTGGTGGTGCTGTTCTTCAAAAAAGGTGATAACACCTTGTTGAAGAATTATAGACCCATCTCACTTCTGAGCCATATTTACAAGCTGTTTTCGAGAGTCATTACGAACCGTCTCGCGCGCAGGTTTGACGAATTCCAGCCTCCCGAACAAGCCGGTTTCCGAAAGGGCTATAGTACCGTAGACCACATACATGCGTTGCGGCAGGTTGTACAGAAGACCGAAGAGTATAACCTCCCCCTTTGCCTTGCATTTGTGGACTACGAGAAAGCCTTCGATTCGATCGAGACTTGGGCTGTGCTGCAGTCTCTCCAGAGGTGCCAAGTTGACTACCGGTACATCGAAGTGTTGAAGTGTTTGTACGAAAATGCCACCATGTCCGTCCGACTACAGGACCAGACCACGAAGCCTATTCCACTGCAGCGGGGAGTCAGACAAGGAGATGTGATCTCTCCGAAGCTGTTCACCGCTGCATTGGAGGATGCTTTCAAGGTGCTGGACTGGAAAGGTCGAGGCATCAATGTTAATGGCGAGTACATCTCTCACCTTCGATTTGCCGACGATATTGTAGTCATGGCTGAGACCATGGAGGAGCTCAGTATTATGCTCGCCGACCTCAGCAGAGTTTCCGATCGAGTTGGTCTTAAAATGAACATGGACAAGACGAAAATTATGTCTAATGTCCATGTTGTGCCAACTCCCGTAATAATCGGAGGCTCTGCGCTCGAAGTTGTTGACCATTATGTATACCTGGGACAAACAGTCCAGTTAGGTAGGTCCAACTTCGAGAAAGAGGTCAATCGTCGAATCCGACTCGGCTGGGCAGCGTTCGGGAAGCTTCGCAGTGTCTTTTCGTCCAAATTACCGCAGTGTCTCAAGTCGAAAGTCTTCGACCAGTGTGTGTTGCCAGTGATGACTTATGGTTCCGAGACGTGGGCGCTTACGATGGGTCTCATAAGAAGGCTCAAAGTCACTCAGAGGGCAATGGAGAGGGCTATGCTCGGGGTTTCTCTGCGTGATAGAATCAGAAATGAGGATATCCGCAGTAGAACAGTACATACATACATACAGACAATTCTTCTAAAAATCCTTTCTTAGTGTTCAGTATTGTTCATACATACGAGTATAGTGCCCTCGACTTGATCGTTTCAAGTAATTTTCAAGACGCGACTTCTTCTACAGACTTAAGTATTATTAGTAGACTAGCTTCTGCCCGCGACTTCGTCCGCGTGGAATTTGTTAATAGCCTTCCCGCGAGAACTATGCATTTTCTCGGGATAAAAAGTAGCCTATATGTTGACCAGTGTTATAAACTATCATCATCATCATCATCATCATTTCAGCCGAAAGACGTCCACTGCTGGACATAGGCCTCCCCCAAGGCTCGCCACT